>OY735222.1:52256205-52653705 GCA_963457665.1 Thysanoteuthis rhombus | reverse complement strand
CAAAATTGATGAACAGTTCTGAAAACCGGATAATCCTTTATTCTTATTAATACATACGTCGTCTTTAATGGCGAATACGATACTCATTTGAGAAACATTGATTGATTGTGTAAATGCATGTGTGTGTATGCGTAATCTGTAACTTCAATGGAGTCAATATCATATTAGGTTTGTCCGTCCATCGCAATATTTATGTTGAAAGTGGCGGTGTAGTAGGAGAGATTCTGAGAATAGAATTGCAACACTAAGACCACGAAGATAGGAAAGAGGTACATAAATGGGTAGGCGTGAAATATATGGATGTTTGCTGAAGGGGAACAGCTGGTCGTCAAGAAAGCAAGAAAGTAAAATGAGTTGATATGAACCCCACTCCTGAGTGTCTGTGAGCAGAAGTTTCGATAAGTGTCGGAGATTGTCGTTTCAGGCAACCCTGTTGAGTTTTTCTCAGATGCCACCATACTTTTGATTCCCAGCTCTGTCGACCGCTAGCAAAACAACTCGTATTTTACTTGTAAATAATGATATTATCAAGTCTCCTTAGTCATTAAGTCTGTTCTCTCTTGTTCCTGATCTTTGTATTCATATTTTGTTTTGAAGATTCACAAAAGCCACTTGACAGAAGCTTTGATTGAAACACCTTCACGGTGCGAGGTTGATAGTAACAAACACCGGAACAATGAATGTTCAAAACGATAAAATGACGGTGGTCTAGCAAAAACAAAAAGGTTTACTGATAAGAGGGTGACAGATTCAAGTTAACCCTTCCAATTGACTAAAGAGTCTCTACTAGTCAGGATATTTCAGCAAACGTATACCCTACGAATGTGTAGCAGCAAGAAAATCAGGGCTGGTCTAAGCTAACGAAGACTATCTCAGGACTTTGGTCACACACGTCAGGGTTTCTTATTTCAACTTTATGGAATCGTACAAACAAGATGGAATCTTCCAAGTCAGGTCAATTGCGGACGAGATGCTTAGAGGCATCGCATCAATTTTGTAGTCTATTTATCGGGGATTTTGAACTGGGAGAGTTGTGGAGGGAACAATTATAATCCAGTCTGAATAAATAATTTAATTTCTACGCAATTCTGTGGAATCCATAAAACTGTTCCCTCTCTCTCCTTCCACGCAATTTTGAACACTCAGGTTGTTTCCATTTCTTTAAGTCATATTAAAAACAAATTAGAGGTGACTTGGTATAATCTAGGTTTGTTTATGTGACTCGAACTTCTGTTGATATTCCAAAACAACAACAAAAAAACAGAACGCATTAACTTCTTAGTTTTAAATATTTTCATAGATTGGCCGATTTTTGCATACGGAAACTTTTATCAGTTCATAGTTTCGTTTTGAAAACTTGGTCTTGGTGTTTATCTCCATGAAATATTTTTCACTGTGGTCTGAGTGTTTACATTAGGCACAGGATAGCTGGTTAAATATGTATTCTTTCATTAGCCAAGACATGATATTTTTGTTTTATTCTTAGAAAGAATATTTATCTCTAACTGAAGTGTCCTCGTGGCCCCCTGAGAAATTTCGACAAACGAAACTTTGTTTGAAACACACACATCGGACTGACAACTATATTTATCGTTTCAAATCCAGAGGTGTCTATACATCTGAATAAGACGCTTTTTGGTCGGTCTGTCCAGATAACGTTCAGTAATAGAAATGGGAAAGTGAGTGATGTGTTTTGATTAAAGGTGAGACATGATAAGAGAACAGCTGCCATGATGCCATGATGAAATGTACGAGTTCGGTATTTTTATATTTAGAAAATGCCAAAAATGGCCAGAAAACGTCAAAAATGGCTATAAATGATTTTTATTGAAAATGATACACTCGGAATATTTCTTTATCACAAAATTTTACCAGCAGGAGAATCAATTGATTCAAATAAAGTCTAATTTCTCTTCTTCCATCTCCTCCCCCTAATACCATACATGATAGATGCATGGTTGAACCAATGGTTCTTGTTTGTTAATTGATCAGGGAGCATTTTATGTGGTCTAATTTTCTATCCCAGAAAACGGTTGCTGCTGCTGTTGTTGCTGTTGTTTTTATTGCTGCTATCATGACTATTATTATCATTTCTATTCACACCAGTTGCCTGGTGTTCACTGCTGGAGACTGAGTGACAGCAAATCTCCTCAGGTGTTCAGCCCCCCCCCCTCTCATATCTTCCTCACCGATCGGCCCTCCTGCATTTGTGGTACGTGTTTGTTTGTTTGTTGTTGTTGTTGTTGTTGTTGTTGTTGTTGTTGTTGTTATTATTATTATTATTATTATTATTATTATTATTATTTGGAATCTCACACCAGTTGCCTGGTGGTAACCGCTGGAGTTTGAGTGACAGCAAGTCTCCTCAAGTCTCCAGCCCTCCTCTCCTAGTACTCATTGGTCGCAGTAATTCTGCGATTTACAGTTTCACACCGGTTGCCCAGTGGTTATCGCTGAAGGCTGAGTGACAATAAGTCTCCTCAGGTCTTCAGCTAACGTCTCCTCTCTCTTTCGCATATCATGACAGAGCTACAATTCGTTGCAGTACTTATATCTCTAGCACCTTCCTCAGTATTATTATTATTATTATTATTATTATTATTGATAATAATATTTTTATTATTAATATTATTATCAATATTGTTATTATTATTGATATTATTATCATTATTATTTGCAGCACAATATACCCAATCAACAGGGTTACTTATATATGGATTGGATCCTATAATCGTTGAGACTCTCCCAAAACACCTGCTCGTGAACGATTTTGATTTTGATTTTTAGGACTGACTGACTTGTAAAATCCAAAATGCTCTATCTTTCTTCAAGATTCACCAAAACTCTCTATCATGGGCTGTGCGGGACCACGTACTCAATCTTACTCTCTGTTGACTATAATTTTGCAAATGATCGCTGGAGATCCACGATATGAGTCATGATGTCAAGTGGTCGTCTACCATTACTGTAACATGTTCAATGTACTTCGCTGTCTCAACATCTCTCAACGTGCGTTTGAGCATGATTTTTTCAGTGCTCCTGGCATGGTTCTCAGTTTGAGGGTCAATTCTTTGGTTAGATTCAATGTTTCAGCTCCATAAGTGACTATCGGGGGGATGCATTGGTTATATACCCATCTGTTTAGGAATAGCAGGATTTTCCCGTCTTTGAATGTTGAGCTTGCTCTACCAAAAGCCTGCCAACTAAGGGTGATTCTTCGCTTGATTTCTTCTTCTTTTGAGGATTTCATGGTGATCCATGGTCCGATTCCCAGTGGTAGTTGGACGGAATTGACCCGCCTTTATATTCAACAATTGAATGACTTTCACGAACCATTAATGTTCAGGATGTTGATTTCTACAACAGTCAGCCTGAACCAAGATTCATTTCAGATTAACGTCAGAGTCAAGTAATGAATCATTATTTATTCACATGTTTTCTTCCTTTGCTTGAATATGGAGGTATGTACCTCTTGTAGCATCTAGCACTGAAATACAAGGACCATTCATACTGTGGCTGTCAAACTCTATGCCAATTGATATTTTTTGGATAAAGCTAAGGAAAAATGTAATCTCAACTCGAAAGATTGCCTGTACCACCCGCTTATCTCCAGGAAGTGGACAATTTCTATGCATGGGTGCGATAACATACACGCATACGCGACCTGTCATGAAACAAGGGATATTAAGTTTCAGTAGGTCGCAATTGACCAGCCATTATATTCAACGAAGTAAGTTGTTTTTTTCACAAACCATCAATTCTTAGAATGTGGATTCCTACAACTGCTCAACTGGAGAAATATCTATTTCAGAATAAGGCTAACAATTCTGTATTAATGTACAGATAGGTTTTTCTTCATAAAAATTTGGAAGTGCCTCTTGTCATTCGACACTAAATACGACTGATAATCCAACTTGAATCGAAAGGACCGATCGTAGGTCACTCTTTCCTCCTCCAAAAAATGGACAACCGCAGAATCGAGATGAGATACACATGTATAAACACGACCTCCCATAAAGGAAAGGAAGCTAAATTCCAGTTGGACAGAACTGACTAGCCTTTATTTTCAACGGAATAATTGATATTTGGAATGTTGATTCCTTCATTCTAACTGAAGCAATATTCATTTCAGATTAATGCCCAAGTTAAGTAACTAATCTTCATTTATTTATAACTAGTTCAACATATATTTATTTTCTGTTAAGAATGCGTACGATCCTAGTGTCGATGCGGAAGAAAAGGAGAAACTTCCCTTCGGGGAAACATTTCCGGAAGATTGTAATCTCTACCACGACTTGACGATTTGTTTATTATGGGAGATTTTAACACCTGCAGTGAAAAGAACAATGGATACTGAAGGAACGTTATTTCACGACAGGGAATTGGAAACTGAGGAGCCAATGGTGTCCTTTCCATAGGACTTTGGGTTCACGTTACTTTTCACGTCGTAAATTGAAGGTAACATTAACGTTTGGTCATACGGATGTAAAATATGACAGTTATACACAGCATACAAAGGCTACAAAATGCCATACAGAGGCACTAAAAAGTATAACTGGTCAATGTATTGATCGGAAATGAAGACATCATGTCTGGTTAGTCACTTCATAGAAACTGCCACGTGACCGACGTTGTATGCTGGGTTGGAAGAAATCAATTACAACAAATGGCTAAAAATGGTTCTCAATGAATAAGATACTTCTCCGGCATTTTGTTGGGTAGTGATCGATGAAGAAGTCTGAATTTTCCAAAGGACAAGCGGGAAACAAATTGATGATTCAATTTAGCATAAACTTACATTGCAAATTGAACCCCCAACAAAAATCTATTCAGTGGGGGGGCACAAGAAAAGTTTTTGCAAACATAATAGTGGTAAATGTTTAAATTGTCAACCCTCTAGCTCCATTGGTACGACCTATAGGCGTGATGCATTAATACATAGGCAAACAGCCGACCAACTTGAAAACTGAAGAAACCAATGTCGACAGTTTTGGTTGACGATATGTAATAATCAAGTTAAAAGCCATTCATTTGTTTTATCAGAAACCCAGATTCATTGGGTAAATTAATACAATGATGTTTTAATCTGTCAGATGCATTGTTTCTGTTGTACCAAAATAAATTCGTGGTGAGCAGTATTCTGATAAAGAAATAACCAGCCTTCCAAGGAGAATTACGAATCAACGAGCCCATATATGCCGTGTATGGGGAGGGTCAATTAAAAAGTTGGAAAGAGGGGTGATTAAAGAATAAGTTACTTCTCTCACCTTTTGCTGTGATCACTAAAGAAGGTGAGATTTTGAAAAAAAATATACAAACAAGCACCACATTGCATATTTAACCCCGTTAAGAATCAATCTCTGCGGGGAATTTTCGAAAAAAAAAAAATATTCTCTTTACTCATTAAGGGAGCGTGTGTGCAAAATTTCAAATTTCAGTAATGTCGCGGAAATTATATTTCTGTCTGAACTTGAACTCCCCATTCTTTCCATCTTAAATCTTTGTACGGCTTTCATTTTCGCACGTTGTTTTTATTTTCATTTTTCGAACGCTGTTCTCATGACTTCCACACACTGTTTAATTCACAATGGCTTCTCATCGAATGTTTGCGTCATTTGCAAATACGCTTTCCACGTGGTCATACTACACCAGTAGCATTTGCTGTCTTCAAAAAAGCCTTCGACTCGGTGGAAATCCTCAAAGTCGTTTCTATCATTCAACCAGGCATACAGTCCGTAAATATCAGTGTTCCACAACATGTCTACTGACACATCAGATCCTTCATCTGGTTACATAAAGACTCTGATCTCTTTTGGTTCGTAAAATGAGAAAAGGCGATACGAATTAACCTAAACTCTTTACAGCCTGCCTCGAGTTGATTTTCTTGGAATGAACAAAGAAAGGAATCAGAATATAGGGCTAATACTTGAGCAACCTCAGATTTGCTGACAGCATCGTCCCTATTGCTGAGACTTGTCATGAGCTAAAGCGAGTGAGCCCCTACATCTACCTAGAACTGGAAAGCACCGTGAAATCCCCAAAAGGAGAATTCAAGCAAAAAATCAATCTATGTTGGTAAGCTTCCGAGAGAAAAAGCTCAGCCTTCACCTGTGGAGCTGAAACATGGAACTTAATCGGAAGATTTGCCCTCAAACTAAGAACCATGCAACATGCATAGCAGAGATTGAAGCTCAACACTTCATGGAGAGATAACAAGACAAAAAGGCATGAATTTAGTCATGTTTTATGGTTCTGGATGTTAAATTCTTCGGGAATATTCTTTTTATTGATGGCGAATCTTTTATTTTATTTCATTCTTGTCGGGGAGATTGAAAAGGCGAACTCAGATCGTTATTTATAAAAGGTTGTCAGACTATCAAGTAAAATTGAACCCATCCTGTTTAGAATTCCTGCAATCTTAGACAATGCAATAAAAATTTTATGCTTGTTCAAATAACAATGAGCCGTACTTTTTATTTGAACGATGGTTTGTTTATAAAAAAAGTACTTTCGATATGACCAAATGGAAGACTTATGTTGACTGGAGCAAAATTTCGTTTTTGTGTAATGTTCCTGCTTTGAAAAAAAAATGTCTGTTTGTTGAAATATTGGTGGAAAGTACTCTGTCTCTCTGTCTCTCTCTTTCTGTCTGTCTGTCTGTCTCTCTCTCTCTCTCTCTCTCTCTCTCTCTCTCTCTCTCTGAACATATATGTGTGTGTGTGTGTGTGAACAACGGAATTAGATAGACTCAAACTTGAGGATGAATGGAAATTTTGTTTATTAATAATACAATCCATAAATAATTGATATATATATATATATATATATATATATATATATATATATATATATATATATATATATATATATATATATATATATAATTTTAAAACTTTAAACCCTCAGGATTAAAAAAACTTTTTTGTCACTCCAGTCACCTATTTCCCAACATCCGTCTATGCAATTCATGCAATTTTCCTCGGTATTTTCTTCCCTGTTTCACATATACTTTGTTATTATGGTACAATGTGTTAATTTCCTCTTATTGGGTTCATCAGTTGTCAACCATTTAACTATTCTGGAGATCTTATAATAACGTGGTACTTAAACAGTGTTTATCGAACACCACCTCCCCTTCAACTATGATTTCATTGTATAGATCATGTCACACATGTAGTTTGTTATTTTAAATAGGATATTATCATAATATATTGTACATGGATATTATTTTATACTGCTCATCACTTAACTCTTTTAAATAGGACTCATTTCCGTAGGTTACCTAAAAGAAAACGTATTTAATGATGAGGGATCGGTAAGTATAACTGCAGACTCGCTGTCTGTGTCATTTTTATTGAGTGTTCACCCATATGAAGATTAAATCCACTGTGTCGGTTTTAATCTCAGACTACGTGCAAACCAATTTATGATGTTATCTTTAAGAATACTAATATATTTGAAGAAATGAATATATAACCCAAGATGGTATTTATGAATGCGTTATTTGAAACTCTATTCGAAAAGAATTCCTGTGGTTTCCATCACATCGAAAAAGATGTTGTGATAAATAACGGATTCGTTGGATATGTGTGAAAACTATATAAAATAAACACCCAGAGAGCGCATATCTTTGCAAACGCCATTGTCCGAGAAGGAATTGCGCATTAATCAACTCTTTTGTTGTCCATTTCCCACCCTCCCAACTGAAACTAACAGAGAACTTTTACAGATATCGTGCAGACAGACATGAACTCTTCGTGATGATATGCAGTGTGAACATATAATTAAGACGTAGTGGAAACAATTGAACATGGATCCACTGCAACAACCTCCTCTGTAACCTATTGTCCACGCTTCCACATATTCACACGCTTCCCGGGTGCTTTTTCTAGTTCTCTTTTCTGTCCTTCCCAATCGACATTGAATGTAAAAACGTCTTTGGTGTTGCGATGATAAATCAACCATTCATCCTCAGCAGCTTGTTAGCGTCCCCCGTTGGACATAGACCTTCCCATAGATTCACCACACCTCTCTATCATGGGCATCGTGGAGCCAGTACTTTCTGAATTTATGTAGCTCATCACGCCTTCTTATTTCTGTCAGCCCCACAGCCTCGCACCTGATCTCTGGGGATCCACGTTGTGAGTCGTGATGTCCAGCGGTTATCTGACATTCTGCCAACAAATCAAGCCCGTTACCATTTGAGTTTTCAAGCTGCTTCTATGATGTCCCGGACTCCTGTCTTTCCTCTGATGTATAGTGCTGCCTAATGATCGCTCAGGGCGAAGCCGAGTATGATTCACTCTTGTGTGCGTTTCTCACTTTGCAGGTTTGTCTCTTGGTTAGGTTCCATCTTTCAGCTCCATTAGTGACCATCGGTTTGATAGATTGGTTGTATACCCTTTCTTTTAAGGACCTGTGGGATTTTCTTGTTCTTTAAAGTTGAGCTTGCTCTGTTGGAAGCTTGCCAGCCTAGTGTGAGAAAAACTAGTAAAATTGAAAACAACTTTTTCTTTCCAGCAAAAGAAAATGTGGGTACTATTATAGGGTGCAGTCTACTTCTATCCGGTGCTCCTGGTAAACCACGCACAACGCCATGGCCGATGGGGGGTCACTGAGGGTCGGCATTACTAGGTGCATGAGGCTTAGGATTCGTCCTAAGGCCTCAAAAAAATTACTTCAAGGGAACAGTTTCCCCGGGGCAGTACCGTCCAATCACACAAAAAGGCATGGGTCGGGCTTTCCCTGACGTCTTTGCACCAATAGTTGTGTGGACTAGAGCAAGTTTTTCAGCTTTCCCATAGCTAGAACCCTACATCAAAAACGACCTTCAGTCACATCTTTCTCTCGTGGAGATGAAAGTAAATTCGCCGCAATAAGTTGATACGAAGAGATAATGCACTTCGAACTCGGCCAGAACACTAGAAAGCTGAGGTCTACCAAAAGCTCAGAATAGGCTTGGTAGACAACATGTTAGAGTAGCATTAAACTTGACCTGACCCCCATTGCATTTGTGGGGCCAAAAATAAGGGAATGCAAATTTCTGTTCTCTTCATAAAAGGCCTTTTCTTCCCAGAAGATAACAATCTGTTTGAGAGACTGCCTTAACTTTTTCATCAAAATTCAATCAATAAACTATTCAACTTTATTAAAAACTATCATCCAAAACTTTCACCAGAACTGTATACATAGGTTTCTTCTAGTTTTCAAGTTAGTTTAGCTGGCAATAGATGTAGGTATCACGCTTAAAAACCGCACTAATGAAACTAAAGGGCTTGTAATTTAAACTTTTAATCTTTATCACGTGTAGAAAAACTTTTAGAGGTTTTTTTCCTCGAAATTCATCCCCGTACATACTTTTTATTTTTGGCAAAAATTATTGTTTTTTTTCTCATTTCAAACGTTTTCGGAAGTTACTGTTCCGACAAAATGCGAGAGAAATAACTTTTTCATTGATCATCCCTTTTTTCCAAATTTTTAATTGATCATCCCCGACACGACATGCTGCCAAATGACGCTGGTCACGCAATTATTACTATTGAGTGACTAACCAGACATGTTATTTTCATTTCGCTAATTTTAATTAGATACCAATTACTTCCACGGATCGCAATCCCAAACGTCTTCAACATCGCCTTCGGGGACGACAAGGCCACAACCATGAACAGAACTGGTTGAAGATCTGTCACAATAGCCAGGAGCACTCCAAAAGGACAATGATGGGTTGAGAAAACGGTGTTGATGCGTATCATCATCATCATCATCATCATCATCATCATCCTCATCATCATCATCATCATCCTTCTTTTAGTGCCAGTCTTTGGACATGGACCTCCCACAGTATTAGCCAGAACTCTCCATTATGGGCGTTGCAGGGCCAGTACTTGCTTAGTTCGTTACTCCATCTCATCTTTTGCTGGCCACGGTTTCTCATATGATATCTGGGGTTCCACTGTTGGAAAGTGAGAGGTTTGAAATGGTGGATAGGGAGAGAAGGGGAAAGAGATTGTGAGAGAGGGGGTGGGGTTCCTACATAATCGATCAACGAAAGTATTTTATTAAATTCCCTTCCATGGCCTAATCTAAAGATTTTTTTTTTCCTGTCAAAAGAAAGTGTTTTTACAAACGTTTAGATATTATTGAAACTTATAAGTTTCTGTAAGAGTTGAGTATGAACCAAAAGCAGCCAGTATCTTTGTTTAAAAATATCACTCGGTAGAATTCAGATAAATATTTCGAAAGTGTTCTTTACGCTGCTTTCTCTCTTTTCCGAAAAAAGGTGAAAAGCGAAAGTTGTCTTCATACATTTGAGCAGGAGTCTGGTAAAGAAATTATTCCCATTTAAATTAATTGTGATTGTTTCGTCACTTTACGAAATTTCAGCTTACAAAAGGCTTTTATAAGAATGCCCCCCTTTTGGATAAGGGGTAAACCTATATGCCCATGAATTAATTCGTGAGGATTTGCAAGTCTATTATAATGTTCTTCTTGTTTCTGCCTGTGTCAAAATACTTCAAAATTAGGTAGTTTTATAAGAGAATACAGAGAAAGAGATATTGAGAGGGAGTGCAGAAAGGAAAGTTCGGTTAATATGAGGATAGAAAGAAATAAAACAGAGAAAATGTTGGCTGGTTTGATAAGAAGGTGGAAAGAGAGAGTACAGAAGAAGTTCTATTCTGATAAGAGAGGGGAACAGAGAGAGATGGAAAAAATGAATTTAGTTTATTGAGAGTATAGTGAGGGAAAGGAAAGAGAGGGGAGGTAGTTTAATGAGAGGGTTGGAAGATTTTTACATATAAAACGAATCCATGTTTTATGTATTTGTGTTTTTGGACAGTTGTTCTCGGTTCATCTTTTGAACACAACGTTTCGGCTGTTGCAACCTACGGTCTTCTTTATGTGGGTGTCGTATCTTGAATGCTGAGGTGGGGTTTGTATTGTGTGAACCCGGAATATTCTCATTCCACTGTCTACTTCGGGGTAGAAACAATCCCGAAATAAAACCTACCCCAAGATGGCCGGGGGATACAACAGCTGGAACTCTGTACTTAACAGACGCTAATTCCTCATCGAAGAAAGATTCAGACAGCAATTATCCATGTTTGTATAACATTTCGATAAAATCATGGCCGGGCAACGAAGATAGGTGGGGGGGGATAATGGATATTATGAGAAAATAGAGACAATCGGTGGAAAAGGCGCACAGACAAGAGATAATGGATAATATTAGTTGTCAACACCCTCTGAATCTCCATGAATTCAGCTACTTCCCATTGATAACAGCAATGAAGTGAAAGGAGAAGCCCGTCGGCCCGGACAGCTCAGTCCTTCACTTTCACAGATATGCAATGAAATACATTTTGAAAAGCAAACGTATTTTATTTTACAAAACTGAATGGATTAACTGTTAACACCCATGGAATTTCCATGGGTTGATTTCGTAAAATCTAACTCTTCAATGTATAGAATAAAAGATAATGGGAATTTCTTTTTTGATCACTTAATTGTTAGAGGGAGTTATTTCACTTGATTTTGACGTATTATTTTTAACATGAATTTAAAAGTTGATAATTTCCTGTGAGCGTGCAGATGCGTATTTATTAATACCGTTGGAATCGATGTTATTTTTTACTTTCCCCTTATGTATATGCATGGTTTGATCAGGACAGTAATATATTATCTCTAATATCGTCTGCTTTCCCTCAACAGACTGTTATCGTTTTCGTTAGCTGCGCTCACCTCTTCTTACAATCAGATAACTTCCTAATATGTATTAATAATGATGACTTCTTTCATCCCAGATTGAAATAGGTCTGGTTACTCGAAAGAAACTTCCACGTGACCAACGTTCTTATACTGCAAGTTATGTGATGCCAGGGATGATCAATTAAAAAATGTTTTAAAAGGGGATCAATCACCTGTTTATACACCAAATATAAAACTTCTTTGTGATTCTACTTCATCACAAGCATCAAAAACAGATGAGATACATATTTAATAACACCCTTAGACGTTATTACATATTTTATTCGATGTGCATGCGCAATCTTCCAAGAACAGTAATGTACTATCTCTAATATCGTCTACTTTTTTCTGACTTTTTATCGGTACTTATGATCAGATGACTGGGAAAAGGCATTTATAATGGCGACTTCTTTCATTTCAGATCCGAATATATAATCTGTCCCGAATGCATCTACACTCTTTGTCAAAAACAGGTACGGTTTTAATACTCGCAGAGTATCTCAAAATTAATATACAATACTTTGTATACAATACTTTGAAAGATTGAATATTTTCTTGTCTATCAATTTCATCAATAGGACACATTGCGGTTAGACAGACAATATTTTACAAGAATGAGAATCAGTTGACTCGGAGAAAGACTACTTGCTCTTTTCCCTACCCCTCTTGCTACTTCTACCATGGATGGTGTGTGCATCGTTGAACTCATGGTTCTTGATATAAACTTGATTTATATAATTCATTTCTGCCAACAAACTTTCAAGAGCTATATGTATTGCCTGACTGTTCACACGATAACTCCAAAAGTTCTTAAAGAATTTCAACGACGTTTTGTGAAAGGGCATGGGTTAAGGAGGAGTTCATACAATTTGGGGGCAACCCAGGACCTCTTTTTAATTGAGTAAAACCTTTTCATAATCCTGACTATAATTCGAGAAATCTATGTGTGTGTGGGTGTGTGTGTGTGTGTATGTGTGTATGCACCGATATAACCCGACAACTGGCATTGTACAAAGTTATTATTCGCCATATATATCAGTCAAAAACACCTGGTATGGCAATGCTGAGTTTGAAGTTGTTTGCATCAGCGTTTCACAAGAGATCTAATACATTTTTTAGACATAAATTCTAGATCTTTTATCTAAAAATGCAGATCTAAATCTCAATTGATAATTATCTAAATTAGCTATAAATATACATTTAGATATAGAATATCTAAATTGGAATCACTGAAAAGAAGTAACCAGGATAATCTGAAGCAATGTGACGTTCAGGAAATTATTGTACGTGTGGTAGACACGCCATAGAGAGAAGGCTCTTCCAAGTATGCACCTTCAGAACGGCTAAGGCCTTCATCAAAACGGTTGAAAAACTGAAATTCATAATTACCTCGCCTGCACGACAGATATATGTGAACTGATTTTCATTCAGTTTTATCTTAGTTTATGACGTTGACTAAGGTATGAATGCTTTTTAGTGAGGTTCTATATTTCAACGTTTTATATAATTCGATAATTCATAAATCAAATATCTTTTATTGGCTCTATTTCATTGCAAGTACGTATATAAAAATAAGTTGATGATATTTGAAAACATTCCGATGAGATTCTTTTTTCCCAGTAACAAATCCCATTTGAATTAAACATTGACTCTTTTCTTATAAAATTCTGTTTTGGTGCAACAAAAATCTCGTTTTGGCCAATAGAGATTCTCTCTCAATCTATCTGTCAGTCTGTCTGTCTGTCTCACTCTCTCTCTCTACATATATATATATATATACATGTATATATATATATATATATAGAGAGAGAGAGAGGGGGGGAGAGAATATATATATATATATATATATATATATATATATATATAGAGAGAGAGAGAGAGAGAGAGAGAGAAATATCATTAGGAAATGGATATATGATCCGCCAAAATTATTATGAATTGCATTATATAATATTTAGATTCTTATTTGAAATAGTCTCCCGTTATTACATGGTGATATTTCATTTGGCTTGGAGTGTTTTTTTTCCCACGTATCGCTCTAGTGCATTTGCTTCATTCGGTGTCATTGATACGGCAATTTATTTTCCATCGTGTGTTTTGTATGGTCTCTCATCAATTTTCTGATATAAAATAAAGTTGAATATTTGCTTTTGTATTCAAGCAGTCAAAAGGTTTAAACCTTTTTTACAAGTTTGTCTGTAAACATTTCATATTAGGCTTTTTTATTCTTTTCTTTCTTTACCTTTTGATTTTTCCGACTTTCTTCTTTTTCCATGTTCTGAGTTTCAGTATGTGCTCCATGTTTGTTTTTTGGGAGGTAATTGTTTTTGTCTGCAATTTGGTATAAATTCATTCGTTTTGTTTTATAGCATCTTGTTTTTTCGGTGTGAGATTATTGATAATTTTTCTACAGGACAGAATATGCATTTTGTTATGTTGTTATATGCTGTAGATTGTCTTAATATTTTTCCATATGATTATGGATGTTTTCTTTTTTTTTTTTGTTTACGATGTATTTGGTTAGCGCTGTTGATTTCCTTTTAATTTTTATTGTTGAACGATTGTTTATGGTTGGTAGGTCTTTCTTCCTGGGGATTTGAGCTTTTCCTATTTATAGCCTTTATTTTGAGAGAATCCTCTCTAGTTTCGACCGTTGTCTGGTAGATTCTGTTTTCTTTCCTGTAATCAGATCGTATGGGGCTTTGTTTCGCTAGTTGCATGGCTGTTGCATGGTTGTTGCTAATTGTTTTGTTCGTTAATTGATAATGGTTAATAATTTCTTCCATATTCATGCAGCTTTAGCTTATTTTCACTGTTGTTTTATTAAAAGTTATGTGCACTTTGTGGAAGTGCTTATCTGTAAGATTCAGGATTATTTTCATGTTCTTATATATTGATGGGTTAAAGGAAGTCATGTTTCTTCTCCTCTCATTTGTTTTTGGGGTGGTGAGGGAATATATTAGTTTTATTCTGAATCCATTGTTTTTTTAATTATGTTCCATATTGTAAGTTTTCATAGAGGACTATTGTTTCATTGGCTGAGTTGTCTATCAGTGTATTGGATATATCCGTTGGCATGTGCTTTATTATGGGTGTTATCACATTATTACACGGTTTGAAGCGACTACCCTATCGATTGCAGGTTCAATTCCTGCAACAGCCTCATTTTCTTTAATTCTTTATTCTATTTACGTTGTCGAAATTTAGTGATATGCTGACCTTGTAACGACAGAAGATCATCTCAAATGCGTTTCTAGATAATATAACACAATTCATAATTCATTTTGTTGGATGACATATATCCATTTCTTAAGACATAACTGTCGCGTTGAAAAGGCAAATACACCAAGAATGAATAGATGGGAATTTGGGTTGGACGCAATTATCTTGGCTTTTGCATCACTGGCGGCTGTTTAGCTCGATTGTAAGAGCATTGCTGTGTTGAATTGACAACACTTTCGGTGGCAAGCTCGATTCCTGAAGCAATCCCAATCTCTTTAATTGTTTATTCTATTTACTTTGTCTAAATTGAGTGATATATCAACCGTGTAATGGCAGGTGATCATCTCAAATAAGTTTCAATATATCATAACGCAATTCATAATTCAGTGTCTACTACGTATATTCCTACAAGAACTGATATCTCATCACGGTCATAGGATCGCATTGCAACGTCGAAGTTGATGTTTTCCCATATCCATGGCTCGTTATTTTCGAATTGTATAGGTTTCAGCAATGTTTTATTATTCGTATGTCTTGGTAAATTATCTTTGTGTCTTACTTCTACGTTATAATGTACTACTTCTTGGGAGTGTTTTTTTTTTTTATTCTACAGGTAATCTCCCTAATTTTTGGTTTATGTTTTCAATTATTTTCCATTGATTTTTCCAATTTCTGTTTTTACGGGGTTGATTATTTAACGTGTAGTTCTGAAACTATATTTTCACAGTCATTTAAGGTAATTTGTGCTTGTGATTTGGTTAAAATCTTTATTGTTTCTTTTAATTTCAGTTTCAGTGCAATTTCTTTCACCTCTGTTGATTGATTTTACATTGAGTTTGTTACTTTCTATGCATTCATGTTACAATTTCTAAAAATGACTTTTGGTATTGTTGTGTTTCCATATTTTTACTTTTGCCTGCATTGACAACTATGTCATTAGACTATGTAATATCTTTAGCATTGGTTTTTAGTTTTTCTGAGAATAGTCTGAGCAGTTCTTAAATTTGATTTGTGTAATAATGTGCATCAAATCCTTTTTGAAACCATCTCTAGAATTTGGGGGGATTTGAACCCATGATTTTCCAGTGAATTATTGTTATCATTGCTGTTGAAGAAGAAGTCGATTTTCCACCTCAAGCTTTTGTTTTTATTAATAATAGTTAATAGCTGTGGTTGGTCGGTTGGTTGGTATAAGGATGTTTTTGTAAGGGATAATTGATCTCAGATGTGTCTGCGTTGTTGTTTGGCGGTATGGTATAACTTTTCAGTGAGTGTTCAATTAATTTTAACCCGAAGCCATGGAGGAAGCTGTCCAGTACAGACGGACGAAAATACCATTAATTAAAACAACAACAGAAGCCCAGACTAATTCCCAATTACTAATATAGGTGAAAACAAACTAAAAGCACACACTGAGATTCACTTAGAACGCTGAAAAATAGAGAAAGAAGATCAAAATAAGAGAACAAAGAAAGAAAAAAATAAAAAGAAGGAGAAGAATAAGAAAGCCAAATATGAAAAGTTCGTGGACAAACTTGAAAAAAGGTTAAGACGTTTTGACTGCTTAAATTCCAAAACAAATATTAAACTTTATTTTATATCAGAAATTTGATTAGAGACCATCGAAAACACGAAACTGGGAATAAATTGCCGAACCCATGACACTGAATGAAGCAAATGCACTTGTGTGATGAGTGGGAAAAACACTCACGCACGTGAACAAAAACATATAGAAACAAAGCATACACAGACAGACATACGTACACAATGCCACATACACATACACACACCGAAACAAGCAACTAAATGCAAAGATCTAAAACCCGACAATATGACTAATTCACCATCCAGAGATGGACCTGATGAAGCAAAAAGCAAAAGACAAATAATCGATCTCATATTTGGAATATCAAAACAAAGCATTTGCTTGTCTGGAAAATTGTAACGAAACTCGCGTCACAACCTTGATTAGTACAAACATTATTATTATCATTATTATTATTATCATTATTATTATTATTATTATTATTATTATTATTATTATTATTATTATTAATAATAATAATAATCTCACACCAGTTGCCTGGTGGTAACCGCTGGAGTTTGAGTGACAGCAAGTCTCCTCAAGTCTCCAGCCCTCCTCTCCTGGTACACATAGGTCGCAGTTATTCTGCGATTTACAGTTTCACACCGGTTGCCCAGTGGTTATCACTGAAGGCTGAGTGACAATAAGTCTCCTCAGGTCTTCAGCTAACGTCTCCTCTCTCTTTCATCTATCATGTCAGGGCTAAAATTCGTTGCAGTACTTATATCTCTAGCACCTTCCTCAGTATCCGTGCAGTTCCCAGTAGTGCTGCGGTCTGTACGGTCTCAATCCTTCCCCTAATCCGGATCTCCTCCAGTCTGGTCTGATTGGTCTATAGTTGCTTGCTATGTTCCCCTTTTCTGGGTCTTTTTGGATGAGGGTGGTTCTGCCTTTGGTCATCCACTCTAGTGCCTTGCCTTCGTTAAGACAACTTTGGAGTAGGTGAGTGAGTCTGCCTTGTAACGTGGTGAATTTTTTGAACCAATATCCATGGATCCCGTCGGGACCCGGTGCTTTCCAGTTGGCTACTTTCCAAAGAGTATGTTTCAATGTGGTTTCATTCAGTACTATTGGTTCTCCATTGTCTATATCTTCTAGTTCTTTTCTCATGTTTCCTAACCATTGCGGTGTTACATTGTGTCTTTTTGGGTGCCCCCATATGCTATTCCAATAGTTCTTGGCCTCTGTGGCATCTGGTTTTATGTCCTGCCTTCTTTCTCCGTTTAAATCTTGGTAAAACTTTTTCTCGTTGTTTTGGAATGTGCGGTTTTGTGTGTATTGGGGCGTTCTTAGTCTGTATCTTTTCAGTCTTGCCTCTTTGGCTAATCTCTACTAGTGTAACTCTTCGACTACAGTTGCGATGCCTTTTTGCGTTACCTTGTATTTGTTCCAAAGTCTTACTCGTGGTCTGTCCATGTGTGGTGTATTTCTAAGCAGTACTTCATTTCTCTGTAGTTGGGAGATCTGCTTTTGTAATCTTCTTTCCCAGTTGGGTTTTTCTTCCCTATTATTGCTCGAGGTCCTTTCTTGTGTTGTGAAGCTTTGTGCTACCATTTTCGCCCCTGCGTAAATTAAGTTGTTGAGTTCTAGGAGGGTGTTCGGTTCTATGTGCTGTAAGAGGCAGTTGACCTGTTCGGTTACTTCTCCGAGTTTCTTTCTGTCTTTGTCTCTTAGGGAGGGGAGTGTTGTTTTCTCTCCTCGCATGATTTCTTTCAGAGCTTGTATTTTGGTTTTTTCTCTTCTTCCGTCGGTGCGTCACCCTCTGGTGCATGGTTTACTGTGGGCGTCTCATGGGGAATTCTTCCAGTTTTGTCGTTGGTATTGGTTGTGCTGGGGGTCATTCTTCAGGTGCGTCACCTGAATCTCTCTCTACGTTATTGCAAAGTTCAGTCTCAGACAGCCATTTTTTTCTTTTGGATTTGTTTTACTTGGTCAGCCAGGCGTTAGTTCGATACTTCCACGGCAGATTTTTCCCTCCATATTTGGAGCATACGCTCCCTATAAGATCGCACTGAAGGTTTGCTTTTAAAGTAACAATACATAACTAGTCTATTCTCCTCCTTTGACCGTTTCTTTTTCTTGTTCTTTATAGCAGTCACTCGGCGAGGACTGCGCCTTTCCTGGTTGTCATTAAAGGTATATGAGTTTTGGCCAACAGTAGCTGTGTGACGACTGTGTCCCTCCTGAAGGCCATTAAGGGTACACAAGCCGGAGTTTTGGCCAGCAGTCACAGGATGACGACCGGGTCCCTCCTGGTGGCTATCAAGGGAACACCTGCCGGTTATGACACACAAATCTTGGATCTGTGCCCTGTTTTTTGCGGTGAAATGGTTTGGCTGTACTGTCATGATTGGGGTTTTTTGGTTCTTTAAGGTAGCAACAGACATTGGTGGGTTGGTTAAGACCGATATGATTTGGAAAAAACCCAAAGGCCCCACCGGCTCTTTTTGTTTTTTTTTAAGGTAGCACCAGACCTTGGGAGGTTCGTTGAGGCCAATGTGCTCAGTGACACCCTCAGAGCCCTACCAGCTCTTACCACCCAGGGTATGACCTTACAAGGACAAGCCATTCCGCTGTGCAGATATATCTATTTGATGGTATGACAATCACATCCTAATTTTAGACCTAAAAGAAACACTAAGCTTCGTCTGGTTGAAATTCCAAACATTCAAGATCATACGTCTCCCTTAGATCTTTCAAGTCTTGACTTAAAATAAGTCTCTGTATCTGTTCTGTTTTTTTTTCCCATGGTGGATTTCGCCATGCCAATCTGTTTATACACACGGGTTGGGGGTAGAGGGGCTTCATTCATTCATACACGAGAGTGGCTAGGCATTACTTTTCTATACTTCTATCGGATAACTCAATCTCGACGGGATGGGGAGAATTATTAATTTAATTTTAAATTTTAAATTTAATTCCACTGACCCATGTGCAGGTCCAAAAATCAACAGACTACTTTTTCAACTATTTCAACTTGGTAGAATTTGGCAGTGGTCAATTCATCAAGGTGAAAATTTCTCAGAATCACAAAGAAAACCATCTCAGAAGTAAAAAATATCATCAAAATATCAAGAATCATCATTCTTAAAGCCCAAAGTAAAATATCTTTTAAATATTCGAAAATACTATTATCATTGTTATTATTATTATTGTTGCTGTTGTTTATTTATATATATATATATATATATATATATATATATATATATATATATATATATATATATATATATATTCAAGCAGCAGATCTTCGTTTATACAAGTATCACTAAAAGGCATCGATACTTGGTGTTCCTCTGAATCACATGGATGCATAGCGTAGCGGTTAGAGAATCATACAGAATTTCTGCGAGTGATGTAATGGTCCTAGGTTCAATCCCAGGTGAAACAATAATAATTTGAAAATACTACTACTGCTAAGAGGTGATTGCGGTCTATATACACCCGTCGGTTAAATAAAGTGTTCGAATCGTTACTTCCCCACACCTACAAGATGATACCTGATGCAGGCCGTAGAGTACAACGGCCGAAATGTTGTTTCAAAAACAACCAAGATGAGGATAGTCAGATAATAGTAGAAATAGCATCGACACTTCTTGTCGATTCAACCGTCTAATAAGTTTCTACATTTTTCGGATGTTGTCCTAAATATCTGATCGGAAGGGATGTATGATTTTCCCAAGATTCATGTTGTTTGTGTCGTTTCCAATAATCTTTGACCATTGCTGGTCTTTTTGTTTGGGTCCCAGTTTTCAAATTTTGACTGTATTTATCATTTAATGTTGACTACGTCACTTCTGTTTGAAGTGAGACATTGTTATATTTGATTTATTAATGAAAGTTATATTTTTGAGTTTTAATTGAGGTATGTGCCGTCGTATTGTCGTTTAGACTCATATTGAGACGTTGGCACCAATCTCATGAGAGATTTTGTTTATTCGGGGTTGTTCGAATTTGATAAAAATTTCGTCCATTACTGGGAGTCTTTTCAAGTTTTGAGCGCTTTTGTAGATTGTTGTGTTTTCAATGAGTATTTTGCATATATTGGAGGAAGACCAATTGTGTTTATATATATATATATATATATATATATATATATATATATATATGTGTGTGTGTGTGTGTGTGTGTGTGTATCAAAACACACACTTATATATACGCATATTACAAATGTGCTATATCATTTTGAAGCTCCATTTGAAATTAATTATTAGAATTATTGTATGGTGAATGTGTCATTTGGCCTGGACGCTGTAAAGTTAAGGTAGCATTCCTCTTTCCATTGGACTAAACAGATCGGCAGAATGGGGAAGGCCCAAATATACGACTTTATCCCCAAATTCTCATCCGTCTATCAATTGTCTATCTACGCAGAAAAATATCAGGAAGAAATGAATGCACAAGCATAAAGGAATAATTAGATTTGATAATTATTTCTCTAAGATTATAATATCAATTTCCGAACAACAATAGTATATATATATATATATATATATATATATATATATATATATATATATATATATATATATATATATATATGTATATATGTGTATATATATATATATATATATACTATCATTTTTCAAGGCTGAGTTAGCTAAGAATCTTACAGTGCTCGATATCAGGGTCGGAGCATGTGTAAATAGGAGTACATGGAAGATTCCAGTATTTTGCGTGACTGTAAGTTTAATATCACCGCGAAGCACGGAGTTTCTAATGAATATATATATATATATATATATATATATATATATATATATATATATATATATATGAATACATCCCTATACTTAAATACATATTTATAAATCTCCCCTTCTCTCTTTTCATCACCCTCTATCTCTCTCTCACTTTCTCTCTCTTTCTCTGTTTATATATATAAGCAATATATCCTGTCAGTTTCACCTCATAATATCAAACTGTACTGAAAATATATAATAACATTCGTTGGTGTCAGGTTTTATTTCACAATGTAGTTGCGGCATAACTGTTTATTTGTCGGAGGAGAATTGCTGTCACTCAACCTCCAGTAGTAACAACCAGGAAACTGGTATGAGATTGCAAATGATAATAATAATAATAATAATAATAATAATAATAATAATAATAATAATAATCATAGTAGTAGTAGTAGTAGTAGTAGTAGTACTGAATAAACAGATAGACCACAGAAATATACAATTGATTAGCTTCCACATATGACAAAGGCTCCTTGACATTCTATAACCTTTATAAATATTTCATCCATTGATTTTTTAACGTTCTCACAATTTCGATTTTAACATTACTTTCCACAGTTCCTATTGCTCCAAAAAGATCTTCTCTGCAGGAATATTGTTTTTCATTCTCATATACTTTTATACTGTAGATATCAGGTCTTTGCAAAAAGGTATAACACCAGAGGACGATGAAGATGTACATAAATGATCAAGTGAAGAAATTTTACCGTTAGCTGACATTCAACGTACAGTTTTGTTTTTGTTTTTTTTTTCAATTCTGTAACTACGACATTTCAAAATTTCAGCTTTTAACGTTTGTTTTCAAAGGGTTTCAAGGTTTTTAAGGATCAACAACAAAAAACGAACTGCAGCTGAGTTCATATTATAGAAGCGGTAAGCAGTCATCTTTGCTTATTTGAATTTTCAACGATTTATCAATTTATCGTTTTTGTTTGCCGTCTCCATGAAAGAAGTCGCCATATTGAATGTGTTTGTTAGTCATCTGATTGTGAGTAACGATAAAAAGTCTGTAAGAAAAAGTAGACGACATTGGAGATAATATGTAATCGTTCTTGGCAAAATATGCATGCATATTGGGCGAAGGGAAAATAATATCTCATCTAAGGGGATTATTGAATATGTATCTGCACGCTTACAGAAGATTTTGGATGCTTGCAATGAATTGTATCACATGAAAGATAGTATGTATAATTCATAAACAGGCACAATAGAAAACTGTCACATGACCAAATAACAAAAAATTATCTCTCTATCAAAATGAAAATCAAATGATCCCTCACTAAATTTTTCTTTCTCTCTCTCACACACAGACAGAGAGACAGAGAGACATATATATATATATATATATATATATATATGTATATATATATATATATATATATATATATATATATATGTATATATATATATATATATATATATATATATATATAGTATCATATAACAAGGAATATGTAAAACAAAAAAAAACATTGGAGAAAATTATGTAGTAAACATATTGCACATATTGCAGACATTGGGAAATAAGTGACTGAAATGACACAAAACAATTTTCGAAATGTATTCAGTGTTTAAATCAGTAAAACAATGTATATATATATATATGTGTGTGTGTGTGTGTGTGTGTGTGTGTGTGTGTGTGTGTATGTGTGTGTATACCTTGGCTATAAAACTAAAAAGTATAAATTATATAATGTATATATATATATGTGTGTGTGTGTGTGTGTGTGTATTCCTTTGAACGTACAGATATACTGTTACCGAAACTGTTAACATAGGTTTCTTCGGTTTTTAAGTGATTCTGGTTGGCAATCTATCTATTCAAGTATCCAAATGCTGCACATATAGGCCTCTCTAATGGATCTATGATGATTAAAAATGGTTCACGTTCACTTCTTATCAAGTCAACTTTTTTTTTTCAAAATTCCCCCCAAAATAGATTTTTTGTTCAAGCTTAATCAATCCCCTGGTTTGTGTTCAGAAGCGTTCACGCTTGTTTGTTTGTTATGTTTGTTTGTTTGTTTGTTTGTTGTGTTCGTTTGTTTGTTTATTTTGTTTTGTTTTGTTCGTTTGTTTGTTTTGTTTTGTTTTGTTTTTTCTTCTTAAATTAGGACTTTTTAGTTAGGCAACAGAAGACAAAAGAAATAACATCTTCATTGATCACCCTTTTCCTAAATATTCAATTTATCCCTGAGGTATGCCACTAAAAGATGAAGTGATGAGATGGTTTGTATCGCTCGACCCCCACCCTAAATCTATTTATACATTCAATATAATATTCATTTTCCCATTTTACTGAAAGCATCATTTTTTTTTTGATTGCGCAAGATACATATTTAATAATCTCATTATAGATTATTTCTACTTTCACCCGATTTACATGTATTATTTGCTAAGGTTGGTAATGTATTATCTCCGATATAGTCTACTTACGGACTTTTTATCGTTACTTTCAATCAGGTAACTTCTTTCATAGGAGATTAGTATATACTCTTGGCCTAAAACACATCTACACACTTGGCTTATTAATAGCAGTTATCGTTATTGCTTGAAAGTTGGTTGAACCCTTCCACAGTCTACACTACAATTTATATAAATTTGAAGGTTAATAATTTCCTCTGAGCGTACAGTCTGTTCCCAAAATATCTGCACATTTCACTTGATAATCGTAGCTATAGTTATAACTTGAAAGATGGTAAAACCCCTTTACAATATCTCTCGTCCTCACTCTCTCCCTCTCCCTCTCTCTCTTTCTCTCTCCCTCTCTCTCTCTCTCTCTCTCTCTCTCTCTCTCTCTATGTATATATGTATGTATGAATTTAAAGGTTAATAATTTCCTGTGAATGAATAATCTGTTTCACAAATAGCTACCCACTTTATATATTGGGGCTTCGATAAATGAACTGCTTGTGATTGAAGATAGAACTCTTCAATGAAGAGATATTTTCAAAGATAATGGAACTCTTCTGTGAATGGAATATTTTTTTTTAAATCTGATTGTGGAAGGAATAAAATTTTAATCAAATATTATTTTCTTTGATTTTGGCATTCAATCTCTTTAAATGTTTAAATTTTTACTTGAAAGTTAGTAAAACAATTCTACCATCTATATTATGATCAGTTACGAATCAGTCTGTCTGTAATAATTGTAAAATTAAAAATAATACGTTGGAATGGATGGGGTTGTGAAGAGTTTCTGGGTATTCAATGGACAGCGAAATGGACGGGGAGACAGGAGGAGAATAATGGGTTTAGGGATTAAACATAAAGATATTTGCAAAATGAATGGCCGCTGCTGGTTCTGCAGCTGTCGTTGATGATGATGATGATGATGATGATGATGATGATGATGATGATACACTGGAAAGTCATAACTCTGCATCCTTTTGGCCCATTGATCTGCCTTCAAGATATAAAATGCTGTGATGTCAGTAGAGCTCTTTATCGTGGACGTTGCAGAGCCAATACTTGCACAACTTGTCCAATTTGTCACGATAACTTATCTTATCCGGCCACAGTTTCGCATATGATCTCTGGAGATCAATATTTGAGTCCTGATATCCAGATGTTGTTTGACAGTCTTGCAACGTGGCCAGCCCATTGCCATCTCAATTTTCAAATGGATCTTATGATATTTCTGAGCTCGATTCGTTTTAAAAAAAATCATGTGTTGCCTTGTGTGATGTCTAGTATGATGCTCTACTGAAAGATTGCCAACCTACAGTGATTCTCCACTTGATTTCAACTTGTTTCATGGAAATTGTCTGTCCCGGGTTGATGTAATGGTATATCTCACTCCCTAGCTATGAACAAATGGTTGGGAAGTACTCTAGCCTTGGGGTCACTTGTTTAGAAGGACAAATCAGAATTAAAAACCAGCTTCCTACTAACTACATTCCACCAAAACCAACATGAAAATGCAATCGCTATGGGGGAGAAGTTAGGAGAGGCCACTTACCGCAAGTGAACCACGAATCGTTGTTATTGCTGCTGCTGCTACTGATGATGATGATGATGTGCCATGGAGAGTGCTAATTCAGCAGCCATTAAACACTTGGATCTGCCCTCAAAACAGAAAATGACAAGCGTTGTGACTGAAACAGGATGTCCAATTACAGGCAGCCGAAAGAATTACATTCAGAAACCAACGAAGTGTAAAAGATGCGTGTCTTTGATAACAGGATCACAGGTAGAGTTGCTTGGTCTAAAGCCATAATTTGTCTGAGATGAAGTTATGGAAGCTGCAAAGTTTACTGATTGTGGGGGCTGTGCGTTTCCATATCGTTTCAATAAGATTGTGCCAGTAATGAATTCGTGAAATCTCTGTGGATTTTGTAACATTTCTGTAATAACATGAAATCTCTAGTTTCGCAATCTGTGTAACAATTAGGATAGATAGATAGTAAAAATGACCAATACTACTGTAATATGCCTCACTGGGTGCCCCACGACTATAGCTATGTGTCAAACTAAGCAAAGCTTAGTGAATATGAAATATATTCCGTTTCAGTTTGAAATAAGGCCACAGTAGGAGGCATCCAGTGAGCATATACTGTTGATCATTTTTGACAGGTACTAAACTAAGCATGTAATGATTGTCAACATAAGTTTCTTCAGTTTTTAAATGCGTCTGTCTGGCTGGCTACTATCTATCCATGTACGTGCCGTGTGTACAGTCCGAAATTATGGGGTTAGAGACCTGAAAATTCAAACAATGACTCCTTACGTCTGAATTTTTTTTTTCAAAATTTCCCTCAAAGAGGTTTTTAATGGGGGTTCAATTTAGAAAATGTTTTCGATGTTAAATTGGTCCCTTACTTTGAGTTCAGTAGCGTCCAAGCTTGTTTTTTTTATTAATTCAATTTCTTTTAATGATCACAGACCAACGAAAGGAAAGAGTAATAGTTTATTCATTGATTACCGATTTTTTCAATTTTTCGATCGATCATCCCCAAAAAGAATGCTGCCAAAAGATGACGATTTCTATTGAGTGAGTAACCAGGAACTTCTATGAAATCCTTTAATCAATCTGATATGGATTATTAATTTGACTTCCATGAAAGAAAGTCTCCTGCTTTCCCCTATAACCTCAATTCCTGTTGGCTCACCATTCCCACCATTTTGATGATCTGAGAACGCTCATTTTTTTTCTCATGAAAATTAATGATAAACACTTCTTTGCTTTGCGCCATTTTTGGATAAAGAAAGGTTTTCTTTTCGTAGAGTGAGTAAACCTGTACTTTATTTTAGATCTTCAAATACGATCCTTATCCTTAACTGAATAACTTCAATATTTCAAGTGAGAAGACCCTGCATGGCTAGAAAATCAAGGGTTTTGTTTCTGGTTCTCTTACGCAGGTTCAAACACCGATTACGGGTCATACTGGGAATCGAAACCACGACCTTCTGCCTGTGTGGCAGATGTGCTAACCATTATATGCTCCGAATATACATTTGAAACAATCCCAGATATCTATATATATTTTCTCTTGCATATCTTTTCTTTTTACTGATTTTCTTGGGTGTCTTCATCTTGGTTGTTCTTATACTCTGTTTCTATCAGATGATTGCTATTGCAAGCACAGATTAATCAGAAAGAATTGACTGATACGAGATATACCCTTGGCATGGTTGGCGGAATGAGAGCAATCTGCCTTTGTGGACTGAATGAAAAGTTTGGGTTTAAATTCCCCAGAGAGTTAACACTTTACCTTGACACTGGCGCGGGGGCTGGAGATTTGCGCCCATATTGACCACCAAGTAGTCCATGGCTTTTCTGTTAGCAGAAATTTCAAAGCAACCATTCTATAACCAAACAAATATGTTATTTGCTAAAAGAGTTTATGGTTGAGTGGCAAAAGCAAACAAAAAACAAAAGCATTTAGAGAAGGCAAACAGAAAAGCAAAACATTTGAAATCCCGAATTTGATCAATTCTTCTTTGGCTCCCACAAAATGTCTTTGTAATCCATTGGGAACTTTTAGGGATATTGGGTGGGCTGAGAGACAGGCAGACATGAATGAATACATATCAGTGGCTGCGCATGATAAGTGCCCCATTAACTATTTAAAAAAATCATATCGAACAATCAGAGCCCCCTTTAAGGTGGTGAAAGAATCTATCCTTTTTGCATGCGCGTGTGTTCCATATTTGTGTGTTCCTACGCTTCTGGTCATACTGTTTTTTCTATAGACTCAAACATTGGCATCAGTACTCCACTAGCCTCCACCTATTTTTTTTTTTTTCATTTTTGGAAGAAAGCTTTTTTGACCTTTCAGGGGCTTTATTCTGACGGATAACATCTAGATTACATGTTTCTAAAAACATTTTTCATTCATTTTAGTTTTTTTCCCTGTGGAAAATGCAAGTGATGTCATAAATAGATTTTATTCAGCGTTGAAATTTTGTATGAAAATTTCAAATTTGAGCGCCACGGTTTTTCGATTATTGACTGTGTTGGTACGTTTTCTTTTTCTCTGGGCTACGATGAATTTGAATTTGAATGAATTTTGAACACTTTGCATTAGGATTTATATAGTGTCTAAGCATCTGAATGAAAAAAAGCTGAGCATCTTAGCTCTGAAAATAACGTAAATGTCAATTTTTTTTATGATTCGTTGGGCACCTATCATGCGCAGCGATGCATATGCCTCTCACAATTTCTTTGAGAGTTATAAATAAATATTTGTCTTTTGTTAAAAAGTTTATCACCAGTCAAGACAAACCATTAGATTTTGATTCGGAAAACTTGAGACAAAAACAAAATTCAAAGACGTCAAACAAAAAAGCCGAATTCAACAAAAAATCACGAATTCCAGCGAAACGTCAAATGATGTGTCCAGAGTTG
The DNA here is from genome assembly GCA_963457665.1 of Thysanoteuthis rhombus. Lineage (NCBI taxonomy): Eukaryota > Metazoa > Mollusca > Cephalopoda > Oegopsida > Thysanoteuthidae > Thysanoteuthis > Thysanoteuthis major. The sequence goes on along the minus strand of OY735222.1, from coordinate 52,625,564 downwards.
TATGAATATTTCCACGATTTCAAATGAAATCGTTTTATGGTCGTCTGTGACATAAATAAAGGAGAAGTCACTTTAATTCGTATTTATCTGTCTAGTTTTGTTTGGTTCGATCAGATTTGTCTCAAGGAGGGTTTGAAGTGGATTCTGTGAAAGACAGAAGTCTTAAAACTTTTTAAACGTTGATTTTTTTAATGTTATTTTAACGGAATATTTTGCAAAAAACACTTTCTGGGAGAATTTGAAGCTAGATATCTACTTAATACAGTAAAGCAAAAAGACGGACTCAAAGTAAGGTTCTTTTAGTATCATATTTACACTGTAAATGGAACTCCTTACAAAAAGCTAAAAAAAAGTTCTGGAATCTTCAAAAATTGTTGAGTTGAAAACATGCTCAAGAAAAGTTTGTGGCAGTAGATTTAGCTCTACATGAGTTATGCAATGAAAGACACATATTTTGTGAGTTACAATAAGATCACGTAATTTCAAATGAACTTGTTTCATGGTCGTCTGCGTCATTTAGAAAAGGCATCTCCTTCAAAGTTTTATTTTTCTTTTCTGCGTGGTGTTCGTTCTGTTTTTTTATTCTCATTTTTTTGCTCTAAGATCTGTCTCCAGGATGGGGTTGGGGACTTTGAAATGGACTCTGCTAGCAATATCAATGTCTCCTCGGAATTTTGCATGCACACATACACACACATACACGTTTTGAAGACAGTGCACCATATAAAATAATGTTCGCACAATAATATAATCTACCGTCTTGTGATTGCTCTTCATTGTGTCAAGCTTGATCTTTCCTATGTACGTCACATAGTTCTTAGTTTTAGAGCCAAACTTTTGGTCAAGTTTCATATTTCAGCTCCATAGGTGACAATCGGGGTGCATTGGTGGTATACCCTTCTTTTTTGGTATAATGGGATTTCCTTGTTTTGAAAGTCGAGCTTGTCCTACTGAAAGCTCGCCAATCCAAAGTTTTTATTCTTTCAATCTCTTCTTTTGAAGATTTCGTGAAGATAGTAAGTTGTAGTGATCTACTTTCTCCAGCTCTGCGTTTTCGATTTTGATCGTCGTGTCTTTGTTCTCAACTAATTTGCTGCACACGATGTTGTTTTAGCTGAGGAGGATCATTATCATCATTATCATCATCATCATTAGCCTTTTAGTGTCAATTGGAGACAAAGACACAAGAATCAAAATCGAAAACACTTTTACCTAATTAAATTTTCCAATCAACCGTAGGGTCTGCCGACTCAACAATCTCACAGAGCTCCAGGAATATCTTTGTAAGCCCCCAGATGAGCGCAGATAACATGCTGGGAATCGCTGCCATGTACTTAATCCCTGATACCTGTCTTTGTCGCTGCTAGATCATAAAGAACTTTGATATTGAATCCCTTTTATGCTGGCTTGTAGGAAAGTCTTTTTTCCATTGCAACAAGAGCAATCCTCACCAAGATGGAGGATGTGAGTTGATACGTAAACTCCACAATCCCCTAACGGGATTTTAACTTACGATCTACTGATGGCCAGGAGACCGCCTTCCCGATTGAGCTGAATTGACTTGGACATTAATGAAACTTTACAATACACATTCGCAAAGACTCATTCTATTCTAATAGATGCATTTATACAAAAGAATGTAATTCTTATCTTTTTATTTATTACATATACAATAGAAAATTCGCAGAAATCAGCTTCAGTCGGAATAAAACTTGGAGCAGACTTTGACCCTGTAACAGTTCCAATTCCTACTCATTTTATTCATTCACGGCACATGTCTTTAAAAGTTGTTTCTAACGCAGATATACCCATTTCTTAGAAACAGCAACTACACACAGGTACAGTGAATGACCAAATTGAAAGAGTGGGGACAAAGCAGTTATTTGGGGAGAAAAGATAGAGTCATACCTTTCCCAAGGGCATTGATGTAATTGAACGAAAACTGTCTCAGATGATCCACCGACCCTATTCTCCGTCCAGTTGACTGTTTGTTCACTCGAACCACCTCTTATAGATACTACTGACGTGAAGACTAAATAACTACGAGAGGTTATAATATCATAGTCAATAATTGAATAACCGTAGCACCAAGAGTTCCGTAAAATCAATTCCAACGAAGAGTAAATATGGTCAGAATAAATTCAATTTGTTACACCACTGACTTTTTCCACTGGAAATATCTAAAATAGAGTGAAAAGAACATCTAAAATATTTAGATTATGAAGACTGGATGTTATTAATAAACTCATCAAGAAATTCCCCTAAAAGGTCAGAAACACACGCTCATATAGAAAACATATAATCTTTAGCCACATTTGGTGGCTACGCTGTTTCAATAGGAAGGAGAAGCGGAATAAGATAAATGAGGAGTGTAACCAGAGGGAAGTCTATGGGCGACTGGCAAACCTTAGGCGAGGTTCTTGGCCGGTAATTACCAATCCCGTTGATCTTAAAGGTCACGGAATAAGATTAGTCGGTGAAATCCGAATAGGACGGTGGTTTGGTATTTGCATCAACGAAGGAGAAAATAAACTGCTTATTATTTATGTAATTTACAAGAATAAAGAAAGGGTTTCGATAAGTTCAAACGTATTTTCTACTTTAGCCTGAAAATCTTTGTACCTTCCAACTTTACTGGATAACCAGTTGGGTCAATCTTTTCAGAAAAATTTAGTGCAATAAATGTCTTCTCATGAAGTATACGGTAGTGTCAAGGTTAAGGTGCACTTAGATGGTGCTGATCGTTGTTTATTTGCTAAGTGCAATCAACATTGGAGGTGTGTTTACAAAAATCCAAATTTCTACTATGATCGCTGATGGGTGGGCCAGATCCAGATAGAAGGATACATGGATCATAGATATCAGAACACATAAATAACTTGAACCCAGCAACAGTGATTGAACCAGTCTATTGTGGGTAGCGGTGGTTGAGATACATCAAGTAAATTAAAAAGAGAAACTAACTCCATGAAAAAACATAAGTAAAATGATAGATATGCATTGCTATAGTTCCTGCAAATGCGAATGGTCGGTCAGATGAATAGAGAAAAGAAGGACGTAATGATGTATTTACCAGCTGCTGTGAGGTCATAAAAAATGTTCTGATGTCATTGAGAAGCTGTTTATTTTGATTGATTTTTTTTTCGTTGGTTTCTCCTCTTAGCCTGACATACTAATCTAATTTTGCAATATTTCTCTAGTATATCTCTGAATTTTTGAGAGGAGGTATTATTATTATTTCTATTAATATTCGGACCATCCTCATCTTACCCACACCTACCAGATGATACCTGATGAAGGCCGTAGAGTACAACGGTCGAAACGTTGTATGAAAAACAACCTAGATGAAGATGGTCCGAATATCAATAAAAATAATATATTTCTCTACATGAACTAATATTCTGATCAAAGATATCTGGAAGTTAGGGGTTCAAAAGTGAGGCGAAACTCTTTTTTTTTCTTTCAAGCGGTCAAAATTAAGGTGAAACTTTTTTTTTTCTTAAAGGGTCCAAAACAGAGTGAAACGTCCTTTTCTTTTCAATGAATGTAAAAATGAAAGGATTTGGGAGGGGGGTCTTTTAAAACGTCAGAAGCGAAGTTAAACTTTTTTTCCCACCTTAACGGGTCAAAATTGAGGGGAAACCCTATCCTTATTAAGAAGTCAAAAGTGAAAGGAAAATTATCTGCTTTCCAAGAAGCTGTCCGTACAATTCTGTTCAACGCTCAACTTTTGACTGTTGGTTTGCCGAGTACCATAATTTGAACTTGCTTAACTTCGCTGTCTATCATTTTTTGCCTTTTGACTCGAAGGAATGTTAGCATTACGAGACTAAATAATAATCCACATCGACAAACACAGTAATCAGCAATGTCCATATGTTGTCTGTTGTCGGTTATTTTATCAGTAACTTAGTAGAAATAGAATTTTATGTTATGTTAAACTTTAAACATTTTATTTTTTACTTAATCTTACCTTTTCATTAGTTTAATATTCAGGTCATATTGAACATAAACAAGTAAACGGTCTGCAAAATAATATTTTTGATATTTTAGAAGTAAGATGCGAATGCTAAATTACTTAATTTGGGCCGCCATTCCAGATGGTAGGGTCTTAATTTTTTTGTAATGATAATGATGATAATGATAACTGTGCTTCAGATGACTCAATCACCACTGCCTGCACGTGTACCAGAACTAATAATCTAAAAGAATATCTAAAATTATCTCGAAAAAAGATATTTTATTTCAATTTTTTTTCAAAATAGATTTTCTATCAAAAATAATCCAAAAATCCCATCACAAGATTTGGGCATTGTCGGTCTAAAATGACCAGAAAGACCCAGAAAGTACTTCTTGAGAAAAAAAGATAAACAAAAAAAATTTATTTAGATGGTACCTAACGGGGCATATTTTCAAAGTTGTGGCCCCCAAAATGTGACAAGGAGTGCCTCGACACATATAGAGACACATACACTCAATAATAATAATAATAATAATTATGATGATGATGATGATGATGATGATGGTGGTGGTGGTGATGATGATGATGATGATGATGATGGTGATGATGATGATGATGGTGGTGGTGGTGATGATGGTGGTCGTGGTGATGTTGATGATGATGATGGTGGTGGTGATGATGATGGTGGTGGTGGTGGTGGTGATGATGATGATGGTGGTGGTGATGATGATGATGGTGGTGGTGATGATGATGATGGTGGTGGTGATGATGATGGTGGTGGTGGTGATGATGATGATGGTGGTGGTGGTGGTGATGATGATGATAATGATGGTGGTGGTGGTGGTGATGATGATGATGTGATGATGATGATGATGATGGTGGTGGTGATGGTGATGATGATGATGATGGTGGTGGTGGTGGTGATGATGATGATGATGATGATTAACCATGTGTTTTTTCTATTTATTTCTTTGTCCGTGACTTAGAAGCAAAAATTTTACTGATAAAAATATTTCTTAATCCTTTGGAACAATGAACTACTCCACTTAGACAAATTTTCTCGTTTCATTTCTATCGCAATCATCGATGGTGAAGAGTTCTATCCTTTTCTAATACCAGCGTTGTTTATTTATATGTTTGTTTGTGTGATTTAGCGACCCAGGCCATAACGTTTTGTCTACGAACTCGAACATTTGCATCAGTACCCCACTAGACCCCCTCTCGAAATGATATTTTTTGGTAGAGAAAAAATATAATTTGACCCCTCGGGTTCATTAATAACATATAGATCTTTTAGAATTTAGATGTTTCTGAATATTTCTTTCACGATATTTGAGAGGTTAACCTCAGGAGAATATCAGTGAAGCCTTAAATAGATTTTATCCTGACCGTATCCACTCTTCGATGGAATTTCTTTACATAACTTCAAATATTGATGCTGCAGCTGTTCAATTATTGACTCTGATAGCAAGTCTCATGGAAATTAAAATGTACCCATGAATTTTCACGAGGATCGGCTAAACCTTTTCCATAGCAGGTTTGAAAATATGGCACGCAATTGAAAAAAAAACGCCAACCATAATTTTAAAAACAGGCCAAGTTATTCGAAAAAGTCTGAAAGTCAGACCGTAGATGCGCATGCCGATCTTTAGTGCTTTCAGAAACTCCTTTCCTTAGAATCCCATTCCTTCCAAATCTTCCACTATTAAAAGCCTTTTTAATATTGTAGTAAAATAGAATTTCAATCGACTCGTGTTACAATAAGATAGAAATTCCTATTTCCAATAATGTACTGATAGAAAATATCACCTAAGCGACATCAGATTCATAGACGAAATGGGAGGGAGTGATGGGGGGGATTATGTGAGGCATTTGCTATGTCGATTTGTCAGTCAGTCTGCTCTAGATGCAGGTAAATTGAAAATTATTTTTGTTCTCTATTTCAAAGAAAAGGAATTATTTTCCTTTTGAAGCGTCCAAGTTGATCAGGAACTTTCTCTTTTCGAAGGAAGGGGATTATTTATTTTTGGAGGCCTCAAATTAGAGGGAAACTTTTCCAAATGAAAGGAATTATTTGAGTCGTCAGAGGTAAAGGGAAACGGGTTTTTCCTTCCAAGAAAATTGATTTATTTGCTTTTTGAGGCGTCTGGAGTGAAGAGAAACTTTTTTCTTTCCAAAGTAAGGGAACTATTTGCCTTTCAAGGTGTCAGAGATGGAAGTGAATTTTTTGTCTTTTGTGACGTAAGAGGTGAAGACAACCTTTCTTTTCTTTCCAAAAAAAAGGATTATTTGCCTTTCAAGGCGTCAGAGTTTAAGGGAAACTTTTTTTCTTTGCAAAGGGAAGCGAATTATTTGCGTTTTTCAATGCTCAAAGTTGAACAGGAACATTTTTTTCTTTCCAAAGGAAGGGAATTTTTTGCCTTTTGAGTTGTCAGAGCTGAAAGAAAACATTTTTTTTCAAAGGGAAGGGAAGTTTTTGCCTTTTGAGTCGCCAGAAATTAAGGGAAAATTATTTTTGCTTCAAAGTCTAAACTTGAGGGAGGATCTCTTATCTTTTTATTGGTGTCAAAGGTAAGGTTTTTCTGAAGCTGTCCGTACAATTCCGTTCAACGCTAAACTTTCGATTGTTGGCATAATTTGTACTCGCTGAACCGGCTATCATTTTTCTGCCTTTTGCCTCGGAAATACGATACCTGCATGGCACTATATAATAACCAACATCCACAAATATAAGAAGCCTGGTTTTGCTAAGGTCAAACTCCTTTGCTTCATTGAAATCTAAAAAGTAAATACGACAAAATTTATTTCTCCATGTAACATTATTCTAAAATTATGTCTCTCATTCCAACTCCTTTATCAATAGTTCCCGTAAATGGGATCTGCTGACTCCAGCGGAACGAGACAACTTGAGCGGGCTTTAAAGTGGGAGTGAATTGGTCATCAGTTTATGCGTACATAAGCGTGTCACTGTTATTCGGACATGACATCACTCGTTTTACTTCTGGTCACTGTCATCCGGCATTGTTACGAACAAATAAAGTCAAAATTCAATAGTGAGAGTTTGACAGGAGAAAGGAAGAAAAGGCCCACACTTAATCTACCACTGACCCTGAAAGCAAAGAAAAAGATGTTTCACGATCTCCAATTTTACGGATATCTGTTAGAACGCCCTAGACCACAGAACCACGGAACCACTACAGAAAATTGTAATTTATAAGCAATTACAAATATTACGGTTGAACAAATACCTCAAAATCACGGACGAATATCTACTGCCTTTTCAAACTTCGTTTTTTATAGTTTAAAGACTGAGAGCAATCATTGTATAGATGGGTGAATAATGCCCAACATTGTGTGGAGAGATCACGGAACAGCAGAGTGAATTAGAGAAAGAACAAGACTTAGAGATACCATAGAAGCGATTTCAAAACTCAAATGGTAATAAGCTGATCGAATTGTAACTGCGACTGTCAAAATATGAGATGATGTGGCGAATCAGAAATTATTGGCTCGGTGATGCACATGATAGAAAGGTCTGGCGATTTCTATAGAAGGTCAATGTCCAATGACGAACACAGAAATGCAGCTACTGCTGCTGCTGCTGCTGCTGATGATGATGATGATGATGATGATGATGATCTTGGACATGACCTCTTTAGTCGCAATTTAATTTTCACTGAAAAGAAAAATAAATCAAATATACATACTTATTATCATTATCATAAAAGAATATTCGCCACAATAGAAATTCAATGTTTACAAAATAAATACAAACGAAATAAGGAGAACTCGGAAACGGGAGTTGACACGGCATCATATCTCAGAATCACTCTTTCTTTTCTTACTCTCTTTGTTATTCATGTCAGAAATTCACACATCTTAAATTTCAAATCTGACTAATTGCGATAATAAAATCTACTCGGAGAATTTGACAATAATTTGCAATGTGCATCTTGCTTGTGTCATCAGTGACGTCTGGTGGCCCAACTTGATAGAAATAGAATTTTATGTCACGTTAAAAATATCACTTAAATAAAAGAAAAAATCGAATAAAGTAGTACATTCGTTGGAAAGAAAAACAAATATCTCACCTTATTATTACCTTTTATCTTAGAAAATAGTTTCATAAAAATTCAACTATTTCCGTCAATTCTAGTCTCCTCATGAATTATACAATGAGTAAGTAATAACAGCTAAGACTTTCGGATGCTAAAAATAAAGTAAAAACCTGAAGTGAAAAATTATCTCACAATCACACGGAGATTCATGGAAAGATCAATAAAAAAAAACTATCGATATGAATCAGAGGTGGGACTAGAATAAAGGATACTATAAAAAACAATTAGGCAAGAAAAATGGAAATGGGCTTGACATTTAACAAGAACACTGTAGGAAAGGACCAGACACAAGATGTGGGATTAGATAGAAAGACTTGCCGGTTAGACATGAGAGAGGTCAGCGCAATTGCAGTTGACGAGGGAAGAGATTGGTAAGGCCTTTGTCCAGCAGTTGACTTATGATGGTTGATGAGGATAATTATTATTAACGAGAGAGGACTGATGATGATGATGATGATGATGATGATGATGATGATGATGATGAGTGTGATTTTTGTACTTGTTTCTTCGTTTGTGATAATAGTAAAAATTTTACTAATAGAAATATACCCCACTCAACAACAGATTCTTCCACTGAAACGAATTGTCAAGTAACATGTAGAAAAAAAATCACTTCATACGAATCGGGTAAATGTCTTCAACGTTGTGTCCTTTTTATGAGTAAGTTGAGTCTTTATACAGATCGACGATTTCACATTTATTATGACTTTTATAAAACTCAACCAATTTCCATGAACCGTCCCTAAATAAAGAGATTTCGAAACTCGGATACTAAAGATTCATATTGAAAAAAATTAATCACTAGTGCAAATGTTTCAGTGGTGCAGTTTGTTATAACATTTATTCTGTAATCAAAAGATTGCTGTTTCAAATCCATCCGGCTACTTCATTTTTCAAATATAGTAGTTATAGTTGAAGACGTTGTGTGTACATATAAATATTAAAGAAAATGGGACCAGTAAGAAAACTGCACAAGGTGCTAATATAATTGTGAAAACGAAAAAAGGATACTGAACAATCTTTTTTTAGTATAGATACATGTGAGTAAATACCACTATGAATAGCTTTTTTCGAGTGCATTAATAGTTTCTTGTCTATTTTATATTGAAATATTTTTCTTCGGTATTTTAAACAAGTTTTTACAAATATATTAACACTTAGTGTGGGTACGCACTTTTCTTACTGGTTCAAATATACATACATATTTTTGTTTACAGGCTTAAGCTACAACTTTTCCCGAACAAGTTTTAGAATAAGGCAAACGGGTTAAAAATACGCCACTTTTGCATTATAGTTAGATAGAACTGTAAATAGAACCCTTCTTTGAAACCACTTGTTTATTGTTGTTCTAAAACCTGACTCGAGACCATTGAGTAGGTATGCCGAATTTGGTTAGATTGCACCTATGTTTAGATCCTTCTTAATGACACCTCTCACTTATATAATTCCAAATATACAAACAAACACCCAACACATACATTTACAACCACATTGACAACTCGCACTTCTATATCTACAAACACACGCACACACGGACAAACACTGAATCCTCTCACTTCTATATTTACAAACAACCATAGATACCTGATACTTCTATATCTTTAAACACAAACACACGGAAACCTCTCACATTGATTTCATAGACACTTCACACTTATATATTTACCAACGTATAGATACTTTCCTCATATATATTTACGGACTCACAAACATACAGTCACCTTCAACTTGTAGAATTTCAAACGCCCAGTACCTAATACAATCATCAACAAGCACAAAGACACAGTAATGTTTTGTAAAAAAAAGTTCGATTCCACTTTGATTAAATATACTTTTGATCATAAGAAATATTTATTTCATATCTTTCTTTTGATTATATGAATTCTACGACTACGTATTCAATTATTTTCTGAGAAGAAAGAGAAAAAACGACGTATTTACTTAATTTTTGTAAAAAAGTTTGATGTTACAAACTTTAGATTGCAAAAGAAAAACATGTGTTTTATGCTATAGCTTCATGATTAATTCATTCCTTGTCGCTCACAGCCAGGCCAGTTTAGGGGAGCGGGCCTTTGGCCTGCATTATTGTGTAGGGACCGGCTTATATCACATAGTATATTCAGTTGGTCACCAATCTAGAATCTGGTCGGACTCGACTTTCAACTCCAGTGACTGTACAAGAACTGGCGTAATCTCAAATAAGAATATATTAAGTGGGGTAATTTGAGAAATATATTTTCAAGACCGAATAAGGAGTTAATATTCAGATCATCAGCCCTCATAGCACCATCAGTGCAATCTGTACGCATGATATATATATATATATATATATATATATATATATATATTGAGAGAGAGAGAGTGTGAGAGAGAGAGAGAGAGAGTGAGAGAGCGAGAGATGGCCAAGCCAAATCAGCTTAAAAACTAGAAATCTATACTGACATTTTGGGGGACAGTTTTGTTCGGCAGCTTCAATTGATAGACAGATACAAATGAATATATATATATATTATATATATATATATATATATATATATATATATATATATATATATATATATATATACTTGTTCAAATTCTGTTGACGGAGGTAAAGCATCAGATCATTTGTGAGTGATTTCGAGTCGCTCGCAAACGAAAACGTTCTTTCTACATTCAAATGGATATTTCAATCATGGAGACTGGAGAATACGGATACATGAGACAAACTCTTTGTGTTTTATTTGAAAAGAAAAACGCAGCCATATTCTGTTTCGTACCAAGAATATTCGGGAAGACATTTGTATTCAAAGACGCATGACAAAGATGTCTCGTTTCTAATTGTCAGTGGCTTTTTAGATAAATAACGTATCTCCTCCAGCCTTCCTTCCGGAAATATTCATACGGTCAGTTAACTATAGACTTCTTAATGCATTTATTTATACCAAATAAAGTAATTCTAAGGAGAAACAGTTTTCATCAAAACAACACTTAATGGAAAGACAAAGCTGTGATAGCCGAGTGCAAAAGCGGTAAACTATATATATATATATATATATATATGTGTGTGTGTGTGTGTGTGTGAGAGAAAGAGAGAGAGAGACAACATATATATATAGTCTTGAGAGCTTTAAAACTTTAAACACTAAACACTAGAAACTTTTTCAAAAAAATTGTGTCACTTCACATGTAAGAAATAAACGCACAACGATTTAAATCCAAATGACAAAGTTTGAGAAAGTAGCCCATTACATCTTCAAAGGACAACAAATCTCCCTGGGATCCTTAAAAAAAAGAAATAAAGCGAAGAATCCGTCTAGAATGGCGAGCCTTTGGCAGAACAAGCTCAACCTTCAATCGGTAAATCCCATTAGTCCTAAAAAGGAAGAGTATACAACCAATGTATCTTCCCAAAAGTCACCTATGGAGCTGAAACATGGAACCCAACCAAGACGTCATCACTATCCTTTCATCGTCTGTTGTTTGACATATACTTTCTTCAGGATTCTCCAAAACTTGCAGGCGTTTTACAGCTAATACTTCTTGAATTTGTCTAGTTCATCTCTTCATCTTATATTCTGCCGGCCTCGGTCGCGTATATGATCTCTGGGGATCCGTATTTTGAGTTGTGATGTCGATTGGTTATCTGTCATCATTGCAATATGACTAGCCCATTGCCATAAGAGTTTCTAATGGATTCTATGATGTCTCAGATTCCTGTTTTCTCCTTGATACACTATGCTGTTTTGTGATCTCTCCATGTGAGGTGGAGCATGATTCTCTGATGTGCACGTTGCACGCTTCTCAGTCTACATTTGTTTTGAGGTAAAGTTTCATGTTCCAGCTCCATATGTGACTATCGGGAGATTGCATTGGTTGTATACTCTTCTTTTCAGGATTATTTGGATCGTCTTTTTTTCAAAGTTTAAGCTTGCTCTATCGAAGGTTTGACATTCTAGAGTGATCCTTCGCTCGATTTCTTCTTCTTTCATTGGTTTCATAGAGATTTGTTGTCCCACGTAGATGTAGTGGTCTACTTTCTTCAGTTCTGCCTCTTCTATTTAGATAGTTGTGTTTTTTTCCGATGTGGTTGTTGCATATGACCTTCGTTTTGCTGAAGTTCATATGTAGGCTGACTTTTTTGCTTTCTTCGTTTAGTTCAACGAGCATTAGTTGGAGGTCGAGTAGGTTCTTTGTGAAAAGGACGATGTCGTCTGCAAATCTAAGGTTACTCAGATATTTGCCGTCTATTTTGATTCCTCTATTTTCCCAGTCCAGGTTTCGGAAGATCATCTCAAGGGAGGCTGTAAAGAGTTTGGGCGAGCTAGTATCACTTTGTCTTACCCATTTCTGGATCTGGAAGGGTTCGGAGTCTTTACGTTGCCTGATAAAGGAGTTGTTGTGACTGTATATATGTTGCAGCAATCTAACGTATATGAGTCTACACCTTATAGAGTGATGAGACCATAGGAATTTCCACAGAGTCAAAAGCCTCCTTGAAGTCTATAAATGCTCCAGCGAATGGCATTTTGTATTTTCTTTCTCTTCCTTTTAGCTGATTAATTGAATGAAGATGGTCCAAGATGGAGTAGTTCCCTCTAAAGCCAGGTTATTCCTGTGGTTGGGTTTTATTTAGTGTTTCAGTTATCCGGTTGATGATTTCTGTGAAGGGTTTGTAGATGCAGTTGAGTAGGCTTATAGGTTTGTAGTTGTGGTTTTCCCCTAGTTGTTGTCAGTGGCTTCGGGTTTCTGCGCTTTTCAATGAGTTTCCTGGATTCATCTGAGATATTATCCATGGTCTGTGTGCTCCTTGGTCTCCATTAGAGAGGTCGTTATATTTATTGTGGAGTTCGTTGGCGTTAGTGTTGGTCTCTTCAGTAAGGATTTTATATCATTTTTTTTTTCAATTCTAGCTTGAAAGGATCGGGTGAGTTAATTTGGTACGTTTAGTTGTTGTGCATTATTGTGGAACATTTTCCAGCGTTCTCCATTGGTGTCTATTTGCATTTAATATCTTACCATTCGATGGTCGCTTCCTATGTTTACTTGGTTTAGAACTTGAATGTCTTTGATGGTGTCGCTGTTGTCTGTTAGGATGTAGTCTATTTCGTTCTTGGTTTTGTGGTTCGGGCTTTTCCAAGTCCACTTCCTATTGGGTTTCTTTCTGAAGAAAGTATTCATGATTTTGAAGTTGTTTGCAGCTGCGAAGATTACACGATGTCTACCTCACGTTCGTTTCCTTGTCTTATCTTTGCATTGAAGTCTCCTATGATTACATTGAAGTATTTCTTCAATACCTTGTAGTCACCACAGTATTTGTCTATGTCTTTTTTGGTAGATTGTGTAGTGGAATTGTAGACTTAGATGATATTCCGTTTGTACCCCTTTGAGAGTTATATGGTAAGGCATGTCATTCAGTCTGGAACAGCTTTGAAGCTTACCACGTTGCCTTTGAGGTCCTTATTGATGAGAAAGCCTGCTCCACTTCGTATTACTTTCTCTCCTCCATTGTTGCAAAGATGTTTGCTTTTCGGTTGTATTAGTTCTTCTGGTCTTCTCATTTCGCTAATGCTGATAAAGTCACATTTGATGTTTTTGATTTCATTTTCTAGGAGGGTTAGATGAGAGTCTGTTGAGTGTGTTCCGACGTTGTAGGTGCTAATGTATAATATTATTCTCTTGGCAAGGGTTTTTTGGTTAGAGTTTGTTTGAGTGATCGCCATTGGAGTACATTACCCTCACCCAAGGCAAGTGATGCAGATTAGTCTCTTGGGACCGCTGACCCAGCAGGAACAGCCAATAAAATTTTCAGTGTGCCAAACATGGAGTGTGTTGGGCAATACCCTGCTGTGCTGGTTCATAAAGTGTTGGTTGGGGTCAGGTGGATTGGTCACTGCTGGTGTCATTTGGAATGGCCTTAGAACTCCACCGGCTCTTAGCACACATTCTTTCTGCTCTTTTGTGAGGTAGGCAGACAAGCATTGGTGTTGGCAGTTCTGTGGAGGATAAAGGAGTAAAAATGGTTAAAAAGATATAATATATGGTATATCGATCTTTTTTTGTAAATCTATGTAATTCACGTTGTTGATTTGGAACGGGGCTGATATTCATGTGAGTGGATCACTAACACGTCCAATGGATCTATATTATCATTTTTGGTTCAGCCAGATGGGTGATTTATGCTTGAGCATACCTCTCTCTTACATTTTTTTTAACAGTTAAAGTCCACAGAAGCGCCAATTAAAAATCAGAACATTTATCCTTGCAAATTCGTCCGGTGAGCGTTTGAGGTTGGGGTGTTCTTAGAAATAGAGAATCTCCATAGAATTTTTACTAAGATTAAAGATTAGGGGAGAATTGTATTAAACAAATGTATTGAACAAGCATATAATACACTTGTTTACAGAATGATTAAAAATAAGTTAATAGATAAAATACAAATGAAACGAGTACAATGTGGCACATAATTTCTTGTTGGAGATGAGGATTTATTTAACAAACCAAGACACTGACCCACAAACTGGGAATCATACAACCTGCACTTGAAAGAATCGTGCCAAACCACCCCTTTTTCTGGCCTTTTCAGCATGGATCAAAATGTAGTATCTGTTCTCCAGCAGAGCCCAAGGAGCCGGTACTGACACTTGTCTGCAGAATGTGCCGAAGATGGTGCGTGTCAAAGACCGAGTATGCCAATGAGGTTTTACTGAGGCTGCGCATTGCTACGAACATTGGGAACCTTTCGGTTCCCTTTCTAATACTCGGACCTGTTGCAGGAGATACGGCGCCCTGGGGCAGTCCAGTTCCATTGCACTTGAAGGAATAGGTTGGGCTCGTCCTCACGCTTTCAAGGCTTCGATTGCAACTATTTTTGGATAGGTGTCTCCTTTTTTCGTAAAGCCCCTAGCATGTGTCACATTTTGCTCCGGTGGGACAGTAAATAAATAGGTCCTCGGCAGAGACCAAGACGCCGGTTTTGACACTTGCCCGTCGAATGGGCCGGAGATTGTCGTGGTTGGCATCAAAGAATGAGTGCACTTGTACAATGCGTCAGACAATTAGGTTATAATGAGGCTGCGCATTGCTACGTGCATTGGAAGCCTTTGGATTCGTCCTTGGACTTTCCCACTATTTTTGGCCCAGCTGCAGGGGATACGTTGCCCCGGGGCAGTACTGTTCCATTGCACTTGAAGGAAAAGGTTGGGATTGTCCTGACGTTTTCGTAACTGCAGTTGCTTTAGCAACCACGGTTGCTTAGCAACCAAAGTCGCGTCGGCTGGAGCTATTTTTGATGGGTTGCTCCAATTTTCCCACGTAAAGCGTAGCATTTTGCTCTGTTGGGATAGTGAATAAAGGGGATGCTAAACTTCCCCTTTTTCTGGCTTTTTCGTCATGGATTAAGGTGTAGTATCTGTTCCACTGCAGAGACCGAGGCACCGATACTGATACTTGCCTGTCGAATGGAACGGAGATTGGGTTGTCAAAGACCGAGTGCGCCGGTGTAAATGAATAGATACTTAACATCACATGGACAGATCACAACACAGCACAGTATATAAGGGAAAAACAGGAGTCTTATACATCATAGAATCAATTAGGTAACTCAAATCGCAATGGGCTGGCCATGTTGCAAGAATGACAGATAGCTGATGGAGATCACGACTCACAACGAGGATCCCCAAGGATCAAATGCAGAACTGAGGCTGACAGAATATGAGATGGTGACGGGTTCAGAAAGTATTGGCTCAACGACGCCCACGATAAAGAGGTTTGGCAAAATTTGGGGACGTTCAATAACGGACTATAACAGACTGATGACGATGATGATGAATCAAAACTGTCAAAAAACTATAAACATATGTTTCTTCTGTTTATAGTTGAGTCTGGATGGCTGACGACATATGTATGTGTCGTGCGTATAGGTCACACTGATGGAGCTAGATGTCTGAGAACTTAAACATTTACTCCTTGCTATCTTTGAAAAAAATCAGTTTCCTTTACCCCCTTCACAGGGGGTCTTGACTAGGGGTTCAATCTACAATGAAAGTTTATGTCAAATAAGTCCTTCAGTTTATGTCTGGTAGTTTTCAGACTTGTTCACTTAAAAATCCAGACTTTTTTTAGCGATCACTGCCCAACAAAAGCAAGTTGTTCATTTATGGACAACCAGTTTCAATCTTTTCATTGATCATATCAACACAGCATGATGCCGAAAGATGTTGTTCACATACTGTATAGTTTACCAGACATGCTTCTTACAATATTTATGTTCTGTTCAGAAGAATAAATGTATTTTTTAGATATATCACTCATAAATAGGGCGTGTTTAAATAGATAAATAAAGTATTTCTTGTTTTAATCTTATTAGAAGGTTGTTTTTGGTATTGTATGTAGTCAAGTTGGACAATTTTCCATGTTTGGGTCTTTTGTTCTGGAATTTTGAAACTGATGACGCTTTTCCCTCCATGCACATCAAGCAAACTTTTTTAAAAAACGCAGGCGTACAAAGGTCAGGAGAAAATGATTCCGAAAACACAGAGACACAAAACTGGGTAAGACGTACATCGTAGACGGACATTTTGTGAATTAAATTAATAAGATGTTTAGCGGTCAGAAACAAAATAAGGGATCAGTTTTGTATACTACCTGCATTGTGAATTGAGTCTCCGCCATAAAACTTTTGTGAATTTTCAAAAACTAAGCAGCTAAAAAACATGGCTCTTGAGTGATATAGTCACATACGAACGTGTACGCTTTTGGTGAACGATAGGATGATGGAACAGTGTTATGAAGATGTACGTATTTATGCATCTAAACAGTAATAAGAAATCTTATAAAACATGGAATTTCCACAGGTTCTGCTAGTTGTTGCTATTATAATTATTTAATATACTACTGATCGCTTATCTCCGGGAGAAAAGCCACAAAATGATAGACAGCAAAGTTTCGCAAGTGGTAATTATGGTATTCGGCAAGCCAGTAATCAAAAAGTTTAGCGTTCAATGTAATCGTGGATAGTTCATTGGAAAGCAGAGCAGACGATCCTGTCAGCCATTTTGTGAGTTTGAGATATCAGCTCATAGCGAAGACGCATTATTACAATACAGAAGATGTCATTTATTAGCACAAATTTATTCCTTTCGGCTTTTTTCAATGATGTTTGAGAATATTTACGAAAACTTTTCACATACTCTGACTACAAAGCCCACAGAGAGCGCATATCTCTGCAGACACCATTGTCACCGAAAACCTAACGGAAATCTCTCCCCAAAAGCCTGGTTTATCACTCAATAGAAGCCTTCACGTAACTGTCACGTAACGTCGTTTCGCAAGCATGCTATGTAGGGGATGATCAATTAAAAATTGGGAACAGGTATGATCAATGAACGTTACCTATCTCACCTTTTGGGGGCAGTGATCACTGCCAGAGTCTTCATTTTCAAAATAAAAAGGCAATGTGTGAATGCTGTTGGACACAAAAGTGGGTGATTAATTTAGCATAAGCTTACATCACTAATTTACCTCCCCCTATAAATTCTTTGTTTTTTTTTCGAAAAAAAAAACGTTTTTTGTAGACATGATAAAAAGTAAATGCTCACGATTTTGGCCCTCTAGCTCCTTTGGTGCGGCCTGTATGCGTGATGCATTGATACTTACATAGCCTGCCAGATCATATTGGAGAAAACCTGTTGACAGTTTTGGAGACATTTTTGGCTGAGATTTTTTTGATATAGCATATCTTTACCAACGTTTTTGTCACTAAAAACTGAATGAAAATCAGTTCATATATAGCTGCTATGCAAAAGAGAGTGCATACCTCTCGAAAGACATTGTTTCTAAAAATATACAGCTATATTACGGGAGAAAAACTGTGGAACATTCCTGAATCTACCCAATTATTCATTGTCCCATGGCCCACCTTTCCACAAAATGTCATCGAAATTTATTGAAAAGTTCAGAAGATCATTGAACTATGTAGAAAAAGGGTTTAAAAACGTAGGTAATTATCGACCAATGAGCCCACTAAAATGCATTTATACTCTTCTTGTCAAACTGATCATCAACCAAACCAGAGATACACTAGATGAAAACCAACCAAGAGAAGAAGCTGACTTCAGAAGCAGTTACTCGACCATTAGCCATCTCAAACCTATTCGGTTAATCAACTTAATGAGAAAGCAGCACAATATGAAATGCCACTCATGGTAACATTCGTTGACTTCAAGAAAGCCTTTGACTCACTGGAAATCCAAAAAGACAAGGAGTAGACCCCGAACATGTCATAGTAATACAATATGTCTAAGAACTCAGCAGTCCCTTTATCAGGCTACTTAACGATTCTGCGCCTTTCAAGCTCGAAAAAGGGTAAGAGATGGTGACACTAGTTCACTAAAATTATTCACAGATGGCCTGGAAATGATCTTCCAATATTTAGAATAGCGAATATTTACGTTACTTGAGATTTGCTTAACTCCAGATTATGTTAATCGAACTGAATGAAGGAAACAAGTAAGTAGGTTTTCTTATGAACTTCAGTAAAAACAAAGATTATGTGCTACAAATATATTGATAAAAAAGATACAATAGTCAGCATCGAAAAGGCAGAGCTAGGAAAAAATAAACCATTACATTCACCTGGTACAACGGAACTCCATGAAGTTCTCAAAAGAGGAAATCAGATGATGAATCACCTTTGTTTGGCAAGCTTTCAGTACAGCAAAATCAACATTCAAAAACGAATTATCCCATTAGTTCTGAAAAGAAAATTTCATTACCAATGTGTCATCTCCTATGGAGCTGGAATATGGGAACTAAACAAAAGATTGCAACTCAACAGCGCTCCTAAAAGTAAATCATGCTTAAATCACATGGTGAGATTACACATCCACACACAGTATATCAGAGAAAAAAACAGGGGTCAGAAATATGAAGTCCATATGGTAATGGGGGGTTGCAAACATGTCAGACACCGCTTGATATCATGACTCAAAACGTCACATCGAATTAGTATCCGGTAGAAAGAAGATGGTGTGACAATTTACACTGACTCAGGAGATATTGGCACCATGAGAGAGGAATCTGGAGAATCTTGGAGAACATCTATTTCCAATAATGGACAATCATTTGAAACGTTTATTGAAGATGGATTTTTATTGTGTGATCTGCCAACGTATTCTTCAATTTCTAAGTTGACCCACTTTCCTGGTTGGCTTTGTATCATACGTACAGGCTACACCAATAAAGATGGAGGGTTCAAAAGAACATTTACAACCTGTAATGTCTGGATGAATATAGTTTTCTGTTCTAAATATGTCTTTAGTTGGGGGGGTCAATTTGCAATGTAAGTTTAACTAAATTGGTCCCTTAATTTTTCTCCAGCAGTATACACACTTCTTTTTGCGTAGATTTTGACCTTTTAATGATCACTGCCCAATAAAATGACGGATGAATGTTGCCGAGTTTGATGGTTTTTTCTTCAAGTTTTCGAATTAGGGAGTGATTTTCACATTCAGGAAATGGATAAAAAAGATCTAGTTGGCAAACCTGGATATACAGACAGATAGACTGACCGACGGAAAATCAAGAGTGAATACATAATAAAGAGCGTACAGGATGAGTACCCAACAAAGTATTTTTTAAAAAGTTGATGTTTTTGTAATTTAGATGTGTCCACTCATTTCTATAGTATGTTTATGGTTCATCTGTTGATACCAATTATGTCAAATAACCGAAAGAGGAAGGAAAATAATGTGACATCATCAGAAAAAAACATCTACTCTAATCGATTGATGCCGTATCAATGTTTTTTTACACTGTTGCCAAGTATCGTTTGTAATCATTAGCCAAAATTGACTATGAAAATGGCTTGACTTTCAGCTAACTTTATGGCTAAAAATGTTATACTTATAGGTCCTCTCATCAAATGAGATAACCATACCCAAAGAATTGTCTTTTAAATAACTAGATTTTCGGGTGAACCATCCTCATTTTCCTCTCCCTTCTCCTCAACTCATAATGCTACAGCTACTTTAAAATCCGTTTGAAATCGGAAATTACAGATATGGCCGTGAGGATGGTGGACAAATCGTGTGATTTACGGTACGTGTTCTTCAGCTTGAACATGCTATTAATAATTCAGATGTTTAAACTTCAAAAAACATTTTTAAAAGACCTTGTTGCTCTAAAAATAACGAAAATATCACTTGTCATGCGCAACCACTCATATACTTTTCCCAACTTTAATGACTGAGATAAAAAATTAAAAAAAAACAACAGCAAATATTTCCGTCTTCGTTTCAGCTATTCGTAGACATTCCATAAACTTTTCGGACTTGTTACGGCGCAGAAGATGTTTTCTTTTATTGGCAATAGAAAATTCGTCCCGGCTCTTTTGACTCAAGAACATATCCCAACGGAGGGAAAATTTCAACATTTTGAAGAAATTGTCTTGCCTTTACGTTGAAGCCGTTATCGGGTCAGCCATCTGTAAATACTAGTCGGCTACCCACCCCATGGTGTGTTTTTCAGTCAGTTCAGGACTTCCGTACATTTTTTTTTCATTTGAGAGCTCTTTTGATGAGCCAATTTTTTTCATGACCCCTCATTCATTGTTATAAAAGCAATACGTACTAAGAATGTATATTAGTCTTTAGTCATAATCTAACAGTAAGTAAATATAGAAATGATTAATAATCTAACAAATGCAACTGATTCATAATCACTGTTTCTTATGAAAATATATGTTTAGTAAAACGGAATCGATTCTTTAATTAATGAAAAAGCCTTGTCACTCAAGAGAAACCGTCACATGGCCAACGTCTCTTGGCAGCAAGTTATGTTGGGGTGATCAATTAAAAGATTGGAAAAAAGGAGTGGTCAATGGATAAGTTACTTATCCTGGCCTTTGTTGAGCAGTGATCACTAAAAAAATGATTTTTCAAAAAACAAACGTGATTTCTGCAAAGGAAGTTATTAAGCTTAAATCCATACTACAAATTGAACCCCAACTAAAAACCAAAGCAGGGGAGGAGCCTTAAAGAACAGAACACCAGTTTTTTTCTAGACGTAATGACGAGTGGATGTTGAAAATTTCAGCCCTCAAGCTCAACTGATGCAGGTCGTAACCTAGTCAGCCGTACCAACTTGAAAAGTGAACGAACCTATTTCGACAGTTTTGGTTGAAGATCTCTGATAGTTTTGGGACACTCTACAATTGGTATCAGAAGGAGTACATTTTTGTATAGAGATGATAACGATACAGGGAACTTAAATTACTACTAAGCCGCCTACACCGTGGGTCGGAAAGAAGAGGAGGACTGGAAGGGAGAAAGGAAGACAAAGAAAGGTAGGAAGAGAAAGAAAAGAAGCAGTACAAAGAAAAAAGAGAGAAACAAAGAAAAGGGATGTTAGCAGGTATGGAAAAATGCAGCAATTTCGAAATTGGAAAGGAAAGGAAGAAGATGGGAAGGAAGGGGAAGGAAGGAAGAATCATGGGGAAGGGAAGGAAGCAGCACAAAAGAAGAAAATAGGAGGGGAAGGAAAGAAAAGGAAGAGAGGGGGAATGGAGGAGGAAGGAAAAGAAGCAGCAGAAAAGAAGAAAAATGAAAGGGGAGGACAAGAAAACAGGAGGGAAGGAGAAAAAAGGAGGGGATGATGAAGGAAAAAATGCAGAAGAAAGAAAGGAAAATGGAAGGGAAGGAAAAGAAGACAGGAAAAAAGAGAAGAAAGGAAAGAGAAATGATGAAGGGAGAAAATGAAGCAGCAGAAAAGAAGAAAGATAAAAGGGAAGAGAAAGAAAATAGGAAAGAAGAGGAATGAAGGAAAGGGAATTCTGAATTAAAGAAAGGAAGAAGAAAAAATGACAAATACAAAGGAAGGAAAATGGGGAAGAAGAAAAAGAAAGGAAGGGGAAATTATGAAATGAGGATTGGAAGCAGAAGAAAGAAGGAAAATAGAAGGGAAAGGAAAGAAGGCAGGAAAGAAGGAGGACAAAGGAAAAGGAAATGATGAAGGAAGGAAAAAGAAACATGAAAGGAAGAAAAAT
Source organism: Thysanoteuthis rhombus (assembly GCA_963457665.1). NCBI lineage: Eukaryota > Metazoa > Mollusca > Cephalopoda > Oegopsida > Thysanoteuthidae > Thysanoteuthis > Thysanoteuthis major. Next base: position 52,603,462 of record OY735222.1, on the reverse strand, counting down.
AGGTGAGGAAAAGAAAATAGGAGGGAAGGAAAGAAAAAGAAAGGGGAAATGAAGTGGAAGGAAAGGAAGCAGAGGAAAGAAAGAAAAATAGGAGGGAAGTAAAAGGAAAAAGAAAGGTAGAAGGGAGGAGATATGATGAAGGAAGGAAATGTTGAAGAAGAAAGAAAAAAGGAAGAACAGAAATAGATGGAAAAAAAAACAATTGCTTGCAGGAAGTTAGCAATGATTTTTCTATTCAGATATTTTTATTCGCCAATAAAATGCAACTGATTATTCAAAACCATCCAAGTGAAAAGTCAGGAAAAGACCAAAACCCCGAACTGAAATTATGAAGCCGACTCCGTTGGGGAAAAGCTAAATTCATAAAATCCTGGCAATTTTAGCCGGAAGCTTGTCAGTCTTGGGTCTTGAGGTTTTAAAAAAAATCTCCCCCTGACAGTGATTTTTCTTCCAAATTAGTTTTTATGATTATTTTTTGATAAAAACTTCAAACAATTCTACGATTCAAACAGTCTTCACGCACTCCTTTGAGTTGTTCCGCCACCAACTTTGAGAAACCTTGACAAATTTTATGAATTTCATTCAAATATTGATATTAGTATTTCAATCGGAAAGAAAACATACGTCCCAGTTCATGTTGATTTTTTGGGAAAAAATTAAATTTCAGATTTATGAATAATTCTGACAATATATTTTTGGATTGAAATAAGTTGCTTTTTATCGTTAAGACTTTTTGCCAAACAGATTCCATTTAAAGACTTTTTCTTATTTTAAACAGTTCAACTAGGAATCTGAATGTGAAAAAAAGTATTTTAAAAAATCCTGCCTGGCGTTTGGCAAGGTCAAATTACAATCCTTCTATCATTCCGATTAAAGATGATTTTTGCAACTTTTAAATTGTATTTATATGGAGAATGAAAAATCAAACAATCTTTTTTGTATAAATGTATTAGGATAAATCAAGCCTTTGTGTATCTGTGGACTACATTTTGTAGATATGCAAGATTTATCTGGCTCAGTCGGTTAGAGGCACGACTACCAATCAATTGGGCATGATTTCATGTCATGGAAGGAGAATGTTGATTTTCACACCTGTAAATTTGGTATGAGTTGTTCTTGTGATAACAGAAAGTCAACTCCAGGTTTGGACTGGAGTTTCACTAATCGTTGTACATCAAACACCTCGGAAAAAAGATTTTACTCTTCCCATTGTCTTCATATTATTTCATCTTAGTGTAAATCAGAGCTTTCCAAACTGTGTAGTGATACTTTAGCGTGTTACAGGTAATCTAAAGGTGTGTTACGGAAATCAATTATAATTGTGTATATCTTTCGAAAGGTACTTTTCCTAATTCAGTTGACCTGCTTGGATGACATTATGTATTTGGCTAGGCTAATGAAACTTAAGTTATATATTGCAAAGAAAATCCATTTTCCAAAACAAGTTTGGACCATTGTGGTGTGAATGAAACCAGCTTGCACCCTCTCTCGTTTTTGCTTTTTTTTTAAACTCCAGTACGAAGCTTGGCGTTGAATTTGTTTTTTTCTTGCCATAACAATTGAACTCACGACCAACTGATTAGCAGGAGGCTGTCTCACTACCTGAGCTAAATTGGCAAGTCTCATATAATACGAAACTGCATCGTACATATACGAACGGGCTTTTTTATTATTCTAATGAATAAATGCATCTATACAAAAAATCGTATTTTTTATTCGTGATATATACAACACAAACTTTATAGGAATCATTTTCAGTCGGATTAGAAATTGGATTAAAGTTTGACCTTGTAGACGCCAGGCTTGTTTTCTCTTTGCTCCTTTTTTCCTTTACTGTTTTCTTTCTTTCTCTTTTTTTAATATTTCAGCAGCCAACAGCAAGCAGAAATAATGACACACTGACACACATACAGCAGTGTTTTGTGTTCGTGTGTTCGTCATGAAGATGCAGTGATCTTTTATCAGTTTTGTACCAGTAGAAAAACACAATACGACATTTTGAACTTTTTTTTTGTCGGGTATTCCATTCTCTCTTTTCACTCTTTAATGTTATTAACACAACCCTCGTCCAAATTAATCCTACGGCCTTCTTCAGGCATAAAAGGCTATATCGGTTAGGAAATGAGTGCAATACAAATCGCAGTTTTGTAGTTGAAAACCTTCGCTTCAAATCAAACGTAAGAAAAAAAATCTAACAATGAAAAGATTTTCTTAATTCCTCTTATCTAAATCTTCTTGGTTGAAAGGAGAAAAGGTTTCCTTATTTCAATGATGCGTAAAACTTCTAGTAATGTGGACTGTGATATTCTCATTATTGGTTTTCTACCGGTGCTTTTGGAATTCGATTGTTGATGATTTTGGCAGAAAAAATGTTACTGCAATTTAATAAGTTTATTGTAGTTGTTGAGATCTTTCGGTTTCCCACTTTTATATAACAGAATTATGATTGCAGTGTCAGCAACTTTGCTTTGTTTGAGGCATAAGTTGGATAGAATGGCTACTTTCCTTGTGATGATTTTTTTGAGTACGTTGATGGTGATTCCATCTTATCCTTGGGCCTTCCGTTCTTGTTTGTTTAATGACTTGAGTAACAACAGGGAAATCTTTGAACCAATTGATCGTGGCTTGTTTTGTTTTCTTATCTGTGTTCCTTGTTTGGGGCAGATTCGGCATGACCGAGGAATCCAAATCATTTTCTTTGTGTTTTGGGAACAAAAATAGGATAGAAGGGGTAGGATTAAGGTTGTAGGTTGGATGAAGTAATGTTTCCTAACGAAATTCTCGTAATACAGCCATTGCAACCTTGAAGAATGAGCAGGTGCATCGTCATGATTGAAAATATACATGGCCTCACCTTACTTTTCTCACAAGTGCATTTTTTTCTACTTTTCTTTTTCATAATGACAGCTCATGGTTATTTTATGTCCTATGAGAAAATCTTCCAAGATTACCCGTTTGGAATCCCCCAAAAGGTCACAATCATCTTCTGAGTTGACCTCTCTACTCTGAATTTCACTAGTCCAGCGGCTAACCTCAATCTTGCTCAACAGACTGATAGAAAGATCAAAGGTTTGAGTAAACTGACTCCCACACAATGTTTTTGACATACGTTAAGCCAAAAGCTTGCAGAAGCGAAGGTGTTCGCTTAAAATTGAAAATGTCGAAGCATGTGAGATTTCAAATTTTGTAGCTGTGGTAATTCAATGGTCTCCTTTTATAAGTTTCGGGGCTTCCGTTACAGTGTCCTCATTCATCGAGATTGACGGTCTTCCCTCTTTTAATTCATCTTTCTCAACCTTCCTTAAAACACTTGATCCATCTTGAACCTGTTCCTCAATCAGGGACAGTATCTCTGCAAACAGGTTACATTAAATAATTTGTGAAGATTTCTAGAGTTTTTTTTTTTTAACGATGTTTGGCCTCAGATTCGTTTTTTCCATAGCACAAAAGTATCATTTTCATGAATGCATCCTAACGAGACAAAGAAAAGTAGATTTAGGAGATGACTTGTCTGCAGCCATTCATTTACCGGAGAGACATTTGTAAATTCGTTTTGTTTAGAATAAACTCATCCATGAATAAAGAACATTTATGGGAATATTTTTTTATTTTCCTTGTACTTTCTTTGATGGATTCCTTTTTATTTTAATGGTTCACCGCTACAATGACGAGATGACGGTGGTCTCTGGTCATGTTTATGCTATGAATATTATTTACCTTTGTCAACGAACTTAAAAGGGATACATGTATTGCTTGTCTGTCCGTCTGCCTAAGCAACATCTCCAAATATTATGCTTTGTTCGGAATGTTGGGTCAAACAAGTCTCTTATATCAGCGATAATTCATCATGCAAAGGAGCTTTTACATTCCAATAAATAAAGGCATACATTAAAAAAACAACAAATATATACATTTTTATATTTTCTTTTAATTACGTATAAAATACAAAAGTTTCTGATATCAGTCGGAATAGGAGTTTGACCCTGTAACAACTAGACTTGTTTTAACTGAAATCAGTTTTTCTCCTTTTTTTTACTGCCAGTTGCACCTCATCATTTATTCTTATTTCCTTTCCAAAAGTTCAACGATATGAAATAGAACCACGGAGTTGACATGCTTGATATCAAGGGGGTCTCATTTAACTGACTGATACGAATATTTTGATCTAAATTTTCATGGAGGGGGGGGCTAAAAACAACTTTCATAATGAGCTTCAGAGGATTGTTGATTAGGGGGGTTGCACTCTTGTAAGAATGTTTCCCTTAATATCAACATGTTTCTCTGTCAACGGAGTTGAAAGAGATACAAGTATTCATTCATGTCTATCTGTCTATTTGTCCACGATATCTGCTCACAATGTGTCGATGGATTTCAATGACATAGGAAGAATGATAGGTATGGACTAAGGAAGGATAGATAGAATTTCAAGGGATTCTTTATACCCTCAGCATGAAAGCTGAATAAAAATTTCCTGAACACTTTTGCTATAAAATGAGATGTCTGATTCAAATGGCAAATGTCTTGTTTACGAATAAAGAATGAATATTCAACAGAATAAAGCATATTATAATGTTCTTCATCTTTATCAGTGACGTATGGTACTTTGTATCTTTGCGATTTCAAAGTCACGTGTTCCGTTGTAGACAACCCAGTGATGGCAAATTCGTAATTTTTGGCTTGATCTTTCTGACTTTTATTTCAAATTTATCAGATAAAAAATCTGATTGATTCCTGTAATACAAGGCTAATAATTGTTCCAAGAAGAGAAGACTTGTCTACTTCAGTAATCGGCACTCGAATTCTGGACTCAAACATCAAACTTTGTTCCCGATGGGAATTAGACAGTTATCCAAGTCACAAGGCTTGAACCTTTACCACCATTTCATTCCCCCTCCTCTGTCACTCGCAGTTTAGTTTGGTACAAGGTTAAACTGCTGAAAAACTCTCGAGGAAGGTTGTATGATCCCAATCTTCAAAGTGAAGACGACTTGTCTGCCTTGAACAGTGGTTCCCAAACTGTGGCCGCAGTAAAATCAACAAGAACAACAGCATCATTGCCATACATTTAGCATCCGTCATGGAAATATACTTACCGAGAGATTTGTCAGACTGCTCGATAATGGGCGTCTTGACTTGCCTTGTTCGTATTATAGCAAATCACAGTTTTGCATGTGATGTCTGGCGATCCATGTTGAGAGTTGTGGTTTCTACCGGTTTCCTGACATCCTTGCTACATGACCATCCCATTGCCATTTTGATTTTCTAATGCCTTTTTATGATATCTCTGACCCTTGTTTGTTTTCTTTTATACTGTGCTTTCTTATGATTTCTCCACATGATGTTAAGCATTATTCTCTCCTGAGCACGTTGAATGGTTCACAGTTTGTAAGTCAATCTTTAAGCTCCAATCAATGAAAGACGAGTTACATGATAAATTTTTTTTTAAATTCCTCTTATTTGTTACATGTAAATCCACAAGTTTATCTCGAAGTGATTTTTATCATATTTGATAAGAAATTTACTTCTAGACGAACTAATGAATTTAAGTTAACAAAATTTTCGTCAATAGGGATTTTTTTTTCAAGTTCAAACAAACACTGTTTTCAGTGTAGATGACTATCAAGAAGATTCAATGGTTGTGGGCCCTTCTTTTTTCAGGACTAATGTCTTTCCTGTTTTGAAAGTTGAGCTTGTTCGACTGAAAGCCGGACTACTTAGAATTATCTTCCGCCAGATTTATCTAAATTATCTCAAAGGGGTGCCGCATATTTTTCCCCAAATACTCAAACATGTATTCCGATCCGTGAACGTTTCCAGTGCGGATATTACGTTCCTTCTGCTCTTTTAACAGAGTTTTCCATTCAGCGTTTTATCACACGAATTTGGGAAATTTTCTTGACAACTGAAATGTTTTCGTTTATTTCATATCATTTTACTGTACGTCAACCTACCATACATTCCTTCTCCATTACTCCTTCATTACTTCAAAATTCACTGTTACTAGGTATGTGCTTTTTTACAAATTATTTCCAAATATATATGCATGTGTTTGTGAGTGTGTGTGTGTGTGTGTGTGTGTGTGTGTGTTATACATGTTACACTGATTCGGGAAATTAAAACAATTTTTAACAAAAAATAGTTGAATACGAAGTTTTATTCTACCAAAAATTTATTTAATCAAAACAAGGATATGATACTGCTACTTTTTTACGATACAAATATGTAAACAAAGAGACACCCGACTTTTTTCACATAAAAGTAAAATTCGTCAATTAGTCAATTTCAGCCATTTGGTGTTTCATACCCTAATCATGGCCCAATATATACCAACATATATTTATATTATAAGGGAGTTGATGTGTAAGTCGAATATATTTTTTAGGGAGTCGTCAAAAAATGAAGTTTGAGAAAATCAGCTTTCAAATAATCAGCGTTATCATTATTTCTTGACGTTTTTTACTTTTCTTATTTATTTATTCATTCATTTTTGAGGTTGTGGAAGGAATATTTCAACTTATTTTTCTCAAGTAAATTTGATGAAAAGTTTCCCACTTTTACATCATTCTATTCGACTCGATTCTCAAGTTTTTTTGTTTTTTTTCGTGGACATAACATTAGATATTTAATCATAACCACTTGTAATTATAAATCCATCAGACAAAACCGTCACAAAGACTGAAAAAAAAGTCACTAACCAGGACTGTTTTATATACTTTTTAATAGGATCGACCCGAAGTGTTGTTGATTTTACTCAAACTGTGTTGTTTTAACTACTGAATCGAATCTGCTGTAGAAGCTTCCTGAATGCATCTTGACATTTTCAACATTTATTCATCACTAATCGGTCGGCTTTCTATCTTTATAAATCTATAAATAGATAAATAAAGAATAAATCTTCAACTTAGCTAAACATGCAATAAAGTTCTCTAAATTCACCAGTGACGTATGATGCTTTGTAACTGGGCTGTTCTCTCTGCAACTGATGCGCAAAAAGTAAAAAAATTCAAACAGTTACTCCTTTTGATATCTAGAAAAAAACATTTTCCTTGTTTTTTGAAAATTTTTTGTAAGTTTTTTTGTTGAGGTTCAATCTACACTGTAAATGTAAATCGGCCTGTTACTTCGTGTATGGCAGCATTCGGACTTTTTAATAATCACCGGCCAACGAAAACATGAGAGAGGTGACTCATTCACAGATCGTTCCCTTTTCCAATTTTTTGATTGATCCCCGACCCGCTATGCTGTCAAAAAACGTTGGTAACATGATGGTTTCAAATGGACGACTAACCAGACCTGTCTTTCTTCTGGCTCCGTTTTTCTTTCCTTTTGTTCTTTTTCATTCAGGTGGGATGGATATTGCAATGTATTGTTGCAGAGTGAATCAAATGAGAAGTTTCCGACTTTTATAGAATTCTATTCGACTTGCATTTCCAATATACTCGTATTTAATCATAATCATTTGTAATTTTACGTAATTTTCGCATTAGTTAGACATAAGTGCAGTCCGTTTATCTTTGGGTTATTGAGTTATTGAATTAAATCTGCAGCAGTAGCGGCCTGAATGCATTTTAACACATGCAATATCAGACCTTAGATTTCGGCCTTTTTTTTGGGCGGAGTTGAGGATAGATAAATGAGCAAGTTCGGCAACTGCAAGGTTAGAGTCTACTCCCACTTCTTTTTACTTTTGTTGGTGGGCAAATAATACAACTTATTTTTTGCTAAATGAATTCAATTGAAAGTTTCAGACTTTTAAAGAATTCTATTTCCCTATACACATACAATTTGGTATCTAATTATAGCCATTTGTAATTTAATGAAATTTTCACATTGAAATGATGTAAAGTGTTCTCATTTATTTTGAGTTGTTGAATTAAAGCGTCTGTAGTTTTCCTAGAGGGGAAAACAAGCCTATTCAAATGCCTATTCAAATTTAGTTCAATTCATTTCGTATCTTTTTAACGTATAACTTATCAGCAGAGGGTCTGCAAGTTTTACAATATCAAAAATGGCTTTCAATTACAAGTTAAAATCCTGTGCTTTTTTAGTTTTCAATTTGAAGAGCAGCAAGAGAGGCAATTTCCTGTTGATGCATCAAAATAAAGACAGCTAAATTATTCTACTGAATACCCCGACCGGAAATGGTTGCAACATTGCACACACAGCAGATGGTCCAGCTTTATGTGTGAATTTAGAGACAGAAAGAAAGAAATTTTCATGGATCAAAAATATCTTTATATGCTGAAATTGCGTGTCTTATTTCCCTCAATCTGAAATCTTTCTCACTTGATGTTCTCTTGATTGCTAGATATTTCATAACTTTTCGGCTGATTTATTTATATTCATCTATTCATTTATTGTTTACTACTTTATTTTCGCTTACTTTACAAGCTGACAGTTGTCTTTTTCTGAGAATTCCTGTCGGAAATGTCGGTTGCAGCATTACACATCGGGCAGGTGTCCTGACTTTTATTCATACATTGCAGGGGTGGTAATTTATTCGATGTACATGTTCTTTCTGTTTCTTTTCCAATGTTAAAATTATTGTCAAGTATTCCATAACTTTTTCTTATATTTATTTGTCTTTCCCATTCTTCTGCCAATTTTGCAAGTTTACAATTAATCAACCTATATATATATATATATATATATATATATATATATATATATATATATATATATAGATTGATTGAACAACTAATATATATATATATGCGTGTGTGTGCGGCCAGCTATATATATATATATATATATATATATATATATATATATATATATATATATATATATATATATATGTATATATATATATATGTTTATTGTATGGATGTGGCCTGATGTAGATGGAAATGACAATTAGAGGGTAAAAAGAATAAAATTAAAAGAAAAATCTCAAGAATCTTTATTATCACCTTAGCATGCTTCAATGTTTCGACCAATCCTTCTGTTCCCTTCAGTACCCACAACACTCCATCTACAACGCAAGGAGGAATGCACATAAGATCCACACAACTAATACTACACGGAACAAAAAGAATAGAATCATCAAAATTAGATGCATCATATTACCCGCCAACACAATCACCAATAACCTCATCTTAAGCCTGAAAAAGCTGTATGTACATATTGCTACCAAGACATCAATATCCATAAAAGATTTGATAAACAAACCACTATACAAACCCTCTCCAATGAAGCTGGTATTTACACAATCCTATGCAAGGACTGCAACAAGATCTACATCGGAGAGATATCAGGGCCGTTCAAGAAAATAATATATGATCACAAGAGAGCCCTAAAATCGGATGAAAAAACAAACGTCCTAGTCGAACATAGAAACACATACAACCACACTTTCATCTTCCTCAAATCCGATCTGATAAAAAATATACGTGAATTGCAGATGTATCGAAGCAGTTTCAGTGCAATACGACAACACAAAGGTCTGGATATTTCTTGATTGCAAACCCTCTAAATACATTGATTTCTACACAGAATCACATAAAACAACAAATTACATCCCACTCCTGCTCAGCCAAATACATGCATACACCTATATATTAAATGCTAGACACCATCTCACCATTCAAAAAATATCCCATAGCCAAACAAATATCTCCTGAGAACTGACCATTTTCATCTTGACCCCTCTTATCACTGCCCCTCCTAAGTGATGCCTGATACTCACAGACAACGATACAAACACCATCTGATCCCTTATCTCACAGACCGTTCTTATTTCTTGACCTAACACCTTTCCTCCCACTCCTAATGAACAACCACAACACAAAAATATCCCTGTGTCTTTCCTCAATCTCAAACATGTAAACACCATACAATTTTATCTACACAGTTTCTATGCTTATGTGATAATGATAAAAGATTTAGATCCAACATCAGCTTTTATCGCAATTTTTTCTCTTCACTTTCCTAATGTTATTCCCTTAATATTCAGTCGGATCAGCTCAATTCCACTCTACAAACACACACACACACACACATATATATATATATATATGTAATAATTGATTATTGTGTCATCCACAGACAGCTGTTTCGATGTATTACATCTCTTCAGTGTGGCTATAGACTTTCCATTAACCCATACAGTACTACGAGGCAGGGTTGAAACCTTTGCTTCAGATCCGGAGACCGATAATGCTCCTCTATGCAGGGTTGAGCACTCTTTAAGTGAGGTAACTCGTCCATTGTAAGCTTATGCAATGCTCTTCCATAGGAATAGAGCACTCTGGCAGATAGGGAATTTATCCGTAAATAAATATATCACTTAAATTCAGCCGTCCAGTTCCGTAGCACAGAGGTAGGATATCGGCCTCCTGCCTCGTGGTCCTGGATGGGAGAATGGAAAGTCTATAGCCACACTGAAGAGGTGTAATACATCGAAACAGCTCTCTGTGGATGACACAATATATATATATATATATATATATATATATATATATATATATATCCACACTGATACCCTGTAGCAAATCTGACAATGGACAAAAGAGGCAACTAATTAGAATATATGATGACACAAGGTTGACAATACAACTCGTAAAGCAGTAACTCCTCCCAGCAGCCAGACTCTCCCTACGATTACGGTTGAAAAGCCTGCCTCTCCTACATAGACCCTACTCCTTGCTTGAATCGATAGTGTAGTTATTTCTATTAATTGTCGAATATTTCACGTCTTTCCTCATATTTATTTTATTCATTTATCCATTTTTGTTTTTGTTTTGTTTTTTGCTTATTTAGCAAGTTTGTAGACAGGAAGCTGCTTCTGAATATAGTTGTCCGAAAGGCATACATCAGAGCACATTGTGCAGAGGAAAGAAATAAATGTTCATTTATGAAAAAGATTATGAAGTACGGAAAACGCATCTTTTTTTTTCTTCCTTTCAATGTTATAATCTCTTTGCTCATAGTTTCTTGGCATTGTTACATCTTCCACAACTTGTCCATCCTTTTTATTTACTCATCTGTTAATCATTTCATTTTTTATTAATATTTCATACCATTTCCCTTGTATACATTTATTTACCCATGTGTTTGATTATTCTGCAAGTTTGTAGACAGTTGGTCGTCTATTCTATATAGGCCGTCGGAAATATTTCCTTTCAATGTCATACTTATGTAATTGATGGTCTCATCATTGCAGAATATTATACAACACTTCTCCGTGTGTGCTTATCTATCGGCGTTGTTAGATTTAACACAACATTTCCTTCACATTAATTCATAATATAAGAAATAAACCCAAACGAAGGCGATACAATGATAATAATAATAATAATGATGATGATAATAACAATAATAATAATAATAATTGCTGTCACTCAAACTCCAGCAGTTACAACCAGGCAACTGGTGTGAGATTGCAAATAATAATAATAATAATAATAATTTTGAGACTCTGTTCAACGAAGTAAGGGAATATAGTGAGGACATAGGAATGGAGTTTGGGATAGAAAAATGCGCAATCATGGTAATGCACAAAGGAAGGCTTTCAATGACTGAGGGAATTGAACTTCCGGACAACAACAAGATTAGGGCATTGACTGCACAAGACCGATACAAGTACCTAGGTGTCCTTGAATGTGACACGATAAAACGGGAAGAGATGAAAGAGAAAATTAAGAGGGAATACCTTAGAAGGATAAGGAAAATATTAGAAACCAAATTAAATAGCAGAAATCTAATAAAAGGAATGAACACCTGGGCTGTGTCAGTAGTTAGGTATACAGGACCATTCCTAGGATGGACAAAGGAAGAGCTCCAATCAATGGATAGGCGAACAAGGAAACTTATGACGATGCATAAAGCATTACACCCTAGGGATGATACAGATAGACTATACGTTAAGAGAAAAGAAGGTGGTAGGGGGCTCATCAGCATAGAAGATTGTGTCCAGAGAGCTAAAGTAGTCCTAGATAAATATGTGCAAACAAATAGTGAAGAAATCATAAAGAGCGCGAGGGATAGTGCAACAAACAAAGTAGAAAGCAATGGAACGGTACAGCAAACTAGAAAAGAAAAGTGGGAAGGGAAAAAATTGTACGGCGAGTTTAAAAGACAGATAAAAGATATAGCAGACGAGAAATCATGGACGTGGTTACGAAAGGGAAACCTTAAGAGAGAAACAGAATCGCTCATCATGGCAGCCCAAAACAAAAGCATAAGGACAAACTACATAAAAGCAAAAATCGACAGAACACAGACAAACAGCAAATGCCGCATGTGCGGTGAAAGAGATGAGACAGTAAACCACATAACTAGTGAATGTAGTCAACTCGCCCAGAAGGAGTATAAGCATAGACACGATAGAGTAGCAACGATGATACACTGGGAACTAAGTAAACAAATGGGATTCAACCATGGGGAAAAGTGGTATCAGCACAAGCCAGAGGCAGTTTTGGAGAATGACAACCACAAACTACTGTAGGACTTTGACATCCAAACTGACCACCTCATCCAGGCAAGAAGGCCGGACTTAGTAATAGTAGACAAAAAAAGGAAGGGCTGCCAAATAGTAGACGTGGCTGTGCCTGCAGACCATAGAGTAAAAAAGAAGGAGGGTGAAAAAAGGGAAAAATACCAGGACCTAGCAAGGGAGTTAAAGAAAATGTGGAACATGAAAACCAGGGTAGTACCAGTCATAGTGGGAGCACTAGGAACTGTCCCCAGAACGCTGAGGGAGAGACTGGAGGAGATCGGGATTAGGGGGAGGATAGAGACCGTACAGACCACAGCACTACTGGGAACTGCACGGGTACTGAGGAAGGTGCTAGAGATATAAGTACTGCAACGAATTGTAGCTCTGTCATGATATGCGAAAGAGGGAGGAGACGTTAGCTGAAGACCTGAGGAGACTTATTGTCACTCAGCCCTCAGCGATAACCACTGGGCAACCGGTGTGAAACTGTAAATCGCAGAATTACTGCGACCTGCTAGTACTAGGAGAGGAGGGCTAGAGACTTGAGGAGACTTGCTGTCACTCAAACTCCAGCGGTTACCACCAGGCAACTGGTGTGAGATTCCAAATAATAATGATAATAATAATAATAATAGTAATAATAATAGCAATAATAATAATAGTAATAATAATAGTAATGATAATAATAACAGTAATAATAATAATAGTAATAATAATAATAGTAATAATAATAGTAATAATAGTAATAATTATAATAATAGTAATAATAATAGTAATAATAATAGTAATAATAATAGTAATAATAATAATAGTAATAATAATAGTAATAATAGTAATAATAATAGTAATAATAATAATAATAGTGATGATAATAATAATAATAATAATAATAATAATAATAATAATAATAATAATAATAATAATAATAATAAAGATCAAGGAGAGTAAAAAAACTCGGAAAATACCAGGATCTGGCAAGAGAACAGAAGGTTGGAAGCATGAAAGTCAGGGTAGTACCAGTAATAATAGGTGCACTCAGAACTGTACCAAAGACACTAAAGGCGAAGTTGAAGGAAATTGGGATGAAAGGAAAGGAACCACTGCACTGCTGTGATAGGTGCAGGAGAGATGAGATGTGAGGAGGGCTAAAGACTTGAAGAAACTTACTGTCACTCAGCCTCCAGCGATAACCACAAGGCAATTGCAATGAAACTGTAAACCACAGTACTGCTGTGGACTATGAGAGTGTGGAGAAGAGGGCTGGAGACTTGAGGAGACTCGAGGAGACTTGCTATCACTCAACCTCCAGCAGTAATCACCAGACAACTGGTGTGAAATTGCGGATAATGATAATAATACCATATTATTATTTCTGAAAACCTAAAATGACACTAAAATGTTTGATTATCAAAAGGTAAAATGAAATAAAATCAATTAAAATTAAAATAAACCAAATCCTCAAACAAATGAAAAATCTTGGACCACAATGATGTTCGACCCCTATGCAACTGAATCTCCAACCTGACATAATACGTTTCCTATAAAAAAAAATACCTTGTCCCATCAGCTTCATTTACTGATATTCTTTAATAACTACCAAAGGAGTAAAGAATACACCAAAAATATGAAATACAATACCACAAATCAAAAACTAATGTCTAAAACCAATTTTGTTCCGGATAAGAAAATTTTCAAATCTACCCGAATTCAAAGAACTGTGATCTTCAGACGAAATGCAATAGCATTGAAATACCGTTGTGAAAAATTCTCCCAAATTTTTTCTTCAACTGATTATATATATATATATATATATATATATATATATATATATATATATATAAACTAACTCCTGGTGTAGATAGGACAATAAACTCATTGTAAATATTTCATATGCAGACAAAAGGTCGTCTTTTCTGAATCTCCCCGTAGGATATGCTTACAACAGAGCACACGGTGCCAATGATTTGATAGAAAGAAAGAAATGTTCATGTATAACAAATTTCATTATTCTATGTTATAATTTCTAAATTGATGGTCTAGTCTTGGCATTGTTACATCTTTCACAACTTTTCCCTCTTTTTTATCTACTTGTATATTTCATATATATATATATATATATATATATATATATATATATATATTTACTTATTCTGGTAGTTTATAGACAAAAGGTCGTCTCTTCTGAATATCCCTGTTGGTTATGCTTCCAGCAGAGTACACGATGTGAATGGAGAGACAAGACCATAAAGAATGTTCATATTTGACAGATATTATTATAAATTAACTTACCATGTTATTTTTTCTATTTTATACTTACGTAATTGATAGTCTTGTCATTGCTAGATATTTTTCAATATGTCCCCGAAGTTTTTGGTTTATTTGTCTGTTTCCTTTTTTTTATCCATGTTTGTTTTTCCTTATTAGGTAAGATTGTAGACAACAGACCTCCTTATGTTGTGAAAGTGGTGATAAGCAAAATGAATGAGTACGAACTCCACGCACAAAAAATAGCAGGTTGTGTCGAAAGTGGTATTGTCATTTCTAAATATCACATAACTTTTCAAAACTTTCCTCCACATTTATTTATAAATCAATGTTTGCTTGTTATGTAGGTTCGTAGACGATTGGCTGTTTCTTCTTGATGGCAGTGTGCCAAGTATGAATAGATTGAGATAAGTCTGTTTATATCTATCAAACTAATGTGGTCTATATGTATAGATATACATTTACAGTCCAGCTAAACAGCTGCCGATAATGCAGAGGGCCCAACTAAATGTTTTAATTATTTGTTTATTGTATTTATGTTGTCAGTGCCAATCGATACATTCATCATGTAATAACGAGAGATCGTTTTGAATAGTTTCAGTGTGATACAATGCAATTTATAATCATTCTGTCGGATCATTTATTCATACATCAATAACATAAGTTCACGTTGTAATAATGGACCAGATATAGACCATGAATAGACAAAATGAGAATTTGGACTTGAAACAGTTATTTGGGCCTTTGCATTACCGGCGGCTGTTTAGCTCAATGGTAAGAGCAACGCTACGTTGAAGCAGCGACCTTATAGGTCGCAGGTTCGATTCCATCTATATATATATATATATATATATATATATATATATATATATATAAAGTCAGATGATATTTATCTCAATCTATCTATATCTATCAAAGCCTATTCCTAGCTATCTCAATTCATGCCTACCTATCTACCTATTTTCAAATATATCTCAGTCAGTCCATATATTCTTCAGTTTATTAACATATCCCTAAGTCTATTCGTATCTATCTCAGTCTGTCAATATATTCCTCTGTCTGTTAATATATTCCTCACTGTGTTCGTGTCTTCCTCTGTTTATATATATTCCTCAGTCTGTTCATATATTCATCTGTCTGTTCATATCGATATCGGTCTGAATCTACGTGTTCTTTCTTCCTTCACTCTGAATGTTATTCATATGTGATTGATGTTCGAATCATCACTAAATATTACATAACTTTTCTCGATAACTTGCGATGAACTTGTAGACTATCTGCCGTCTTTTCTGTATATTCATGTTGGATATACTTGCAGCAAAGCACAATGCTCCAATTGTTCAACAGAAAGAAAGAAGTCAGTTTGTATATGACAGAGATTATTGAATATTGAATTTAGATGTTAGCACGTAATTGATAAGTCTGGTCATATCTTGATATTTCTTTGCCATTCATTTATCTGTCGAACACACACACACACATATATATGATGAAGTGAGGATTCACTACACAAACATGTTTATGTTTTTGCCCTGTTTAGGTTTTTTCAGGTTTATTTACATTTCATTTATATCGAATTGTATGACCTTCTACCTTTTTATATCTAAAGAAATCTTCGAAGAAGCCATGGAATTAGCAAAGAATCACACAAATATCAATAATAGTGTTGAAATAATGAGACAATATAGACAGACGGACAGAAACATGGACATCTTTGTGTAGCGAATCCTTACTTCATCATATTTTAATACTTCATCAGCATTTTATGAAATAGACCCATCATACGTTGGATATCATATCATATTGTATCCCTGATTTGTATTGTGATATATATATATATATACTATCTGGGGTACCTGTCGTTACCTGGGGGTGATAAACAATACCTAAAAGTTATCTAATGAAATCTGACAAATAGCTTCTCAACAAAGGGAGACTGAGTTGACCTCCATAGGTCACCAGGGTTTAGTGCTTCCCATCTTGGTATCAACTCACCCATATCCACAATATTTCGGCACCTAGCACGTAGCCGTCTCCAGTAGGCTTGAAAAAACCCGAAATTGACTTGACCTTAAATTGACCTGACCTTGACTTGACCTTCTGGGGTTACCAAAAGTCAGCATAGCATATCCTATGTCCATGCTGTTGTCAAGTTACCTTTGTTCATAAATTTAGAATCAATAGAATGCAACCGTCTCTGTTAGATTCGAACATTCCAATTTTTTTATGTATGTATTTAAGAATTGCAGGATGAACGTCAACATTTCGTGCATAACACACTTATCAGCAACCAGCAATATAATTGTTATTACAAGAAACACATACAATTGCAGGTTACTGATGAGTGTGTCAGGTTTGTGAACAGGAACAAAATATACTGCTGGTTGCTGATGAGTGCATGAGGTACGAAATTTTGACATTCACCGGGTATATATCCTTATAATTCCTATTTGTATATGATAATAGCTGTATTTATTGTGTTACATATCGAACACAATGATGAAATTTTATCAACAATGGATAAAGTCTTTTTTCTATTTCTTTTTGTATTTTTGTAAATTGCAAACTACTCTCTATGTATATATATATATATGTGTGTGTGTGTGTGTGTGTGTGTGTGTTTGTTATGCGTTTCAATAAATCTCTGATAATTAACTTTAACCCCGTTAATGTATCACATAATAATTTGTCTGAGACGTTCCATTGAAAATTCTTTAATGATTGCTTCTTAACTAAACCATCACTTGTTAAATAATTTGAAGCAATAGATACCCACCCTTTCCCCAGTTGGATGTCTCATTTGAAACTTATATAGAGACGATTTTTTAAACATTAAAGGGAATAGTGAATCTGCCCTTTTGAAATCCCCATCGAGGAATTCATTTCATATCAATATGTTTGAATATTTCAACAATTTCCAGCTGATTTTGAACTCTGAATACTGAAGTCATTGGACTGTTCTGATTGGGTCAATTCAAATGTTGTATTTGGATTAAAATCGTTAACGTCATTTGTCAAATGCAAAATATTTCCATCATTCTTGGAAATTGATAAAAACATGGAAAATATGCACAGTATATATCTCAGATTTTATGTAATTATAAAATTACCATTTTGATTTGAACTAATATATGGAACACTTTTTTTAAATGTTAGATTATAAATGTTCAACTCTACAATTTTTATTCCTAGAATTAATCATTCTAGAAAAAATATTTGCATTGATATCGACCTATAAAATTTTGTCCCCAAAACACGATAAGCATCGTTTGGAAAAAATGTTCTTAATTAATTTGAAAATCAAATTCTGGATTTGAATATTCCCATCTTATTCAAACTTTTAAAAGAAAATGATTTTTGATTTAATCAAACATATTTTGACCATTATATGCAAATGAATATATATATATATATATATATATATATATATATATATATATATATATATATAGAGAGAGAGAGAGAGAGAGAGAGAGAGAGAGTGAGTGACAGAGAAAGAGAGAGAGTCTAGAAAGCTTCACAGTGTCAAACACAAATATATGGGAGGATTTTTTTCCGAAAATTCTGTCAATTATTTCCTAATATCTGTTGATGTAAGTGACGTATTTTTTTCAAACTATTTTTAAAAATGTTTTACACCGAATTAGATATTATGGTATCATATGTGATTATTTTTGGTTGGGCTCATCAGTAGTTTACCATTGAGGTTTAAAACAAAGCAGTTATATTAACATGCCCTCAACATCGGTGATCGAATACCACCTCATTTTAAACTATGATTTTATTTAGCTTTATTTTATTCATATTAGGTCTGTGTCATCATATGTGTAGCTTCTTATTTTATAAAATGTATTATAATCATCTATTACATATGGGTGTTTTTATACTGCACATCATTTAATTTAATTATATATATATATATATATATATATATATATATATATATATATATATATATATATATATATATATATATATATATATATAGATGGATAGATAGATAGATAGATAGATAGATAGATAGATATGCTTCTCTTTTGTTTTGTGCTCATTGGTCATTTCACCTTCCTATAATAAAACAAAACAATGAAATTACACCGTGTAACTCTCATGACTAAGTCTGATCACACATTAAAACAGCTTGAGTTGAGTTGAGACTAAAATTAGTATTGAAATTGGTACACTTATTTTATCAAAAAACTAACCAAATGAAATACCTTTAGTCTCTTTAGTGCTGATCCATATTTGGACAACCTTGTCATTTTTTACTGATAAATGCTCTTGAATAGATAGGAAGTTTGTGAAAATGTTATATTGCCTCTGGCTATGACAAGAGATACGGTTTAAGCAGGCTACACAGACTCTAGGTTCAAAAAACAATTTCTGAATTTGAAAACGCCTGATTCTTTTGTTAGTTTTTTTTTTTTTTTTGAAGGAGTAAGTAGAAGAACGTTTTTCGACCCAATAAATCCTCCCTGTATCTCTCAAGTCAGACTTTACAGTCCAAGTCCTGCCTGCCATTTTGGACAGTTCTACGGACAACTTCATTTAGATTCACTGATTTTTTCCCAGCTTCAATTTGGAATTTCTTTTCCTAATTGAAAGAAAAAGAAATCCTCATTCTGTTTGAAACAAAAACACTTATTCAAAATTATAAATTTGTATATTCATCCATTTGTAATAAATCCTATCATCTTTGTTGAAATTCTTCTTTTTTTTTTCGTATAAAAGTATACGATAATCTTTTGTCTTTCTCCTATTTTTTCTAAATAAATTTAGTGCAATAATTTCTTGAAAACAACTTACAATTCTCTCTTTTTCTCGCATGACATTTTGTCATTCAGTGTTCAAATGGTGGGTCATTAAAAGAACTTGAAATCTGGATACTTAAATTACTAAAAATACATTGCTAAATAAATTAGCTTAATACTTCTTGGTGTCGATACATAAATAACTCTTGCCATTTTTACAGATATATGTATGTATATACATACATATATATACTTTTTTTAGTTAGAAGATAAATAGCTGACTTTTGACATCGCTGTCAAGAATGTTTGCAGCAGATTACAAGGTAAAACATATGGCAAAGATAATTATGCATTGAATTGGTATGTTCTTTTTTTCCTCACTCTCAATTATGTAATTTCTTAATTGATGGTTGCGCTATATTTATGCATATGAACTAAACTTTAAGTTCTGTGTATGAATATGTGTGCGTGTGTGTGTGTGTGTGTGTGCTTTTATTCTCCAACCTTTTAGACGAAGAGCCGCCAAAAATTCTTGCAGCGGGGCACATGAAATCTTCATATATGCCAAAGATTATGATATACTGAATCTTTCCTCAATGTCGTTTCCGGACATGTTTTTTGTAAATGTAATTAGAAATGGATAAGTTTTATATGAGTAAACTATTCAATCCTTTCCTCCCTCCAAATTCCTACCTTTTTATTAAACTACGTTTTTCGTTTCCCTTCTTATCGTCTTATGTTATCGACCACAACTGATGAAACAGAAAGCTGTTGAAAACCTTCTGTTTGAATTTGGCGGGAAGTGAATTCCTTTTTTTTTCTTTTTTTTTTTCCATGACTGCCACCGACCAATTCAGTGGTCATCTTCAACCCTGATTTACAAATCATACCTTCCTTGCGGTCAGGGCTTGGTGGACGTTGAATACATGATTAAACAAAAGTGATACTATGAAAAAAATGTTGGAAAAAATTGTCTTGGGTGAATAATGAAATAAAGATATTTCAAAGATTTGGCGGCCATTTTGGACGTCATCAACCATTGATTAAACAGTGATCAAACTGCAGTAGACTTTTAATATGTTATTTAACGAATCTGATGCTACAAAAATCCATCACGAAACCTTCCGTAACATTTGGGTGGGGAGTAGGTATTTACTTTTTCGTAAATGTGCTCTAAAAAAGGTAAGGGACAGTCTCTTCAGTATATTCCTATTATATTTCATCATCATCATCATCATCATCATCAGTCTTTTAGCGTCCGTCGTTAGACATAGTGTACGTTCATGTGCACGTTGCATGGTTCTCAGTTTACGGGTCTGTCTCTTGGTTAGGTTCTATGTTTCAGCTCCATCCAATACTTTGCCAGCCTCGGTTGCGCATGTGGTCTCAGGGGATCCATGTCGTGAGTCGTGATGTCCATCAATTGTCTGCCATTCTTGCAACATGGCCAGCCCACCGCCATTTGAGATTTCTAATGGATTCTATGATGTCCCTGACTCTTGTCTTTTCTCGGATGTACTGTGCTGTCTTGTGGTCTCTCCATGTGAGGCCCAGCATTATTCTCTCATGTGCACGTTGCATGGTTCTCAATTTGCGGGTCTGTCTCTTGGTTAGGTTCCATGTTTCAGCTCCATAAGTGACTATTGGGAGGATGCATTGGTTATACACCCTTCTTTTCAGGATTAATGGGATCTTCTTATTTTTGAAGGTTGAGCTAGCTCTGCCAAAGGCTTGCCATCCTAGTGTGATTCTTCGCTTGATTTCTTCTTCTTTTGAGGGTCTCATGGAGATTCGTTATCCTAGGTAGATGTAGTGATCTACTTCCTTTAGTTGTGTGTCCTCGATTTTGATCTTAGTGTTTTTATCCCCGATGTGGTTGTTGCACATGATCTTTGTCATGCTGAAGTTCATGTGTAGGCCGACTGTTAGATTTGCTCACATACAAATAAGAAAAAGAACAGACTCTGTTCAAAACCTGTGACGTTGTTTATACAATTTTGACAGCATTTGACAACGTTTGCCAACATTTCGCTCCGTCATAAAAATATCAATAATATCAAATTATTTGTTTTCAGTCGAGTTTTCAAATTGATCCCCATTGAATTGTCCGAAACGAAAAAAAACATTGCATCAAAAATAAAGGAAAATTTGGTTCAAATGTATTATAATCCCTTTTGTACGTCATGTTTTTCGTTATTATAGCAACAGGCGATCACATTATATAACCCGTTAATTATTTTTCTTTAGCTGTGTCAATGTGTTTAACAAAGACCAGTCGATCACATTTTACAATGATTTTATCATTTAAACTTTTTTCATCTATTGAAAGACTATTTGAAAATTAATTCTGAACCAGTAGGATTCATTGAAATTCCATGGGGATTGACGACTAAGATTGTCCATTATCTGATGCCTCCGTTCTTCTCATCAAAATTGTCAAAATGGGATTCGTCAGTCTTCGGATTGATCTGGCTGGTTGGCAGTCAAGTTATGTGTCACACTTACAGGCCGTACCATTGGAGCTAAGGGGCTGAACTTTTCAGCATTTACACCTTATGTCTACAGAAATTTTTTTGTTGCTTGGGGGGGGGCTTCTTATTAAACCTTATTCTCTCCCCTTTCTTTTTTTACTCTTTTATCAAATTACCCAACATATTTTCAATTATCTCATCAAAGTATGAAACTTCTTTTTCTCCTTTTCATCCTTCCTACCCTCTTATTAAAGTACATCATTCTCTCTCTCTCTCTCTCCCTCTCTCTCTCTCTCTCTCTCTCTCTCTCTCTCTCTCTCTCTCTCTCTCTCTCTCTCTCCTCACTTTAAACTCCATCCCACAAATTTCAGAGTCTCTGGTAGTAATGGTAATAGGAGTCGTAGTTATTTCACCAGCTGCCAGGGAATATACGCACAACCAGGGCCGGATTTTCTTAACATCAGTCAATTTTGTTTTTGAGTTCGCCCCCGGGTGCCTCGTAACACAAAATTCTGGCCAAACAGTCCACCCGAATTCGTGCCTAAAATTTTGCAACCAGCACTACGTTGGCACATCTGTTTTTATCTGACATTTCGATTCCGTAAGAATTAAATGAGACTTTCTGCATTTGATGTTTATTTTCTGTATTACATGCTTGTAAATGTCCTATGCGTCGAATCGTTGGTCAAGTAGCAAAAAAAAAAAAGAAAAAATCCCTGAATGTGCACCAATTCCGTATATTCCAAAGAACCCTAAATCCCCCCCCCCCCGAAATTAACCATAAATCTATAAGGAAAAAGAGAAAGAACCCTCCCCCAAATGCTGAAATCTAAATATCTAAAAGCTAAACTGACCCCATACTCTCCCCCCCCCCCACTACCTCGACCTAACTTTGACTTGCCATAAAAAACAAACGAATGTAGTGTTGGATATGTCCAGGCTGTATCTATTATCAGTAGTAAATTCTTGCTGGGAGACGGGCACGAATTATTTAGCAAGGAACGATGGAAAAATTGAAACTTTTTCAACTGCTAAAATGAAGTCCCCAGACTAACTAAAATTGCCGCAAATTTAGATGAGTACATAATTTTCTTGATTTATTATTCATTTCCTCATTGTTCTGTGACAATCCTTAATGCCTGCCTATTCATCCAACTCTGTATTACATGCTTGTAAATGTCCTATGCGTCGAATCGTTGGTCAAGTAGCAAAAAAAAAAAGAAAAAATCCCTGAATGTGCACCAATTCCGTATATTCCAAAGAACCCTAAATCCCCCCCCGAAATTAACCATAAATCTATAAGGAAAAAAAAGAAAGAACCCTCCCCCAAATGTTGAAATCTGAATATCTAAAAGCTAAACTGACCCCATACTCTCCCCCCCCCCCACTACCTCGACCTAACTTTGACTTGCCATAAAAAACAAACGAATGTAGTGTTGGATATGTCCAGGCTGTGGCTATTATCAGTAGTAAATTCTTGCTGGGAGACGGGCACGAATTATTTAGCAAGGAACGATGGAAAAAATTGAAACTTTTTCAACTGCTAAAATGAAGTCCCCAGACTAATGATGCTGTTGCAACCTTTTTTATAAACTTAACCCTCTGTGGACTTTATCTAAGTTAAAAACTTAATATATAAGGGAGAGGTATCTTCCAAGTCGTCCCCACCGGAATCTGCGTCCAACTTTTTCCTTTTTTTTTTTTCAACCTTGGTGCTCCGAACATCCACTCTTGTCTTCACAAGAACAGTTTGGATGTGTATCAAGAGCCGGTGGAGCTCTTTTGCCACTGACCCGCAGTGGAAAATCCACTAGACCCCCTGCCAACACGTCTTGGGCCAGCGTGGCAGGGCATGGCCCATTACTCCCCATGATTTGCACACCAAATATTATATCGGCCGTTCCTGCTGGGACCTCGGTACCAAAAGGCCCAGCCATATCACTTGCTTTGGGTGGGGGTGATATGCTCCAAGGGCGACTACCCAAAAACTACACCAAGAGTACGTCAGTTCCTGCTGGGTCATCGGCCCCAAAAGACTCAGCCACATCACTTACTTTGGGTAGGGGTGATGTGCTCCGAAAGCGACTACCCAAATCCTTCACCAAGGGACCCTCTGTCCCTACTGAGTCACCGCTCAAACAACGACCATTTCAACAGAACTCTAAGACTGTCAACAAGAAGACAAATTTATACATAGGCACATACAACGTCAGAACACTGTCAACTGACATGCACCTAACTGATCTAGAAAGTGAAATCAGAAATGTCAAATGGGACATCATAGGCATTAGTGAAGTAAGAAGACCCGGAGAAGAACTAGTCGAACTGAGAAGCAAGCATCTTCTTTACAGCTACGGTAAAGAGAAAGCAAAACAAAGTGGAGTTGGCTTTCTCATCAATAAGAACCTGAAAGACAATGTAACTGGCTTCAAAGCCGTCTCTGACCGGGTAGCTAGCGTCACCATACAACTTTCAAAACGATACAAACTCAATATAATCCAAGTCTACGCTCCCACTTCGCAATCAACCCAACAAGAAATAGACAACTTCTATGATGACTTGAACTCTCTACTCCAAGGCACCAGAAAACACTTCAATGTTATCATGGGAGACTTCAACGCACAAGTAGGACAAGGAAATGAAAATTGCGTCGGCAAATTTGGATACAAAATACGCAACGAGAGAGGAGAAGATCTTGTAAACTTTGCGACGGCTAATGGGTTCAAAATCATGAACACCTTCTTCAAGAAGGGACCCAGTAGGAAATGGACTTGGAGGAGCCCCAATCACGAAACAAGAAACGAAATAGACTACATCCTAACGGACAAAAACGATATCGTCAAGGACATCCAAGTCCTAAATCAAGTCAATGTAGGCAGCGACCACAGAATGGTACGATGTAAAGTACAAATAAACACCAATAAAGAACGCAGGAAAATGTTCCATACAAAACCGCAGCCTCTAAACATACCAAAAGAGCACGTTCAATCTTTCAAGCTCGAATTGAAGAACAGATTCAGAATTCTTACTGAACAAGACAGCACCAACATCAACGAACTAAGCAGCAAAATGACAACGTCAATAATTGAAGTAGCCTCTACATTCAAGCCAATGGGCAAACAACCCATTAGCAAAATCTCGGATGAGACTAAAAATCTCATGGAAAAACGCAGAAACCTCAAGCCACCGACAACAACGAGGGAGAAAATTGAAGAGGCTGAACTAAACAAATTAATCAAGAAGAAACGAAGAGAAGACAGAAGGAGATACACAACGGCAGTCATTGAATCAACTCTTGAAAAAGGTCGGGGCTTCAAAGCTATAAACAAACTCCTCAACTCGGGACGAAGGCAAATAACTAGTATACTCGAGGAAAATGGAAACCTAACAACAGACAGAGACAGGATTGTCGAACGCGCCAAAGAATTCTACCAAAAACTTTATTCGTCCAAACAAGGACTGCAAAACAATGAGCAAGATACGCAAGACACGGGCAAACAACTAGAGGACTTCCCAAAAGTAACCCCGTGGGAGGTGAAGGAAGCCATTAAACAGACAAAGAAAGGAACTGCCCCTGGACCAGACAACATCACCATCGACCTACTCCGAAAAGCAGGTAAAACCATCAATAGGAAACTGGCCGTCCTCTTCAACCTGTGTCTAAAACACAGTAAAGTCCCAGACGATTGGAATACTGCTATCATAATGCTTTTATATAAAAAAGGAAACCCGAAAGACCTCAACAACTATAGGCCTATAAGCCTACTCAACTGTGTATATAAACTTTTCACAAAGATCATCACCAACCGAATCACAAAAACACTCGATGAAAACCAGCCACGTGAACAGGCTGGCTTTAGAAGAAGCTACTCGACCATGGACCACCTGCACTCGATAAATCAACTGAAAGAAAAAGCAGCAGAGTATAGACTACCACTTGCCGTAGCATTTATCGACTTCAAAAAGGCGTTCGACTCAGTAGAAATCCCTAAGGTCATGGAGGCCATCAGTCGCCAAGGTGTAGATCCAGTATATGTTGAAGTGTTGAAACATATATACAATCACGGCAGCTCATTTATCAGGCTACATAAAGACTCGGACCCCTTCCAGCTCCAGAAAGGAGTAAGACAAGGTGATACCAGCTCACCTAAACTCTTCACAGCCTGCCTCGAGATGATCTTCAGAAGGCTAGACTGGGAGAGTAAAGGAATTAAAATTGACGGCGAGTATCTGAGCAACCTCAGATTCGCAGACGACATAGCCCTTTTCGCAGAGAACCTACATGACCTCCAACTAATGATAGATGAACTAAATGAGGAGAGCAAGAGAGTCGGCCTACACATGAACTTCAGCAAGACGAAGATCATGTGCAACAACCACATTGGAGATAAGAACACTAAGATCGAAATCGAGGACACAGAACTCGAGAAAGTAGACCACTACATCTACCTAGGGCAACGAATCTCCATGAGACCCTCAAAAGAAGAAGAAATCAGGCGAAGAATCACACTTGGATGGCAAGCCTTTGGCAGAGCTAGCTCAACCTTCAAAAATAATAAGATCCCATTAATCCTAAAGAGAAGGGTGTATAACCAATGCATCCTCCCAATAGTCACTTATGGAGCTGAAACATGGAACTTAACCAAGAAACAGACCCGTAAGCTGAGAACCATGCAACGTGCACATGAAAGAATAATGCTGGGCCTCACATGGAGAGACCACAAAACAGCACAACACATCCGGGAAAAGACAAGAGTTAGAGACATCATAGAATCCATAAAAAATCTCAAATGGCGGTGGGCTGGCCATGTTGCAAGAATGGCTGACAATCGATGGACATCACGACTCACAACATGGATTCCCCGAGACCATATGCGCAACCGAGGCCGGCAAAATATTAGATGGAGGGATGAACTAGATAAGTTCAGGAAGTACTGGCTCCGTGACGCCCATGATAGAGAAGTGTGGCAAATCCTGGGGAAGGTCTATGTCCAACGACGGACGCTAAAAGACTGATGATGATGATGATGATGATATCTATCAAGGATTGTTGAGATCTTTCATTCTTCGTCCATCTTAACGCTTTGTTGTCTTCTGTGTTATATCTTTATTCACAGTAAAATGCAACTTTCCATCCTGCTTATGATGATTCTTTTAGCGTCCGTCGTTGGATATAGACTTTCCCAAGATTTGCTAGACCCCTCTAAAATGGGAGTTGCAGGGCCTGTACTTGTCTGATTCGCCATGCTTTCTTTTCTTTTGGTCACGGTTTCTTATATGATCTCTTAGGATCCATATTGTGAATCATGATGTCCAGCGATGGTCTGGTCCGATTGCATTGTGACCCATTGTCATCTGAGTTTTCTGATGATCCCTATCATATCTTGGCTGTTTATTTTCTCTAGTATACTATGCTGTCTTGTGATCTCTCAATGTGATGTTGAGCATGATTTTCTGTTGTGCAAGTTGCGTGATTCTCAGCCTGAAGGTCAATCATTCGGTTAGTTTTCATATTTTAGCTCCCTAGGGGACTATCGGGAGGAAATATTGGTTTTATTTCCTTCTTTTTAGAACTAATGGTATTCTCTTGTCTTTGAAGTTTGGGCTTGCTATACCGAAAATACTTTCTCAATCGAAGAGTCATCTCTGACAAAGATTGATACATTTTCAGCAATAAACATCAGTTGGGAGTTACCTTGTTTTGTCAAAGTGTTTTTCAATACCTTCTCACTAAACTCTCTACGCTTCTCTCAGTTTGATTGTAGGAGTTTTTGTTTCGCGTTTTCTCAATCAAAGACAGCAACATTTGATTTTGGTCTCTGAACTCCTTTACTACTCACATATTTTCTCATTTATGCCTTCGTATCAACGGGGATGCGTCACAACCCTTATCCATGTTTTGCTGCACTCTGGCTCGCATTACCCGCTTCCTCTCTTTCTGATAGTAACGTGTCAGTCAGATTGATACATTGCAAATTATAATATATGCTATCTGCAGTCACTTATCGAAGACATTTCCATTTTGCTAGCTGCTGGTGAAATAACCATGGCTACTATCACTACTACTGCTGCTGCTGCTCTGTCAATTTATCAGTAACTGTCTATCAAAGACGTTTCAATTAATGCAAACTACAATTAAATGGAGATTTCCCCTTTTGCAACTCATTTCTGTGAGACAAATTGAGTTACAAGGATAACTCAATAGGAAGTTTCACTGGGACATGGTTCAATGCATCTGCCAACGTATTAATCATTGAAGTAGTAGGAGGAAGGGATGTGTGGAAGAGGTTGAGGTGTACATTCACACTGAGCAGAGCAATTAAATTTGTCTTCGTTTTACTCCCCTTCCTCTCTTTCTGGTCGTTGCCACGGACAGAATTACAGCTCACAAATGATGTTGAGGAATGTTTGATGGAATTCATTTTTAATTTAATCGAGGATTTCAATACTGCTAGCAAATTGCAAATTATGATATACCTGCAATCATTTATCGAGGACGTTTCAATGTTCTCTGGCTGTTGGTAAAATAACTATGTCAAATACTACTACTACTACTGCTGCTGCTGATGTGTCAATTTATCTGCTAGCATTCTTCAAAGACGTTTCATTTACTGCAAAATGTAATTAATTGTGTTCTTTAGATGAACATTTTTCCATTTGCTTTTTTTTAGACTGCGACAAAATTCGACAGTTTTATGAATGGTGAAAGGTTTTTCCTTCAGACTTTTTTCGGTATCAGTCCATGGTGTTGATAGAAATATAAAGTACGATGTGGGAAACGGGCAGAGAAAGAGGAATATTTCGTTTTTACGTCAAAACCACGTAAAAAATTTTTTTCTTTATATCAATTCTCAAGATGAAGGAAAAAAAAGACGAGCTTAACTACACTAGGTTCGAAATCCCTTTCTTCAATGAAATACTAAAAGTATTCAAAACAGAATTCATTTCCTCGTACAATATAATTCTCAAACTGTGGGTCTCATTTCAATTCTTTTATAAATATTCCCTGCAAATGGGATTTCCAAACTTTAGCAAAACAAGTCGATCTGATTTAGGCTTTAGAAGTGAATGTGAATTTGTCATCGATTTTAGCATATATCACTGTTAATTTTGCTGGTCTGATCAATGTTATCCACTACTGTTGTTACATACAAGATGAAATAGAAATTTAACAGTAAGGTTTTGACTAGAGTACAAGAAAGAAAGAAAAAAAGGAAGGAAGGGAAAAAGGAAGAAAACAGACTGTACAATGTTTATAACTAATTTATACACTTCATATATTTTTTCCGGCAAACGTGCAACTTTATTTGATTTTTCATTGATAATATTCCTTCTTTGCTGGTCAATGCTGTTTTTTTACCAGCAGAGGCAAAATCTCACCAATAAAAAATTAAATAAAGTGGTACGTAAGCTTCTTCAGGTGGATCATTCGGGGATCTCTATTTTTCTAGGGTGTAGGATCTTCCTCTTGTTCTATTTATATATATTTTCTTTTTCTTTTTTCTTGTTTTAGTAGATGTTATATTTTTCTACTTGTATAGTGGGGATACTTGTTTGCTGGTGGTTATAAGTTACAAATTAGCCGGAAATACTGTAGGATTTTTCTTTATCATCATCATCATCATCATCATCAGTCTTTTAGCGTCCGTCGTTGGACATAGACCTTCCCCAGGATTTGCCACACTTCTCTATCATGGGCGTCACGGAGCCAGTACTTCCTGAACTTGTCTAGTTCATCTCTCCATCTAATATTTTGCCGGCCTCGGTTGCGCATATGGTCTCGGAGAATCCATGTTGTGAGTCGTGATGTCCATCGATTGTCAGCCATTCTTGCAACATGGCCAGCCCACTGCTATTTGAGATTTTTTATGGATTCTATGATGTCTCTAGTCTTTTCCCGGATGTGTTGTGCTGTTTTGTGGTCTCTCCATGTGAGGCCCAGCATTATTCTTTCATGTGCACGTTGCATGGTTCTCAGCTTACGGGTCTGTTTCTTGGTTAAGTTCCATGTTTCAGCTCCATAAGTGACTATTGGGAGGATGACACATCAGCTTTTTGTGATATGTTTCCTCTCTGAAAGTATTTCATTCCTAATTAAATCTGTATCCCAGTGTAAGGATTCATTTTTACATGAACTTAGTTGTTAGTTTAATTATTTTAAGCTTGGTATGTTTCTATATATCTAAGATAATCGTGGTGATTGGTTTGTTCTTTGAAGTGGCTATAGTAACAAGGGGAACAAGATAGCTATGGTGGTCAATTTTTAGTATATCTACGCGCACGCGGGGTTTAAATTATGTTTTTGATAGAAATGCTGAGCGGTGCCGGCATTGTAACACTACTTCATTTGTTCTACTCAATAACCTCTTTTTTTAGTTTCTTTTTTTTTTCTAATGGCAACAGTGAGGATTTCAAATTTCTCATTCAGGCAAAGATAACATGAGGTTCCAATATTCTGGTATATGTGTGTTTATTTTAGTATTTTTCATTTTGCCTCATCGGTTTGGCCTGGACAGATTCCAAGGCAGACTCGCGCCGGCCAGCGTAAAACTTTGGGCAAAATGGCAGAAGCATTGATAGAAAGAGAAAATCACATCCATGGACACTTATAACGAATGGAAATTTAAGTGAAGGTTAGCATCACTGCTACAATGTGAATGCAGTCCCCCCTGATAAAAATTTGAAATATTTCTTTTATTAAATCTAACAAATTTCTGATAAATTGAAAATATGAGGGTTAAAGAAGGAAATTAGAATTTAGTACTTTACATAATACAGACACATCCAAAATTTCATTGACATTGAGAGGGAAAAACATTTCTTTTAACTCGGTTCGTCAATTCGATTTTTCAAGGGTTTTCTCACTCTGCTGCTGATCTGGGATGACTTTGAAACCGTAATTTACAGCCCAAGAAGATTTTTGATCCGAAAGACGTGAAATACGCGCTTATTTTCTGAGGGCATCAACGGACACACCATTGAAAGCGACAAACGTGTTTTTGTGAAAGCCAACCTTAAAATACGTACTGCTGGCAAATTGGGAGCTGCTGATTTTGGATATGCCTTAAGTGAGGGCCCAGTCCAGCATTATAAATACATTGTGAATTTTTTTAAAAATGCTGATTTCATACATGCCTTTGTTTCTGTTCTGTGAAGCGTTGTTTTTGACATCTTGGAGTACGTACGTACGCGCACACACACATACACGCATTAGTGTTTTATTATATATATATATATATATATATATATATATATATATATATATATATATATATATATATATATATGCTTTAGATAAATATTTATGAACGTTTAGATTGAACTCTACTATTCTTTAAAACAATACCCGTTCTTGCTTCTCTCAAGAGAAACCGACAAGTTGCGTCTTTTGGCAGCATGTTCTGTTGAACATGATCAGTGTAGAACATTGAGAAAAGGGGTGATCAGTGGATGAGTAACTTCTGTCGCCTTTTGTTGGGGAGTGATTACTAAAGCAGCCCGACTAAAAAATGATAAGTGTGAATGCTATCGGAGAGAAACTAACAGGATCAATCTAGCATAAACTTACATTACAAATCGACCCCCACCATTAAAACCCAGTGCATGGGGGAGGGGTAAATGGTTTGGGGGCATAACCAGGAGAAAATGCTTATCAGTAAATGTCTTTACCTTCATCTGACATAGCCAGCAAGACGAGCTTAAAAACAAGAGAAAACTATGTTTCATATTGTAGTTATACGATAATTCAATGTTTTATGCTATTTTAGGGATAGGAGATAAGAGTCAGATGAGGAGAGTCAATATTGTTTTGTTTTTGTTTCGTTTTTTTTTATAGCAAATAATATTCAACTGATACCAACCAAACCGGAATCAGTTTTTCTGAAATTGTGCTATGAAGACTGAAACAAACTGTTCAAGTTTCAGTTTCAAACAACCATGATTAACAGGACCAGCTTTCAGCCAATCGGACCAATTGCTACCAATAGGGCCCCGCGCCAAACGGGGCCCCCGCACTTGAGTATATTCTATTTTTTTCGAATAAACACAACACAACTGACGAAAAAGATGTTTTACGAAGACAGTAACAAGATCAATTTTATTATTCCGTTTATACTGTCTATATTTTCAATTTCTTTTTATCGAACGAGAATTTGATAACATTAATCGAATAAGAGAATAGCACGGAAAACTATTCCAGTGAGATTTTCAGGTGCACATTCCGGTCGCTTCCCATTGTGCCATCGGGGTATAAAGTTTATCTGTATCTCGAAGATTCTACAGACATTGAATATTAACAAGAGGCCAAACGAAAATGTTTCCAATTGGGCCCTGCAGCACTTAAGGCCGGCTATGATGATTGATACGAAATTTTGTTCGAACTGTTTAAACTAGTGTTCTCTTCTACGTCCTAGAAATATCACCAAAATGTCATATCTGTCCACGCAATATCTCCAAAAGTTCTCGGTGGATTACACTGAAATTTTCTAGGATATTGGATAATAAACTACAAAAGTAGTGATTGAATCTTTTGGCAGATCCAGGCAAAATTGCTATTATGTCGGCAGAGGTACGCAATCTCCGGTGGCTATCTACTCTATTCCCTTTGTTACAATTGATTTTTTGTGAATCTCCCAAATTTTATTTGTCAAAATTCAACGTCAGTGTCAGAACATACCGGTGAGGTATGTATCAATGACTAAAAAGTCTGTGAGTAAGATCAACAAGTCCAAGGTTGAGAAAATGAAGAATATGAAGAAATCGACCCAAAATAATATAACATGTCTGACTGCTTCATGGTCAAACTTCACTCCATCCACCATTCCGAATGAAAATGATAACTGAAATCTTTGTATTGTATCTATAACAAATAATAAAACATAGATATATATATCTATAGGATAAATGCATTTATTTATCAGAATGAAATGACCGTTTGCTTATTTGTAAAACAAATTTTGGTAGGATATGCGCGATTTGTCGATTTAGCCCTGTTAGTAACAGACACGATTACTAATCAGCTGTTTGTCGTTTCAAATCACGGTAGGGTTTTTCTTTTTTTCTAAATTTGATGAGGTTTGTTCTTGTCGTTCTTATTGTTCTTGTTACAGAAGAAAAGAAAGTCAACTCCAGACTTGGACCAGAGTTTTACGAAAATATTCATGACAAGGAGGAGGGCAGTAAAATGGTATGACCTTTCCAAAGAAATCAGTTGGTGAGAGGAAAAAATTCAAATTTGCAAACAGTACAAAAATTTACGTAAGTGAGTCTTCATTTTTTTTCAGCACGGGGCTCCGAAAGTATTCAGTGACTCAATTTTATCATTATTTTTCTTCTTTCGCGCGTACGTATTACTTCATTCATTATAGATAATATTTTTGCCTCGCAGGTCAACGCCTTTTTCAAACCATATTTGGCAACATTGGATTGGATAGTGGGGGGGATCATTTTGAATTTTTTGTCAAATTCTGAGGACAACAGAGTTGAATATTTAATTTTCTTTTTTCGGGCCGAATATTTTTCTCCTTTTGATTCATGAACACAAAGAAATTTCTTCGCAATGGTTGTTTTGGATTCTTGTGATACAATTCTTAAACTATTCTTTTTAGGAGCAGAATCTTTCTTTGTTTTCTTTACTATCAGTAAACAAAAAAAAAACACACACGCAATTCCCCAATCACAACGAAGGCCAGTTCTATTAAAGATAAGGCGTAGAATATGATATAAAGTCAACAAAAAGAAGCAGGTTTTTTATTCGAAAGTTATTTTATTTTACTATTTTTTCTCTCAGGTTTTCAGTACAAGTGACCAGTCTGATTAATCACTCGATAGAAACCAGCATGCATTTAACGTCTTTCGGTAGCATGCTTTGTTGGTAGTGATCAATCAAGAGATAGAAAAAAGGTGGTCAATGAATGATTTACTTCTTTCAACTTTTGCTGGGCGATGATCACTGGTTTAAAACAAAAACAAAGACAAAAAAAAAGCAAAAAAGCATTAACACTGCTGGACACGAACAGAGACCGATTTAGCATAATCTTACACTGAAAAACAGAATGGGGAGTCTTAAACCAAGAAAAAAAACGTTTTTTGTAGACATAATAAGGAGTAAATGTTCAAATTCCTAGTCCCATAGTTGTGTCGGTGCCGCCTATATGCATGACAGATAGATAGATAGATAGATAGATCGATATGTCAGTCCGTCAGCCAGAAGCCTTTATTGACTATGTTGACAGTTTTGGTTGACAGTTTCTAATATAAGCCCAAATGATATGTTACAACATTCATGTACGTGGATGGACAATAAAGAAAGTAAGTACTGTAATCTATTTTCCCTACAGGCTAAGTCTGATGATGAACTTTAAGTTATTTGATTATTTGCTACGGAAGATACTTTGTTTAGTCCCCAGACCATACAAATTTGATCATGTCCGGCAAAAGACATCTGGCTACCCTTAATACTGACTTCATGTTATATATTAGTTGATATGTTATTACTGTATCTTCTGGCTGGTGAGATGCACCTTTTCTCCTGAAAAATTGTGATAATAGGTCCAAAATATAATAATTATCTGTCCCAGGAAGGAAAATGACCCCCATAAAATCAGTGACTTGGACTTGCAAGTACGATAAGCTATTCATCTCTTTATTTCGGATAAATACCAAAATATCTATAAGATGCGCCTCATCCTCTGTAGGGTCTCATCAGCTGGGTAATTATGTACAATAGATTTGGTACGTTTTTGAATTATTTGGAATATTTTATTGCTACGTCTGATCAAAGTATTTTTGTATCCTTGCTGGCAAGCTATTGATCAATTTTGATACCTCTCATTTTCAAATTTGATCCAAAAATAACAAACATAGAATTCGGAGTGAAGAGTGGGTTTAAAAGATAAGATTTGACATTTGCATATCATGAAACATCTACGATTGAGTTGCTGAAGCAGTTTGATGGTAACTGCGGCAAGACAGACGTGAGTTTGAACCTCACCGGGAGCTAATTCTTTGTATCTGTTAAGCTAAAAAAAAACAAAATAATTAAGCATTGGAATGGTGAGTTGTCAAAATGATTAAAAAGACTTCACTACTCGTTTCACGTTCGGCATGAACTACCCAACCCATTAATCATTTTGAGTCTGAAAATAATTGGCACTTCACTGTGTGAAACTCGTTTTTCATTTGTCATTCCCAATACAGAATAAGACAGGAGGAAACCAGAGAAAAGCAGTAACTTAGAAGGCAATTTTCTTCTCTAATTGAAGCTACTCAATTTGAAAACAGTCAATAGTTGGACCTTCTTGTTACAAAAGTTAAAATGTGATCGTGAATTCCTGAACGTTCCAATAATTTCATAAACTCCCAAGTTCAACAATCAATGTAGTGATGGCCAACAAGCTTTGAATGCTGACTTTTACAATTGTAATGAGTTCGATCCTCACTGGGTGCTCCGTTACTCTAGCCCTGTGGCAAACTATGCTAAAGTAAATATCAAGTCTATTCTATTTCAGTATTAGTTTGGCACAAGGCCACAGTAGTTGGGCATCCAGTGAGGACCGAGCTCATTACAGTAGAAATGATCAGTGTCACAGGCTTGTTAATCATTATTACACTGTAACTAGTAGGTCTCTATATCAGCATCGCAAATATTAGAAACCGTCAATCAAAACTCTCAATATAGGTTTCTTCTGTTTTCAAGTTGGCCTGATAAGTATGAATCACGTGTCCAGGCCAAACCAATGAAACTAGAGGACTGAAATTTTTAAATGTACTCTTTACAAAAGACTTTTCTTGTTTTTTTTTTAATCCAGACTTTCCGGTGATCACTGCCTAACAAAAGATAAGAAAGGTATCCAATTCATTGGTCACTTTTTCTAATTGATCACCCCCAACACGGCCTGCATCCAAACGTTGGTTATGTCGAAGTTTTATTGAATGATTAACCAGATCTGTTTATCTCCTATATTAGATGAAGGTTTCATGTATTTCATAGCAAACAAGAAAGAGACCCAAATAAAATTGGATTTGATGAAAAAATAAGAAAAAAGATTTATCGACTTAGAAAAACAACCAGTTGTACGATTTCCTTTCTCTAATTGACTTCATTCTCAAACGGTCAATTGTCGGAGCTTTTTAGTTATAGAAACATAAATCAGTAGATGAAAATCCAATATTAATTTGATTTGACCCCCAGTTGGGAGCACTCAGAAAGTGCATACCCTAACCAACACCAATGTCAGAAGTGAATAATTGTGCATGAATTACTTTTCCCTACGAAGCATTGGTCGTGCTCCCGAATAACTTCATTACTAACCTTTCAGGAACGGACGGAGAAATACGAACTCTTGATGAGATTATACGATGTGGAGATATGACCACAACGGAGGGGAGATCATTTTCCATAGATCTTATTCAAAATGACATTGAAATTCATTAAGAACTTTTGGAGATAACGTGTGGACAGACATGAGCGTATATAAAAATGTAT
Organism: Thysanoteuthis rhombus; assembly: GCA_963457665.1. Classification (NCBI taxonomy): domain Eukaryota; kingdom Metazoa; phylum Mollusca; class Cephalopoda; order Oegopsida; family Thysanoteuthidae; genus Thysanoteuthis; species Thysanoteuthis major. The sequence goes on along the minus strand of OY735222.1, from coordinate 52,567,051 downwards.
GAAAAAAAAGGAAAGTATCCTGGATCCGTCACGTGTAGACAGACAGACGGGCAGACAGACAAATGCGACCGAATATATATATATATATATATATATATATATATATATATATATATATGTGTATATATATGTATATATATATATATATATATATATGTACATGTATATATATATATATATATATATATATATATATATATATATATATATATATATATATATCCCAGAGGTAAATATAGAGGTTCATTCATTCAACCCTTGTCGCTCACAGTCGTGTCAACCAGGGCACTTAGGATGTATCTTTGATTTGCGTTAAGCGTAGCCCAGAGATCGATCTTCTCTTTATGACGATTAACAGGATCGCCACAGTGGCCTCTCCTCATAATCCGGAACTGCATTCGATACTCAATATCTCTAGACTGTCACCGGTCGGTATGGGTTCGGATAAATAGGAGCGTGCTGATCATTGCTACACGACATGCATGCTGATCATTTTTTCTTTCATATGATCTATATGTTAATCTGAATGAAAATAAAAACATCTGGATTGAGATGAGTTTTTCTTTTTAGAAGAAAATACTGAATCCATTTACCGGCATGAGTGCATGATTTGGAAGGGTGGGTTGGAGATATTTTTATCAGCAAAATTTCAACCCCTGAGTGGAAGAGTCAAGCGTTACGGACAAAGAACCAAGAAAATCGCACTGTTTATCACTAAAGTTGATTGTGTATCCTATAGCTAATTCAAGTTACCTATACACCTACCTTTGCTCAGTAATACCAGAAATAATTTCCGTTGAGTTGGATTGTCAGTATCGTGTATTAATCGACTTCATGAGACATTTTCAGAACATTAACACAGAAAGTAACTCCGATGAACTTACTATCTGCTAAGGAATATTTGATTAAACAACGAAAATTGCTATTTGCTAATTAGCTTCAAAGTAAATCGTATTTCACGGGGTAGAACTCGTTTTTTATCATTTGCGATTCGCATTATGAAGCATTTCATACGAGGAGTCCAGAGGAAAGCAATAACTTTAAAATTGTCTTCGATACTCGGAGCTACTCAATTTGCATAGCGTCAGTAGCCGGGGTCTTTTGTTATAAATGCTAATGTGAGAATAGAGAGCTTGTGATTCAGAGAAATATCTTGGGATTTTATTAAATTTCTTGACGTTTAAGTAAATTCATGAAATCCTTAGTTCCAAAAAGTGTAGTAATGTTTAACAAGCTTGAGATGCGAACCATTACCAATGTGTATAATTAGATCCTCACTGCATTACCAACTAATGTAGTCTTGAGTCAAATTCAAACCGAACTAAAATATCAAATATATTCAGCTTGAGCAGTTAAAGAGTTTGTACGGCCTTGTTTGAAACGAAATCGTTAGTTTCATAACAGTTTTGTTAGTGGTAGGTTTCCAACGTTAATATTTATGTCCTGAATTATTCAAAGGTTCAATTTATCATACGAAATTCTATAGCAAACAATAAACAGACCAGAATCTTACTTGAGATGTTGCTATTTTGTTGATCCGGTACTGCTTATCAGAGAATTTCCTTTGCTAATTCATACTACTCAATCTTCAAACAGTCAATAGTTGAGGCTCTTTGTTATAAGCGCGCAAATTAAGAGACGGAAATCAATAACAATTTTATTTGCGCACAACAGAAGCAAACAGAGAGGTGAAAGGCGTATTGGTCGATACAGGAGTCTCTTTACCAACAATGTTAGCAATTATGTTCAAATTAGACAAAGGTTCCCTCTACAATATAGAATTTGACGTTCGTTAGAAAATAGACAAAAAAATCTTGGCTTCCGGCCAAACATTAGGGAATAAATTATTAAAGGATAAGGGAACCGTTACTCTACCAACTTAGGTTTGTATCTACGAACAGTTACCAAGATACTAAAGATGTGTGAATATGGACATTTATTTTCAGTACTAGTATATACCTGTCAGGACCAACTGGGTTATTTGTGTATGGATAGGCACGAAGCAGCCTGAAGTTATTTCATTAGTTAATAACAATTCAAGCATCGTAATTATGAGGTTTTTCTCAAGTCTCAATTCATAAACTATTTTAATTTATGGTCAGACATGTCGTGATTTTCATTATGCCATAATGGGTAAGTGAATTAACAGAACAGAGCATCTTATATAAGCCCAAACAGACAAATAAAGGAGACGTTAGCAAATATGCTCCTCTATGTATGGATTGGGAATTTTCAGGTTCATGTCAATGTTCAAAGATTCGTACAACAAACTCAGACGTAGATCCATGGGGTCTAGGGAGTCTGGATCCTCACCGTTCTGGCAATGCACATCCTTTTTAAAAATTAATTTCTGGCTGAAGAAATTTTATAAGTCAACAAAAAACGATAAATCCGAAGTTATTCTAAATTAAGCGTGAAAACGAAAAACTGATTATTTTGTATTTCATCTATTACAACTGAAATAGCTTCCATCATCTTTTTTTTTTTTACAAATATCATTATTTATGGATTACGTAATAAATTTCTCCGGTCATTTTTTCTCATTTGATTCTCTTATCAATTTTAGTACTGAAAATGGAAGAGGAAAATGCCAGGAAGCCCAATGAGGATCGAAGTAACACACAACGACCTGCAAGATTGCTATGCAACGACTTGCATCCTATTCGGTTTTGTTTAGTTTTTTTTGGGGGGGGGGTCGTGTGTGTGTTTTTCATATCGTTTATCAACCAAGCAGTTTTGTATCAGAGCATCAATATTGGGAGATCCAATGACGATCGAACCCACTGACAACGACCAGCAAGGTTAGCTTGCTGATCATTCAAATTCCGATCATTTCTGGCCAGATGGACGTAAATGCAATGCCTTTAGATTTGCTCTATGTAATCTAGACCAGTGGGGTCAGAGTTCGCCCTGTGACCGAGTCAAGTACTCTCATGTCCTCTCAACAATAGTTTCGAAGACCGAAGAGAATTTTTCCGGAAGTTCCTGTCCCACATGCTCTTGTGTGAGGTTCTCCACGTTAAACTGACCTTATGTCAGGTTCCGTTTTTGTGGACTTTTGGGTAGATACATGCGTTCTGGACTAGTTTTTCTTTTCATACTTGTTAATCTCAATGAAAAAATCCATGGACATATTTTGTTTGAGACATTTTCTTCTTTTCTTTGAAAAAAAAATACTGAATTCGTTTTCCGGGAAGAGAGCATAGTTTGAAATGGTAGGTTGGAGGTATTTTAATCAGGAACGTCTTTACGTCTGAGTGAGAGAGTCAAGTGTTACGGATAACCAACCAAGAAAATCACACTGTTCGTAAAAAAGGTAGATTAGAAAATGTATAGCTACCGCGTGTTACCAAAGCGCCTGTTGCAACTCAGTAATAAAAATAAAAGTTTCCTTTAAAATTGTAGGTGTTATATATAAGCCATGTTGAACAAACAATTCCATAACACTGACACTGAAAGTAACTCTGATAAACATACCTGCAGCTGATAAATATTTCAATGAATGATAAGAATTGCTATTTAAATGGTTGAAGTTCATTATCCTGCTGACCACACTTTTGGAATTGCAAGTGTAAACGACAGAGAACAGTATATGGCTTCCCTAGTTATTCACACAACAGAAAATGTCTTTTGGCAGCAAACCATTTCAGGGGTGATCAATTAAAAACATTGGAAAAATGAGTGATCAATGAATGAATTGATATGTTAGCGTTCTTTCTTTTATTACAAAAGATTAAAAAAGCTTGAACGCTCCCGAATACAAAACACCCTGTGCGCATTGCACATAGATGAGTAGATAGATAAACAGATATACAACCAGACTGTCAGATAGACGGGTAGATAGATAGATAGATAGATAGATAGATAGATAGATAATTAATAGACCGAGATGGATAGATAGATAGATAGATAGATAGATACATACATACATACATACATACATACATACATAGATGCATGCATACATACATACATACATACATACATATCCTGGAGAAAGATTGAGAACGTGACAAAACAATGTTTTTCATGAAAGTGGAAGTGTCACTTCCTATCTACCATAATATCTTTTATTTGACATTTACTAACCAGCTTAAGGAGTATGGACACATTTTGCTGACCATGCAGCTAACCACAGGGGAAAAAAACGTTATTTTTCTTTGCGTTCCCAGGAATAAAGATGATGAGCCTACCTCAGGCTGCGTCTTTGTTAATTTTGGTGACGAGAGCTAGAGAATACTGGTGTGTAGGAGAGAGAGAGAGGAAGACGGCTCACTGAAAAGCATATGCTGAACATTGTTTTCAATTTTTGTCGTATCATAGTAAAACCAAAAAATAGAGCCAAACGCCGACCAAAGGTGCCAAAAAAGAGAAAAAATTAGGTTTCACAGACAGTGGACCAGCCTATAGGAAGACTTGGGCCTTGATAACTAGTAAGTAATGCGCATACGCTGGCCACAGCACCAACTGTTTCTGCTTAGGCTTCCTATATCATATCATCATTCGGTCAGTGCAAAACTGTTTGCAGCTTTCGTTTTTTTTTTTCTTTCATCACTTATTCTGGTCAATCTGAGGCTGGCAAATCAAATATCGAAAAAAGCAAACTCGAGCAATTTTGTTGCATGAGTTCATAATGGGGCGTGAAGCAGCGGAAACTGCTCACTATATCAATCGAGTATTTGGCCAAGGGTCTATCAACAAACGTACAGCTCAACATTTGTTCCAAATTTTTCAAAATGGAGACAAAGGCCTTGAAGGCGTGGACGTCCTTCTGTGATTGACAAAATCTGTTTCAAGGCTAAAATTGAGGCAAATTCACGCAATACAACTCGAGAGATTGCAAAGATACTAAACAATGACTATTCAACAGGTATTCGACGTTTCTACCAAATTAGAAAAAACACTCTCTGTAGAGGAAGGTCTCCAATGACCAAGCTGCAGTTCAAACCCCTCCCGAAGAATTAATTAATTCCCGAAATTCAGAATTCTATGCCTCTGAAATAAATAGACTTGTTTTGGTTTTTTTTTGGCAAAATGTTTTTATTAGTTTTGCACTAACATAATACTCACCCATTATCAATATGTGAAGTAGACTTGAAGGTACCAAACTCCTGAAGTGGCGTCACTCACTTCATCTTGCGCTATTTTAATCATAGCAAGAGAGAAATGGAAATCCGTGGCCTCTGCAAGAGAAGAGAGAAAAAATTCGGAATGAGTTTGAACATGGACCGCCTGGTCTGTTCTCGTTCGAAACTGTGATAAACAAAATGTTCGCCCATTGTCAAAGTGACATCTCTCGTCTTCCAATATATCTTTTATTTCCTGTTTATCAGCATCAATAGACAGATCCCACTGACAACTTACGATGCCCTCGGGGAAGGGGGCAGAAAGAAATTAAGAAAACATGACTGATGTTCATTTGATTAGCTTTGCAGAAAAAGATTCGCTAAATCATAGGAAGACTGACTGATAATGGAAACTGTGTTTTGCCTGGATTTTAAATTATGGTTTCCTCGACGAGAGTCATTAATCATTATTGAAGCAAGTTGCTTCCCCCCAAAACACAATCGATAAAATGCAAATGAGATCAGAATAAAAGAAAGTCAGTCCCTCCCAAGATACAATCGATAAAAATACTAGCATTTCAAGGGAAATTACGAATCACCGCCATCCATGTATGCTGCTTTTTACTTCGTTAATTAAGCTGTGGTGGCGGTAAAATGAAGTTATTAGTTGAACGTACAACCAGCATGGGCACAAACTAAGGGATCACTTTGATATAAATTTTCATTGTAAATTGAACCCCCAACCCAATAAAAATCCACTTGGGTGGAAATTTTCAGAAAAAAATGTTTTCCCTACTTATTGTGAGGAGTGTGTGTGCAAATTTCCAAGTTTCTAATATGAACGATTAGGGCTTGGCGAAGTCAGGATATATACATCGATAGATAGATAGATAGATAGATATAAATATCAGAATACTTAGATAACTAAATCAAGCAACAGTGATTAAACCAATCCGTTGTGGGTAGTGGTGAAATGAGATTAAAATTAAAGGTAGATACGTTGCAAATAGATTACGGAACTAGAAGATCTTTCCGCGTACTGACTTCTAAAATGTTGAGGAGAGACTTCCTACCAGTCATTATTTTCCGCTTCAACAGATTTTCCCGGGATAGACTCAGATAAATTGTGATAAATAGTCTCGTTTTTCAATATTTTATCGAAGTGATCCCATTAGTTTTGGTGGATTGTAACTAGTCCAACACGCTAGGTAGGCACTGTGTGCCTACGGTGTTCTCTGTCCTCTAATTTACTATAGGAGCCCATTGGTGACAAGGTTTGTATCATAGGTCGGCAAATACGCTATCTACTTCTCTTCATGTAGCCTCTTCACCAAATCCCACTCATACCTTGTTTAACATAAGTTTTAAGTAGATACATGACTTGCTTACTGGTAAAATCGTCTCATTTACCTCGATTAATTCGGAGATGATTATATATTTAGTCACGTCTATCAGTCTTTCCACACAATTCCAAAATTTCTCAATGAATTTTAATGACATTTTGTAGGAGGGCGGACTTGGGAAGAACTGATTGAATTCTGGGGCCATCTAGGAATTTCTCCTTCTGTAATCCCCACCCCCAACCCTGCATAATTGAGTACACTACAAGTTGTGTGACTGGGGTGCAAGTATCCCTTTGGTAGACTTGCATCCTGCCAAAGAAAGTGATTAAAAAAAATGTGAGAAAATATCCTAGTCTCGAACTTGCAAGGATCACTAAAATGATACGTGGAATGGAAACCGGGACTTCGTACTCCAATAAGAGTTGTCTCTTAGGAGACAAATGCTCCATTCACTTCTCTGTATCGAAGGTACAAGTTTTTGATGAATTTCGATTAAATCTCATGGAAGGATGGGCCATAAAGTAAAGAAGAATTATTCAATTTAGGATTCCTTTTTCGATTGAGAGATATTTTTAATTTTTCTTCCATACCTCCATGGGTAATGTTTATGACTGGTTCGCAGAGTGACTTCAGCCAAAAAAAAAGCTAACAAATAACGCTTAAGGTTAGGGTGAGTTCTAGGGGTCGTGTTGCAAGTAACAATATAATTCATAATTATAAAATTTAGAAGAATATACACTAGCAACTAATAATAAAAATCCATTGGACCCTAAAACTAACCCTAACTTTAACCCTATAATTGAATTAACTCTTTTATAATTTAATTTGATTAAAAAAAAAATTCTGTTTTTAGTTTTTCTTCAATACTTTAGTAGCAACAGCAGACGCATAAGCCAGCGTAATTGGTTACCTCCCTTTGATGTCAGTTTGTGGACCAGGAAGAAACCTTTACATATATATGTATCTACTCAAGTTTTTCCACGCAATATCTCCAAAAGTTCTCAATTAATTTTTATGTCTTGTCGAAGAATGGTGAGCCATGAGCTTAAGAAGAATTGATAAGATTTAGTGGTGGATCCAAGGATGATTCTAAGTTACCTCCCCTCCATCGTATCTATATATGTAAACTGATTTTCCCTTAGCTTTTTGTGTTAATCGCGTTGGCAGAGATATGCGCTCTCTGAGTGCTTTCCACTTGAAGATAAGTTCTGTTCAGTTCAGATCTTCTTGTTTACAAAGTGCCTGATTTTCACCTGTCTTCAAATCAGCACTTCCTGTGTAAGCAATTCCAGTCGTAAAATGGTCTTTTACGTTGTAGATGTTCATGCAATCAATTACCTTCCTCCTTTCTTTGTTATCGTTCCAGCTGTTCGGGAACAGGATGAAAAATATTTTGCAATCTCGTTAAACTCATGTACCAAGTATGGATAATTCCCCTACCGTTTAAAGAACAATCCTCACTAAAATGAAGGATTTGTTAAGTCTATATTCCCGTACTGTGATTTTATCTCCTTGCCAACTGATTGCCATGAGGCTGTCTCACTGACTGAACTAAATTGACAAGATAAGATATGAACAAAAATTCATCATACAAATATATCATGAGCAACAGCAACATCCTTCTAGTGTGCGTTGGTGGACATTCCCTAACATTCGCCACACCTCTATATCATGGGCGTCGCAGAGCCAATACTTCCTGAACTTGTCCAGTTCGTCACACCATCTCATATTTTGCCGGCTGCATTTTCGCATACGTTCTCTAGTAATCTACGTTATGAATATCATGTTCAGCTGTTGTCTGACATTCTTGCAACGTGGCCGACCCATTGCCATTTGAGTTTTCTATTGGTTCCTATAGCATCTCTGACATATTTTCACTCATGCACTATGCGTTTTTGCGATGCTGAGCATGATTCCCTCATGTGTAAGTTGCATAGTTCTCAGCTTTGGGGTCAATCTTTTGGTTAGTTTCCATGTTTCAGCTCCCAAGGGGACCATCGGGAGGAAATATTGGTTTTATTTCCTTCTTTTTAGAACTAATGGTATTCTCTTGTCTTTGAAGTTTGGGCTTGCTATACCGAAAATACTCTCTCAATCGAAGAGTCATCTCTGACAAAGATTGATACATTTTCAACAATAAACATCAGTTGGGAGTTACCTTGTTTTGGTGACTATCAGAAGAATTCATTTGTCGTTGACCTTTCTTTATGAGGATTAATGGGATTTTTCTTGCTCTTGAAAGATGGTCTGACTCTACCGAAAGCTTGCCAATCTAGAGAGATCCTTCACTTGATGTCTTCTCCTTTTGAGAATATCATGGAGATTCGTTGTCCAAAGTAGATGTCGCGATCTACTTTTTTCAGGTCTGTATTTTCGATTCCGCTCGTTGTGTCTTTGTCTTCTACATGTTTGCTGATATGACATTGCTTTTTTGTCGTGGTTTTTTTTCATTCAGTTCGTTTAGCATTATTTAGAGATTATGGAAGTTCTCGGCAAAAACACGATGTCGTTTGCAAATCTGAGGTTGTCGTTGTCTGTTCTGATTCCTTTATTTTCCCAGTTTAGGTTTCGAAGCTTTGTTGGTATAACTATCTGCTACAAGAAGAAATCTATGCGCTCTCGACTATTCAAAATGGCCAATTCAGAAATTAGCTCCAAAATAGTTTCACAGCAGCACCGGCAACTAATCATGTATAGCGTCTATCTTGGTAACCCTCCTTGTAAAATGTCAACATTATGTTCAATCTTACCTATTCCAAACAATTACGATCGGTAAGTATTTTGAGCCGGGAAAGGTAACAATCGCCATGGTTTGTAGACTGTACAAACGAGATAAGAATCAAGATCGACCTCTACTAGAAACCAAATGACTGTAAAATTTACTGTTTCCTCCGTGTCACCCAAAACATACCAAGGTCAGTAAACATTTTTCATTTTTACGTCGTTTGAAAACAATCATAGCAAAAACAAGAATCAATAGATTCAAGATTTAAAGAAATATAAAAAAAGGTCGGCAAAAATTCATCCACTATCCGGAATTAAAGCTGGAATTAAAAAGGCCATCAAATTGGACTGAGAACAAATAAATGTTGACTATACAAAAAACAGTAATTATCCTTTTCATCCGTACGCACAAGTCTCTAAACACCGGAGTTTTTTTGCAGAAATTCGATAGGCATTGAAATTTCAAAAAGGGGCATTTTTATGAATAGCATCCTTGAAGACTTTTCTATTATTAAAAGTGAAATACAACCTTTGAATCTAGAACAACTGCCGACAAAAGCTAAATACACGGAATTTCGAAGTACTTTGTAAGGATTGCCTCGGGAGATATCGGTGAATCTTCCTGATCTCTGAAAAAGGAATCGTATATACGAACATCGGGAAGGATTGAAGTTAGACGAAAACTTCAATGCCATCATTTATCGCAACATGATGGGCAATAATTTTGATCCGAGAAAAGCACAGTCAAGAGAGGAACAAGACCAAGATTTTTCAACATACTCACTCTCTTATAAAAATAGATACAAAATCAACTGAGAATCATCATCATCATCATCATCATCATCAGTCTTTTAGCGTCCGTTGTTGGACATCAGTTGTCCGCCATTCATGCAACATGGCCAGCCCACCGCCATTTGGGATTTTTAATGGATTCTATGATGTCTCTGACTCTTGTCTTTTCTCGGATGCACTGTGCTGCCTTGTGGTCTCTCCATCATCATCATCATCATCATCATCATCAGTCTTTTACCGTCTGTCGTTGGACATAGACCTTCCCCAGGATTTGCCACACTTCTCGATTAAGGGTGTTGCGGAGCAAGTACTTTCTAAACTTGTCTAGCTCGTCTCTCCATCTAATATTCTGCCGGTCTCGGTTGCGCATATGGTCTCGGGGGATCTATGTCGTGAGTCGTGATGTCCATCAGTTGTCCGCCATTCTTGCAACATGGCCAGCCCACCGCCATTTGGGATTTTTAATGGATTCTATGATGTCTCTGACTCTTGTCTTTTCTCGGATGCACTGTGCTGCCTTGTGGTCTCTCCATCATCATCATCATCATCATCAATCTTTTAGCGTCCGTTGTTGGACATAGACCTTCCCCAGGATTTGCCACACTTCTCTATTATGGGTGTTGCGGAGCAAGTACTTTCTAAACTTGTCTAGCTCGTCTCTCCATCTAATATTCTGCCGGTCTCGGTTGCGCATATGGTCTCGGAGGATCTATGTCGTTAGTCGTGATGTCCATCAGTTATCTGCCATTCTTGCAACATGGCCAGCCCACCGCCATTTGGGTTTTTAATCGATTCTATGATGTCTCTGACTCTTGTCTTTTCTCGGATTCACTGTGCTGTCTTGTGGTCTCTCCATTTGAGGCCGAACTGAGAATAACGACCAATACACGTGATTATGACCAATTTTCAGCTGGCTGAACACTCCCAATTCTTTCATCTAAAGATAAATATACACACAAAATAACAGTCCATAAATCATATCTATTATTTAATATATGTTCATAAAATCCTGTAAAACCTTTGTTCATACACCTTTGCTTTGATTTTTCGATTCTATAAATACAAGTAAACATCAAGGTTTCTTTACAATTTCCAAATATTTTGTGTTTGCCCCTCACGTGTTATTATAGCATAAAACATTATTACTTAAAATAATCGTATATTTTGATATTGTTCCATTTGAACTTACAGCTTTGATAGAACTGGAAAGCGAAACATGTTAGTGGGATGAATTTTAACTTTCATACGAATAGCATCTTCTCCCATTGTCAATTAAGCTGAAACCAGAATTACTGGGCAAAATTCCTAACAAAAAACATCACAAACACAGAATCAGACACAATCAGAAAGGAAATTAAAGGAAAGAATACAAAAACTACCAAACCTCTCTAAATAAAAAGAATCACTGTGGCCCAGTTGCTTCATTTTTGTCACAATGACCCAACTCTGTATCCGAGAATTTACTAACCTACCTATCCCACCGATTCTATGGACAGCGATTCAAAGTTACATTAGGCACGATGAAAAGTGCAGTTGTGCAACTGACTGGTGTTGTCAATTTCAAATGCTAAATGGCGTCACAGAATCAGTAGAACAAAAAAGATACTTCTTCAAATTATAAATCAAACCAAATACTTACTCCCACTTTCATTATAACCAAGCTTTTCCCGAAACGACCAGCCGTCATAAATGTCACGTCATGGCAGTGGCAGAATAAATGACTATTTTACATTGGATTATCATTTTAAATCAATGACTCCCTTAAAAAAAGTGAAGAAAAGCGATTGAAAAAGACAAACGAAAAGCCGTTTTCAAAAGGAGATTCAGTAATACACATGTAAATCTTCAAGGCTCTATGCCAAAAATTGTGACCAGGAGCTCTGAAACGGACGAGCAGATAATTGAGAGATGAAATATACCTAACCACCGTGTTTTGTTTTGTTTTGGGGGTTTGGTTTTGTTTTGTTTTTTTTTTTGTTTTGTTTGTTTGCTTGGGTTGGTCATAATGGCTACGGTGATTTAATGAGAAAATCACAAAATGGTGAATAGCAAATCATTGGAACAAAAGATATAATCGAAAACTTGAAAGCCGTATTTTCGTATGATAGACGCGATACGAAGCTTCAGTTGAGCAGCGTAGTTAGATTAAATAGATTCTTGAAGTCCCCACCAAAAAAACTTTGTGTTTCGGAAAAAAATTTCTCAATAAAGTAAAAGGAAAAAAAACGCAATAACTTGGAGCTATGGTCCCGTAAATTGGACAGAATTTGAGGGTAAGGTTTTGCAGTATAGATACACTTGAATTGAACCTTTCATTCAAAATAAAATTTTTAAAAATACGTGTCTTGTAGAAACAATTTCTTAAATGGGATTTATAATAACCAAAATAATTGAAAGGCGTAGTTTATCAGGAAAGACGGAAAGTCAGTGTCTGGTACAGCGGTATTGTTAAATTGTAAATAGAACAGCCCATCCCCGAATACAGGGAAATGACTCTTCAACGAAGCAAAAATAGATAATCGAAATACTTTGGAGCCTTAGTTCCATACAATTTACAAACAGAGAGGGGCCTGCGTTTTTTCAAGAATAATTCATGATGAAGTCAAAAGAAACTAACGGCAAGTTGTCGTTACGTATGATAATAATTTGAATATAAGGCCAGGTAGAAAAAGAATAACTCCTTTAAAGAGCGTTGTCTGAACAAAAAAATTACAAAAGAGCATCTGATCAGAACAATATGATGAAGATTACAAATCATACATTTCAAATAAATATACAAATAAACATGCCATAAATAAGGGTCTAGTTCTATATTATGATTGTTTAGTAAATTGAACCGCTCAACTGAAACATGTAAAGGGTTCTTTGTATTTGACAATATAAGTTAAAACAAGTTAGACCACCCGTAAGATGTTTGGCCACAGAATTGTTGCCTTCCATTTGCTATTTTTGTTGGATTACGGTAACGTAGCCAAATACAGAAATCTATCAATACTGTAAGGATGAAATACAAAATTTACTGAAATCTTCATTTGAGCAAATAATTTTCTAAAATATTTATTTTAATGCAAATATCCCTCAGTTGTTTAAAATTTATGTTTAAACATGAAAGTTAAATCTGAATTTGAAATGTAAACAACCAGAATTTCCATAATTAGCAGAAGTTTTTAATCACTGAATCTTCAAATTCTCTTCTTTAAGGTAATATTCAACATCATGTTTGTAAATTCAGTGCAATCTTCCTTGTAATGTTGGATGGATGTTTTGCCAATTTTAGAAACAAGACCTTAAATATGGAGTATCAAAAAGTAAAGAAACTTTTTTTTCAAATGATTTCTTCATCTAAAACCTAAAATAACTTTTCCCCTTCCCAACAGTCCACTCCACTAACGATACACCATTCAGTGTTTTCCCCCTGGTTCTGGAATTCATTCTGAGAGTCATTTTGAGGGATAACGTGCTGGTCTCATAGCGTTTTTTTTTTTTTTGTTGTTGTTGTTGTTGTTTGTTTTTTTTTCTGTCATCTGAAAGTAAAAGGGTGAATTTTAGCTTTGGAAATAGAAAAAAGTCGAGAAGGGCCACTCCGAAGTGTTAGGCGACTGGGGGTCGAGATTCTTTTCGTACTTCGTCAAAAATATTATCCATCTGTGAGCGGATGTAACAAGAGGACGCATTATTGTTTTTCCTTTAAAATAATGCGGTACGAATTTCTACAGATTCCAATCTCTTCGGAAACTTCCCAGAAAATCAGGCAATGTGTTTCATGTATCGCAGCTATCAACCATCAAAGTCCAAAACTGTCGAGATTTGGCATCGTTTTGGGGGAATTTTCTTTCCGTTCAGAAGCTCTGGTACCACTCGTGGCATTGTGTACAATTCAGACAATCCTCTTCATAGGTCTGACGCAACATTAGACAGATCTCCCAGGAGAATTTCCTAATTTGGAACAGACTTACATAAAGCATGTTGCTTTTCAGGAACCTTCATTTTTCAACTCGTAGAAAAAACACCTATTCGTGCTGCATGACAATTTAGTCAAAATAATGTTTCAAAAATTCAGTTTCTTTATGGATTCAACTTGTATTTCCAAATTCAATGCAATCTGTAAGTTTGAACTAAACGTATCTGCATCAGAGATTTGCGTTATTATTGGGATGAAGACAATTGTATCATGTACTTGCTTTCCACGGGACCAGGATGATTGTTTTTAGATTTGAATCAAATATATCTACATGAGAGATTTTCGTTGTTTTTCGGCTGTCAACAACTGCAATGTGTAGAAGCTCTCCATCAGGCCAAGATGATTATTCATAGTTTAGAACTAAACATATCTACCCCTGAGATTTTGCGTTATTGTTGATGGTCTATATTTTTACATACGTCTATATTAGATACTTTTCGATCGATCGGTCGGTTCCGTTTATGTAAATAATAGAAAAAGCAAGGTAAATGTCAGACGTCATCAAAAGAACATGTACTCTGATCAATTAAAGTCTGAACTGTTTGTTATGGTTTTGCGAGATATCGTTTGTTATTGATAGCTAAAACTGTTTATAAATGGCAAAAATCCGTTAAAACTTCCTATTTGCAGCTAATTTCATAGCTGAAATTGTTATGTGCTATCATTTCAACCCCAGATAAGATAGACATATCTTAGACTCCAGAATAAATTAACGATTTATAAAAGTGTATACTCACTGTAATTTGAGCTTAATAACTGTTTCTGTAATAACTAGATTTTCGGATGAACCTTCCTTACTTTCTCCTTCGAACCCTTCCTCCTCTCATTACCACAACTAATGATGCTACTATACTTCATTATGGATCTCTTTGAAATCAAAAATGACAAACATGGACGTAAGGATGGTGGCCCTTGTTTTGTATTATTGCTTGATATTTTGTTGTCGGTATAAATAGACTCAAATATTAAGATGAAAAATGAATGTTGCCATAATCAATGTTTTTAGTCATAATTCCCGCCAAGTGCAAATATGTTGTGATGACATATAATATCATTTCAATTTCATCTCAGCGAATACCAGTGGATTTCAATATCACTTACAAATACATAGAATTTCGGGAACATCTCATCTCTTCCCAAAGTTCTAATGAAATTAATCTTCAACCAAGAAGAAAAATGTGTATCTGCACAATGTGTTAATATAATTGTGAAAAAAACTTTTTAAAAAATATTGAACAAGGATATTTCCACTCTAGAATATACCTGTCAAGAATGACGAGGTTGTTTATGCATGGATCGGCTTTGAGGAGCCTAAAGCTTTTTTATCAGGTAATCTATATTTAATTTTGTTTAATTTTGCAACTGCATTGACATTTTTCATGTATTCCAAGTGAAAATATTATTATTCATCGTTTTTCTTTTTTAGTTTTCATAATCGTATTACTTTCATTTTTCTTACCGAGCTCATTCATAACTCCCAGTGAAGATTAACGTAACTTTTTCTTTGTTGCCGACCTTAAAATAAACGAGCAACAAAATAGATAGATGGATCGTGACACGACTTTTCATCAAACAAGTTTCTATTCAACGGCGTTAAATGGAATGACTCTCCTTCGAAACGACTTTTTATCAAACAACTATTTATGGAAATGCCTTTAAAAGGTTTTTTTTTTTATATAAACTAAAAATTAAAAATGATTTTAATGAGAAAAAACAGTATTTTGTGCCCCCCCCCTTACAAGATGTAAGCCCACTGAAAGGATACGTCCACGCTAATTACACAACAAAGCGTGTTCTCAACTAGCTGCTAAGTTACTGGGAAAATGTCCTCTGCTCAAGCCAGGAATCGAACCCAGGACCTTCTGCATGTGAGCAAGACGTGCTAAGCTTTGCATCATCCGAGTGGACTGACAGATAAAAAGATCAATCGAGTGTTTTGGATTAAGCAAGGCCCTTTATGTCAGTCCTCACGCTAAATCAGTGGCAAATCCAAACCTAATCTTAGCCCCATGGAACTCTAATAAGCTTTAAGTCTAAGCTTCCTTATTAGAAACACCCGGCTTATCCGGACCAAGACGGGTGGCTATCCGCTGACTGATTGCACCCAAGGAATGTTAAAATGTTGACTTTAATGAATTCAGTGGTGGGGAATCCAGCCAAAGTTGGGTTTAGCTTCGCCTCCCCCCTGTTGTTACATGGACAATAATAATGACTGGTCTGGCTAGTCATTCAATATGAACCGTCACGTGACCGTCGTCTTCTGGCAGCAAGTCTTATTGGAGGTGATCAATTAAAAAATAAAAATAAGGAGTGATCAAAGAATAAGTTACTCCGTTCGCCTTTCGTTGTATCACGAAAGACTTTGAATTCAAAAAGAGAAAAAAAGGCGGATACAAAATAGTAAGCAATTTAGCAAAAACTTACATCGTAAATTGATCCCCTACTGAAAACCCATTTTGAAGGAAATTTAAATAAAAATATTTCTTTCAAAGCATAATTAGGGGTGAGTGTCGAAAAATTCAGCCCTCAATCACCATCGGTCCAGCCTGTATGAGTGATACATACATACAAACAAACTAAATCGGTCCAAGCAAAAACTTACTCCTCAAATTCTTTTACATGGTGTCGAATTCTAATATCAATTCATATATATCATGCATAGAAAACCAACAGGACCAAATTGAAAACTGGACAAATCTATTTTGAAAGTTTCGGTTGACGCAAGCAAGAATCATCCTCACCAAATTTAAGGGAGTAAATATTTACTATTTCCCTCAAATACTCAATATGCATATAAATCAGCATCTCTGTGTGACTCGAAAATATAACTCTCGAATATATATATATATATACATATAACAAAGATCAGCAAGATGAGTTAGTTGATCATTGCATCCTCATCTTTTTTCCTATGATTATTTAGCATAGTGACTCATCAGACAATCAGTGGTGGGGGATTTAATGAGGATTGAACCAACTAACGAAGGTTAGCAAGGATAGCTTTGCTGATCATTGCTATACGACATGCATTTTAAACCATTTCTTTTTCATATTATTTATTGACATTGTAGTTATGTATCAGTGGCATCAATAGTGGTAGATCCAATGAGGATCGAACCCACCAACCTAAGCCAGTAATATTAAGTGGATCACGTTTTGCCCTGTGACCAGGTGCTCTTATGTACGAACTTGTGTCACATCATGTGCTCGTGGGGGTTTGTGTAAATAGGATCTTGCTGAACATTGCTTTACGACTTGCGTCCTGATCCCTTGATCCAAGCAGAAAAAGGTCACGGGTGTATTTGCATTAGAATACTTTGTTCTTGCTTTTTTTTTCTCAACTCTGAATTCATTTACCTGGGAGAGTGCAGAGTCTGAAACAGGATGTGAAAAGTTTTTAATCTCTCATTGGATGAATCAAATGTTACCAATAGTGAACCAAAAAATTATACCGTTCATTATTTAGAGTGAATTGTATTCGAAATCATCAACCAAATCTCGTTATATATATATATATATATGTACGCACAAACACACATACATGTATATGTAAATAAAACTGAAATGACACAAAATAGAAATTTGACCTTTTTTCAATGTGTTTAGTGTCTGAAGCTGTAAAGCTTTCTAGACTATATATATACAGTAAGAGAGAGCGTGAGAGAGAGCGTGAGAGAGAGAGGGGGTGACAGAGAGAGTAAAATGATGAAAGATACAACAAAATGAAAATAATTTTTTTTTTTAATTAATTCTGCAAATAAGTTAAAATTCAAATTTTGTTATTTTTCCATATTAATAAAGATGTTTCGACTATTCAAAAATCCCCTGGGGTTATCTTTTTTTTCTTATTGAGTCCTTTTGAATTTTTAATTGAGTATTTTCGTATTTGTACGACTTGCTATCATGAAAATATATGTATTGTGATTGTTGAGAATGTAGTAGTAATAGAGCTTTTGTGAATTATGGTGTAGCAGATTCTTTATTCTCTTATATTTTACGAAAAAAAATATCAGCTTTAGATACGAAACCTTGATTAATGTTGCCCTATGAACATTTCCAGAAGACAAAATATCCAAGTATATCTTCCATGATTTCATGAATATGTTTTTCATTTTGTTCCCGTATTTTAAGCCTATATTTTCATATAGAGTTTCCTTTGAATATGCTGGTGTCATTTTAGTTCCCAGAGCAGTTCCAAAAAGTTAAATATAATTGTTGTTATTAAATCGAAATGGATTGTTTCTTAGAATTAAATTAGTCACTTCAACGTAGCGTCGCTTATAACCATTGAGCTAAACGGTGCGGCAGAAATACGAAAACCTCAATAACTGCTTTATCTCCACTCCTCTCATGTCCATCCTCAGTCTATGTCTGCACTGTTTGTTTCTATCACAGTCAATTATATTTTTAAGAAATCGATATAAAATCCCAAAGAATATTCATAAATGCATTATATCATTTTAAAGTCTATGTGAAATAGTCTCCTGTTGTAACGTTCAGAATGAGTCACTCAGCCTAGAGAGCGTAAATAGAATAAATAATTACAGAAAAATGGAAATCAAATATGCGACCAAATTCTGCAGCACTCACATTTTTCTTCAATTGTTAATTCTTTTTACGCTGTCTAGGCCAAGTGACTCTTTTTCTATATAACAACGGGTGGTCATTCCACATTGAGTTTCCAAATGATATGAGACATTCATAAATATTCTATTTCCGTTTGTTAATAAATATATATATGTGTGTGTATGTGTGTGTACATGATGATACAGACAGAGGTTGTTAACGGATTTCAAACAATCATATCAGCTTCCGTTCCGATACCTTTTAAATGATTCATCGTCTCAGATTTGTGAAGGAACTGTAAGGAATTCATCATGGAAAAATAAAATAGACAACTGGAAAACGAACACAATTGGCATCTTTTTTACTTTTAACGTTAACCAAAGAACATATTTTTGTTATTTGAATGGGATCAAAAAATGAGGATTTGTGGAGTTGAAAATTGCAGACATTTAGCTTGATCAGATTTCCCCGGTTTATATATTTTATTCGTTAAAAACGTAAGCGGATGTGAATGTTTTAACCTTCTTCGTGGTTTTTATGCCACCTTAGAGTTATATTCACGTAATACATATATATAATGAAATACGAATCTGTTTTGTGTGAAACACTTAAACCGGCTGAATCAGTGTTTCACATGAAACATTCAATTTCGTAATTGGGTATATTCATGTTCTTTTAACTCAATATTTGATATTCAATATTGTCCTGGTTTCTTTGGGTTTTCTTTAAATAAATATGAACAACAAATAAACACCAGTTCATTTGCATTACAATGTATTACACACACACACTCACATATATATATATATATTTATATATATATATATATATATATATAATTTCTGCTTACCCATAAAATCTTTCACAAGGAGCAATTATAAAATAATTGGACTGTCTGCTGATGCAAATTTTGTTTACCAGACATTTTAAGAATGTATTTCTTTTCGTTTCATCATCATAAAAAGAATATTTTTACTGAAATTAGGAAATGCAAGAAGCATAGCGTTCAACGGGCTGGACGAATAGGTGAACCAAGTAAAAACTCTGATTGTTTACGTTCAGTTCGCACTAAAGCCTTTGGTAAAAACATGAATCCATTTCTTCTTCCCAAGTCATGGGTAAAATAGCAGGGCATACTGAGCTCTTTAGCTTTGCGTGGCAACCAGTCTAGAGGAAGGACGACTCCAAAATGTAAAAGGAAGAAGGTTATTGGAAACATCTCCTCTACTTCCATCCAAGAACAATCATGGAAATTCACAGTTAGAAGCTGGGGAGTGCCATGATCGCACACAACCTGAAGCGAGGGAGCACATAGATAGATAGATAGATAGATAGATAGATAGTAGTAGTAGTAGTACAGGTATTTTTTCTTTCAATGACGTCAAGCCTTCATATGAAATCCAACCGCTTCCTTCTTTCCCATAAGTGAGACCGAAAGACCGATCGAATAGTGTTTAATAGAGACGTGTGGTCACATCTTGAAAAATAAGCAACATGGTTTGAGCTGAATGGGTCATGTTTAACACGGTATAATCAAAGGACACGTCTCGCTTATTCGCCAATATGGCTTATCTAAAGGAAAACTAGACACATCGCGAAAACAAGCGCCCAACTAAGGACACGTTACTAGACACTGATGTAGATCTGACTTGTGACAACGTAAGGCACGCGCTGAAGACTTGTACCAGCGTTCACCCGGAGATTTTCATCTCTTGACCTTTAAGCACCCATCGGTTCAAGGGATGGGGATTGTCAGGTAGCCATTACCCATGTTGCTGAGAGTGACCAGACGATTAGAAGTAGGAAAGCCTTGTACCTTGTTCGAATTCTTTGTCTTTCTCCGGGCTACATCTGGATATACCAAGGTTTTCAATCAATCACGGAGCATCAAAGTAAATGCCACTACAGAGCGACCTGCTCAGCATTGGTTTAATAGGTTTACATTCGTGTTGAAACATGGATACTAATAATAAACTTTAAGGTAAGCTCAAATATGTTTTTAATCATCGAGAATTATTGACAGCAGTGGCCAACGAGCAACGATTCGAGAACTTTCTTATCTTTTTTTTCAATTCTGACAGTATCACGTCATCCTAGGAAAAGGTTAAAAAGATGAAAAAATGGATCTGACATGAACAGATTGAAATGCTCCATGACGGTGCCAGACCCCAAACCTCTCAAATGACTGTGTCTGAGCCTAGAAAAATTAGGACATGAATTTCTGCAGCATCCTCGATATTCTCCTGACATTTCCCCAAAGTATTATCAACCATACAATCATTCTGGACATCATATCTGTAATAAAAATTTCAATAATAGGGAAAACATACTTTATGCTCTCATTGAATTCGTCATCAAACTTGAAAAAATGGTAAAGAGATGGTTTATCCTCCTCAGGGGATCGTTTGAAAGTGTCAATGATTCCAATGGGTCATATTTTGATAAAATACTTTTCGTTTTTTGATATGACCAATTCATCTCCATAAGACGCTTTTCGGTCGGTCAGTCGATCGGTCAGTCGGTTTGGTTAATGTAAAAAAAAGAAAGTGGGAGGGAAAGAATATATGACATCATTAAAATAGCATCTATTCTTATCAATACATGACATATCAGGTGCTTGTTTTTACCAAGTATCGTTAATATTTAAAACTGTCTCGTTGATTGGCTAAAATCGGCTAAACCTCTCTATCTTTAGCTAACTTTATAGCTAAAATAATTATATATACTCATTTGAAGCTGACTTATCAAACAAAATGACTATACATTGAGATTCCAAAATCAATTATTGATAGAAATTGAACATTTACTTTAATTTGAAATTACTAATTGTTTTTTGATAACAATATTTTAAGGTGAACCGTCCCTACTTTTTTCTCTCCCCTCCCCTCCTTCCACTACTACCACAACTAGTTATGCAACAACTGCTTCTTTGAGAATCCCTTTCAAATTGAATTGAAAAATAATGGTGGACGCATCGTTGAACTTTAGGTTCTTGTTTTGGTTCCGTATATCATCCTCGATTATTTTCTTTAGCAACCCAATACCTTGAATGCTGTGATAATTTTTTAACGCTATGACCAGTTTTACACTTCTCATGAATCTTGATCTACGGACTTTACATGTCTTTCAAATTATCGTGCAGTGATGAGATTAAATACACGAGCCTAACAAAAGTTGTCCAAGCAATTCAAAGCTATATGCACGTCCGAAGCTCTACTAAAGCAAAGTCTCTAAGCAAACATGTTTAAAGGTCAAGATCCGTTGAAGTACGCAAATCCTGATCAACAATTTAAGGTTCAGTAGAAACCAAAGTCTTAGAAGAAAGAAATCTCCATTCGGAAATAAATGAGGGGACCATGAAGATCTGTCTGATGATCCTTCAAATTTACTGAATCATCATGCAGAGACCCTCCAGTGGAATCAAGACACACTTCATGTTCCTCCTCATGCTTTAACAATCTTTTAATTGCTGGTCTAAGTGTCCAGCATCTTCTGGTTGATTACGAGATTATAGGGGGAAGAGACTTGATATATGGGTGTGCTTGAAAGTTTAGCCATTTTTTTTTGTTTTGGCCATTTTTGACTTGCTTTCAAATTTAGCGCTTTTTAGCGATTTTTCCAGTCAAACTAGCATCAAAATTTTCTTTAGTTGGCAACACTGTACTCAAGTCTGATAGAAACTACGAATGCAAATCTCGTACTGCCCTGGAATTGACAAAATACGTGAGTGAAAAACAGGGGACGAAAATTCAATAAGAAATCCAATATGAAGTTTAACCGCCATAATTGCCATATCATGTGACCTTCAGTGGAAAATTTTCGGGAGGGAGGGGGAGGAGCTTCTCATCAAGGGACATCTTTCTATCAAGTTCCAAGTAAATCTGACTTAAAACATCTAAGAAAATCGATTTTAAAACATTGAGTTTAAATGCTACTTTGGACATATCCTGTGGCCCTGGGTAGTAGATTAATTTAATTTTGAGGTCTCTTACCAAGAAAGACCTCTCCGTCAAGTTTCAAGACTGACAGAAAAAAATGTTGAGAAAATCGATTTTAAAACATAGATTAAGAATCATATTATCAAGGGAGACTTTCAATCAAGTTTTAAGTAAATCTGAATCGAAGTAGCTGGAAAAAATATGAGAACAAACCTACGGACGGACAGACGGGCGGAGCCTCTTAGGGAAAGGCTAGGATGCCTCTAAAAATCAATCAAATAAATACATAATCATCTGATAAAAAATTCCAAACGAATAAGATATGTCACTGATGTAACTTCACGCACACTTCTCCACAAATTTTAAAATGTATTACGTCCCATTGTTTACAGTGTGGACAACTTTGTCAAAGGCAAACATATCTGATCCTAACATTGGTTGTAATAAAAATCATAACTTCATCCAATCATTGTTCGCACAAATGGAACAAACATTTATTACAATGAAATTATTTTTCTTACAAGATCTGTGCGTCTTTTCGCCATATATTGCTTCTTCGTCAAACATGTTTAGAAATACCAATTATTCATAATCGATGAAAAACAAAATATATCTGTGTTTTCGAGGTTAATGATTATTATTTGGGTTTTTCTCTGCTTAGATTAGGTGCAGGCGATTCCATGATAATGCGTACGGAAGGGTCCAAAGAGGGAAAATTATTCAGATGGATTCATGCGTTTCCCAAAGGCGTTATTGCAAGATTGGCAATGCTGACCCCGATTGGGGCTTGAACTCCGGTCGTCGATTCCTTTGTCCTAATCAATACCGACTACGCCGATCACACACCAAGTTTCAGTGCACTATGTAAGTCTATGCCAAATTGATCCCCCTTTAGTGCCCGCTTGTTTCTTGAAAATTCAGGCTTTTTTGGGATCACTGTCCAAACAAAAGGCAATAGAAGTAACTTATGTGTCAATCATCCTTTTTTTTTCCAATTTCTCTATTGATTATGCCTGACACAACATGCTGCAAAAAGATTTGGCCAGGAGGCAGTTTCTCCTGAGTGACTAAATAGACCTATTCTTATCATATTTTCATCAGTGAAGGAAATGTGTTTGGGGAAGTAGGTCTTCCTTATGACTCGTTTTCAGGGATCACAGAGGGGACATTCAATGACGAACAGAGTGAACCCATGTAGATGTTAATTATTTTGGCCAATTCTAGGCCGATTTGAGGATTTTAAAAAGACCTGAGAAGTAGGTATACGCCATATCCCCCGAGTAACCCCATATTTCTACCACTGGTTTTCATTTATTATTTTTATATAATGTTTCCTGGAAGTCAATCACATATTTCAAAGCTTTACTTTCGTAAGATGGACAGAAAGGTACGTCTTAGTTTTGGATTACACTTACATTGTAAATATGAAAAAAATACGTATTTTTTAATTCTCAAGAGTGAACTCCCACCGATGGAAGCAAAGAAAATATCAAGAGGGTGGACCTTCATGTGTATGGATGGATGGATAGGTGCACTGTCATCACCATCAGTAGCAGGAGCTTCCGTAGCGTCTGTAGTTGAACATCGACCTCCCCCAGGATTCACCAGATCTCTCTATCATAGGCCAATACTCTCTGAACGTTTACTCTGTGACACAATCTTATATCTTGCCGGTGCCTGTTCTGTATAAGATCTCTGGGGATTCATGCTGTGTGTCATGATGTCCATCGGTTGTTTTACATTCTTGCAACATGACCTTCTGAGAGTTTACAGAGGGCTCTTTGACTTGAACATATTGGCAGCTTCTATCGGAGAAGTCGTAAACTAATTGTTGATATCGTTGACGTTCTCTTCTTGTTCGGTGACAAGTTCATGCCTGTTATTCAGTTCAAGCTTGAAAGATCGAGTGAGCTATTTTTGTCTGGTATGTGGTTGCAGTTTGTGCAAAACATCTTCCTACGCTCTTTCTCTGTGACAATTTGAATTTGACATCTTATTGATTTTGAAGCCGTTTGCCTTTGCAAAATTGATGTGCAAGCTTGCATGTCCTTTTCAAACCTGAGCGTTGAAGTCTCGTATAATCACGTTGAAGTGTGTTTTGATATCTTGGAGAATGGAGTTCAAGTCAAAGATTGTCTTTTTTTTTACTTTATTAACTGCAGAGTGGGCGCGTAGACTTGAATTATGTTCAGTTTGTACCTATTTGAGAGTTGAACGGTGACAATGGATATGCAATCGAAGACAGCTTTGAATCCCACAACGTTGTCTTTAAGATAAGAAAGTCAACTCTGCTTCGTTTTTTTTTCTTTTCCATGGCTGTAAAGAAGATATTTAATCTTTACCTCGACTAGCACCTCTCCAGAGAATATCTAAAACACCCTTTGAACAAAGATTAACCAACCATTTATCATCATTTAAAAACGAAAATATAAAAACAGTACATCACTGACAATATATAATTGAAGACGAACTGATAGCAACCTTACATCCACAGTAAAATGGAAAATATTAAAACAAACACACATATGCCAGAACATTGAAACCTCATTTTACAAAAGCCTAAATGAAAAATTTGAAATCTTCACCAATCATTAAATAGAAAAATTAAAGTAGCGTTAAAGTGCTGGCACCACCTAAAATTTCTATTAAAAACATAATTTTACACTCCACACATGGGTATACAAAAATTCATCACTGAAGTTCTCTTATTCCCTCGTTATCATAAACAATAGTAGTAGCAACATTACTATCAACATTATAGTATCATCATTTTGTAACTCCAACCACATAAATAATGACCCAATCACCATAATTATTTCATATATAAATAGAAACATATCAAACCTTAAATGATTAAATCAACAACTAATGTTGTGTAAAACTGAACCGAAACACTAAGAAAGACTAAGAAAAAGATTAAGAGAAGAAACACATCGCAAAAATCTGATGTTATAACAACATACTGATAAGGGAAGTGTTTAAAATATCTATGGCTAATTTATAATTCTTAACTACCAGGAAGCAAAGCATATCTATTATGTAAAGCAAAAAACATAGCAAGCAGTGACCAACAACTAAACAGGGAAAAGAAAAAGAAAAGAAAAGATATATAAATAGAATAAGATGTAGAATTCACACCCTAGAAAAATAGACACCTTGCTGAAAAGTCCTTGAAAGGGATCTAAAATAAATCGAATTGTTCGCCTCTGACCAGGACAGAAACATAAACATGTTTGTGCAACGAACCCTTTATTCCATCATATATATATATAACTATATATATGTTCATTATATATATATATATATATGTGTGTGTGTGTGTGTATGTATGTATGTATGTATGTATAACTTTATGTGCCGTGATTTGAACTTGCGATCGACTGATTTCCAGGGTCCGTCTTGCTGATTGTGGTTAATTGACTGATGCTAGAGGAAAACAAAAATCTATACTGATAATCACAGGCTTATTTATATACATATATCTATGACTTTTCATTCGTCATATTTACAATGAATCGTTGCAATATTCAATTCTAGTCAGAATAGAAGTTGGGGTCGAGTGTGCAGCATGTGAATCCTGATCAGCAATTTGATGAGCAACATGGATGAAACTCGAGGCGAAGGAGATTCTTCTGATGATCCTTCAAAACCACCGACCATCATTTAAAAGTTCCCTAGTGCTATTAAGACACACTCCAAGTTCCTCATCATAATTTAATTACGGGTTTTGATTATCTGCTTTGATTACTGCTTGAGAACATAGGCAGTTGTAAACATGTGCTGTATGTGTGCACAAACATGACCCTTCTCTTTAAAACTATCACTGTGTCATGGCTTCCTTCGGGGGGTCATTATAGTATTTCCCGGCTGGTAAGACTCTACAGGTGTAGAGACGAACCAGACACAATTATTTATTTCTATTGGTTGGTTGTTGTTTTTTTGTAGCTTCGATAATTCGTTGTTTAGTCTTTTTTTTAAATCAATGAATAATTTGGTTGGGGATTCAAAGTGTAGTGTGAAAAATCGCATCAAAAAAAATACTGTGCAATATGAAAAAAAAGTTTACGAAAGTTCAAGAAGTTATAAATGCATTCTAATGATACTTGTGTTAATAATTCATTCGTGTAAACAATAGAACCCTGGGTTAAAACTTCGTTGTTGAAGATTTGTTCAATAACTAACGTTCGCCAAATGGTTGATCGAACGGTATTATACACTTCGACTTTTTTTCCCAATTCATTGCAAACGGGTTTATTTATTTTTTTTACTATTTCGTATTTTTTCCGACCGGATAAAGAATTCCAGGAGGAAACCAAAACATTAAGATGAATGTAATTGAGAGCATAAAAAAGAAAGATCTTAATGATCACTGCAACGTGGTTTCATAAAATCTATGATTTTTCTTGATTAACCAAATATTTATTTTACAAGCATCTACGGTGGGTTTTTTTAACGATCTTTTAACAAGTCTTGCAATAGATTAAATATCTTCTTTGGAAATGAAAATTTGGTTATAAATACAAAAAAAAGAGAATAAAGTTAGTATTTAAGAAAAAATACTTTTACTTACTCGAAGAGAATTTTTGAGCAGATTAAGACTGTTTCTATGTTTGGGGCTAAAAGAAATGTCGATTTCACCATTACTGACGGATATATCCCCAGAAAAAAATGAAGTAAAGTTTAAGAATTTAAGATTTTTCTTATATTCATTCATCTATTTGTACATTCCCAATTAGGGAATGATGAAGCATTGGTTTATTGTTTATGGTACACGATTTAAAGGTTTGGGGGATCGAAAGGGTTCGCAGGGGTAGGCAACAAAAATTATCTGCGGATTCTTGCATTTGCAGCTAACTAGTGCTCCTAACCCTTGCAAATGGCAAGAGATACCCGTGAATATCTAAGTGTTTTTCGGAAAATATATGCAGTTCATATAGTTTAATCTTTGTTGTGGGATAACGGCCGATTCAAAATTGTGATAAGAATCAACTGGAAATTATGATGAAAGTAAAAATTAGTCAAAATTAATCATAATGTTTGAACAGCTGACTTTTCTAACAAATCCAAGTCACCGACTCTACAGTGTCCTTCTTCTTTCTCTCAAAGCTGATTATCACATTTCGAAACTATTATCAAATATTTTTCGTGGAAAGCAGGAAAATATGGTATTGTTCATGGTTCATAATATCTTTTATCGATTCTCTAATGATTTCTTGCTTTTTTGTAATGCCGACTTCCGGCTCATCCCAGAATTTTATTCCTTTGCACCGTTTTTGCAAAATCAGTGCAAGTGCGGTAAACAATATAATCGTCAAATATTGTCAAATATCCAAAAGACCACCTGTAGCGTCTTATCAACCGGGAACTACTCTAATCATTTAACTACGTCCCAATGAGATCTGAACATGACCCTGTTAGTTTTGAAGAGAAGGATCATGTTTAGTACGTGAGGGAAGCTCGTGTTTACAATACTTGTTACCAAGCAGTAATTAAAGCATGTAATTAAAACCTGATGAGGAATTCGTATCTAAATGGTTGGAAGCAAGAGATCTGACTGATGATCCTTCCAAATCACTGATCATAATTTCGAAAATCTCCAACACTATTGACACACACTCCAACTTCCTCTTTATGTCTTAATTACTGGTTTGAGTTTTCCAACCCCTTGTAATTCCATTGTGTCGTTCAATCTAATCTGAAACAAGTTTGTCAACAACGAACGATACTCACCACTTAGGAGACAGAATAGAGCAAAGTCATTTATATCGAACGACTCATTAGTTTGTTTATGCAGCAGCTAAATGAGTACACCTTAAACTGTATAAGAATAGAACAAATTGATAATGAAGTCACACCCTCCCCTATTGGAAACTGTAACAAACGAAAGACTTGCCTCGGACTGTCAGTGCAGTACAAGTCTCTGATTTACAAGCGTGCTTACATATGAAATGCAGTTTTCTGAATAGTAATATCAAGTATAATATAAATAACAAAAAACTGTAATTATGTAATTATGATATGACCCATTTAAAACAATAACCTTTTTTCAACCACTCACTGATTTTAATACACCATCTCTACAAAAGAATTTCAGGTTTAGAGATCAAAAATTCAGTTGAAGCTGAAATTAAGGTTTCGCTATTGTTGGATCTTTCATTTCGGATGTGAAGTTCAGAATGCTTGAAAAGATTATGATCAGGAAGAAATTTCAGGTGTGTATAGAGGATGCATCAAAACTTCATATCCCAATTTTCTAAGGTTCGATACAGTCGATTGAGAAGCTTGTAGGTGTGAAATTGTCATGAGGCATTTCATTCACGTCGTGGAAGACCTATTTTTTTCACTCTGCAACCTTTCTTATTACCTTAACATGATGTAATATATTCACTTTTAAAGTCCTAATCTTCAGAATGTGCTTTAACCGTTGTTCGTGGGTCTCTGGCCACTTTATTAATAATTCTTCATAATTTACAATGGCTTTGGGACTCCTTCGGGTTTGTTTTTGGTATCCACATTTCGAGACCCAAGCTCATTGAATCAACGCGTAGCAGTTCGTACTGTTGCATTATTCACTTAAAATACCTTGTTGACGTTATAAGAAGTTTTAATGACATTATGTCTTCATCTGAAATCGTACTTGAAAATCAGTCCAACGTCTTCGCAAGACACTCCATCGGTTAAGAAGGATCTTGTTAGAAACTGTCAACCAAAATGTAAGCATAGTTTTTTTTCAGTTTCTTCTTCTTCTTCAGTTTTTGGTTTAGGTGGCTTGTTGGCTATGTATGTATATATCGGGCGTACAGTTTACATCAATGGAGCTTGAGGGTTGAAAATTTAAACATTCACTCCTTATTATACATATAAATTAACTTTTTCTTCGAATTCTTCCCGGGAGAGTTTTTGGTAGGGTTTCAATTTACAATGTAAGTTATGCGAATTGGTCCTATGGTTTATGCCTGGTTGTGTCTGCGATTGTTTTTGTTTGTTTTTTTTGGACTTTTTTCAGTTATCAACACTAAACAAAAAGTAAGAAAAGTGACTTTCAACCTTTTTAACAATTTTTTTAATCAATCACCCAAGCATAACTTACCATCATTGAAAATTAGCTCAGAAAGTTCTGGCTTGTAAGGGGCCCCAAACTGTGACACCGAACGCCAATAGGAAATATCTCATCCAACTTGCTGTCTGCCACAAAAGACTTAAATATCCTAAAGTCACCAATTAGTAGCTTGGTAAATCCTACAATGTTATATCCATGAGAAACCAAGGATGCAAACTAGTATGTTTAATAATGTAATTGGATGGTTGGATGTTTTTTGTATTTTGTCGGAGTCCTGTTATAACCTGAAAGTTACAATCGATTGCTCTATGTAAAATAGATAAACATAGCTAGAAATTAATCAGATGGTAATATTAGAATAGATAGGATCTTATGACATATCAATGAATAAGACATACGCAGAATTGCTGGACATTTGAAACGATGAGAAAAATGAGTATGTAAGTGATTGAAAGAAATGCTTAATATTGAGTTGAAAATATTTCATATAATCTATTAGAAAACTCAGATGGCAATGGGCTTGTCATGTTGTGAGAATGGACCGATGGACATCACGACTCACAACATGGATCCTCAGAGATCACATGCGAAACTGAGGCCGACAAAATACACTATTTGTTTTCATTTGTAAACGATCGTGTTTCAATTCGGTTTTTACTTCTAAGCCATCGAGGAACAACGAAAACGAAATCCAAGGGAAAAAAGTTCCTTAAGCTTCAGTTCAAAGTCTCATCAAATTACAATCAAACAGCTTTCGAGTCAATTCGTTATGGGTCATTTGCGCGTTCTCATCAATTCTTCAGACATTTTCAAAATTACATTATTTTACAGGGTTATTCGTTACCAGACTTCGAGCCAGAATAATCGATCTATAGACAAGCCTGGTTGGTCATTTTATATAAACCATCATGTGATCAATGTCTTTTGGCAGCATACCGTGTTGCAATGATCAATTAAAAAATAAAAAGATGGGATGATCAATGAATAAGTCATTTTTCATACGTTTTGTTGAGAGGATATCGCAACAAATAGTCCATTTGAACCCCTACAAAAGTTTAGATCTCAATAAACAAAAAGAGAAGATGTCCAAATATTTAGACTATTAGCTC
The DNA here is from genome assembly GCA_963457665.1 of Thysanoteuthis rhombus. Classification (NCBI taxonomy): domain Eukaryota; kingdom Metazoa; phylum Mollusca; class Cephalopoda; order Oegopsida; family Thysanoteuthidae; genus Thysanoteuthis; species Thysanoteuthis major. Next base: position 52,536,492 of record OY735222.1, on the reverse strand, counting down.
CATTTGTGTACCTTGTATGCATGTTAAATATATACATAGCCAGTAAGCCAGACCAACTTAAAAACTGAAGAAACGTATCTTAGCATTCCGAGTGACAGTTTAGTCGGACGGTTTCATTTATATGTTACCTTAATTCATTTCATTCGGAAAAATAGCTCTTCTTATACACAGCTCAACCAAAAAGAAACCTGTTTTTTAGTTGCCAAGGATATTTGAACGTAATGAAAGTATTCAGGTGATACCGAATCCAAAATGACTTTAGTTTCGCCAAATTGGCTATAGTTTCTGAGACAGCGGGTGTCCCTCAAATAATGATTTTACCCCCACCGTAGTGGAATTAGAAGCCCCTTTTTGTCAAAGAGCTACTATTGCGTTTTAACTTTAGTTTCATATGTAACAACGATGACAAATGACAATGACCAGCCTCAAAATAAATGACAACGTGGACGAATAACAGTGAGAGTGAATATGCCAAAACTGAAGACGAATCTACTCCCACCCCTAGAGGCTAACACTGGTCGACATGTTTTACTCAAGTTTCCAAATCTCATTTACGGTAACTACAAATAAAGAAGTTGAAATGAGACATGTAGTTTTGAAACGGAGATATAAATTGTTTTGTTAACTTTTTAAATTTTAATGAAGCAAGGGAGTTTGACCCTAGCGCAGCCAAGTGGTCCTGAAAATGTAAGATAAAAATGAAAGTTGAATCAATTCTGTCATTGAATCGGAAATCACTTAGATGACCGAACATCTGAAATAAATTTAGCCACAAATTTAAATACGTGAAAATGACCGAAGCTCTAAAGGCTGAGCGAGCAATTCTCAAATACGAGAGCATTTATCAACTCAATGAATAGAGCTCATCTATATAATATACATGGAATAAGGGTCACAAAGTTACCCCAAAATCTCTGTAATATCATTGGCAAAGAAATAAGTGTTGGCCAGTATAATGTGAGGTGTCTTCCTTCTAGGATTCTGGCTGGCTTTCTAATAGGAGGGTTCAAGTGGCGTTGTGGTCAACGGCTTGAACGATTGGATCAGTGATCTGGTTTCAAACTCAAATTGAAGCTTTTTACATTCACTTTGCACGAATATCCTTCGGAAAAGCATGAATCGATCTCTCTTCCCAACTCTTTCTCCAGTTTCTGCATATCTCAACACCTAAAATAACGCAACTGGAATATTCCAAATTGCAAAAACGTTTAGAACGGATATAAAAGAAATATTATCAAGGTTTATGGAAGAAATGCGATAAACAAACATAACTGTCGTCTAAACAACACTTACATGAGATGCAAAATAAGGCTGAGATCGAAACTCTCATAACCAAAATATGTGTAGTCTAGGTGACACACTCTGAATTCCAAGAGTCAGTTCAAATGATGCAGATGATTCAATCTAGAAGGACAGCTCTGATTCAGAACTAGGGTGTTGAGCTCCCTCAAGGCGGTTGGTTGCCGGCTTCTACGTCCTTTCAGCAGTTTCTGCAGCCGAGCTAATGCCAAACAAATCACACACACAACACACCGACTTCTTTTGGACTACATTAGAGAGGCTGAGGGGGGTGATCCTGTCACGATCTCTAGACAATTTACCAAGATTTCCACCCAGGAAAGGTCAATTCTTTGTAGTCCCATTGTTTATCAGTACAGTAGAGGTCTTTTATTCTTGAAAAAAATGTTTTGAAAATATTCTTCACCGAACAAAAATGGACTTTTTCTTTCAAAAGCAAGAAAAAAAAATTCATTTGTGATTCTAACTTGTCTCTAAGTTGGCCAAAGTTGTATTTTCCAATCGGAAAGATGTCTATGAAAACTTTTGTCCATTAAAAAATCACATTTGCTTCAATGGGAAATAAAACTTCGACTGCAAAAGCTGAGCAAATGTCTTACATCAGAATGAATGAAACCTTTGTCTAGACAATATTTCTCACGTAAACTGTCTCGATTCAAGAGTTTTGAGGAAACCGTGTCAATTATTAAAATCACCAATAACCCAGTTTAAGATGTATAGATAGAGATGTGAACATACATATATATATATATATATATATATATATATGTGTGTGTGTGTGTGTGTGTGTGTGTATATATATACATATATATATATGTATATATATATATATATATACACACACACACACACATATATATATATATATATATATATATATATATGTATATATATACCCTTGTCTACATATAGTTGATATCAAAAACTCATCTTACCCTATCCATGACTTTTCTTTTATGTATATCAGTCATTAGGAACTTCACACATAGTCACTTAGACTCCTACCAATTGACACCTATGTGTGGTTTATTCTATTAGTACCATTGAAAGCTTTCAGAATATCTACAGTGACCATTAGGGTTACAGAACATTCATTTCTCAACTGATACTCGATCATACATAACAAGAACCCTTTCCAACTCAAATCACACCAACTCAGTTATTACTAAGGATAACCTTATCCTCATAACCCACTACCGGAATAATCCTAAATAATTCCTAATACTTTACTGCTATGATTACCATCCCCACCTTATCCAGGGATATACCATTAATACATCTATAGTTCTACTCAGCAGTTGATATCCATCTACCAATATTGAAAAGTAACTTTCAACCCATCTTCTGTTTTTAGAGATAATGTCACACTTTATAAATTCCCCAAACCCAAACCCTACACACATCCTTTACGGCTTATTTTTATATTAACTCACACACACAGCAAAGTACTTTCTACAATACTAACCAGACATAAGTTCACAGAATCGAATCCACAGGCTCTGTATCACCTATTACATCTTCTCACCTGATACAACACTGCATACTATTTCATGTTGTACTTGTAGATGCAAGATGATGTCAAATTAGTATTTGTATATATGTATATATGTGCGTGTATTATCATATGTGTAAGTTCAAGTTTATTTGTAAGGCAATGCATGCATATATGCACTTATGGGAAATTTAGCATTTAAACACACATATATATATACATGAACTTTATATTACCTTGTTAAGTATCCACGTAGCTTAGCACTGGACCATGACCTACATATCAAATAGCCATGATAACTAATTCTTGAGAACATCTATCCCCTTTAATCAGAACAACCCATAAAACACTCATAACTGCTGCTAATACTTGAAATAAAAAATCCAACCAAAGTGCCATATATTCCTTCACGAACAGAAAACAATCGAGACTCATCTCTATGGCCTCCCATAGAATTCCATTTTTGCTTTCAGAGCAAAACATCTGATACTACATTTGTCTTCTATAAAAACCTAAAATTTTAACCGCTAAAAAGCACCCGTATGCTACTCCCCAAATATGTATGACATACTAATTAATTAGTGCATGGATTAATTGATTAACTCATAAAGTTTCCGTATACTTCTGCTCCTGAGTTTATGTCATTCCCAGTAATTTATATATATATATGTGCGTGTGTATGTGTGTGTGCGTGTGCTCACACAAATTGATGATTGATAAATATAAACTGAAAAATAGGTAATCAATAGATAGATAGATTGATAGATAGATAGATAGATAGATAGATAGATAAATACGTTCAACTTCTGTTTGAATGATACTTGGGTTCAGCTTATCATCTACATACATTCAAACAATCGTAAAATTTCGCATATATTTAGCATTTAGAACCTTTCCTTGTGGATTATTAAATGTTGTGTACGCAGCGTTTTGAATGTTTCAAGTTACATCGTCGATTATGACTAACCTTGTATAAGGAATGAATTTTTATCGGTTCTAGCTGAGCTGGTGTTTGCCGATCTGAAGTAAATTTGCAAAAGATTGCTGGGGTCTAGAAACGAATATTGACGTTTGAAAAATAAAGATTTTGAAAATGGAATAAATAACTGAAACTTATACATCAAAGGTATTCATCATTGTCCCAGATGGACTGATGTTGGTAAAAAAAAGTTTTTCAAGGTTTGTTTGTTTTTTTATATAAGTTTTTCAAGGAAGTTGAGAATAATTTTAGTATAAAAAAACACTGAAACAAAAAGTAAAAGAGAAAATATTTTCATTTTCATGATTCATTGTTATTAAGGATATTCATTTTTGTTGGAATCCTCAGGACAAAGTCCGCTTACTTATGCTATGTTTCTCACAAAGACTAAAACACCACATAGGATCAAATTTTCTACTCTATGAAGACCGTGAAAGAAGCAGAAAGAATTGAAAGAGAAGATAAAAATAATTAGACGGTAGAAAAAGTCATTAACCATCCGCCTCCAAATCAATTAGTCGTCGGACATAATGAGAGGATTCACTTGTAATCCAGTTGACTATCTGTGGTCATTAGTACATGTTTAGTTGGCCGGTCGTAACTTCAACAAAGACAGTCTAAGATCTAATCGGAAATCAGCGAAATAATTGCAAAGGGAGAGACCGTTTGGATTTAGGGGATGTGAAACTTTTAGTAGCAGAAAAGGAAGGGTGACACGGTTGGAATGAGGGCTATGGCTGGAATTGAGTAATAGTTTGGTGACTGATATGTATGAGTTTTGAGATTTTTAGGTCAGTAGAGATCGACAGATGATTGGATGAATGAAATGGGATAAGAAAGATGAGGCTGGGCTTTCAAGATTTGTCGATTTTGAAGAAATTAGACATTTTGGAATGAAACTGGGAAGAAAGGAAGAAAGGTTGATAAAGGCAATAAAGGAAGGGAGGAAAGAAGGTAGGAGAAAACAAATAGGTAAAAAAAGGAAAAGAGATCTGTAGTAACGATGTGGAAAGTGTAGAAAAGGGAGAAGACAAGCAAAGAAAGAAAGACAGAAAGAAAGAATAAATCAAAGAAAGACCGAAGGATAAAAAGGAAAAAGACAAACAAAAGAAAATGAGAGGAAGACAAAGGAAGAAAGAATTTTAAATTGGAAAAATATGGTTTGAAAGAGTAAATGAGAATACGGATATGGAATTATCATAAATCTGATAAGTAGATATATGGAAGATCTGAAAGACAAAGCCAAAACTGATGAGAAAACCAACGGCCAAAACGAGGAGAACTGTACCCCTTAAAGTTCTAAGATTATAAGATGTATCCTCTTCCATATTATGTGACATTTGACTTTTTTATTATGTAATTAATTCTTAACAATTTAAGAACCTAATTTTCGAGCATTTGGATTTCAACTCAAGCTCTTTTAATGTGTGAATAGACATAAAGTTTTAAGAGTTTCTTTGACATAATCTTCATTATTATGTCATGATAGGAAGTTTATGACAGGGATTGGTCCGTTTTCCGCCAATCCCATATTATATCTTAGACATGAATTTATCAGATCATGGTGAGTCCACCAAGGATGTTGGGTTGTATCAGGAAGGTAAATACTGTTGATAAATAAAGAGACAAACTGATTTGCATACATGCCAATTATATTTTCTGATTGCCATATAATTATTGGTGGGTTTGCGATGACGTAATTATTGCTACACACTTTTTTATCCTGTCTCTTGAAATGCTTCATAAGCATTCTATTTTTTTTTTTGAATAAATTATAAAAATATTTACTTTAGTATGAATGTTTTTATTGCAAACAAAAAAAGCATACCTCGAATTGACTTCATCTCTCTGAAGATTTTTTACAGTTCATCAAACTTTCTGTTTTTATTGATTTTTAATCATTAGGGCAGCAGAATTCGGGTTTAAAAATCTTTCTTCACCATGATAAATACATCAGTTATATTCATTAAAACATCTAATATGCCTGTGTTTGGTGGAATTATCCCTTTCTAAATCAACAGCGCCATTATCAGTGTCACCAACACTTCTTGCGCAAAATTTGGCAGTGCAAAAATCGTTAAATTAACGCTAGTATTTTGGCCATTTTTGGATCATTTCTGGATTATTTTTAGCGTCTTTTTTGGTGCACTTTGGCTAGTTTTTCTATTCAGCGCTTTTTAGCGCTTTTTAGCGCTTTTTAGCGATTTGACTTGGCAATCAAACAAACGAGAAAATATTTTTCAGTTAACAACACTAAGCATTAATAATGATACAGATTCAAGCACAACGAGACAGTTGAGTCTTGCTTAACCTTTTTCTTCTTATTCTGTTTGCTCTAGCGTGACAGAAATCAACAAACAGACAAAAAGTTATATGGGCTTCTATATCATAAGATGACTCCTCATATTCTTTCCTCTTCATCCTGTCTCTCTCTCTATTTATGAATTAGTGTTGCGAAGAAATATTCATAGAACAATTGAAGGGAAAATACTCTAAAAAAAGATTCATTTAAAAACTTTTTAAAGGTGACCTTTTGAAACTAAAAGCAGACGTTAACATGAAGCGACATTGTATTCCAAACTGAACAACCCAATTTAAACCGACACGCAATTCCACACTTAAACATTTGTTCAAGTAACGACATTGGTGAACCCCAGGGAAGGTTTCAGAAGTTGAAAGGGGAAATCGAATGAAATTGCATTGGAGTAAGAAGAAAAGGGTCAAAATAAGGAAAAAAGAAAGAAAGAAAGAAATTGAATTGAGAGTTGAAGGAGAAATCGACTGAAAAAGCACCGTAGGAAGAACTAAAAACAGGAAGAGGGAGAATGGAAATAAAAAGAAAGACGGGGGAAAAGACAGAGAGAGAATGAAAATAGGAATGAAGAAACAATCAAGAATAAGGAGAACAAGAATGAAAGAAAGAAAGAAAGAAAGAAGGAAAAGGAAAGAAAGAAACAATTTTACTGCAGCAACCACGACTATTACGAGGTACAACTAATTAATTAAAAAATATCATTTATCAATGGAAAATCAATAACAAAGTATCGATTCAAAACACAAAAACAATAGTAGTAGTAGTAGTAGTAGTATCTGTTTTCGAAGTGCAAGCAGAAACTTAAAGAAAACAAATGGTTACGTTGGAATATTAGAAACCGTCGACTAAAACTGTCAACGAGAACTGTGACAAGTGTTTCTTCAGTTTTCAAGTTGGCTAAAAAATCTCAATGAGATTCTCAAAAGAGGAGGAAATCAAGTGGAGAATCACTTTGGGATGGCAAGCTTTCAGCAAAGCAAGCTCAACCTTAAATAACAAGTTGATCCCAATAATCCTAAAAAGAAGAGTATACAACCAATGCATCCTCCTGATAGTCACTTATGGAACAGGAACATGGAATCTAACCTGCAAACTGAGAAGCGTGCAACGTGCGCATGGGGGAATCATGCTCAAGCTTACATGGAGAGATCACAAGACAGTACAGTTCATAGGGGAAAAACTATGAAAAAACTCAAATTGCAATGGACAGGCCATGTTGCAAGAATGAAAGACAACCAATGGACATCACGACCCATAACATGGATCCCGCAAGGGTTACATGAGAAACTGGGGCCGAGAATTGATAGAGAATTGTGGCGAATCTTGGGGAAGGTCTATGTCCAGCAACGGACGTTAAAAGAATGCTGCTGATGCTGCTGCTGCTGCTGCTGATGATGATGATGATGATGACGTACAGTTGGTTCAATGGAATTAGGTGGCAGGAAATGTACACATTTACTCCATATCAAATCTAGGAAAAAAGCTATTCTTATTTTGTTTAGTGTTTCACCCAACCCCGCTAAATAGGTTTTTAGTTAGAGGGGGTTAAATTTACAATGTTGCTTCATACTGTTTTGTTTTGTTTTTGTTCTGTATTGGGTTTGGTTTCTTTTCAGTGGTTGTTTTTTAATTTGGACTTTTTTTTAGTGATCACTACCCAACTAAAGGATATACTCATTCAATGTTCATCCTTGTTTTTGTTTGTTTTTTTTGCCATTTTGTCCAGTTTTGTCCAATCACAACCAACACCTCATTGTGCCAAAAGACGTTAGTGACGTGACTTTTTCTGTTGAGTGTCCAAACAGATCTGTAATAAAAACCTGTTTGCGTTGAGACGCGTGCAACTCTCCTTTGCGTGCCACAAATGAACAGAGTGAGAAAATCAAACAAAGTCTGAAAGTTTTTCTCCCAAATAAGATGCACAGCGTTGATTGGTGGAAAATCGACCGGGGGAGGAGGCTTCATCGATTAATATTTTTGTCTCTTTTGTTCCGTTTTTTTTTTTTTTCTTTGTCAGATAAACTGGGAATAGAATATATCTGAATTTGTGTATCAGTTTTTTTTTCTGGCAATTTTGCTATTGAAAATGCCGCTTTAGTTTCTATTCCATGTGAAAAAATTCTTTCCTGAAAAGGGTGTCACGCTGTTTTAGATTTTAAGGTTGATCAATCTTGATTTTCAAAGTTTTATTATCAGGAAAATATTTCGGGAAAAATCTTTTTAATTTTCGATTTTTCTAGCCAAATGACAGGCCAGTCATTATTTACGATATCTGAAACTGTGAACCCAAACTATCACCAAAACTGTCACCATAGTTTCTTTAGTTTTATAGCTGGTCTGGCTGGCTAGCAATGTGGTTATGTACGATGCTTTATTGGCTACACCAATGGAGCTTTGGGGCTGAAAATCTGACATCTACTCCTTATAACGTCAAGTAAAAAGGTTTGGGGGATGGCTTTTTTCAAAATCCCTCTTCAAAATTGTTTTTTAATTGGGGTATCAGTTAACAATCAAAGATCATGCTAAATTGGACCCTTCTTTGAGCCCACTTGCATTTATGCTTGTTTTTATGAAAATTCAGACAATCTAGTGCCCTGCATAAGACAAGAGAAGTAACTTATTCATTGATCATCCTTTTCTCTAAGTTTTTAATTGATCACCACATAACAGCATGCTGCCAAAAGACATAGGTCGTATGACGGTTTCTATTGAGTGACAAACTAGACCTGTAGTTTTGTACAAATCAACCCTTTATTCAAATATCTGCTTTTTACACTTTTTAAAGGCATGATGATTCAATTCATATTCAATGAAATATTTCAGGAAAAGATATGTTTTCTTAGTCATATGACGTGCTAGACATCTTCCCTTGATTACCATGTTATACAAGTTGATAAAGATTTTTTTCTAAAAAGATATCTTGTTTTTTAATTGCAAGTTGATTCAATGAATATTTCTGGTGGGAACTTTTACATAACATTTTGTCGTGCACGAATTGGCACCCATGTTTGTCGTCCTGATAGTTTTTTCTGTGTATGTGACTAAAGAAAAAAGCCTTCATTCTCCGTTCTGGAAATAAAATCCCTTCCGAAGCACTTTCTATTTTCTCTCACGAAATACTTCTGCAATGGACAAAACGAATCTTCTACACGAAAGATTTCGACTTCTTTTAAATAGAATTCAGACAAAAATAGGTCTGGTTGGTCACTCAATCGCAACCGTCTCCTGACCAACGTCATTTGACAGCATGCCGTGTTGAGAGTGATCAATTGAAAAACTCGAAAAAAAGGTGATCAATGAAAAAGCTACTTGACTCACCTCTGGTTAAAAAGTCCAAATTAAAAAAAAAATAAGCATGGTCGCAACTGGACACAAACTGAGGGACCATTTTAGCATGAACATAAACTGTAAATATAATCCTTTTTAAACAAACCATTTCGAGGTTTAAAAATAAAAATGCTTTTTCTAATCACGATTGGGGGTGAATCTTTTTGGCCTTCTCACTCCATTGATGCAATCTGTACTTGCGTAACACAGATAAATACATGGCCAGAACCACTTAAAAACTAAAGAAATTTATGTTGACGGTTCTGGTGACAGTTTAAGTTCATGGTTTCTCTGTAATGAATAAATTACTTCTCTCGTCTTTTGGAGGGCAGTGAACACTGAAATAGTCTGATATAAGAGGGAACGAACAGACACAAAGGCATCGATTACGCATAAACATATTGCAAATTGAACCCCCACAAGAATCCTACTAAGGGAACGAATTAAAAAAAAAAAGATTTTATAGACATAAGGAGTGAATATTTAAATTTTCAGCCCTTTAGTTACATTGGTTGGACCCGTGCGCGTGATACATAGATATTCACACATGCATACAGTGAGTGGACACTATTTAATACTTGTTTCCCCTTAAGAAAATACTGATTTATTATAGTTCTAATAATTTGAGAGTCTTTTGCAAAATAGACTGGGATAAGATTTCAAGAGAATGTTGTGGACGGCTAATGAAAGATTATGAAAACGTTTCCTAGCAGCAATTGCAACCCAGGACTATGCGACTAAGTATCTGAGTCAAAAAGGCAAAAAAATTATTTTTCAACGTTACTTTTGTATATATTTTATTCTGCATTGTAAGTTTGGAAATATATGTTTGTTTTCTAAGTAATTATTAATTTTATATCAAAATACATCATGAGTGTAAATTTAGAATAAATGTGAGCATAAGAACTATATGAAATTAATATTTCGTGTCCAAATATTTATTTCTCCTCTCTATAAAAACGTAACTGTCCAAACCAACTCAAAAACTTATAGAAATCTATTTTCATAATTTTAATGACAGTTTTAGCTGACAGTTTCTAATTTATTTTTTTTTGAGAAAAAACTTTTAGAAAGAGAGAGAAAGAGAGAGCAAGGACTTACTGAGGAGGGAATGAGGCCAATTCGAGGGTTTCCGATAACCAAGTGATTCATTCTGTTGGAATCTTCTTCGTTTTGAAGGAATATTATTCGTCAATTGCAATTAGAGGTTGTCAATGATGGAAATTCGAAAATTTTTGAATTTCAACAAGCCCGGTTGCTGCAGAGTATAACTCTCGACCCCTAAATTTATCAAGTCCCACCTATTAACGCCTGAAATTTGCAAGGGTCTCTTTCATTTTAGTAAATAATTACATTGAAAAAACGAATAATTCCCTACTGCTGTTTGAAATAACGACCGAGTTAGTGGTAGCCGGCTCTCTTACCAACCGAGCCTAACTGACAATTCTTACATATCTACGAAATACTATCTCACCGATACGCAACGAGGTGTTTCATTCTAATAAATGAATATATATATATATATATATATATATATATATATATATATATATATATATATATATATACATATATGTATCTTTCTATACAAAAAGTTGATGTGATCATCTTCAGTACAAGTTGTAGTTGGAGTGGAGTTTCCCCCTGCAGCAACCAGACGTGTTATCATTTCATTACGATTACTCATCGGTCGTGTCTTCTGTTTCGGATATCATAATGGCTGATGCACTAGATTCTCTCAGTTTTGAGACATTAGTTTGAACTGGAATTCAAAGCCACTAGAACTGCTCACAGAATCCAACAGGTGGAAAGAAATGAAAAAATATTTTAACTTGCAGCCCCAAACTGGATTTGACCGTTTCGAATGTGGTCAATTGTCCTTTGAAATAAGGTCTGACTCGTTAATGCTAAGGAGACGTTATAACACTTGAATTTGTTTTTATATCGATAAAGAATCCGTTGTCTTTGGTTTATTTGTGATGAAAATTGAGAACAAGGTTATGTTTGAGTTATCAGACAAATTGTCTGCTATTTTGTCTGTTGACTCAGCCAATCCAGCAAAAATTCCCATCCCTTTTGATGGGATGATTATTTACTTCACCGTTTGCAGGAAATTCTCAAAGTGGCTGGTGTATAAGTCCGTCGATATTGTGTGCAAATAAAAGACTTTTCACACGTTCAATCATTGAAAAAGAGTTATATCTCAAAGGTTGACATTATTAAATTAACCTTTTTGCCAAACTCCAGAACAAGTCGGAGACTGGAATTGACAATGTTCCTCACCTAATTCAGGAGTGTATCTCCTCTCTTCTCTCAAACCGATTTATAAAATCAACATTTCCCTACCATATCACGCCCCAGAGACCAGTAGGCAGTTTTTTTGCTGACTGACTGAGCAAAATTCACACGTCTTTTATATCTACGGGAATTAATGTTAGAAATAGGCAAAGGCTTTATTCAAATTAATAAATGTATTCATAAAATGAATATATCCCTACGGTGATTTTAAGTCAGAATTATTAAACCACTACGTATAAGATCAATTATATTGTGTGAAACTAACAGACTTTTCAGATGTCTCAATAATTGATTGGTCCTGTCTTAAATTTTGACATGTTTGAATGAATCAACACTCATGATTCGTTTTTGCATGAGTGTTTCAATACTGTCGCCTCTAATTGGTTATAACATAGTAAATGAGAATAAAAATCAAACAAGTCACTCAAAAGACCGCCAGTAAGTTTTACCGAACCCATCCTGAGTTATGACCTTGTTTCAGACGAAGTTTTGCCTAGTATCGACTTTTCAATACATACTTATCTGAATAGTCTATTTAGAAAAGTATTTGTAAAATAATATGATCCTTCGAGAAATCATTCAAGATGTCATTTTCAAAAGTTCAGGTCCTTGTCATGAAAACACACACCTGAAATGATAAACTGATATCCGTGGATAGTTCGAGAAAACGGAGGGCCAAATTCCAACCGTACTTCTTTTCCGACTGAAGATCATTATATCTACTTCTGCATTGTATGTATAATGAATGAAAAAAATTATACAAAGTATATATTTTCAGTAGTATAAGTGTAGTATTTGTAGTTGGGATTCCAAATCAAGTTATGGATATGTAACTTCCGGAGATAATCTATCAAAATAGTGTTCGTCGTATTCAAAATCATTTAATCCTTCAAGAAATAATTCCAAATGCAAATTTAAAAGTATAAGATTCCTTCCAAATGTAAAGGTAAGATTCTAACGTGATATCGTATTTCTATGCTCTCCATGATATCATATATCTACGCCTATCATTGTATCATACATGTCATATTTCAACGTCTTTACTGATATCATACGTCTACGCTTTAATTCATTTATATGTATTCCATTATATATCAACTCCTTCCGTATTAAACATTTACTCGTTACATGCTATCATACATCTAAGCTTCCTGTAATATATTTCAACGCCTTCTGTGATATCATATTTCCATGTCGCTATCATACATGTACCTTCCATTATATATCTATACCTTCTGTAATAGCATATATCTACGCCTATTGTGATATATATTTACGCCTTCCCTAATGTCATATATCTACGCAATCAGTGATATTCTATTTCTACCACTCTCCTGGTATCATATATCTACACCTTTTGAAATATCATATTTCACCGCCTATCGTGATATATATCAACGCCTTCCCTAATATCATATATCTGCACAATTCATGATATCCTATCCCTACGCCTTCCATGATATCGTATATCTACGCCTCCCGTGTTGACATCACCATTTACGCCTTCCATGACATCATATTTGTTCGCCTTCTGTGATATCATATATTACCCCTTCTGTGACGTCATCTACATTTACGCCTCCCATGAAATCATTTACGTCTACGGTTTCTGTGATGTTATCTACATCTACGCCTTCAAGGATGTCTACTACATCTACGCCTTCCATGATATCATATTTTTACGCCTTCCGTGATATCATATATCTAGGCATTGCAGAATTTCATTCTCAATATTTGGCTACTGAATTAATGTCTTATCTACGGCACAATCAAGATAGCTGTCATATAAATTTTGTTATTATTTAGCTTTTAGGTTTTTAGGTTTTTTTTACATATTCTCCTCTTGCTAGGATCGAGGGGTAACCCTTTTCCTGCCTGCGCTGGTTGATTCATAGATGTGCTAGAATCTATAGCGGCCATACCTGTCATTGACTGACTGACAATCAAACAAATCGCTATTGCAAACACTTTACACCTTTCCACGAAGCATTTTCTCACACTTGATGGAACAAATATCATCTGATGTCGTGTGAGTGACATTTTATTGTTATTTTATTAGGGCATGGAATTCAATTTTACTACGTCAGTAGACACACAAGCGTCAGAAGATTAGGCTTTTATGGAGGGGGGCTTTTGAAGTCACTAAAGATCGAACTAGTACATATACAATCTGTCTTTCTGGCTTTTTCTTTCCAACGGAGATCAGCTTCACGAACCCCCATCCCCCACCCCCAAGAACTCAGCCGGTCAAGATGGTCGAGAAAGCTGACAAGCTGTATTCCTTTTTTTTATCGGAGTATCTTTCTCTCAGATGTATTGCCTCAAATGGGACAGGGATAGATTTATACCTTTCCCGAGGTAATGCGAAGTTAACACATACTAGCTCAACTGGAATTTGAACTGGGTAGACTGTGTTATTTTTATCTATCTATTTTTTGCCAATAACAGTTACGTAACTCCGAATTGTTTTCGTTTTGCAATCCACGTAAACAACCTCCAACTTCCATAAAAAACAATGTTTGGTTTTTTCTTGAGGCTATCCAAAAAACATCTTGACATTTTGCAATTTATTCAAAGTTCAAAACTTTTTTTTCAGATATTTAAAAATGTGTTGGTTTTTTTTAAGGCTGAAATTTTTTCTCCGTCTTATTTTTCTTACGATGAATAGTTAATTTTCTTTTCTTTTTTTTTTTTGGTGGGGCAAAAGACGAAACTTGTGTGTACATATTTCTTTAATATTTTTTTCCTTCTGGGAATCTATTGACAAATCTTGGTGAAAGTTAGACAGACGTTTAAAAAAATATATCCCTTAGGAATATTCAAATGCTATAATCTGTGCGTTTTACCAAGACGAATTCCTCAAAAAAGAACTTTCCAGAACGCACTGAACATGGTTGAAATTTGATTTAAAGTCCTTTCATCGGTCCTGACTAAGATACTTTCTTCTGGCAATATCATGGAAGCCTTAATTTGTACTTTCACTGAATTTGTGACCACTACACCTGAAAATAATCATACAGTTCACATATCATCGTTATAGAATCGTTGGGGGGGTTATTGCTAAGATTTACTCAATAGTGGTAAGTGTATAGTACAAAGCACACATATTATAGCGCCTATACTGGATCCATACACATTTATTTCTCAATATGATCCCTTTTTGCCTTGGCCATGAGAGGTGGCTGACTTGCATAAAGGCTGTTCCGCTTCCTTGTCTAAATTGGGCCAGCGTTTAACAAGAGATCTTTGAAACATCACTCTTCAAAATCGACCAGATGGCGAAATCCAAGGATTTGATTTCCGGGATTGAGGGGGGATAGCTGTCACAGAATCCCCTGAAATGCTCTTTATTCGACATCTGGCTGATATTTGATATGCGAGCAGTTACGCCATCTTAATCTCCAAGGTCTTCAGTGACCCAAGTTGACACTTCTTCACATAGCATTCAAATATAAACTTAGCTATTCACTTTCAAATTCAAAGAGACTTTATCCAATATTATATGACTGTGATATACACCATCACGCTAGCGGGATTCTAACAGCAAAGATGTTGCCTTTAGAAGGGTCTCTGGCATCGACAGCAAAAAAACAACCTGCTCAGCGAAAAATATTCTCATCAGACCAGTTAAACATCAGCATCCCTATGAATTTTTCTCCAACGTTTTTCCTCTCTGTCGAGTAGCTTTTGATTTGTGGCTGCAGAAATCAAGCGTCAACGTTGAATTTGATAAACCTCCAGCTTTAAATCCCAAGTCACAATTTTTTTCAATGACTTTTGAGACAATCTCAGTTTTGTTGTAATTTTCCACGTGCTCCTGCGAACGATTCCGGTCGGGGAAGTCTTGCTTAAAGTTATGCCAGTCTTACTAGAAGTTTTCATGGCGTTATGAATGGTCTCTCGGCAAGAATTCTGCTCCTTCATTACTTGAATGTTGCTCCGTTGAGCCTTTTCCACAGCCAAGATTCAGTCGTGTACGCATTTCGATGCCATGCCAAATACCTGTTTAGAAAAGATTTGCTAAACTGTAAACATAGAAAGAACAAGCGTTTGAGATGTTCTCAGCAAAATTCCAAACTCTCGGGTCAAAACCTTTGCTTATGAGATATAATTAAATGATGTATTATTTTCTATGATGCACCCTGTATCTTACTATTGAACAAGACCTTAGATTAGATTGATGCATCCACAATCCAATAGCATAAGCGTTATTAGTTGTGACAGTAGAGGCTGTGGGGAGCAGGGGTAAACGGGCATAGTTCACCCGAAGATCTGGCCAAATCCTACGTTTGAATTAAAGTAAGTGTACAATTTTTGTCAATAATTTGCTCCGGAGACTTGGTGAATGGTTATTTTATTCGTCAAGTTGGCTTCAAATCGGTAATATAACATTTAGCTAATGATTTAGCTGTGAATCGAAAAGCTTTGCCGATTCTAGTCATTTATAAGGCAGTTTTAACTATAATTAACAAACCATTCTTGGCCACAAGGCAAAAAAACGCTTGATCTGTTGATGATATCACACCTGTGATATGGCATAAAAGCAGCTATTAAATAAAACACAAAAAAATCTTCCCTCTTCGATCTGTTTTTTAATATAACTAGGACTGACCAACCGATCCACTAAAAAGCGTATTATAAGAATGTGTGGACAATATTTCATATGTAACAACTTAATGAATTATAAATCGTCTATTTTAGTTTCAAGATCATCATAAACAAACTTAAACTTCCATAAAATATTCATGTTTTCTCTCAAAGATACTTGGATATTTTGATATCTTGACTTTTCGCCAATAATGCAATGTCTGGAAGATTTTAATGTTTAATGTTTCTCTGCCAAAAATGTTGACAGTTTTTCTGTTATTTCCTACGATGATAAACGACTTCGTTTTTTTCTTTTTTTTCGGAAAATGAAAAGACGGAACTTCTGCTCAGTATTTATTTGAGAATGACAACAAGAACCATGAGTTCAATGATACATCTACCGTCCGTGGTGGTAGTAGTAGACGGAGGAGCGAGTAGTCTTTCTTTGTGTCAATTCATTCTCATATTGGTGAAATATTGCGATGTAGAAATATTCTGCTTGGATTTTTTCATTAAGAACCGTAAGAAGCTATTTCTCGTTTATTTGGCCATTTTTGACTTTTTGTACCGTTTTCGACATCATTAGCAGTTGTTAAAAAATTGATCAGAATAATGACTTTTTAATGACTTTTTAATGATGCCACGCCCTTTAATGAGATAATACCTTTTAATGGCATTACAACTTTTCCTCCCTTCCTATTTTTGATGTTTTTTGTATTACTCGGACGGACTGAAAAGCGTCTTATAGAGATGTGTGGACAGGACTAAGAGAAAATACACTAAAAAATATTCAAATGCTATCATCTTTCCAAAACACACCCAACATTTGATTTCATGTTCTTCCATTATTCTTGAGTAACTATAGCCCCATAAATGGTCTGCCCGACAAACCAGCCAAATCATCCACAGATTCTTCTCGTCTGTGTGTGTGTGTGTGTGCGTGTGTGTGTGTGTGTGTGTGTGTGTGTGCTTCTGATCACATTTTCGGGGCTCTAACCATAAAGAATTGCATGACTACACCACTAGGTACAATGTAAAAACTTTTGAGAGTTTTTACGGTCGTTTTGAATCGATAATGTCTCAATCTTGTGCTGGTATCTTTAAAGATATTTTAGATAACAATTTCTGCTACATACGCAAGCTACGGTGATTCCTTAATGTGAGGTACAGATTTATTCATATAATCGTAGGAGTGTGCTTCAAAATATCCTCATCAGACAGAAAAAGTGAACGTTCAAATGTTTATAGTCTTCACGCAAACAGCATTGTTTGATTTTTCAAAATTTTGGCAAACAGGTCTGGTTTGTCACTTAATAGAAACTGTCATGTGAGCAGCATCTTTTGGCAGTATGTTGCATTGGGGGTGATTAATCGAAAGATTGGAAGAAAAGGTCGTCAACTAATAAGTTACCCATCTCACCTTTGGTTGAATAACTAAAAAGTCAAAATGTAAAAAAAACAAACCCTACATGGTAACAACATGACACAATTTAGCATGAAGGTAAATTGTAAATTGAACCGTTTCTTAAAAAAAAAACCTATATTTTCTAAAAAAAAAAAAAAAAGGAGTAAGTCTTTACAGCCCTCTTGCTTTATTGGTGCAGTCTGCTAGCGCGATAGATGGATAGATAAATAGATAAACCCACTTAGAGAGTTGAAGAAGCCTTCGTTGTCAGTTTTGATGGCAGTTTGGGTTGACGGTTTTATTTATGATATCGAAATAAAAAGTTATTTGAATGAGATTCCATGTTCTTTTATCATTCAAAGTTATATAAATTTGTTTTCACCGAAAATCAGATATCTAAATAATTCAATCAGACTGAAAAATGTAAACACTCAACTTTTCACGCGAACGCTATTGCTCATCACTTGGAACTTTTGGAGAAAAAATGGTTTTGACCACTTTCAATAGAAAAATGTTATTTTAATAGATTTTCTTCAGGAAAAAGTTGAATTGCTTTTTAATAGAGAAATGTAAATTCAGTCGACAGAAAATGAAGTGAAACCTCTCCATCATCATCAGCATCATCCATTCTAAGCCTTCGTTTGGCCTTACCTCCATGGTTTTTCCTTCATGGCCTTTCCTCCATGGTTTTTCCTTCATGGCTTTTCCTCCATGGTTTTTCTTTCATGGCCTTTCCTCCATGGTCTTTCCTTCATGGCCTTTCCTCCATTGTCTTTCCTTCATGGCCTTTCCTCCGTGGTTTTTCCTTCATGGCCTTTCCTCCATGGTTTTTCCTTCATGACCTTTCCTCCATGGTCTTTCCTTCATGGCCTTTCCTCCACGGTCTTTCCTCCATGGCCTTTCTTCCAGGGTCTTTCCTTCATGGCCTTTCCTCCATGGTCTTTCCTTCATGACCTTTCCTCCATGGTTTTTCCTTCATGGCCTTTCCTCCATGGTCTTTCCTTCATGGCCTTTCCTCCATGGTCTTTCCTTCATGGTCTTTCATTCACGGTCTTTCTTTCATGGCCTTTCCTCCATGGTCTTTCCTTCATGGCCTTTCCTCCATGGTCTTTCCTTCATGGTCTTTCATTCACAGTCTTTCTTTCATGGCCTTTTCTCCGTGGTTTTTCCTTCATGGCCTTTCCTCCATGGTCTTCCCTTCATGGCCTTACCTCCATGGTTTTTTCCTCCATGGTTTTTCCTCCACGGTCTTTTCTTCATGGTCTTTCCTTCACGGTCTTTCTTTCATGGCCTTTTCTCCGTGGTTTTTCCTTCATGGCCTTTCCTCCATGGTCTTTCCTTCATGGCCTTACCTCCATGGTTTTTTCCTCCATGGTCTTTCCTCCACGGTCTTTTCTTCATGGCCTTTCCTCCATGGTTTTTCCTTCATGGCCTTTCCTCCACGGTCTTTCCTTCATGGCCTTTCCTCCACGGTCTTTCCTTCATGGCCTTTCCTCCATGGTCTTGTCCCATTGTCTTTCCCCACGTTGTGAATCAAGACATCAAAAGGCTGTCTGATAACCTTGCAATATGGACAGCCCGGTACCATTTAAGTTTTTTAGGATATGTCCTACACCTGGTTTCCGCTGATTTATCAAACTGATTTGTAATCTCCAAATATACAGGGCTGGTTAGTTACCCAATAAAGACCGTCATGTGACCTACATCTTTCTTAACTTGCCGTGTTGGGGCTGATCATTTATCAAATCTAAAAAAGAAGTGATTATTGAATAAGTTCCTTCTCTTTGATTTATTGAGCCGTGATCACTAAATAAATTCTGAATTCCAGGAAAAAAAAACAAGCATGAACGCTGGTGGACAGGAAATAAAGAATAAATTTAGTATAAACTCATATTGCAAATTGAACATCACCAACCCCACAACAAAACCAATTTACTTTCGTTTTTTTCCAATAAACAGAAAAATAAAGAGGGAGAGTTTAAATTCTCAACCCTCTAGCTCCATTGGTGCAGTCTTTGCACAAGATTTACGAGTTAATATATATTTGTTCGTGCAAACTGCAGGTTTTAAAAACCATATTTAAAAAGATTTCCGATACATACGAAGCTAGACAGACTGACCAACTTGAAAGCTGAAGAAACCTATGTTGGTTAAATTTTTTTTACGATGTATAAGATGAAATATGTGTAACTCGCCCTCACTCACAACAACTAAAGAATCGTAATCAAAACGTCATATTTTTCCAATTTTTAATCGATCACTCTCAACACGACATGCTGTCAAAATACATTGGTCAGGTGATGATTTCTACTGAGTGACTAATCAGATCCGTTTTGCTTTGTTATCTTTGTTTTGTTTTTGCTTTTTGTTTGTTTTTTGTTTGTTTTTTGTTTGTTTTTTGTCTTACAAAGCAGTATGGCCAGGAGCATTGGAACTCACAAAGACGTACACATATAAAAGAGATAGCATACTTTGCCACTTTCATGTCTACGGTCTGAACGAATTTCATCTATCATATCAATTCATTCACCTATTGGTATAATTCACGATCTAATGGATTAGTAATAATCAATATGCTGCAAACACAAACTCGAGGCCGGCTTATCTGGTTCTTTACCCCTGATACCCCTGATCGTGATATGCGCAGATCTTATGAGATGACCGCCATTCTTGACACATGTCGCTGTACCCAATATTTTTGATTATCGGTGTATTTTTTCACCAAATCAGAGAAATCGACCAATTGGAGAAATTTACTTTTGGGGGCAAAACTCTT
The DNA here is from genome assembly GCA_963457665.1 of Thysanoteuthis rhombus. Classification (NCBI taxonomy): domain Eukaryota; kingdom Metazoa; phylum Mollusca; class Cephalopoda; order Oegopsida; family Thysanoteuthidae; genus Thysanoteuthis; species Thysanoteuthis major. The sequence continues at coordinate 52,516,015 of OY735222.1, read as the reverse complement.
TTTGATTTCACCTTGATTTCATACATTTTGCAAAAAAGATTTTTTATATTTTTGTTTTGATTAAGAATATTTCAAAGAGTATACAACCAATACATTCTCCCAATAGTCACCTATGGAGCTGAAACATGGAACTTAACCAAGAGACGGACTCACAGACTCAGAAGCATGCAACGTGCACATGAGAGAATGATGCTCGGCTGGGGCTATTTTTGATGGGTTGCTTCTATGCTCTTATTTTGTGCTGCATTTTGCTCTGAAAGCGAGAGTGAATGAAAAGGTACTCCATCTCACTTTTTCTGGCCTCTTGTCATGGATTAAAGTGTAATATCTGTTCCCCAGCAGAGATCGAAGCGCCAGTACTGACTGCCTGTCGAATGGGCCGAAGATTGTGTGTTGGTGAGCATCAAAGCCTGAGTGCACCGGTGCAATGCATCAGCCAATGAGGTTATACTGACGCTGCGCATTGCTTCGCCCATTTCGAGCCTTTGGATTCGTCCTTGGGCTCTCCCACTTACTCGATCCAGCTGCAGGGGATACGTTGCTCTGGGGTAGCACTGTCCCATTGCACTTAAAGGGACGGTTCGGGCTTGTCCTGACGCTTTCGTGACTGCAGTTGCTTTAGTAACCAAAGTTGAGTCGGTTGGAGCTATTTTTCATGGGTTCCTCTTTTTTCCCCAGGTAGAGCCCTGACCTTGTGTCGCATTCTGCTTTGGTGGGAAAGTAAATAAAAAGATGGTCTTATTTTCCCCACGTAAAGCCCTGACCATATATCGCATTTTCTTCTGCTTGGAGAGTAAATGAATAGATGCTGAACCGTACATGAAGATCTCACAGCACATTATATTACGGAGAAAACAGGTGTCTGAGACATAGAATCAGCTAAAAAACTTGAATGGTAATGCGCTGGTCATGCTGCAAGAATAGCAGACAACTGATGGACATCACCACTCATGACATGGATTCCCAGAGATCCCATAGGCAACTAAAGCCGGCATAATACAAAATGGAAAGACGGACTGGACAAATCAGAAGGTACTGGCTCCGCAACGCCCACGATAGGCAATTCAATTGAGGCAATCAAACTGATTTATCGTGTCGTATACAAGCAACAAGGACAAAAAATTCAGTTTGCTAACTTCTGTTGAAGACCAACTTGAATACTGAAGAAACCTATGCTGACAGATTTGTTTGATTGTTTCCAAAACGTTTTTTCGTAGAATGCTATCATACTTTCATATTAACAAATTCAAATGCAGTCTTATTAGCCATAAAAGATATGCTGTGCCAAAATTATCTTGAAATAATAAGATTTTTGTGCACACTATCAAAGTTTAGCCGTGTCGATTCGGAAATGCTCTGACCTCATCTTATAGCCACAACACTTGCATCTTTATCTTCCAATGTTTAAGATTATTTAGAGAGAAAAGTTTTGTCAGCCTGAACAATCACGGATAATATTTTTAGAACAAAAAAATTGATAACGTCTTGATAAACATCTACCGAGGATGATGTCTGATTTCAGCCTTGTTTTTCTCTTATTTTTGCCCATATATATATATATATATATATATATATATGTGTGTGTGTGTGTGTGTGTGTGTGTGTGTGTGTGTGTGTGTGAGTGCGTGTGAGTGTGACTGTCTGTATGTTTGTCTATCTGTCTTCCACTAAAAATGAAAGACAAGGGGCATCTTTTAGTAATATTGTTCTCACACAAGTGAACGGATCTTTGGTTTCAATGAATACATTGTCCGAAAGATTTATTTTATATATATATATATATATATATATATATATATATATATATATATATATGTTTGTGCGTATATATATATATATATATATATATATATATATATATATATATATGTGTGTGTGTGTGTGTGCGTGTGTGTGTGTGTACAAATATAGAAGAGTGTGTGTGTATATATATGTATATATATATATATACATATATATATATATATGTGTGTGTGTGTTTGTGTGTGTGTTTGTGTGTGTGCGTGTATGTGTTTGAGTGTCTGCGTGTTTCGTATGAACTGTTTTTTGTTTGATTTGGATTATTACGCAGTAGTCTTGTTATCAACCAAATGAATTGTTTGTTTTTACGCTGACTGCGCTCTTCTCTGCATTCTAAGTGACAGCTCTGTTGATAAAATGAAAGCAACCTTATCCTCCGTTCGTCCCTCCCTTCTCGTATGTCCCTCCCTCCACGAATGCTCTAACGAAGGCGATGGTGATGGCGACAATCTCTGATCATTTGGTAAAGAACAGAATAGAAACAATGAAGGGGATGCAAGAGGGGTGCTGAAGGGTAGAAGGAGATGAATAAAGGTTTTTTTTTTAAAGGGGAGACGGTAGGAACCAGAAAAAAGATAATCTAAGATAAGTGGTGGCGTCGGTGCTGCAGATGATTCTCACCTAAGAGAATTCAACAAAGAAAAAAAAGATAAAGACAAGCCTGACTGCAATAGGGACAAACTTAGCTCCAACTTCTATTCCAACAAAAGATTAATACTGCGACTTTTGTATTGTATACATAACAAATTAAAAAATCGTATATATATATATATATATATATATATATATATATATATATATATATATACAAGAAACAAATGAGCCAGTGTGTGTCTGTATGATAGATTTTTGTTGATATCTAAAACTTGTCAATTTAGCTCAGTCAGTAGGACAGCCGGCAGGCAATCAGTGAGTCGTGAATTCAAATCATGGTAAGGGGATGCGAATTAATTCACACCACCAATGCCAGTGAGGACTGATCATGTTGTTTTTGTTCTACTTGTGGTAGTTTTTGAGTTTGACGGAGAAAAGAAACGAAAGAGGAAAGCCGAGGGGAGTGGTGATAGAAAGAAAGATAGAGAGAAATACAAAGAGGGACAGAAAGACAAATAAAATATAATGAGCTAAAAAAAAAAGAGAGAGAGAAACATGAAATAAAGAGTAGGTGGAAGGAAAAAAGAAAGAAAGAAAGAAAATAGGAAAGAAAAAAAGAAAGATGCATCAAAGACAAAAGTGAAGAAAGAAAGAAAGATTGAACTAAGTCAAAGGAGAGAAAATAAAGAAAGAGGGAAAGAAAGAAAGAAAGAAAGAAAAACGAACTAATGATAAAGAAGAAAGAAGGAAAGAAAAAACGTTTACATCTGCGATTTTTATTCTTGAATTCATTTGGAGAAAATGAATGAAGAAAAATCGAGGAAACACAGAACAGAAAATTGAAGAAGATGCAAGAATGAAAATCTACAACTATAAATAAAATCATCATAATCATTTGTGACTGGCACCCCATCCGTCCGGATTTGCCTCAACCCTCTAACCCTTTCTATGCATACTTTGTGCTTGAAGAATTGCAGAAGTGTCTTCGAGTTTGAATCTCTCCAGTCGCCAAGGGAATTTAATAAGGGTCGCGTTAAATCAAGAATGATGGGGATTTCTCATGTATATCTTCATAATAACAAAGACGTTCTAGGATAAAACTCCCTTGGGTTACCAATTCCAGTTTGACCCTTTCCAAGGTGTTTAGTTGTTAAACGATTGTCATTTGATCGTTCAGGTGTATGGCTGATCTGTTGAGATAATAGCACTCGAATGGTATGATAACCAAAGCTTGTAGTAACAGGGAACAATGGTATCCAGCGGTCTGCACTTGTTTTGTCTTGGGAATTTGTTACAACTTCTTTTTAAAATATACTTCCTGGTAAAATCTTTACGGTCGGTCGTCAATCTTACATACTTCTGAAATCTTTACTAATTATAATATTTCTTCTCCTTCTTCTTCTTCTTCTTCTTCTTCTTCTTCTTCTTCTATTACTACTACTACTACTACTACTACTACTACTACTACTACTACTAGCCAACTCGCCCAGAAGGAGTATAAGCATAGACACGATAGAGTAGCAACGATGATACACTGGGAACTAAGTAAACAAATGGGATTCAACCATGGGGAAAAGTGGTATCAGCACAAGCCAGAGGCAGTTTTGGAGAATGACAACCACAAACTACTGTGGGACTATGACATCCAAACTGACCACCTCATCCAGGCAAGAAGGCCGGACTTAGTAATAGTAGACAAAAAAAGGAAGGCCTGCCAAATAGTAGACGTTGCTGTACCTGCAGACCATTGAGTAAAAAAGAAGGAGGGTGAAAAAAGGGAAAAATACCAGGACCTAGCAAGGGAGTTAAAGAAAATGTGGAACATGAAAACCAGGGTAGTACCGGTCATAGTGGGAGCACTAGGAACTGTCCCCAAAACGCTGAGGGAGAGACTGGAGGAGATCGGGATTAGGGGGAGGATAGAGACCGTACAGACCACAGCACTGCTGGGAACTGCACGGATACTGAGGAAGGTGCTAGAGATTTAAGGACTGCAACGAATCGTAGCTCTGTCATGATATGCGAAAGAGAGAGGAGACGTTAGCTGAAGACCTGAGGAGACTTATTGTCACTCAGCCTTCAGCGATAACCACTGGGCAACCGGTGTGAAACTGTAAATCGCAAAATTACTGCGACCTATGAGTACTAGGAGAGGAGGGCTGAAGACTTGAGGAGACTTGCTGTCACTCAAACTCCAGCGGTTACCACCAGGCAACTGGTGTGAGATTCCAAATAATAATAATAATAATAATAATAATAATAATAATAATAATAATAATAATCCACTGGGCAACCGGTGTGAAACTGTAAATCGCAGAATTACTGCGACCTATGAGTACTAGGAGAGGAGGGCTGGAGACTTGGGGAGACTTGCTGTCACTCAAACTCCAGCAGTTATCACCAGGCAACTGGTGTGAGATTGCAAATGATAATAATAATTGTTATAATAATAATAATAATAGTTTATGCATATAGTATTGGCTTGTATATTCGAATACCAGTCATTCGCATAATCCTCAGTGAATCGCCACTTCTCCCCAGTCATATTTATTTTCGCGACTTTTCGATTTAATTTGCAGAATTAGCTTATTATCTGATTGACGGTTTCATCTCTATTTGTGTGTGGGCAAAATATACTTATCTGTTATGTCCTATTTCGACTTTAATGTCTCAATTGGATCGATATGGGTTTCTTTTAATAGAGATTGAATTTCTCTTCGAATGTCTTCCTTGCAAACATGTTGGGAATAGTGGATCAGACAAAAAAGGATTTTTAGGTAGAAGCTGGTTATATCAATATATTCGAGTAAAAAATGGAAGGTCAACCCTGTCGACTGTGAATAGGTTATATGAAGATAAGAAAGTGATATCTTTCTACTGTTCTGCAGCCATAGTATACAATGAAATATCCCCGGGAACAGAAAATAAACATAAAATCGAATTATTCAAAGAAGTTCCAGAGTTGAACCAAATACGCATTTTTATAAAAGTTTTGTTGAATAGTAGACTATGTTACAGGAGATGATCAATAGAAGTCTCTCGAACCTTTTCGGGCGAACTTTCGGTTAACTGAAGAAAGCATTTACTACAGAATCATATTCACGTTGCCTCAAAGGCAATTTGAGACTAGAAAAAAAGAATAATTCAAAAGTAACCTTTTAAAACAATGTTAGTTTCTTTGTGAATCACATAAAATGAATCGACATTTTCATTAAAGGAATCTCAGGATTGATCAACGGTGCCCCGATCCACTGTGCCCCGCACAAACCATTGAGAAAGATAACCCTAGATCTTTAAAGAGGGAAAGCATACAGTGATTGCAGTTTAACAGAAAATGATTCTAAGTTTCATCTTGCATGGCACAATTACATAACTTTGAATAGTTGTGGCTCTATAATAGTAACAGACTATTAAAGATCTCTGACTTTTATGTGTGACTTAATAGTAAATCCCTTAGCTTGCACACAGTACAACAACTCAAGCAGACAAGACTTCGACAAAATAAAATGGCGGATGTGTAGATTTTAGGAAAGGAAATAGTAGCTGACCTGAGGTATATCCATAATTGTAAAAAATATTTTAATGATTCACTGTGCCCCTTGGTCCACTGTGCCCGAATTTCTCCATCAAATCATTCCATTTGCAGTTTTTTTTTCTTGTTTTTTTTTGTCATGTCTATGTAGTTGCTTTTCTTCCTGTGTTTGGCTTCGTGTTTAGGAGTGTTCTGATCCTCTATATGCCTCTTGTCAGATCTATTGCGATTCTGAGCTTCCATAATTAAATTTTATTAATTCTGCTTTGGATAGACCTCAAGTCAGATTGGATACAGTCTTTAATACTGACAAGTCGTCTTCTTCCTCTCTCTCTCTCTCTCTCTCTCTCTCTCTCTCTCTCTCTCTCTCTCTCTCTCTCTCTCTCTCTCTCTCCTTTTCACGTACAGTCCATAAAAGTCATCCCCAGGATACAAAGATTTATTCATTACCATCAAATTCCCTGTTGGAGAGCATTAAACTAAAAGTGTCACCAAAACTTTCAGCATAAATTTTCATTCTCGTCTGTCTGTCTGTCCGTCTGTCTATCTGTCCCTCTGTCTGTCTGGCTGGTTAAATTGCTATGTACTGACATAGCCATCCATTCATCCAGTCAGCCAGCAATTCAGTCAGCCTGCATAAAAATCTTTCCTCTTCAATACACAAATGTGTCGTTTCACAGATATTATCAACTGTGCTCCAAGTCAACCAACCCTGTTGATACAATTTCGACCGACTTCAAAAAGAACATTAACCCACGGTAGTGTTTCTCATATTCTCATATTCTGCTATTGAAGCTAGAGGGCTGAAAATTCAAACATGTACTTATGAACTTCTCGTGATGTCCAGTAAAAAAATCTTTTTTTTCCAATCATTTTTCATAAAGGTTTTCGGGTTCAATTTGCAAAGTAGATTTATGCTAAGTGATTGCTTAGTTTGTATCTGGTGGCATTCGCTTTTGTATATCAGTGATCACTTCTCAACAAAAGGCTTGGAACTAATTTATTCATTGATCAACCCTTTTCACAATTTTTTGATTGAGCATCCATATTATGACATTCTGCCGAAAGATGTTGGTCACATGACAACTTTTTATTGAGTGACTAAGCAGACCTGTTTTATAACTGATTTTTCTATAAAAGTTTTCCCAGAAAAATTGCAATCTTCCATTTCTACCTCAATACTTTTTGTTTCGAAGAAATCGAAGGTCAGTAAAAGAAATCAAATAAACGTAATCTGGTTTACCATGCACCAATTGTGTCTTATCACAGGTTATATTATAAAGAGAGAAAATAGGTCTCGTTAATCACCCATCAGGAAGCGTCGCATGACCAACGCTTTTTGGCGGCAAGTCGTATTAGGGGTGACCAATTAAAAAATGGCAAAGAAGGGCTGATCAATGAATTAGTTATTTCTCTTGCCTTTTGCTGGACTGCGATCACTAAAAAGAGTCTGGATTTTCCAAAAAGTGAAGTCAATGCTGTCGGACACAAATTAGAGGGTCAATTTAACATAAACTTACATTTTTTATAAAATTCTCACTAAAAACCTATGTAGGAGTTATTTTTAAAAACATTTTTTACATAATAAGGAGTAAATCTTCGAATTCTAAGCTTCCTAGCTCCATCAGTTTGAACGCGTGATATATACATGAATAATCAGCCAGCCCAACTTAAAAAGTGAAGAAACTTATATAAACAGTATTTTTGTGACACTTTTGTGAAATATATGTATATATATATGTGTATATATATATATATATATATATATATATATATATATATATATATATATATATATATATATATATACACACATATATATATACATATATACACATATATATATACACATATATATATACATATATTTCATTCTGTGAAGAACCATTGTTAAAATGCTTTCAAAAATTGCATGTGTGACACGTTCAGGCAAACCGCCAGTGTTGTAATCCATATTTCCTTGGGGGGTGGGATGAATTTCTTTTTCCTGGTGGGATCTGGTGAGCGACTGATATGTGTTTTCATTTATCATTGGATGTTTAATGTATTTTTTACTTTACAAATAGTTATATCACTTGTGATAATGATTATTCAATATGTTCCAAATGACTTTTCATTGCAACTTCTCTACGTTGAGGTTTTCAAGAGAAAAGTCACTACCACTGAGACTGCTAAAGCTGTTGGCGTTGGAAATTTTATAACGTAGATCTGGGGTTTCGATACCTGTCGGGGTTCCAAGTGGTTTTATCTCTAAATATCGTGGATCTAACTTTTGTCTAGACAGTACAATCTCCAAGGTTTTTTCATTACCTGAATCTAAATTTTTTTTTGTCAATTCCATCTTACAGAAAATGCAGCAGGTACAGTATATTTTGTGAGGTAAAAAAACAACTGAAAATTATTATGGAACTAGTGGAAAACCCATCGTACGGAGGGTATTTCCAGCTATAAATCTGCTTCATACGGTTATGCAAAAAGATGAAGATTCGATTTAGCTAAGCCGCCGATGACAAAGTAAAAACCTAGTTTAGCTATTTACTAACATTGGGAATCAAGCCCCTCAGTGAAAACTTGAAAAGTTTGAGAGTTTCCAAAATCTGAATTGGAATATGTAGTAGAGAAGTAGCAAAAGTTTATTAAGAGGAAGAATAGAGTATTTAAAAGCTTCCTTTTTTGAGTTATAAGATATATGGTTTTATTTCCAGAATCTGAATTTATTTGAGCACGGTTTCTTTGGGGAGGGTGAAGCTCCTGGCAGCAATGTCACTGCAAAATGGAATGCGAGATCACGTGATCATAGCAAAGCTTTGGAGCAGTGGTTGTGAATTCCCCACAGAATGACAATTCAGACATATTGGAGGGGGGGGGGAATAGCATCCTTTTACAAATAATTTGTTCCTTTGTAGATAGCAATCAAATTAGTGTGAGTAGTTCTAATCTATGTGAATAGATAAATGATAGTCCATAGCAGTGGAGGGAAAATAGAAAGTTTATCTCATAAATATGACCAGAGAGAGAGGGGGGGAGTGACTTTTCATTTAATCTGATCTCAAATCATACAAAAACGAAACATCCAAAACGAAATGCATTAGACAAAGACAGTGTTGATTACAGAGTTCATTCACGTGATTTAACAACTTTTGGCTTCATCTCAAGATAAGACCTTAAAGTCGAAGTCTTTTATCAAAAGATCCAATACACCGTAGCAATTACAGACTGAAGATTGAACAAACGGACAGTGTTGGGTGAATAGAGCATTCACCGGATTATTTTTATCAAGCTTAGGGATCTAAGTAAGGGTCAAACTTCATTCTGACTGAAGCTTTGAAGAATATAAGTTTCCAAGATATTACTACTTTTGTACGCATGACGCATAAAAATGCAATTATTTCAGCTTCCATCATAAACTTTCGAAAAAACAAAATCATTGTTTTTCCAATTCATTGAGGGAGATGTGTAGGCAAAATTTCAAGTTTTTTACTATGAATAGTTGAGGCTGCACATGTAAAATATGCATGAGTAGAAAAATGCAACTACTTCGGCCACTTGGCCGATTTTTCAGAAAATATTCTCATTAGCGTTGCATTAGCTTTTCGATTCAAGTATTTCTTTCCTTTTTCCTTTTGTTGATTGATGGCATAGAAAAAAAAAGAATCCCTTCTCTCTCTCTCTCTCTCTCTCTCTGTATATATATATATATATATATATATATATATATATATATGCGTGTGTGTATATATATATATATATATATATATATATATATATATATATATATATATATATATATATATATATATATATATATATTGCCTTCATTTTCTGTCTATGCATACATTGGGCTTTTTCTTCAGTTTTTGATCTGAATCTGACTTGATCTGAATCAGAACGCTATTATTTTTAGATAGGAGAAAAAAATAGCCAACTCCGCAGTCGGAGTTTGGCAACAAAAATAATATTCCAAAAAGTCCATAAAAATAGAAAGAGAAGAATAGGAAAAGGTTGAGGAATATTTTTACCTACGTCAGTTGGAGTGACACCAAGAAAGTGAAATAAAACAGTTTGCAACGATTGGTTGATAAGCATTTTGTAAATACAGAGACATTTTGAAAAGTACCTTACTAATATGATTAAAACGTCAAGTGAACAATGCATGAACAATACCAGCTCTGAGATTTGAAACATGAAAACTATTTGAACCACTTGAATCGCACAAGGAGCAATGGAAAGAGCAATGTTAGGAATTGCATCAAGAAATAAATCAACCTTGATCAGAGAACAGACTAAGGGAAAATATGCTAAACACGTGATTGAAATAATTGGGCGACAAAAAAGAGATTGGTTGGACACAATGTGAGAAGGAAGGGTAACAGATGGTGAAAGGGTTTAACAGATTGGTGCCCTAATGACAGCAAACGCAGAAGGAGAAGAGCAGAAATAATAAGAGGGGGAGGTAAAAAGGTTTGGTGGAAAGGCATAGCAGAAGTTAGCGCAGTTACGATCAATACGGAAGATACTGGGGAGGGCCTTTATCCAACAGTGGATTATGACGATAATGATGACGATGATCGTATCAAAGCTTTTGTGCCATGAAACCAAACAGAATTGTACAATTACAGACTGATGGATGGAGCAAAGGGGTTTTGTCGAATACTCACTGAATTCATCAGATTGTGGCGTTACCAAAACCTTTTTTGCAAATTACTGAAATCTGAGTCATTGCAGTTCTCTGTCTCAACTGTAAATGACGGAAAACTTCCATCAGTCGAAAAATGGACTCTTCCATTTGGAGTTAAGGTTGACCTTTTCTGTTTGTATTTATGTTTCTTGATCTGTAACTCGTTTCCATAGTTCTCTGTCCGTAACTTTCCGATCAGGGCTGTTTATGTTCACCTTGCATTAATGATCATGGGAAAGGCATGAATCAATCCCCCTTCCCCAACCCTGGGTAAAATAGCAGGATAGATTGGGCTCTCTAGCCTTGGGGAGGCAACCAGTATAAGATAAGGACAACCCTATTTCCAAACTAAGAAGTTGAAGCCCCTGAAGGCCATTTGACGCCCAATTTGACGTCCGATGACTCCTGCAGCTAAGCTAATGCCTGACATGTCTGCTTTCCTCTGGACTACATCAAGATAGCTAAGAAAGAAGTTCTGGTGAATGGGCATCCTGCAATGTGCATAAACTTCGCTGGGGCATGCGCCCTTAAAGGAAGACTCCACCCTCTGTAGAGACAGAACGGGGGCAATTCGTCCAGCAAACTCTAAGTGGTAAGGTCCATTTTTTCACTGAGAGAAGAAAAGTTTCAGCTTTTTTGCACCGCACTTTATAATCAGTTATCGCTGTACTCAGAAGACGGCAAGTGAGTTGCCCCTGTGGCACTTAAGGGCGAATTACAGAACTTTATACTAGAAGATCTAAAACTCTTGTTAGAAAACGTCTACAAAAACTGTCAGCAAAACTTCCAACATACTTTTTATCATATCGAGAAAAAAAAATGGTTTTCTTGTTTTTCAACCCCCCCCCCAAAGTACTGGGGATTGAGTATCAATTTGCAATGTAAGTTCATGTAAAATGAATTCATTATTTTGTGTATAGTAGCATTCACATTCGTTTTTGTTTTTTTTTTATAATTCAGACTTTTTATTGATCACTGTCCAACGAAATATGAGAGAAGTAACTTATTAATTGATGACCCTTTTTTTTCCAATTTTTCGATTTCTAATGTTTCTACTGAGTAACTAACCGAACGTATAATTATGAACTTTATTTGGAGGGAATTATTCGCAGCACTAAGAAGGGGTACTTTTGTTAATGTCAGTTACGCAGTCTCCTAACATTAGAAGTCATGCCTTGAAATTTAATAGTAAGTCAAGCATATTGAACCTTTGTGTTGGTTACGGCTTCAGTCGTACTCCACACATCACATCACCATTTACTCAACCCATCCTGGTTTGTAATATGTAGAATAGACGAAGCACCCGAAATGGTAACACACGTTCAAACCCAGCTTAATACTAAATAGCTTCATTTATGCATAAACGTCGATTAAAGTTCTGTATGATACTTCATAATTGAGCTGAACTTATGGAAATTCAACCAATGTTGATAACTAAGAATATCTATTACCTCATGCTTCTGTTCTTATTAGTGGCTCGTCCTTCATTCTATCCGAATATCACACAAATATATGATATACTGGAAAATATTTTTTAAGAACTAACGTGAGTAGAAACCATAATTTAAGGTGTAATGTGAGCTTGGAAAAAAATTGCAGATTTTAAAATTTAGGGATAGAAATATAATACTTGTTTCTAGGTTAGAGATAGGCGTTATGTGTCGACGCACAACGAAACATACTCTGGAAAAAAATTTCGAGTTTAAAAAATTGAATTAGGATAAACTTCCAATCCGTTAAAAAACAGAACAATCGTTAAAAAAATATGAAATATGAATTGAAACGTTAAAAACTAACCAGTTATAGGAATTGAACATTAAATAACTTCTCCAAATCATAAACTTTGCTAAAAAAAACGAAAAAGGGAAGCTTTTAAATTGATCAAGATAAAATACTACAATATAAAAGCAAACTTTTACAACACCAGAACAACCAAAAACAAATTAGGAGGAAACAAAATGATTAAAAAAAAACAGCTAATAACATGAATTGAAGATAAAATAACCCACTCAAGTGAGAGTTGAAAGCAAAAGCACTAGTTGCAATCTAATATGTGTAAATTCACTTTCGATGGAGAACGATCATATAATAGTTGGAAGTGTTGGGAGATAAATAATTTTAACTTATTCCAACCGTAACATTTCGTGTCGATATGAAAGCAATTCTCTACAGTATATAAATAATTTGCAAGCCTAATTACATTGTCTATCTGACGAGCTGAAAGTGGAAAAACGACGGTCAACCATTGTTATAGACAAGATTTCCACATTTAATCAACATATTGTTTCTACTCAAAGCACTAATGGAATAAAGATTTTTCAGGGTATTATAAGCAACTTATGTTATATATTTCACCTATCTCTCTCTCTCTCTCTCTCTCTCTCTCTCTATCTATCTATCTATCTATCTGTCTATATATATAAATATATATATATATATAGATAAATAGATAGAGAGATAGATATAGATATATACGTCTCAGCTTTCGTACGGAAATTGACATATAAGATGTGATTAATATGACACATCGTCTAAAAGGAACTGTCATTTTACGTTTTCATAACACAACGTCAAAAGAATCTTTTCAAGTCTTTCATTGTTTATGTATAATAAACGTATATATGTTTATATATATATATATATATATATATATATATATATGTCATTAATATCTTTTCAGTTTGTAAAACAACAAAAAAGAAACACGTTTTATCCGTTGTTGATGCTTAATCACAATGCTCGATATTTAATATTTGCAGAGGGAAAAAAGTGATTAAATCGGGTAAACGATTGAATACACATACATTTTTGTAATCCGCGGAAAAAAAGGGATAGGTCTGATGGATTATCCTCATATATGCATTTTAATTATCATTTAGAATTGTAAGGTTTTCAAAAATAATCAAATCTGCTTAGATAATAGAAAATTACATTATTCAAATGTAAATGGACTTGTTTTTCATAATTACGGGAAAACATATGACTGATTGCTGACGAGTGCAGTGGGTACAAAAGGTTAACATCCATCGGATGTATATCCTTGTAACTCTTATAACCAAATCATTCGCCTGAAAAAACCCAAACGGGGCAGAAACAGGGAACATGCTTGTGTAGCAAATCCTTTGCTCTACTCTAAGTTAACTCAAAGCTAAATGTATCGAGCACTTTATGGAATAAACCCATCACGGCTTGGATATTGAATTGTTGACTTGCACATTGGTATATATATATATATATATATATGTATGTATATATATATGTATGTATATATATATGCATATGTATGTGTATATATATATGTATGTATATATATATATACATGTATATATATATGTATGTGTATATATATATATATATTTGTATATATATATATATATCACTTGTCATGTTTTTTTAGATCTTCTGCAGTTATTAATGCATTATCATCATAGCATCATAAATAATTCAAATATCCTCCTTCTATATCCACTCCCACATTTTCCCAGTCTGTTTTTCTGAAAGATGCTTCCAAGGTTCGCTGTGAAAACCTCGGGAATAATATATCCCCTCGTCTTACTCCCTTTTTGCTCTTCATCTTGATTGTAATTTGATTGAGTGTAATAATTTGTATGCCATTTTTGTATGTGTTCTCAATTCATCAGCATCATAGGAGCCTTTTAGCGTCCCCAAGATTCACAAAACCTCTCTATCATGGGCGTTTCTGAAGTTATCTAACTCGTCACGCCATCTCACTTTCTGTCGGCCACGATTTTGCATATGACCCTTGGGGGTCCATGTTGTGAGCCATGATGTCAAGCGGTCATCTGACGTTCTTGCAAAATGTCCAGCCCATTGCCATTCAAGTTTTCTGATGGTTTCTATGACATTTCAGATTCCTGGCTTTTCTCTAATATACTGCGCTGTCCTGTGATCCTTCCATGTGACGTTGAGCATGATTTTCTTTTGTGCCCATTGCATGGTTCCCAGTTTGAGGGTCAATTTCTTGGTTAAGTTCAATCGTCCATAGGTGACTATTGGGAGGATGTACTGGGTGGGTACCCTTCTTTTTAGGACTACTGGGATTTTCTTGTTCTTGAAAGTCGAGCTTGCTCAACTGAAAGCTTATCACTTTAGTGTAATTAATCGCTTGATTCCTTTCTCTTTTGGGATTTCATGGAGATTTGTTGTCTGAGGTAGATGTAGTAGTCTAATTTCTCCAGTTCTGCGATATCCGTTTCGATCTCAATATCACATTGTTCTTGCCTCGAGTTGGATACTGAATGTTCAATTGAGTCAGAGGCTTTTTCCTAGTCTACGTGTACCGAACAAAGAAATTCGTTGTATTTTGATGAATTTCGATAAACATGCTGGAAAGCAAATTGCCAATATGCTTAAAACGGGAAGTATACTATCAAATGAAGAAAGAAGGAGAGATTTTTTAAAAGTGAAGATGGGGGTATCAAAATAGAGAAAAAGAAAATGGAGGAAGTAAAGGAGAAGAGACAAGAAAGGCGAAGAAAAAAAGAAAGAATAAGGTAAGAAGGAAAGATAACGAAAGCGAAGAAAGAATTAAAGAAGGAAGAGAAAAGGAATACGAAGGAAAAAAGGGGAACGAAGAAGGGAGAAAGAAAGAAAGAAAGAAAGAAAGAAAGAAAGAAAGAAAGACGAGATAACAAAAGCGAAGAAAGAAGGAAAAAAGAAGGGAAAATGAAAATGAAAATGAAAAAGAAAGAAAGAAAGAAAGAAAGAAAGAAAGAAAGAGAGAGAGAAAGAAAGAAAGAAAGAAAGACGAGATAACAAAAGCGAAGAAAGAAGGAAAAAAGAAGGGAAAATGAAAATGAAAAAGAAAGAAAGAAAGAAAGAAAGAAAGGGAAAATAAAAGAAAGAGAGAAAAGGAAAATAGGTGAAGAAGGAGAGAAATAAGATAAAATGAAGAAATTGATGAAAGATAAAGAAGAGATACAGAAATCCAGGACAGGAACAAAAAGAAAAAAAACTAATCAAGCTGAAAAGCGATATAAATATTCCACATCGGGATACTTGAGTTAAAATTTTTATCATTTAGTGTAATCTTTATTTATTCTACCAATTCATTGAAGTACGAAATGTGATTGTAAAGCTTGCTAAAATCGATGATTGGATTTATTAGTTGTTTTCAAATTCAAATTGTATTTCGTATAATCGAATCTCCATTTGTAATGAAGTAGCCGCCCTGGGGTAATTCTACCACTCACACAAACAAGAAGTAATGCTTTAACATAATCAAAAAAAGTACGGCACATGCAATTCTATCATCTGTGTTTTTAAGAGAAGAAACATTTTAATAAATCATTTCTAAACCGAAATTTCCATCTATTTTTATCCTTGATATAATTATATTTTTGGTTGTTCAATCCTCCGAGAATGTTCTGATAATCAAAGAAAATGTACGTCATTTTATAAGCTCTTAAGAAAACTAATCACATCACTATGATGTCTTCCTTTACCTATCACTATTCAATCTGAGTTAGCATAGCTTAGATTTGTATACATTCACGCTCAAACATCAATTATTGGTGTCTCTCTTCTCTGATCTTTGTAAAGTGTATATCAGAAATGTATTTTGGACAAATATTTGGATTGAATCTATTTATCAACAAAAATTATATCGATAATTCTATGTTCCTTGAAAGTGGCAAGTGTGTATGTTGGGGTATGTGTGAGTGTCTGTGTTATTTGTTACTATCTTCGTCGAATATAGCAGACAATATATGAAGATGAAATGAAAGGGGCAGATGCATTCAAGTCAAATTAGGAATATTAATTCCACAAATTTTCAGTATTAGAATATACATGCTTGTAAACACAGGCGAATTTACACTAATATTTTAGCCTTTTGCTTGTTTTTCTGTGCCTTTTTCACGCTGAAACTACAAGGTCTATTGACCAAATATTTGACGTGGAGAATTTCAAAAAGTTGACTCCTTACCTTGACTAAGGCCATTCAAAGTCATTCTCTAGACAATCTTAGGTTTTGAACATTCGGAAGGAAGATTCTTTTATTCGAATTTTCTTAAAAATCCTTTATTGCCAATGGCAAAATGATTTCTTACAATAAAATTCTCCACGGGTGCTTTGTAAGACATTTTTTCACACAGGAGACAGATGTCATCTAATAAAACACTCACGAACGCATACACACTCAAAGATGTTTTTTAGCTTCCAGGTTTTCCTCCTCTACATACTCCAACTGGAAGATGCCCATCATGCTTTTGAGAAATCTAAATCCACCTGGGTTTTGCTATTGAACTTGCCTGTCAAGCAACATCTCTCATGTCTCAACAAAGCCACTATCCGGACAGGCGTCAACAAAAAGAGGATGTGTTCATCCCCAGGATCCCTATTATTCCAACAGACTCGCCCTTTGAATTAGAATTAATCCAAAATCCCCTGAAGCTCAGCCTTGCCATGGACGTCAACAAGGCAATGAGGCAATCTCTCAGCATAGTTGGTCACAGCGTGTCTTCTCAATGCTTTTTTCCGTGACCAGCTTTATGTCGATTGCTTTAATGTTGGATCTGCAAACAACCTTTTCATATTGGCATCCACTGAGGCGCAAATGTTGTCTAACTGGAAGCCTTGACAAACTAATGGCCTACCTCATTTAATTGGTTTTCTGCATCACATTATTTTTCTGTAAAAGATATTCATTCAAGTGTAGATGGTGTTAAATAGTTCTGTTTCCTTGCTACAAGTAAAATACAGCAATAACCTCTGAAAAAAAGATATGAGTATAAAGTAAAATGTGCTCATTGGAAAAGAGGATAATTTTGAAGCAGGGTTAGAGTAGCGACTCAATAAAAAAAGAGGAGGGTTTGAAGTCTGAGGCGTGAGGCGCTTGTAGGTGAAGAGATGGATTCGTAGGGACGAATTGAAAGATAGATGATAAAACTTTCAATTGGTATTGCGATTTTCCAGGTCCACTCTTTCATTCACTCACTCTCTCCAAATCTCTCACCCCTTCTCTCTATCCTTACCTTTTTCTCACCTCTCTCTTTATGTCTCTCCAGACTTGTCAAACATTTTAAATCAAGGGAAGGGAGGTGATAGCATCTGTGCAAATGAGAGAAAGATTTGAATTTGAAATGAGATTGGTCTCTGAAAGGTTGGGTTGGAAAGTGTTTGTCTCCTGTTTCTGTGGGTTTTTAGCTTGTCTTAAATAAGAAAGATGGTAAGAAGACGAGCTGAAATGGTCATTATTATTCAATGGAGAGGTAATGTCTAGTGTCTCATCTACACGGATTCAATCCCCCCCCCCGCCCCTACTAAACAACCTAACAACACAGAAATATCTCCATTTCTCTCTTCGGCATCAAAATTGGTAAACACAGAAAATTTCTGTGAACCTCTGCAAATATTCTCTCTGAAAAAGATGGCTGGCTCCAATCGCAATGCATCAAAACATGCAAACGGAATAATAAACAAATTTTAGATTTAGCACCACTCTCTTGAGTTTTTCTCTTCACCTTCCAATTGTTATTTTCATCACCACACACACACACACATATATATACACATGAACTATCGGTAAATGGACAATTTATATCTTGAAAAATCTGATAATTATAAAGACATTTATTAGGAACGTGTTGCTCAGCACTGATTTTACTCGGTAGCAAATCAAGCAACCTTTGTGTGAAATTTTTTTTCTAAATGAGTGTCGTGAGGGGATCAAACCAGCATTTTGAAAGCAGCTTTATTTATCTCATAAATATATAAAAATATGCATTATCATCAATAAAACTACTTTTTTCTGAAAAATTTTTTACAGGAATAGAAAATAGTTTGATATTGTATTAAATGATTGGATAATTTTTTGAACCGTGTATAACAATATTATGATCCTTAATAAGTAGAAATCCCACGAAATACATGTATTGTAAATACATATATATATATATATATATATATATATATATATATATATATATATATATATATATGATTTTTACCCTCGGACAGTCCACATAGTGGATTAAAGACGTGTAGAAAGATTAAAATCTAGCTGGAACCCGTTTAAAATGAATCAAGGAAAGACAGCCCTGACGACCCTCGGACAGACGACCATTATAATATGATATATAATTTCAATTCTCTCCCATTGTGTCGTAGGAACAGTTGACACACGAAACATTTCGGACATGTTTCTTGGTTACTCAGACTGTCTGAAAATCAAGGATATAATTTTCCATATGTTGACTACTCTCCACAAAGTTTTTCGTGATAGATCTTGATGATATATATCGATGAAAAGGGAATATAATGCGAATAATTATTCTTTTAAACTTATGCATTGAAAGACAATTGATTTTGAATTTTATTTTCCTTTGATACGCAAAATACCATGAAATACTGAAAATAAGTTTGCCTGTATAAATTCGACAAATATAAGCTGACCATCCATTTTGAATCTAAATAATAATAATTATCTGACCGAATAAAAATGCTTCCTCTCTGATAGCTATTGCATTGCAAAAATATATTTTTAGATACCATGATAATAACACAGGTGTTTAA
This sequence comes from Thysanoteuthis rhombus, assembly GCA_963457665.1. NCBI lineage: Eukaryota > Metazoa > Mollusca > Cephalopoda > Oegopsida > Thysanoteuthidae > Thysanoteuthis > Thysanoteuthis major. The sequence continues at coordinate 52,496,876 of OY735222.1, read as the reverse complement.
GATGTCATTTTCATAAAAAGAAACCTTGAGGACGAATTAGGGTAGTCCATTTTATCCACAAGAAGGTAATGTTCAGTTAGTGCATTTTCCGAGGCAGACACAAAACTCTGTGCAAACCCTATCGTTCTTGCAGATTTACAGTGCCATGGATATTTCACTTCACGTATGCATCTAACCACATGGTGCGAGGGCAACAAAGTTCTGCATTGATCTAGGAAAAAGCAGCCTCTTCCTCAAAGTGATCAGATAAATCTGACAAGGTAGAAATGCAACCTGAATAATCGGCAAAATGTCCGTTGATATCTGCAACGCTAGATCCTTCTGCTTTATGGAGTTTTAACATGAAAGCTTTCCAAATACAGATGATTTATTTCTTTACAAATTGGAATCTTCCAAACCTGATTTTGATGGAGATTTTCCTGGTTTTATTTGAGTCAGTCATTAAAGTATCGTGATTGCTGCTGGGAACAGGCGGCGATGGTTCATCTTGGTGATCAAAGTTATCTATGTGGATTCATCATATAATCTGATAGAAATACAACCCTTCCTTTCACAGCGGGGCATTTTCAAGCAAGTAAACACACGAGATGAGTCACATGAAATAAGTATACTGCAGCTCAAATGTCACTTTGAATCCTACTATTAAGAAGAAAAAAGGGCATAATCTAAAAAAAGAAATTAAAATAATCAGCATGAATTTTTCTTTCCGTTGATATACAACATGATATATCATAAAAACACATTTTCGTCGAAAGCATTTTCAATATATCTTCAGCATATGAAAAAGTGTACCCTTGATTTTCTGACTGGTCAACTCACCCAGAAATATTCGTGCGTCAACTCTGAAATTCCTTCAGGTTGCTACTAAACGGTTTGTAGTAACTAGACATTCATATTAATTACGATTCGCCTCTCCCTCATCTCCTCTATTCATCAGTTGCGTTTGCTACTTGTTCCTGTAGATCAGTGGTTAGAGCTGTCACACGCTAACCAGTTACCCACCGGCAAAAATTTTCACCAGGAACTTATTATTTATTCTGATCCACGCAGTTAATTTATTCACACACTGCCAAAGGGAAGTCGGCCTGAATATAGTTGCCATAAAAAATTTTGAGAAGTAGCTAAATAGCAGCAAGAAACAATAATAATGTTTTTTTTAAATGAGACATCTTTTGTATTTCGATATCTGCGTGTGCAGTTATGTAACATTACTATGGTAACAATAGAGTTGATATCTATCAGTGAGTGTTATATTATTATACGTAGAGACGTAGATTAATAGACACATATTCTTCTTCTTCTTCTTCTTCTTCTTCTTCCTTTTCTTCTTTTTCTTCTTTTTCTTCTTCTTCCTCTTCTTCCTCTTCTTCTTCTTCTTCTTCTTCTTTTTCTTCTTCTTCCTCTTCTTCCTCTTCTTCTTCTTCTTCTTCTTCTTCTTCTTCTTCTTCTTCTTCTTCTTCTTCTTCTTCTTCTTCTTCCTTTTCTTCTTTTTCTTCTTCTTCCTCTTCTTCTTCTTCTTCTTCTTCTTCTTCTTCTTCTTCTTCTTCTTCTTCCTCTTCTTCTTCTTCTTCTTCTTCTTCTTCTTCTTCTTCTTCTTCTTCTTCTTCTTCTTCTTCTTCTTCTTCTTCTTCTTCTTCTTCTTCTTCTTCTTCTTCTTCTTCTTCTTCGCCAAAGAAGTAATGTATTCATTGCAGTTTCGTCAATTCGATTCTGATTGGAGAGCTTCTTACCTGTAAAGAAATGGTTGCCATTCTCGAAATAAAATAATAATTAGTAGTAGTAGTTGTGAGCAGGTAGTGAGGTACCAAGTGTCAGTAGATTTTATATGTACGAGGAAGCGTTATATGCTAGTAAATACAAAGATGGATAATACAATTCTCACTTGTAAGTAAAAATAAGTATGGCAGGTACGATTGGCTGAAAAGGAACACAAAATTCTGGATCCGTATTGCATTTACAAATATAATTTCTCAAACCTACGCCCATTCAAAATACAACGGCAAACCCATTGATTCAATTGAATCATTTTGGGTCCGTGGGCAGTAGGGTGACAAATGGAGTCTATACATACCAGGGAGTGTTACGTACTTGTAGGTAAAAAGATGAATAAGTAGGTACGTATTGCTAAAAATCCTCCCTGGATTTCATCATTATCATTTTCAACAGCCTCAGCCTCCTGGCGTCCGTTGTTGGACAAAGGCCTTCCCAAAAATTCCACCAGACCTCTCTATCATAGGCGTTGCGGAACCAATGCTCTGTGAGCTTGTCTATTCCATAATACCATCTTATTTTCGCCGCTCATATTTTCACTGATCACCTCAGAGGATCCACATTGTGAGTCGAGATATCCAATGATTGTTTGCCATTCTTGCAACATGACCAGCCCATTGCCATTTCAGTTTCCAGTGGACTCTATGATATCTCTGTTTTATGATATCAGCTGTTTTTGTTTTTTTTTTTGTTTTGTTTTGTTTTTTTCTCATTTACTGTGCTGTCTTGTGATCTCTCGATGTGATGTTTGACATGATTCTTTCACGCGCACCTTGCTTGGTTTTCAGTTTGAGGGTCAATCTTTTTGGTTAGGTTCCATGTTTCAGCTCCATAGGCGACTGTCTAGGATATTGGTTGGTTGTAGACCCTTCTTTTTAAGACTGATAGGATTTCCATGTTCTTTATGTTTGAGTTGACTCTACCGAAAGCTTGCCAATCGATGTTGATCTGTCGCCTGAGACAGAATTTCAAATTGATTTCATCCACTTGGCTCTGTAGGGCTGACATGTTTTAACGATCATATTCTAGAACCCAACTCAGATCGACTTATTTTGATAAAGTTTGCAAACTTTCTGAAGAATAAATCACTTTATACATCTGATATATAAAATAATTGTCTCTCTTTGTCACTATATCCGCCTCTTAAAAATTACTGCAGCTCAACAAAATTTGCCATAAATTTTGTATGCATACTCAATGGACCTAGGGGAATGTTTCCAAGTCAAGTTTTTTGAGAAAAGATGTTTATGGGTATAAGAACGTTCTATTTACGATGTTATTATAATGGTAAATTAGATATTTATTTTTCCATTCAGTATACATATAAACATATGAATATGTTATATCATATGAAACTCTATCTGAAATGAGCTCCCGTCGTTACCCAGAGAATGAGTCACTTTGCCTGGAGAGCATAGATAGAATACTATAAATGTATTCATTACAAACGAAAAGATGTACACGTAGAATTATTTTTTCTGTCAGTTTTCAACAACTCTTGATATTTTCTGTTTACTTTTTTTTATTGAGTTTGAAACAACATGGCGAAGGAATTGGCTAAAAGCTCGAAGTATCTTTTTTAATATCAGAAAAATATCAGTTTTATTCGTGAAAAATCAGAGATGTTCATAATTATTTTCCGTCTGAGACATCAGCAGTTGAAATCTGTTTTCGTGGGAGATCATCAATAAAATGGGCCTATGTATCCGTTAGACGATTATTTCGTTTCCTTCACTCTTGATAATGATATCGGACACAGCGAGTACCTACTTATCATTTATGCATACCAATAATCCAAGAATGGATTTGATATTCATAGAAATGGCCAACGACTTCAAATTCATGAACGTGATGATTGTATTTTGCTGATGGGGATCCTAATAATGATCAAAACGTTCATATCCTTAATTTGTACTTGCTTGAGGAGAGTTTATTTCGTAAACTGAACATGGATGGATTAAGATTCAAATCCTTCCACATGAACATGGGTGGATCGAAGACCCGAGGATTATCCATTGATTTGATTCACCTTGGCACCCCAAAGAAATATTACAAAAACGGAATCTCCCAAATATTTAATTTGACTCATTTCTTATAGGAGCCTCGCAAAATCTGTCTCCAAATCTCATCCTACCTAGAATATTTGATTATCATATATGATAAATACTTATAGAATCCCCACAACTAATTTGTTCCACGCTTGTGTGATTACCAAATAAGTTCTATTTTTTTAAGATCAATGGGTGATCATATATATATATATATATATATATATATATATATATATATATATATATATATATATATATATATATATACCGTTTTCTTACGTCAAATCTTTTCTGACATTCTGGGATTTTTTTTATCTGTGTGCGTACGTTAAATCTTTTTTGGCGGTTCGGATCTGAGATTCAAAAAGGGATGTCCACGTGTAATGGTTATTGGAAAATTATCTAAAAAGAACTGGTGGTATCTAATATTGTTACTTTACATATATATATATATATATATATATATATATATATATATATATATATATATATATATATATATATATATATAAAGTTAATTGCTCTAATGTTCGACAGTTACGTATATTTATAACATATAATGAACCTAAATATTATGTTCATGTAAATGAGAAATTACTTCTATTGATATGCAGTGTTCATTTTTTAGAAGTTGTTGTTTGGTAAATTAATATCTACATAATCAAAATGTTCTTTTGTATCCGTCTTCAGCAATTAATTTTTTTCGAAAAGTATATTATTGCTCAGAAAATCAATTATGATAAGCTTTTCCACATGACATATGTAACATGTTTTGGCTATTTATATTTGGTATGAATTCCAATGTCATTCTTTTTTCAGACATATTTTAATCTCCAGTTATAGTTTGTTAAGGATTTACTACATGTACGTAATATAAATATGTGTGTGTGTGTGTGTGTAAGATAGATAAATAAATTGATAAATATATGCATATATACATAAAAATGAGCAAACTTCGATGCATATGAATAAACACAATGATGAATAGATAAAAAGGTTGACTATCTGCGATTGCAATTACTTCTGAGACGACGTGCATGAATATATGAAGCTACATACATAATGCAGCAACATATATATATATATATATATATATATATATATATATATATATATATATATATATATATATATATTCTAAGTTTGATAACAGATTTGGTAGCTTCGTTTCTCCACAAGAAAAATACCGAAAACTTTTACGTCATCACAGTGATCCTAAAGGTAATCACTATAATACGCTTAATCTTGAGAGAGATCACAGTCCTCTCTCTTTCTCTCCTTCCTCTCTCTCTCTCTCTCTCTCTCTCTCTCTCTCTCTGTCTGTCTATCTCCCCCTCTCAGTTCCTACTTGTGTTACCTTTCCTTTTGCAATCTGTTTCTCTCAGTTTATCTTCTTTTTTTTTTTCTCCCTTGGGTTTTTTTCTCATCCTTTCTCGCCTTTTTCGGTCGCTCTTGAAAACAGAGAATGATTTCGATACAAAAACATAGAAAAAGACATCAGATAGATATATCAATAGATAGATGGATAGATAGATATCAGGATAGATAGATAAATGTAAAAATACGGATGGATAGATTGATAGATATTGAAAAATTAAGATAGATGGGTAGAGGTATGAATGTGGAAAGATGAATAGATATGGAAAGATTGAGATAGATAGATAGATTGATAGATAAATAAATAGATAGCTAGAGAAAGAAGACCTTTACATCTACCGAGGACAGCGATTCTCCATGAAGTCATCAAAAGGAAAGAAAAATACAACAAACAATCATATTAATCCTTAAGAGAAAAGTACACAACCAATGCATCTTCCTAAAAGTCTCGTACACATGAAAGAATCGAGTTTCATATTATATGGATAGATCATAAGATTATATAAGAAAAAATACTGAAGTCTGAGGTATCATAGAAACAGTTAGAAAACTAATGGCAATGGGCTGGACATGTTACAAGAATTGCAGACAATCGCTGGATATCACGTTTTACAATGTGGATCCCCTGCGATCATATGAAAAATCGTGGCCGAAATAAAGTAAGATGTTATGAGGAGCTAGATAAATTCAGAAAGTGCCGGATCCGCAATTCCCATGATAGAGAGCTCTGGCGAATCTTCGGGAATGTCTATGTCTAATGACGGATCCTGGAAGGAGGAGGAGGAGGAGGAGGAGGAGGAGGAGGAGGATGACTAGTTACCTTGACCTTATTTCTAGTTACTTCTCACCACCAACGAGAGTAAAGTTGTAATAAAAAGGCAAGCAGAAATTAGTCCATACGAACTAAGTTGGATGGAAAGAAATTCCGAAGAAGTTTTATCTGTCTAAGCATAGGAAACTGTTGCGAAAGAATTCATTTTTTTAGTCGATTAACTTCGAGTTGAAAACAAAGACCAATGATGTATAAAGCTCAAGTGTGTATAATGACCGTTCGTTTGGCTCGAACTTGGTGCCTTCAGGAGAGTCACGCACACTTTCTTCAAGACATTAACAATCGTAGCTTTTATCATCAAAGACGTCCGACATAATCACAGAGAACCTATCAGTAATTGCCGCCAGCATTTAGTCTCAGCAGAGAAGGCAAACGTTCGGACAACGTCCATTGCTCATTAATAACCTCTGTGGACCCCTCACAGTGACCCCCTCTCTCACTCTCTTTCGCCCTTTATCTCTCTGTCTCTCTCCTTAAACACAATCTCTCACTCACTGTATATTTCTCTACACCTTCCCTCTATAAACACATACATACACACTCTCTCTCGCTCCTTAAACAAACTCTCTCACTCGCTGTATATTTCCCTCCACCTTCTCCCCTCCCTTTGAACACACGTTCTCTTTCTCTCTCCTCAAACATACACTCTCTCTCTCTCTCTCTCACCGTATATCTTCCTCCACCTTTCCCGCCCCAATGAACACACTCGCTCTCTCACTCTCTCTCACTCTTTCACTCCAGCTTCTCTTTTTCTCTCGACCCCACTTTGATTGATCTTGTGCCTGGTCAAGGACAATCAATGTGCAATCTCTCTTTTGGTCTTTCTTTCTCTCACCTACTCTCTCCATATTCATACACTCTTTATCCCGAACTTCTCTTCTCATTCATTGATCTCATTCTGCCTAGTCAAGGGAAATATAATCTTTCCCTCTCTCTCTCTCTCTCCCTCTCTCTCTGATTGATCTTCTTGTCCCTGGTCAAGAGAATTCTGCCCTCTCTCTCTCTCTCTGTCTCTCTCTTTCTCTCTCTCTTTCTCTCTCTCTCTGTTTGTATCTCCTTGAACCTGATCAATGGAAATCTGCAAATTCATCCCCTCTTTGATGACCTGACAATAACACGGACCTGCTGACCAATAATGACCGTGTAGGAATAGTCAAGATCTGGAAGACAAATCAAATCGATCGAATTAGAGTTACGGGCCGGGGTTGGTCAAGCGCGCGGATGAATTGACCAGGTCAGGAAATAAAGAGAGATGTAGGAGGAATGGAGCCTCTGTGAAGGGAATCAACTTGTAAAGTATGCCTTTGGCAAACTTTCGGACAAGTTGAAGCCTGGAACTGACTTTGGTTTTTACCTTCACAACAAGAACAATAACAATCCCCACCTATTTCAGGCAAAGCAGATCTTCACCGATTGCATTCCCAATATTAGAATTCAAAATAGTGAAACACTACCCCCCTTAAATCTTTTGGTTCAAAAAGAGTCAAGTTTGACCCTTTTGCAGCCAGGAGTTTTTCTTATTCGATTCTTTAAAAGGGTTTCTGTGAATTGGAGACGTTTTTCATCTCTCTCTCTTGATTTCTCTCCCTCCCTCTCTCTCTCTCTCTCTTTTATTTTCCTTCATCCAGGCCTTTCTCTCTCACTCTCTCTCTCTCTCTCTCTCACTCTCTCTTGATTTCTCTCCCTCTCTCTTGATTTCTCTCCCTCTCTCTCTGTCTCTCTCTCTGTCTCTCTCTCTTTTATTTTCCTTCATCCAGGCCTTTCTCTCCACCTCTCTCTCTCTCTCCCTTGGCCAGTCTTTCAGGTATTTTCTCCCAGTCTTTCTCTCGAATTCGATTTTTTCTGTGTCTTTCCTTATTTTTTTGTCTCTCAAACATTTTCTCAAATTTTCAGTCTTTTTCTCTCAGTCTATATAACTTTAATCTCTCTCCCCCGCCCCCCTCTCTCTCTCTCTCTCTCTCTCTCTCTCTCTCTCTCTCTCTCTCTCTCTCTCTCTCTCTTCAGAAAAGACTCCAAGAGAGTGTGGGTGCTAAAACTGTCTACATAAGTTTCTCAGATGTATTATACACACAGGCTGCACTAATGGAGCTAGAAGGCTGAAGCTTCAAACATCTACTCCTTGTCACGTCAACAAAAAAACTTTCCTATTTGTTGTTTTGAAAATTCAACCCCTAAATAGATTTCTCGTGGTGGTTTCGAATTGCAATGTAATTTTATGGTAAATAGATGCTTCAATTTGCGTCTATTTCTTTTTTGTTTTTTGTTTTTTGGAAAATTCAGGAATTTTTAGTGATCACTGTACAAGAAGCAAATCAAAATGCAACTAACTTCCCCTAATATAAAATGATATGCAGGCCTAATTACTGATGAGTTATCATCGCTAAATGAAGGTTTAACCATCGTTATAAACCAAATCGTCACATTTATAGACATACTGTCTCTACTCAAAGTATCAAACACTATTGGAATAAAGATATTTCGGATAGAGGAACGACTTGTAAATATATTTTTACCGATATATATATATATATATATATATATATATATATATATATATATAAATATATTGAGAGAGAGAGAGGGGGGGGAGAGAGAGAGAAAGAGACACACGCACGCACATATACATATATGTATATAGTCACGAACACACACACACACACATATATACATATATATATATATATATATATATATATATATATATATATATATATATATATATATATATATATTTACTAACTTCAATATTCAATCATATCCACCCTTGTTATGCCCGTTGGATAATCAGAAAATATTAGAATCGTCTTGTTTTTAATACTCTTTCGCCATTTTTTTCATTGCTATCTCTCTAAGGGCACCTGTCATCGCTGGTTTTCCGAAAGAACATCACGTTTTTATTTCGTTTTTGGATATTTGAATTTTTTGGTTTTCTTTTTTGTACGAAAGATTTTCCATAATATCTGTGATGTTTCTCTATGTTTTGTTTTTTTTATCTCTCACTTTGTCATCTTCAAATTATTATTCCCTTACACGTGACAGGAATTAACATTAATATCATCCAACCCTATCATTCATTCTTACATATATATATATGTGTGTTATTAGTAAATGGATATATGATACCTCTGAATCATGATAATTTGCGTTACATTATGTTGAATCCGATATTTGAAATGATATTTCGTTGTTAAATAATCTAAATAGAACAAACAATTAGAGAAAAATTGAGCTGCTGCAGGAATCGAATCTGACACCGATAAGGGTAGCTGCTTCAACGTAGTGTTGCTCTTCCCATTGAGCTAAACACCCGCCGGTAATGCGTAGGTCCAAATGAATGTATTTACTCCAAATCTTCATTTTCTTGCCTTTTTGTGTCGTTTTTAGTCCATTTAATTACATGAAAATGTTTTTTAATCATAACAATTTCCTTACGTCTATTGCAGTGCTTGGTGGTGTGTACAATATTTTTAGTTTTTTGCTTTTCGTTTTTGGTCCCATGGTTTTTCTACAAAAACAAGGAAGGTAGTGTTTAGGCAAGGACCTTGTACTACAGTCAGAATTGGCATTGAACATTAGATATTTTGGTAGTCAAATATATGTATTAAAATCTTAAGATATGCAAGATGTAAGCGTTTTTTGAATATATCTAAATACCGAAATCTCGAGCGGAAAGATTTTTTTAAACTATGTACAAGGAGGGAGAAACTTCAGTGCGATTGAGACATTGTCAGAAAATATTGGAAAAGAATTTGAATAGACTAAAAGAGCTAACCGTTTTTTTAAACGAAATTATGTAAAAACGTGAGGAAATATAATTTGAGGCATTTCTGGTAAAGCTCGTGAACTGCTTTCAATTATATGCTCGACGTACAGTAAATGAACATAGAATTGGTTTAATAAAGAAAGTTAGAAAATGCGGAATATGAAATATCTTATATTCAAAATACATGCCGAAAATCATACTCAGAAAATAGTAAGAGTGTGTATAAAAAACGTAAATTATGGATGGAAAGCAGTAATATCTTTATTCATTTATGTATGGACCCTTCACATTGAAAAGACTCATCTCATTTAAGTACAAGGGAATAATAAAGAAATTAAAACTCCACCAAAAATATTTTTAAAAAACATGCGTAAAAAGTATGGAGAAAAAACTCGACAAGAAATTCAAAAATTTAGAAAACGGGTGAAATTTAATTTGAAAAATGAATGTAAAAATATTTTGAGGTGGTAAGGATGAAATTGAATTGATACTATCATCCTCATCCTTATCATCATCATCATCATCATCATCATCAGTCTTTTAGCGTCCGTCGTTGGACATAGACCTTCCCCAGGATTTGCCACGTCGCGGAGCCAGTACTTCCTGAACTTGTCTAGCTCGTCTCTCCATCTAATACTTTGCCGGCCTCGGTTGCGCATGTGGTCTCGGGGAATCCATGTTGTGAGTCGCGATGTCCATCGATTGTCTGCCATTCTTGCAACATGGCCAGCCCACCACCATTTGAGATTTTGAATGGATTCTATGATGTCCTTAACTCTTGTCTTTTCTCGGATGTACTGTGCTGTATTGTGGTCTCTCCATCAGAGGCCTAGAGTTATTCTCTCATGTGCATGTTGCATGGTTCTCAATTTGCGGCTCTGTCTCTTGGTTAGGTTCCATACTATAGTGAAAAATAAATACTGCGGACTGAATTTGGATTGCCTGTAATCCTGTGCTAGACTGATCGTAGATAAATTTATAAAGTAAGACAATGTGTCTTCCGAAGAACCTAAAAACATGGAAAGTGTGGAAGGGAATCTCTAACAAAACTATGAAGATGTAGAAAGCGTTGAAATTAAATTTGGAGAAAGAAATGTAAGAAAAATCTTCTGAAGCAGTATAAATGAAAATGAATTGATACAATAAAGAAAGAAAATGTCGTCTGCTTCTAAGAATATGCAGATTGCTTAAGAAAAATGATTATTTTTTGTTCGAAATCTTCTATCTGGGTAAACATGGGATGGAAATATGTTTGAAATTTGATTTGACAGAGAGTTAGTTTTTTTTTCTAGAATATGGGTGGGGGCAGAGTTAACAACAAGACATGAATTAAAGAAAGATATCATTTTTCACGGATTTAGGCAATTGCCTTTCGTTAGAAAAATGAGGAGTCTATTTTGCGACTGGTAACCAGGCAAATTCTGCGGGTGAATTTCATACGGCGTCGAATGTCGTGGCTCAATTTTCGAATTTTTTGTATCAACTTCATTCTATCTTTTTGAATCAAGGGTGAATCAAATGTGTGTCTTTGGCCCTTGAAGTGATAACTTCCGGTTCGACGTAACCGGAAGTCAGGTTTCAGTTGAGATTTGTTGTTACATTATAAATAGGACTGCCAAGTAAAACCTTTTTATAAATAACAAAGAGCCTATGTCCTCCTCTGGAGAGAGAGAGAGAGAGAGAGAGAGAGAGAGAGAGAGAGACGGGGGGGGCAATAACAAGAACGAGAAGAAGGAGAAACCTATGGATAGGAAGAAAAGGGCGAAGAAAGTGAATGTGGGAAGAAATATTTATTCCATCCTTTTTTTCATCGTTTACTCCTGACGGACACTTGTCATCAGTGGATTCTTGTTGTGTTATCACGTTTTCATTTCTGTTCGAGATATTTTGTCGTTTATTTGTTCCAAAGAAATTATGAATTGCTTCGTGTTTGTTTTGGGGTTTGTTTTTTTTTTTGTTTGTTTGTTTCATTTCATCTTGTGAAATTTTTGAAAACGCAATGTTGATATCTTTTTATGTGACGGGAATTAACATTGAAAGCACAAAATAATCAAAAGGGGATATGAAGAGGTCGGATATTTGTTGTTCTCATTTTTTTGGTTGTGTGTATGTGTGTGCGTGTGTGTGACGGTTCGTGAATACATGTGTGTAACTGCACGTGTATTCATTCTTCTGGTTGTGTGTGTGTGTGTGTGTGTGTGTGACGATTGGTGAACACGTGTGTGTAACTGTCTGTGTGTTCGTTTTTTTTTATTCTTTTGGTCGTTTGTGAGTTTGTGTGTGTGTGTGTGACGATTGGTGACCACGTGTGTGTAACTGTACGCGTATTCATTCTTTTGGTTGTGTGTGTGTATGTGCATGACGGTTGGTGAACACGTACGTACAACCGTGTGTATATCCATTCTTTTGATGATGAAGATGTTTGTGTGTGTGTGTATGTGACAGTTGGTGAAGGCATCTGTGTAACTGTCTCTGTGTGTTTTCGCCTCACACACTCACTCACACCCGAATGAAGGCAGAAACACACACGGACAATTACACATACGAGTTCACCAAACGATCAAACACACACACATACACAACCAAAAGAATGAAGAAAAAATCCAATCCACCCTTTTGTATCCATCTGACTTTCCTCAAAGCCAAAATATCTCACCCCATGCTGACCCTTGTCGCTCACACCCTGGCATCCCCTCCCCCTTATTCCACTACAAAACATTTAGGCAATAACTTAATACACTACACTTTTCTTTGTTTCATCTATAACCCCTAAAATATAAACTGCTACACATTTTGTTACAGTTTTTTGCAAAGGTGAGTACTTTTGAAAACGCTGCGGCAACACCAGAGAAATGCATCAAGTCTATTATCTTTGTGATAATAAAAGGTTTCGAGAAGTAACAGAGTTGTTTTCTCGAACATACACACACATACACACACATAAAAGCACACACACACATACACACACATAAAAGCACACACACACACACACACACACACATATATATATATATACATAGAGAGAGAGAGAGAAGCAGTAGCAGTAGTAGTATAGAGGAAAGTTGATTTGAAAGCCAACAGATGAAATTTAAAAAAAAACAAAAAACAAGAAGACACCATGAATGAATAAGTGGGAAGAGGGACATAAAGAAACAGCGAAAGAGGAAAAATGAAGAAAATTGGAAGAAGAAGAACTGATAGATGTGGTAGAAAAAAAAAGAAGACGACAACGTAGAAATGGGAGGAAGAAGAGGAAGAAGACAATGAAGTGAAGGAGGGAAACGAAAGAAGAAGAAGAAGAAGAAGAAGAAGAAGAAGAAGAAGAAGAAGAAGAAGAAGAAGAAGAAGAAGAAGAAGAAGAAGAAGAAGAAGAAGTAGTGGAAAGGGAGATAATGTGAAGAAACCAAAATAGAATAAGGGAAAGGATGGCGTAGAGCTTCGAAATAGAAAAAAAGTCTAAGAAAACCAGAAAGAAAAATATTCATTCCGATGGGACGAATAATAGTCAATGCCTTTCACAAAGTATCCGTGCAGCAAGATAATCTGAAAAAATCCACCGATGTTTTTATTATCAGGGCCCAAATCTCGTGGAAACTCGTTAGCGTCACGGCGAGATGTTTCGAAAGAGAGATTACCATTGAAACCTACAAACAAAAAGGTCTGGTTAGTCACTCAATAGAAGCCGTAATGTTACAAACATCTTTTGGCAGTATACTGTGTTGGGAGTGATCGATTAAAAGATTGGAAAAAGGGGCGACCAATGGATAAGTTAATTCATGTGCAGTGATAACTAAAAAATCCGAATTTTCAAGAAAATAAACTAGCTTGAACGCTGTCGGACACAAACTGAAGGACCGATTTAGCATAAACTTAGATTGCAAATAGAAACCACACAAATTTGGGATTCAAAAAACAACATGCAGGACACGTACATAACCAGTCAAACAGTCAGCCACGTAGTCGAGGGTTCTAGTGACTGTTGTCTTTGACAGTCTCTAACTAAGCAAACATTGATCAAGAAAAGTTTTGAAAGGTGTTAGAGAGAATGGTGAATGATCTCCAGTTGACAAAGATATCGTGATAATGAGCGGGATTTCCACTGACGGTCGCAATGTTGTGGAGCAGGAGCAAGAAGCTACTTTCAAACAAAAGGTTGAAGCATCTGTGGTGGGAGTATATAAAAAGTTGCATGAATTAGCTTCGCTAAGCTGAATGAAAAGTAAAAAAAAATGTTTCACACCCAACTTTATACGCTACATTAAAACGACAGTATCATCAGTGTTTCTCATACTTTATCGTATGACGACGATACGCTAATAAATATGTTTGAATTACGTGGCCCACCAACTCTTTGAAAATATGATTTGCTGTTTGATCATCATCCTACTTCCACATAGTAGTAAACTTTGAACAAGTACTAAAGGGGTTATCTGTCAATGGGCACACTACGAAAAAGAAATGAATCAGATGAAAACGTTTCAGTTGTCAATATTTATATCAACGCACTGGTATACGTATTCAACATCTCTTTTTTTTCTTTCATCCGCGGCTAAAAAGGTAGGGTCTCACAAACTCTAGAAATAAAACCACTAGATTGGTACCTCCACGATGGAAGCTGGACAAACATAATACCCGTACTGGACATGTTCAACGCACGAACTACTTGCCTGTGCTTTGGAAAACGCAGAACACTCAAGATCCTCAAAAGAAGTCAAGTGATGACTCACGCTGATTTAGTCTCCAGTAGCGCAAACTCAACCTTCAATAAAAATCATAATTGTCATGAAAGGAAAGTATACAATCAATATATATTTTCAATGGTCACTTAAGGGGCTGAAACATGGAACTCAAGCCAAAAATTGATCCACAAACTGATAACCATGGAACGCATACAGGAGTTAATCATGCCTAACATGGAGAGATCATAAGGCAGCACATTGTATTAGAAAACAAAGACTAAGATACATCACAAAATCAAAAAGAAAGCACAAATGGTAACAAGCCGGTCATGTTGCAAGAATGTCAGATAACTGCTCGGCCTCACGGCTCAAAATGTGGATCCCCTGAGATCATAAGCGGAACTGTGGCTGACAGAAACTAAGATAGCGTGCCGGACCGATCCAGAAAATACTGGCTCTGCGACGCCCGTGTTAGAGGGATCTAGCAAATCTTGAAGAGGGTCTATGTCCAGCGACAGACGCTAGATGATGATGATGATGATGATGATGATGATTGTGCAACGGCAAAACAAGATTACCTTTGGAAATTACTAACACCTATTTTAGAAACCGTCAATCAAAACTGTCATCTAAATCGTCAACAGACCTGTCTTCAATTCTTAAGTGGGTCTTGCTGGTTGGTTGGTTGGTTGGCTATACACCTGAAGAAAGCCGCAGAATGAATCGCTTGAAACGTCGTGTTAACAGCACAAACAACGGGAAGAAGTTCAATCGTCCGTAAAACTATTTGAATGTGAATACACGTTTTACTGTTTAATCATTATCTTCCATGTTGTAATCGACATTGAAGTAACAACGAAAAAGTGCAATGTAAATCGACGATCTCTTATATCTTTCCTGTACTAAACTTTTCCGCCCCGAAAAGTGAAAACGGTTTGAAATTATTTTCAATATAGCCTATGACATTTGGTGGGTCATGTTACTCAGGCCGGCTAAGTTTGATTTCATTCAGTTCAACGGTTTCGGCATACATTGGATTATAAGCCCAATTTTTTTTGGCAAAATCTAGAAAAGAAAGATAATTTCTTTGATTTTGATTCATGAAAAAAAGTTACTCTGAATAGAATTCTCTACAAGGTGTATTTGAACTTGTTTGAGCTATACAAAGGTTATTGCAAACGTCCCCGCCAGTGAACAGTGATCAAGGGAGGTTTTGAAGCATGCTGAAGAGGGAAACGAATGATAGACAATCGACAAAGGAAGATTTGAAGGAGGAATATTAAGGTTCAATGTTGGATGGGATTGCAAAGACGAGGGTGTGATCAGAAAGGGGTGTGGCAAAACTAAGAAGCTACAATCAAAAGGAAGGTTGAATTGTTTGCGGTGCGAATATATCAGTGGATCCCTAACTTGATTTTACGATGGCACGCAATAAAATAGATTTGACTTGGACGGCACACCTACTATTCACGCCATTGAAAGATGGATATGTGTTTTACTGTTTGATCATCGTCCCGCTTTCACTTAGTAGTAAACTTTGAAGCACGAATGAAAAGAGTGCACTGTGAGTCGACGTATTGTAAGAAATGAATTAGACCCAAACATTTCGATAATCAATGAACGAAACATTTATATCAGTGGACTACTGTACTCATTGTACCATTAGTTCTCAAAGACAACGGCATGGTTGCGATGGGTAGGGCCGAACCGAAAAACCACGATCAAAAGAAAGGTTGAATTGTTCCTGATGGAAGTATCTGGAGAAGTTGCGTGAATCAGCTTAGCTGTTCTGAATGAAAAGCAAAGAAATGGTTTCATTCCCAACTATATACGACGTGTGTACAAAAGGAAACCAACCTTTCAAAACACTGCATCAATGATACCTTTAAGCAAGCACGCGATTGGAATGTTGTGCAGCACTGACCTTGAGCTTTAGTATTAAAAAACACACACACTACACCTCATTAGTTTGTATTAATCAACCCAGGCAATGGGTCTGTGCTAAATATTGAGGTGGTAAACATCGCCGTCCATCATTGGTTTATTTTTATCTGTCCATATTTCATATTTCCTCTTCAGTTTCCTTTTTTTCTTTCTCGCATTTTTCATTTTCTTCTTCCTTCTTGTCACACAATTAAAGGAGAAGGTCAGATAATGCTCGCAACGCAGTCTCTCGACGATGTGATCAAAGCTTTGCAGCGAGGGGAACCCATTTCAAAAGTTTCATTCGTAAACAATTGTTTATTGCCCAATCCCAATCCAAAACCCACAGTTGACTTTGTTCTTCAACTATAACAAGAACAATCCTCATCAAAAGTAAAAATTAGAATCCCCCTGGAGCATTACAAATCACAACCAACTGATTGGATGTCGTCTCCCTTACTAATTGAGCAAAACTGACAAGTCTTACTTATTCACCAGAATTTCTGTTAGAAATACGCAAAGGTTAATTTCATTATAATAAATAAATACATTCTAGGATTAACATTTCCCTACCATGATTTGAGATCTCGACCAACTGATTGGTAAGCCAATATCTAACAAACTGAGGCTAAACTGAAACATTTTTGCGTATCAATAGAATTATTATTAGGATATATGCAAGGGCTTATTTCATTTTAATACTTGAATATATTTACACAAAAAATACTTTTTTACAGTCTATTTTATAATCTTTTATTTATCATATAAATATATGGTACGAAAGTTGGAGTTAACACCTTCAGTCGGAAAAGAAGAAGTGTGGATTCTGACCCTGCAGCAGCCATCTTTGTATTTCTTGACTTTCATAAAACATTCATTCTTTTCAGGCAGGTGTTAAACTCTCAGGCAATAACAACAGTTAACAATAATCGAAACGTTTTTTTTTTCCGGGATTACAAATGTATTGCGGCGAAACGATGATTATCAAAAACAAGCCTGACTGATACAGGGTCAAACTCGACTCAAATATCTATTTCGACTGGAGAGGATTACTGGAACCTTTGTATTGAATATATAATGAATAAAGAAATTATGAAGATATATATATATATATTTTAGCATAAAAGTATTTTTTTTTATTAGAATGAAATAAGCTTATGCGTATTTGTATCAGATTTTCGCGTAAATGTGAAACTTGTCGATTTGGCTGAGTCGGTGAGAGAGCCGCTTGCCAATCACTTGGTCGTGATTTTAAAGGGGAACATTACATTTTAAACAATTCTGAAGTTGTCATTCGTCGCTCTTATTTCTCACATGATCAGCTTGTGTGCAATGTATTTGGGGATCAGAGTCACCTTATCCAAAAAAGACAACTTCAAAATTGTATAAAATTTTATTCTATCATCAGAATCTTTATCTCATTAGTAAGAATAAAGATTGGAGCATAATCTGATAGAGGATTTTGTGCGTAAACCTTTTAGAATGGAAGACATTTCGAAATAGACCTTGGTTAAATTTCTTGGAACTATCTATAAACGAACCACCTGCTGTTCTTTGTGATTTTACAATACGAAATTTACAAAAAATTTAGGTGCAAATACACCTAGATTTTTTTAATTACGAAATATCAACTATTCATTGGATTTTAGTGAAATTTCAACCACTTATCTAAGTACGGAAGGATAGATTTTTTTCTATGGTTACTTTTCAATTTCAAAATAATATTATGTGTTTGAATCAGCAGTTTAAATACAAGTCCCACAATGCATACAAAAGTAAGAAGGAAACCCTTCACTTGAACTCTTCTTTTCATCTACGATATAGACACGACGTAAATGGCCGTAGAAATGAATCAACCGAACTGAAAGTCCGAATTGTTCGAAACTAAGTTGCTATCCAGTTCTTACAATATTCGGTTGTTTCGATAAAGGATATTATTTGGAGAGTTTTCTGGTATCTTTGGTGATTGTCATGTTAAAACCCTGATTTGACCTGGTCTTGAAGACCGATCACAAACACGGTATGCAAACACACAACCATCTCAGCCACCAAGAAGTGTAGATATGTGGCTGGAGAGACCCTGGCCAAGTTTGGCAGTGAAGGTATAGAGTGGTGTTAAATTGTCAAGTGGTTAACGGCAGGGAGAATGGTCTCAGTGAGCCGAGTTCGAACTCCAGCTTGTTGAGCTCAAGTTCCTTTCGAACTAGTGTCTTTTGGAAAGATATGAATCCGTCTCTCCCCCTGATATGGGTAGAATAGCGCAGGGTGGAGTGAGTGATGTCACGTCTGCTGCTTGTTGCCTCCAAGTCGTAATCACATTTCGCAAATGGGTTGAGTAATTAGTGACGTGATAAGTGTGACCCAAACATCTAGGGTTATTCACATTTTTTAGTAAGTAGATGTTATCATTAAACCCGTCAAAATAAGGAAGAAAAAAAATTTGAAAGGGGTCTAGAGGAGTACTGATGACAATCCTGGAGTTTGTAAGCAAAACTGTATGACCAGGAGCGCTGGAATAAATACACATAGACGCGTTCACATAAAAAGGATAGACCCCTTCACCACCTTTGATGGCTACAGTAGTTCAACCCCAGCTTTTGAGTATGACGACTACAGGTTGTTGGTGCATGAATAGAGTCTTCAATTTCATTTGCATATTACCCAAGGATAAAATGCATATTTTGGCCTTTCACTTTAGGATAAGATGATAAACAAAAATTGCACACAAATTGGAGATATACAATATGTATAACTCTGAGAAACTGTCAACCCAAAATATCAACAATGGTTTCTTCAGTTTTTCAATGGGCCTGGCTGGCTTTCTATTCATGTTTCACGCGTACAGGACGTACCAATGGTGTTCGAAGAGCTGAGATTCCAGACATAACGCATCAAGTCTAAACAATTAGCTTTGTTTAGAAGCTCCAACCCATCTAAAAAAGGTTTTTAACCAGGGATTCAATTTACAATGTAAGTTTATGCTAAATTGGTCTCTCAGTTTGTGTCCAGCAGCGTTCATACCTAGTTTTTTTTCAAGTTCGGACATTTTTTTAGGGATCACTACCAAACAAGAGGTGAGAGAAATAACTTGGCCATTGATCATTCGTTTTTCCATTTGTTTTTCTAATTGATCACCCTTGCTGCCAAAGACGTTGGTCAGGCGACGGTTTCCATTTCGTGAGTGACCAGACCTATTTTTCTCATTAAAACTTGATAATCTTTCCGAACTGACATAAAATGACTGAAGAAATGTGTCGAATCGAGAAAACAAATCCTTAGAGGATCCGATTAGAATTTAAATTGAAATTTGAACAACTTTCTTAAAGACATCGGACATAAGTGATGAACAGTGACCCTGATAGCCTGCAGGATAAACTGAACCACCTACGGAGCATCTCTTCAATTGGATGATACTGCTAATCGAAAGTGTAAGAGCGGAAACTTCACTCCCCCACGTCCTACGGGCGGAATTTTCCATTTAATCCCCGTTAAAGACCTAAACAGGTCCTCTGGCCCCAATTAAGGATTTGTCCTATGTATTTATTGAATTATGACTTATTTTAAAATCATCACTTTTTGATAATATTTGATTTAAAAATCCAGGGTATTCCACAAAAGATTGGTTACTTATAGAGACAGAGATAGATAGATAGATCGATTTGACCATAGATAGATAGATAGATATGGACAGATATATATGGACGAATTGAGACAGGTATATGGATAGATAGGTAGGTAGGTAGATATGAACAGATTGAGATAGATAGATAGATAGATAGATAGATAGATAGATTGATATGACACAGACTGGGATAGATAGATAGATAGATAGATAGATAGATAGATAGATAGACTGAGATAGATAGATAGATAGATAGATTGATAGATATGAACAGACTGAGATAGATTGATAGATAGATAGATATGACACAGACTGGGATAGATAGATAGATAGATATATAGATAGATAGATTTCATAGATTTTTAATTGACACCGGACATGATGTGATAAGCGATAAGCAGTGACCCTGACAGCTCGCAGGAGGTGTTCCCAACATACGGTAAATATAATTCCAGGGGGTAAATTCCGCCTACTCGGAGGGTAAATTTGCTGATTCAGGATTTTTCCAAACATTATCATTATTTTCAAAAAAAGTTGAGAAAAAATTTGAAGTAAGCCAATTTTGTGAAAAAACAAAATCCTTTCTTTCAGCCGTTTTGAACCTGACTATTTATACATTGTATCTCTTAATTTCTAAATCCCCCCCATCTCCTTGCTTAATTTTGTTAGAATTGTAAACAAAAATTATTGAACAAAACAGGTTGGGGATAAATTTACTTTTGAAGAGTAACCAGGGCTAAAAGAGGCGAAAAATGTTGGGAACCTATGTCCAGTGGGTTACACTAGATTACTTACTCTGGGGCATCGTTTCAAGCAACAATTAACAGACTTCAATTGAAATGTGGAGGATAAACCTGAAAGATACCACCAACAGGTGACTTTATGCTAAACTGGTCCTTAAGTTTGTATCATGCTTATTTGCCGGTTTTTTTTTTTTTTGTTTTTTTTTTAATTGAGACTTTTTAGCCACCGCTGCCGAGTAAAATGCAAAGGAAATAATTTATTCATTGATCAACCTTTTTTCCATTTTTTTAAATTGATCATCTCCAACGGGGTATGCTGCCAAAAGACGTCTGATGGTTTTTATTGAGTGATTAACCAGACCGTTCGAACAGAAAAAAATTATCAACTTTTATCTTTGATCTATGAACAAAAAGAACAAACTGAATGGTCAATTTGCTTTTCCTTAATATCATTTTTTCTCTTCTGTGTCCACTCGTATTAATTCGCTGGCGTCTCTGTCTGTCTATCCGTCTGTCTGTCTGTCTGTCCATACAATACTTAAACGGATTTCAAACGACGTTGTTTACATGGTGGTTCCAATCGGGTGACTAACAAGACTTGTTATTACATTATTTATTTTTCATTGATAGTTAATTGACTTTTGTTTCAATTGGTGAATAGAAGATATTTTTGTCTGCAATAGCTAACTTTTTAAGAAGAATAGTCCATTGTTACGGACAATGCATCAGAAAAAAATCACACTTTTCAGTATATAAGTAGATTAAATTAGAATATGTTGGTATCAGATCATCGATGCTGGGAGACCGAACCCACCAACAACAGCCCACATGATTTGCTTGCTGATCATTGCTATACAGCATTCATCCTGATCTATTTTTTATTATTATCTATTCGTTAATATCAGTGAAAAAATTTGAAAGTTTTATGAGCTGGTTGGTTGGCTAAGTATGTGGGTAGGTTTCCCGCGTACAATGGAGCTAGATGGATGAAAATATAACCTTTTACTCCTCATTTAGTCTATAAAAAAACTCTCTTCCGTTTTTTCGGATTCACATCCAAAATAGATTTTTAGTGGTAAGGCTAAATTCAAAATACAAGTTTATGCTTAAATGGTCACGAGTTTCTGCCCGATTGTTTTTTGAAAATTCGAAATTTTTCGGAGTCCAACTAGACGTGAGGGAAGTGACTTATTCATCGATCGCTCCTTATTCGAACTTTTTCAATTGATCACCCCGAACACCACATGCAGCCAAAATATGTTGGTCATGTGACGGTATTAGTAACCAGACTCTTTCGATTACTTCTTCCCTTCATCTAATCTTTTTTTATTCCATGTATCTAATTTTATTTGCAAGCAACTAAAAAAAGTTCAGTTGGAGGTAAAAAAAAAAATACTCCTTGTAGTTATTAAGAATGTATCAGATAACTTTTTGAAAATTACATTTCAATTTCCCCTTTTATTAAATTTCTGTTTAAATGACAAGAAAGATTCGATTCCAGTTTCTTATTAAAATTTGATAAAATCTGATTGCCTCTTGAACTGGTTCTGCAATTCCATTTGGAAAATCAAAATCTCTTTCAATGAATATATTTCTGCGAAAATAACTACAGGGAGGCTTGGTACCGTAGTCAAGATACACTCCAGGTGAAGATCTTGCGGTACAAGAATGATTTAATTGTCTGGCATGTTTTCTTTTAGTAAAAATCTG
This sequence comes from Thysanoteuthis rhombus, assembly GCA_963457665.1. Lineage (NCBI taxonomy): Eukaryota > Metazoa > Mollusca > Cephalopoda > Oegopsida > Thysanoteuthidae > Thysanoteuthis > Thysanoteuthis major. The sequence goes on along the minus strand of OY735222.1, from coordinate 52,474,406 downwards.
AGATGCCAATCTTTTTATGTATAACTGGAACAGTTTTATGTGTTATCAAAGTTCATCTTGATTTCGGTAAAAAGTTTAATGCTAAAAGATTTGAGTGTATTGAACTCATATGTAAATAAGAAAATTATTTTGCTGTCAAAAAACATGTATCTAGACTTAAGTTATGTAAACAGTACCCCAAAAATATTGAAAAGTATTAAAACTTTACAAGTATTTTAGTGAAATGATCAAATTTGACAGAATATCAGAAACCGTCAACGAAGACTGTCGCTTAAACTATCAAGATAGGTTTCTTTAGTAGCCATTCCGTTGTAGTGATAATATGTGTGTTTTTGAGGTAATTCATTTAGTTATATAGGCAAATAACTTTTACAAGAATTTATTTTGCTGTCAAGAAACGTGTTTCTAATTGGAGGCAGCCTCATGAACAGCATCATACGAATAGATCCCAAAAAGTGCAGTACACTGGAGGGAAAAAACAAGGGTCAGGGATATCATAACAACCATTAGAAAACTCAAATGGCAATGGGCTGGTCATATTATAAGAATTTTAGACACTCACTGGATTTTATGACTTATGACGTGGGTTGCAAAAGATCATATGCGAGAGTGTAATCGGCAAAAATAAGATGGTGTGATGAATTAGACAAGTTCAGAAAGTTTTGGTTCCTCGACACAAATCTTGGGGGTGTCCAACGACTGATATTAGGATTGGCAAAAAACTGTTCAAAATTTCGGGCATATTTAACACATAAGCAAATAAGGCTATTTCTATTACATGAGGGTGGTTGGAGGGAAACCAGTGATGGGAACGGAAGCCAAGGACAGTAATTACCAATTTGACCTTTTCGACGGACAGTGGCCTGTATCGGGACAAATCATCCATGGGTGCAAGTATGGCATCTGGTACCAGGCTCTCCTGTACTTACTTGTGTGTAAAACCAGAAATTTAATTTCGTTCAGAGGTGAGGAATTACCGTTGTTAATGAGTGAAGGAACGCATGGGCGGAAGGGTGAAGCCGTTGGCAGCCACAGGTCCCATCCCTGGGTCGAACAGTGCTGAAGGAAAAGATTTGTTGGAAATTCCATGGAGGTCACCAAGATTCCCGAAGGAGGGGTGGGGATACTTGTCTGAAAAAAAAATAATAAGTAATAGCGAGAGATTTAGTATATATAAAAAAACTGGGCCAAAATACAGCTCTCAACGTTGATCCCTTGAGATCATATGCGAAACTGTGGACGGCAAGAAATAAGATAGATAGGCGAACTACACTAGTTTAGAAAGGATTGTCTTCGTAACGCCCATGACAGAGAGTTCTAGCGAATTTGAGGGAAGATGTGTATCTAACGCCGGACGCTAAAAGGCTACTGCTGCTGCTGCTGATGATGATGATGATGATGATGATGATGATGATGATGATGATGATGATGATGATGATGATTAGAACAAAACATTCATTCCATATAAAAGTAACAAACAAACAAACAATTTGGATCTTAATTTTATACAGGATTATGTGAATTTAGACTAAATCTTGACTTTGACTCTAAATCGATTTGAATTATTTTTCTTACTTTCATTTAATTCTATCTTCCACTGAAAAACATCTAAAATAGGATTTTCTCCGAAATCTAGATGTAATTCCCGATGGAAAATGGAGTTTAATAAACATCTAGAAATACCAAGATTCAACAGAATCTGGGGTTCTATAAATAAACCCGTCAGAATCAGGCCAAAAAAAAAAACATTAAAAAAGATCTGGTGGAGAACTGATGCTAATTTTTTGTATACAAAACGGTATTGCAAGGAATCCTTAAAGGGTTCCTTACCATGCAAACACATTAACACACACACACACACACACACACACACACACACACATACACACACACATACACACACACACGTACACACACGTATAAAAAAAAAAGATGGAACTTTTCACCACCTTAGGTGACTTCGGTTGTTTAACACACAATTGCAAAATGACCGTTCGTTGTCCAACGCACCAGAGACAGAATTAAACAATTCTGTTGAAACAAAAATACCGAAGGCAATAATTCCGAGACATTTAATAACTAATAGATACACTTCATAGATTGCAGCTATGTACCACAGTATACTTAGCAACTCTGAGCGACAAAGAATGACAACTGATAATCGCATTAGTTGTTTCTGGTGTGTGCTTATGCACAATATTGTTTAAAAGTGATTATTTATTCAAAAGTTGCAGCGAATTTACTTTGGTCCCTTGAAGAATATAAACTACCCGGTGATTCCATTACATCATCATCAACAACAACAGCTGCCTTTTAGAGTTCTTTTTTGGACATTGATCTTCCCCAAGATTCGTAAGACTTCTTTATCATGGACGTCGCGGAGCCAATACTTTCTGAAATTGTCTTATTCATTATGCCATCTTATATTCTGCACGTTGTGAGTCGTGATGTCCAGCAGTTGTCTAAGATTCTTTCTACATGACCAGCCCATTGCCATTTGAATTTTCTGATGGATTGAATGATATGTCTGACTACTACTTTGCTCTAACTTACAGTGTTGTCTTGTGGTTTCTCCAAGTGATCTTGAGTATGATTCTCTCCTGTGTACGTTGCATGGTTCTCAGTCTGCAGGTCAGTCTCTTGCTTAGGTTCCTTGTTTCCGCTCCATAGGTGATAATTAGAAGGATACATTAGTTGTATACCCTCCTTTTTAGGGCTAATGGGGCTTTCCTGTTCTTGAATATTGAGCTGGCTTCAACATGCTGGCCAATTTAGAATGATTATTTGCTTGATTTCTTCTTTTGGTTACTTCATGTGGGGTCGCATTATAATCTAGATTGCATTGTAGACGAGTAAATACTGTTTCATATTCAAATTTGATACAAGTAAGGCAACGCTCGTTCCAAAAGTGCATGTTTAGAAGGAACTGGGCTTTATGGTTGTGGAGCAATCAGTCGTATTGCTAATGTACGAGACTATGGCTTTGAGGTATTTCAGTTACTTCTCTTAAGTGTTGTTAATTCAAATATTACATATCTAAATTCACATCTATTGCAAATTTGTTTTTTTTTTATATCGAAATTTATAATTAAAATCTTAGATTTTTAAAAAATGTAAAATCTATATTTTTTCATTCATTTTTTTTTTTTTAATTTTGATCCCAACAATTTCAAACTCAATTCTGTAATAAGTCTAATGTGTTGACTTATATATGAAGAATATCAACTTGGTACATTGAAAATCAACTTTGGACAGTTGGAGAGTTACACACACACACGCATAGACACACATTCCTCCAATTACAGAGGGATTTTTTTTGATAGCACAGAGCGAAAACCACAAAAGTGACACACGAAGAGACTTTTTGACATGTTCATCAAAAAAATTTTAAAAGAGAAAACTCATTCCAAATCTTAGCACTTTAATTGCTTCTGGTGTTTCTGACTCAGTTTGAGATAAGCTCTTACCAGATAGATATATAGATAGATATGAACTGACTGGGATAGATAGATAGATAGATAGATAGATAGATAGATAGATAGATAGATAGATAGATAGATAGATATGAACAGACTGAGATAGATAGATAGATAGATAGATAGACAGATAGATAGATAGATAGATATGAACTGACTGGGATAGATAGATAGATAGATAGATAGATAGATAGATAGATAGATAGATAGATGGATGGATGGATGGATGGATGGATAGATGGATAGATAGACAGTTAGATAGATAGTTAGATAGATAGATAGATAGATAGATAGATAGATAGATAGATAGATAGATGGATGGATGGATGGATGGATAGATAGATAGATAGATAGATAGATAGTAAGTTAGTTCGATAGATAGTTAGATAGATAGATAGATAGATGGATAGATGGATAGATAAGGCCTTTTTTTGTCACCGGGGACAAAAACATTGCATCAAGTTCAACAAATAATCATCGAACTGTGACAATCTTGTCGAAGTGAAGGTGTCTTACCGACATTCTTGACCAAATGATCATCGTGTCCAAGTGACGATCGTGTCCAAGTGACGATCGTGTCCAGGTGACTATCTTTTCCAAGTACGATATTATCAATTTTTTATTCTATTGCACAAGTGACCATTTTGTCCAAAAGATTATTTGTTGTGACGAGAATAACCAAGATTAGACCAACAATGCGAGTAAATCAGCGCATAATAACGCAAAAGATAAGCCTGGCCAATGCAAGGTCAAACCCACTCCAACTTTTATTTCGACTGAAGATGATTATTGCAACTTGTGCATTGTATATATGATAAATAAGAAAAATATTTTTATTTAAAATTATCTATTCATCAGAATGAAATAAATCTATGCGAATCACCCAGATTTTTTTTTCTGCATTCTTCAATTCGGTTCATTTTAGAGATACCTCGATTCAATGTTCTGCTTTGACTACTTGAAAGTTAAATGCAGATAAACAAAATCAGATGTTGAATAATATATAGATTTCAGATCTGTTATCAGAAATTGGTTGTAATAAGCGGCAATAAAAACTATCAACGTTGTTTTCTTCAGTTTTTGAATCATTCTACATGGCCGTTTATCCTACTATATATGTATGTGTACAGATCGCACCAATAGAGCTAAATGGCTGAAAATTCAAACATTTAATTATTATTATGCCTAAAATAAATATGTTGTTTTAGAGGATTCAATTTCAAATCTAAGTTTATGCTAAATTGGTCCCTTGATTTGTGTCCGGTAGCGTTCAGGCTTGTTTTTGTTTTTCTTTTGTATTTTTTGTGTTTGTTTTTTTTTAGTGATCACTGCCCAACAAAAGGTGAAAGATGTGACATTTAAAGATTACTCCTTTTTCCAATTTGTTTAGTTATTTCAATTTTTTTATTTATTCCCAATCATTGTCATCAATGTTTTAAAGCATAATGTTTTGGGTTCTTCCTGTAAACGGTCCGCTGAATAAAAGATACGATAAAACACGAATCCATTTACTTCTGCCATGCGATGTGACGTATTTAAGCAAGGGGGATTTCTTTTTCTTTCCTTTTTTTTGAAACAAGGATGACATTTCTACTTACGTCTTTTTTGTATGAAGACATTTCCTCAAGTAGATTTTTTAAGCTTTATACAGGCAGAAGAGAAGAAGTAAATATGTCGACGGAAGGACATTTTTATCATAACTTTCATTGAAGCCGGTTAAAATATTTTAAAAGGAGCAACTATAATCAGCTCGAAGTACGAATTAGCTTTACAAATTAACAATAATGATTCATAATACTTCATCGAATAAGTCTGAAAAAGTCTTTGTTTAGAATGGTTAAAAAATGACAACATAACTGAGTGTCGAAGGTATTTTTCAATTAAAAAAGGAAATAAAGCGTATAGCCGTCAAATTGGGTGGTATACTTTTTATCCATTTGATAAATGTTTGTGTAACGTTTGACTGTTTGCATCTATTTGGGTAACGTTTGAAAACAAATAATACTTGTTCGTTCAAAAATGTTTGTTTACTCTTCGGATGCTGTTTGGGAACGGTTGTGTATAAGTGTAACATGCACATTCGAAGAACATGCCTGTTCTTCGTGGACAGCAGCATCAACGCTTGTTTTCTTGAAATTCTGACTTTTCAGTGATCACTGCCCCAAATAATGCAAGAAAAATAATTTATCATTGATTGATTCATTTTTCATTTTTTGATTCATCACCCCTAACCGAATGCTGGCTTTAAGACATTGGTCACGTAACAGTTTCAACTGAGTGACGAACCAGACCGATTCTTCTTTTTTTTTTCATGAATTTAAGGGGTAATTTACTATGTAAAAAGAAGCATATATCGGTAGCGGTAATTCGTAATTTCTTTTGGCATGTTAGTCTCCTTATTCTCTCTTCCCGTTGAAAAATTCCCAGTATTTACTTGAAAGTTTTCTAACTATTCCATTTTTTCTCTTATTTTCTTCAACTTCATTTTGCTACCGTAATATTCTTTGAAAACAACGTTTGAGTTGGACGACCTGACAACTAATGAAATCTCTAATTGGCTCTAAGTCTAGACAGTCCGTCATTTATTTCTTTTACCTCGGTTTATGTTGCCAAAAATTGCTAAAAGAAAACTAAAAAACCAAAGATCATACATAATTTTATGAAAGAAGAGAATAAAATGCATTATAAAATGAGGCTTCTCTGTTGGGCAAGAGCTGTCAATTTTCCTGTAAGTTTGATGTTAAAATCTGTTCCAAAATCGTCCAATCAGAATCGAAAGAGAATACTAGATAATGTGTCAGTTGTCACGTATGGGGTTTTGATTGGACAATCCTGTTACTAATGTTAACATTTCTGGAGAATTGACACTCCCTCAAAATACTATCGTTTCGTCTGATTTTTTTTTTTTTATCGTTTTTGCCGACTTTGCGCCTATTTTAGTTCATTTTCTACAAAAGAGGCAACATAGGATTTTTCAGTTTTTAAGTGGGTCTACCTGGCTATCTATATATCTATCTATTCGTCTATTTATGTGTCGTGCGTACAGGCCACATTGAAGGAGCTAGGGGACTAAAAATCTAATTATTTACGCCTTATGTCTAGAAAGGACTATTTTCTTTTTTTAAAAATAGGGTAGTGTTCAAACTCATTTTTTTGAAATTCAGACATCTGAAAATTCATTGATAACCTGTTTTTCATAAATTTTAATTGATCATCTCTAATACAGTATGCTGCCAAAAAATGTTGGTCCAGTGATGGTTTCAATTAAGTGATTAACCAGACTTGTTCACTCAAGAGTTCTCTAACTTTACATTATTTCTTTTCTAATCTACTTAAACTTAAGCGTCTGGGCCCGGTGAGTTAAGAAGTATTAATTTTTTTTTAATTGGCTAAAAGTCTAGACAGTCGGACATTTATTGAACATGGTTACCGGCGGAGGGTTCCAGCTTTCTCTACATGTGCGTGTGTTTATGTGTTTGTGTGTTTGTTAATGTGTTTGTGTCCCAGCACTCCTGGCCATACCGTTTTGTCAACAGACTCGAAAAGGGTTTTTTGAACAATTTGGGGCTTTATCTTGATGGTATTTACCAATAAAATCTTGATCCTCCAAAATTTAAATATTTTGTAGATGTTTTTTCTATTCTATCCAAGGTGTTTTTCTGTCAAAATGCGAGTGATATCATGAATTAGATGCTTTTCTTTCTTAAATTATTTTCAAAATATTGTTGAAAGAAAACAAAGACACCAAGAAGCAAGGAATTATTTCCTGAAAAGACTTTATGTTATGGTATACATCAATTTCTTTGGGTCTGGAACTGTCAATTCTTCTGAAAGCCTGGTTCAAAAATGTCGGTCAAAGTAAGGTGTATATACACGGTAGAAATTGAAGCAGAATATTCTCGATATTTACTATGTTTATCTGAAATTGATACAAGGTCACAGTTGTGGGTCGCCCAGGGAGGATTGAATACATCAAAGTAGTAATGGTCAGCACCACAAGCTTATTGACCATCACTAATCTGATTATTAAAGCATGGATTCAGGAAATTTCCTGAAATGTTGAGGGATTTCACAGAATCTAAGAGTGGATATTGATACATTGAATGAGGACTATAACAATTGAAACATAAACGACACGGCATATTAATCAAAGTAAATTTTAGCTTACATAAATATGATATATATATATATATATATATATATATATATATATATATATATGTATGTATGTATGTATGTAACTCATCCATTGTAAGCTTATGCAATGCTCTTCCATAGGAATAGAGCACTCTGGTGGATGGGGAGTTTCTGCATAAATGAATATATCGCTTTAATTCAACCTTACTGACCACCCAGTTCCGTAGTCCAGAGGTAGGATATCGGCCTCCGGGTCCGAGGTGAGGGTTTAAATTCTGCCTCGCGATAATGGATGGGATAAAAGTCTCTAACCACACTGAAGAGATGTAATGCATCGAAACAGCTGTCAGTGGATGACACAATAATAATGATAATAATAATAATATATATATATATATATATATATATATATGTAAATATCTAACCTTAAAAATGAACAGTATTATACATACCACCAGTACTTTCTGAATAGATAAATGTAACAAATATTTTAAAAAAACAACAGAAAAGATCTGACGTACGATAACGAGTATATATTGATATTGGGGGGGACTAACTTGATAATTACTGAGAAGGGTGAAACAGATTTGTAGAGAGGGTTCCATAGATGTTCATTGTATAAACTTCCTCTTCTGCTCCTTGTAAACAACAGAAATATTTGAAATGTAACACCTACTTTCCCCTGGGTTTTCCTCTTCACCTTCAAATTGTCACTTTCATTAACATCCGCATATATGTGATTATAAATTGAGTTATATTAAAGCTATTTTAAATTACCTCCCATAATTACACACTGAATGTCTCATTTAGCCTAGACAACGTAAATAGAATTTTTTTTAATTCAATGGGGCTGCTGCAAGAATTGAACCTGCAACCGATAGGACACCTGCTTTAACGTAGTGATTTTCTCACCATTGAGCCACCGGTTATGTAAAGACCAAAATAACTGCTTCAACTCCATATTCTCATTTTGTTTATTCACGGTCTATATCTACTCTATTTGTTTCTTTTCAATGTGGACAATTATATTATTGAGAAATGGATGTATGATCCGACAGAAATTATTATAAATTGCGTTATATTATATCGAAACTCTTGTGACAAGTGATGGGAAAACAGAATACAAAAAATCAAGCGAAGATCTGACAGAGTGTGAAAGGTTTGAATTCGACGAAGATTTTCTTCAACAAAATCTGAGGTATTAAGCATCGAAATCCCTATTATTATTATCATTATTATTTGCAATCTCACACAAGTTGCCTGGTGGTAACCGCTGGAGTTTGAGTGATAGCAAGTCTTCTCAAGTCTCCAGCCCTTTTCTCCTAGTACTCATAGGTCACAGTAATACTGTGGTTTACAGTTTCTCACCGGTTGCCCAGTGGTCATTGCTGAGGGCTGAGTGACAATAAATCTCTTCAGGTCTTCAGCCAACGTCTCCTCTCTTTTTCGCCTATCATGTCAGTGCTGCGGTTTGCAATTCTGCTTTCATTTCCCTTCTGTTGGGTCACTGTTGACAATAAACGTTGCAGTCTTTATATTTCTAGCACTTTCCTCAGTATCCGTGCACTTCCTAGTAGTGCTGTGGTCTGTACAGTCTCGATCCTTCCCCTTATCCTGATTTGTTGTTGTTGTTGTTGATGTTCATAGTTGGGCACTAACGTGTCTATTCAACCAAATTATCTGGGTTTGTGAGACCTCTCCGACTCCCTTGCTCCCCATCCTCCCCAGCCTCTTACTCCCCATCCTAGTTCGGCCTCAACGGCCGGATGCTGGTCCTATGTCTCTTTTACCATCTCACTTTGTCAACTGAAATAGAAACCGTCACACGACCACATCTATTGGCAGCATGCTATTTTGGGGTAATCAATTACAAAGTTGGAAAAGCAGCTTATTAATGGATTTCTTAAGAGTCCCCACTTGGACATTGGCTGAGAACCGTACCAATTTGTGATTCTTTGACTCCTCTTCGCACCCAAAATAAGGGCTCGTCCTTGATTCAGATTTGCACTAACCCCCCCTCCCCCTTCGCCCCCCCCTCAGAGTAACGGCTCTCCCCACTTCGTATTTTCAAATGAATCAAAATATTAAATTGAACAGATTTGGTGAACAAGATTTAACACGATTACAAATCTGGTGTTTCCATTCTAATTCATGATTGGTCAGTTCATATGGGACAACAAATGTTGCAGCTGGAGAGTCAGGGATCCGGGAAGCTTTTCTCCTTCAATCCCCCCCTTCAACATGAAAAACAACCCTAAAAGCTGAATTATTATTTCATACGATTAGGATTGACATCCTCAGAAAGAAAAAGGAAGCGACGAGACTTGATAGATATGAGATTATGCATGGTATAGAACTAAAAGACCCTGATGTATTTTTTACCAAAAAGGAGCGACTGAAAGACCTTGCATTTAGATAGAGGTTATCAGAAGTAGATTGAAATTCGGAAAATTTATTCTTAGTAACAGAGTGGTAGGACTATGGAATAGTTGATGAGCAAACAACAAATGAAAATGAGTTTTAAAGAGAATTTTCATGTTTATTACATCATGGCTAACGCAAATGTCTATGACTGAGATGTTGAGTAAATGTGATAATTTGAAGAGTTCTTTGACTTACAAATTCATCCTTCTTTTTTTTACTATAATAAATGATTTGATGATTTAAATATATCTTAGTTATTGTATAATGTCAGAAGAGTTTCAGTAAATAAACTACTATAAGGTTGTTGATCGATTCTGGACACCAACTTTTACTCGAGCTCTACAATATTGCTAAAGTATATTGTACTTATATACATCCATAGCTTGCTCTAATGACTGTAATGTGTTCTTTCCATTAATATTCACCATTTGATTTCAGGGTTATCTTTATCTATTGGCGTTGACTATTAAACCCGAAGATGAAAAATGAAAAGTTGTATGTAATTCTCTTGCAAGAGTACAAATTTCCGATATCAACCTACCATGGGATGAAGGAACAATTCCCAATCGCACAGTGAGGCATTAGTTTCAAAAGTTTCGTAGCCGAGATTTTAATCTCATCGATTAAGAGGGCAGAGGACATCCATCTGCAATTGAAAATGAACAACTGAAGATGTTGGTCGAACAAAACCCACGCCAAACTGTCAGAAAAATGTCACAGATTCTGGATGTTTGCATTATGACAATATCTGACCATCGAAGACAAATTGGTAAGGTGAAAAGGCCCGGAATTGGGTTCAACTGGAGCTCAAAGAGAATCATTGACAACGAAGAAAAACGGTCATTATTTTCTAAACAACCTGATATTTATAAAGCATTTTCATTTCTGGCTTGTAAGGCGTTTTCAATTTGCCCCTTTCTGACCTCTCTTCAGCAATGACTCAGGAAACAACTTCTTGGTAACACATGATATTATTCAAAGTACTAAATAATATATTGTTTGAACACATTTACATTTTCGCACCAACTTAAACATCAGGTAAAACTTCGAAAGTTCCCCAGAGATTCAAATAAGAAAGGCGTGAAATACAAATAAGAAAAGTAATTTACTCGCACGTCACAATTGATTGACAAAAACGCAAAAACAATTTAAAAGTCGTAATAAAATCAGGAACACAAAATTGATAATGTCATTAGTTTAATCTGAAAGTTTGTCATTTCAATTTGATTTTTGTTTTTGAAAATTTCTCAAATGATAAAAAAGGTTGAGAGCTCGTATCTTGTTTATTTCATTGCTACATCAGTGGTTCTCAAACTGTGAGCTGCGACACAGCAGTATACCGGGACTAACTCCCAAGTAAAGCAGTAAAAGCCCTTACGCCATGGCAATAGCTGTCCCTGCCCGGGCTTCACATAACTAAAGAGCCTCCTCGTCTCGGAGTTCTTCGAGTTTTTTCGACATGTGAAAATAGACTGGGAGGCGACAAGAACCCGAAATGGTGACACTCACTTCACCATACGCCATTTTGCCCATGAAGCAAGAGTCAGATTTATGCTTTATTCAAAGTCATTAGTGCCAGTCTCAATCGTAGTTTGAACTCGGTTCGCCCTGTTCATTTTCCGACCACCAACACATCCTATCTCAAAAATGTTCGGCGTAAATTTTTCTAAATATGCAAAATTGTTCCGAGCTTTGAACATGTCAAGTACGGGTATTATGTCTGTCCTGCTTCCACTGCAGAATTACCAATCTAATGGTTTTATCCCTCGATCTTTCAAGATCTTAACTTGTTTAGCAAAAGCTTAAAGGAAAAGGTGATGATAAAGAGGTTCTCAAACTGTGTGCTGTGGCACAATAGCGTGTTACAACTACCCCCCCCCCATCTGTTCCGCGTACATTAAACGTATTTCGAGCCTTAAACGTGTTAAGCACAGGTATTACGTCTGTCCCACTTCCGCCACAGAGTTGCCTATTTAGTGTGTTCCATCACTATATTATCTGAGGTTGCAACCTTTTTAGCGATAGATGAAAGGGAAAAAATGATGACTACGAATAGTACAAGGCATGTCAAATCATTTCTTATAATTTGACAACTGGTTGAGAGACTTTGATGTAAATTGGCAACGAATCAGAGGTGACCTTACTGCGCATGTGTGAACAGACACATCCCTTACAAATCACTCAGTTGACACTCACATTCCATTGACTGAGCGAGTGTACTGTGTGGTTGTTGCTTTTACAAAGACAGAGCGCGTGGATCAATGGCGTGTCCCGTGCAGAGAAAATATCACATCAGCCCACCCCTACTGCCAAGATTCTGCCTTTTCCATAAGTTTGAATCACCTTTGAACGGCAGATTTCAGATCGTGGATAAAGTTAAGGAAAACGTAAGGTTACAGCCTATGGTGATCCCGAAAGAGGACTGTGAAGTTAGTTTGGGAAAATAGGAGGGACACCGGAATAAGTGTGTGTGGTCCATCTAGGTATGCCTTTTTTTCATTATTATTAAAAGGTAGAATATTTTACTCGCAGTTTTGACAGTATGATTGTGAAACTAGTGATTTTGTGAAATTCCTAGTGGTTTCGTGAAATTCCTGTACATTTCAGTAATTTCATGTAATACGGTTTCACAATCAATGTAGTAATGGTTAACAAGCTTGTGATGCTGGCCATCACGACTGTACTGAGTTCGATCCTAAATGGTTTCCCCAGTTCTGTGACCTTGTGATAAAGTGTTGAACTTAGGAAATATATAATGAGACAGAATATACTTGTTATTCACTAAGTTTAACTAAGTTTGACACAAGGCCACAGTGGTGGGGTGCCAAGAGAGGATCACACCCAATACAGTAGAATTGATCAGCATCACAAACTTTTTAACATTACTACACATTTTGTGTAATTATTAGAAAGTACAAAGATTTCACAAAATCCCTAGTTACATAATATCCCTGTGAGATACTGATCTAAATAACTTTCCTCACAGAAGAAGGATATAGAGAAAGCAATTAGGAAAATGAATAAGATATTTTGTAGCATAGCTGCTCATGTTTTTACGAGTGTTGGCAGAACAGGAAGAAATGAAGGAAAAGTCTCTTCTGTTATGAAGTTTGTAGTTTTTTTATTCACTTTCCAACTGTTGTTATTCTGCCAGCCGAGGAAACGAAATGTAAACAAACTACAATAGATCACGTATTTAAAAACATAGCTGTAACGGTCACAAGAGAAAAAGATAGAAACAAACAGGTAATAAGTATCATGTTACGCTCAATCACTGAAGATCTCCTCACGATATCACCGGGCTTTACTAGTTTTCCATCACAGCAGCAGTGAAAGAACCTAATAGTAGGATTCAACAAAACCATTTTTTTTAGTTCAAATACTTTTGGAGAATAAATATGAATGACGTAATTGAAATTTGTTTGTTTTTTTAAATCGGAAAAAAAGTAGAGAAAATTTACCGTACGAAGGTACCCGGTATGAAAGATTCAAGTTATAAGAATAGACGAGAGAAGTTAGGCATGATCACATTGTTTGAGAGAAGGACAAGAAGGAATTTAATTGGAACTTTCAAGATAATAAATAGTTTTACAGATTACAGAACCCTTATGTTTAATGATTCAGATAGGACGGGAAATTTACTTGCAAGGTTTCTTTTTAACAAAGTTGCAAAAACAAATCGATTTTCCCCCAAACATTTGAAAAACTGGAATTCTTTTCTATATCATGCATAAAAAGTACAAATATGAATGATTCTGAGAATGACTTGAATGAATTTAGATCATATCGGATAGGAAAATAATTAAGAGAGCAATTTTGGGACTCTTCAGCTGAAATATAAAGAAGGATTTATGAAAAATGAATTAATAAATTGTGTCTGGTAAATTTTTCTCTGTACTGGTAGGCTTGTCACTTATCTATACGTGTTTATATCTTGAATTGTTCACAGAAATGCCCAGACAAGCATTTTAAAGACACTTATGTGCATCTCCGTTGGTGGCGTTCCTTGGGTCGATGTCACCAAGGGCGGTAACTCAGGATGTCATCCGCCACCTTCCAGAATTTGCCATCTTCCCAGGATATCTAGAATTTTGGTGATCTTTTGGTATCAAAATATGTACAAACATTCTTTTTTGCATAAAATCTGATGGGAATTTTATTTCATATATGCTCCAACCTAGTGATATCTATTTCCTGGGCATTTAAATGTTATAAGACAAGAAATCATACTTCTAGTAATAGTAGATATTTCTCTTTTTTTCAATACTTTACCAAAAAAAAGAAAACACATGGATATATTCCTAATTCTTTTGCTTTCGTTGCACTACATGAATTGTCTCACCGAGTCCAAATATGTTGAAAATCAAAAGGCTTTTTACTTAGTATAGGGCATGGAAGTTATCATACAGACGTGTTTTCTGCGTACTTCGAAAGACAAACCTTTTTGGTAACTATTTATCATTGAATTACAATGAACTATTGGGTTCTGTGCGGTTCCTGTGTTCAAAATAGTATTCACGTGTTATACTGAAAATACTAAACTTGCGAACTTAAATCTATGTTCTAGGAGCTGATAAGTGAAAAATTAAATTCTTATCGCCCACCAAAAATTACCATTCTCCACTTCCAGTCGCAACAGAATATGAAGAAGTACAATTGTCAGCAGTTTTCCAAAGAGAGATAAATATTGTGAAAGAGAAACAACAAACAGTTAGGGGGTTAATGTTTTTTTTTTTTGAAAAAGTATACAGCAATGAATGTGTTTGTATCTTTTGATGTACCATGTTTTTAGGTACATATATACAGTGAACCCTCTCCATAACAAACCTTGACTCTAACAAACACAGGGACCATAGCGAACTCTCTGCTCATTAACAGAACAAAGTTTGATAAATTCGACAAACACTCGGACCACAACATACTTGACATTAAACCAAAATTTGGGTCGAGCCTTTTGCAGTCAGATCAAGATCCAACTGAAGTATCTGTTCTTTTCACCTGAACAAAACACAGCATCAACTTCTAGTTTTGAATTTTAAGCGTGATAATGGTTGTATTTCTATTAATTTCTTCGTGAATTTCGATTTAATTTGAATACTTTATTTGAATACTTTTTTCAATGGACAAAAAACAAAGGCTGTTTTGAATCTTATTTCTAGTCGACACTAAAATCCATGTGATTTAATATTCCCATTTAGAATTTCTAAATTTACCCCATTCATGAGGGAAAAGGTAATTTGATTTCACTAAATCATTTCTACTTGTTATAACTCTCTTGTATAAAAAATGAACCATCGTTTTTTTTAGTTTTGTGATTAAATCTATGTGTGTTTCGTATGTAAAAAAAAATGGTTTCGATCGTTCAATAAATTTTTTTTTTAATTCAACAATAGAGTTACAACCATAATATAAATTTTGATGCTTTTTTGTCATGTTTCTAGTCGTGAAAGGAACAGATATTACACTTTGTTCTTGATCTAATTTGTTGCAAGAGACTGGACCATAAAACTAAGATAGTGCTAAGAAATTTCTTATTATTATCATTTACCTATCGATGCAGGGTCGAAAATATTAACTGAATAATTTTCATAAAACACAGCAAATTACCGAACTTACTTCTTATTTAACGAACGCCTTCCACCTCCAGATGTGTCCATTTTTTTCTCATCAGGGTTTCGGTTGGCTACAGTTGCGACCATTTCACTAATGAAATGTCCAGCTAGAAGGGCAAAGTATCAATATGGCCCAGTATGGAAGTTTTAAAGAATAAAAAAAGAACTTAAATTTGAAGTCCTCGGAGTACAGAGCAAATCATTGCACATTCAGAGTAAAAGAGTCCAATTCAATTTTGATTTATCAAATTGACACATATGGTAATCAGAATATTTCCAAGAATTAGGCAACCACTATGGGGTCACACCTCTGATGTGGACATCACAACGCACAACATGGATCCCAAGAGATCAAATGCAGGACCAAGGCCTAAAAAATATTAGATGTTGTGACGAGTTAGAAAAATTTAGAAAGTATTGACCCGACGACACCCATGATAGAGTGATCTGGCGGATCCTAGGGAAGGCCCTTGTCCAACAACGGACGCTAACATGATGATGATGATGATGATGATGATGATGATGATGATGATGATGATGACGAAAAAGAAAATAAATGTAGACGGACGTTTTTAATTGTTGTTTGGAACAAGAAAATGTTATTTGATTCAAAAGTTTACAGATTTGGAAAGGTTTTATCAATAATACGTAAATTCTTTTCTTCAAGGGAAATTTAGAAATTTGTGATCCACTTGAGACAAGTGATTAGACGTTATAGTGACAGGTTTATCTGAGGGTTGAAAAGTTTCCTTTAACGTTTCAATTGTTTGTATATTGTCGAAATAAGCGAATAAAACGGAGAAAGAAGACGAAAAGGGAGAGATAGATGGATTGAAAAGTTACAAAAAATTACGAACAAGTAAATGAAAGTGTGGTCCCAAAACGTGATAAGGGCCAATTAAAATAATGTGTTTAATTGGTTTAAAAATCAAATTCATGATTTGAATTTTTCTTATCAAAACCTCATAGACTGCAAATATATATATATATATATATATATATATATATATATATATATATATACATATATATATATACATATATATATATACATATATATATATACATATATATATATATATATATATATATATATATATATATATATATATATATCCTTTTAACACACATTATGAGATAATGATAATAATGAAAACATTGGTTTGACCAATTAGAGCATTTTTTTCCAACTTGGGATCAGTTACATTTTTTTGGTGTACGCACACACAGTGTACAAACGAATCTTGGAAATAATGGCACAGGTAAAAAGGGCACAAATTGAAAAAAAGGAATGACGTCACAACTAAAATAGTATATCTTTAAATGGAGTATAATTAGTTGATTCAATTATATCTGAATAATGTAAATGAATGATTCTCATTTTTTGACATTCTGACATTTCCACTTTTGCCATTTCCATTCGTGCCATTTCCATTTGTGCCATTTCCACTTGTGCCATATTAACCTGTGTCATTTTTACAGTGCAATAATCATCTGTGCCTTTACAACCTGTGTTGTTTTTTTTTTACAGTCCATTTCTTTACCATGACCAATTATTACCAGTGATTCTTTTATTTAAGTGAAAAAATAAAGCAATTGAAGAAAAGGGGTAGATGATCATTTAGTTCATGTAAAAGAAGACGGTGAATTAATTTAGTAAAAGAGATAGCGAGAGAAAAGGGAACCTAGCCTGTAAGTTAGGGGACTAAAAGATTGGTCAGCAGAAAGAGTACTGGGGTAGAGCAACGGATACGCAGGTGGCCACAGACTGGGTCTTCGGGCTGGCCACTGGTCTATGGCAGTAGAAGGACCGACCAATAAATCACCCTTTCTCCCTCTCTCTCAAAAAGCATCATCATCATCATCATCATCATCTATCTATCTATCTATCTATCAATACATATATATATATATATATATATATATATATATATATATATATATATATCATTGTGTCATCCACAGACAGCTGTTTCGATGTATTACATCTCTTCAGTGTGGCTGTAGACTTTTCCATTATCCCTTCCAGTACCGCAAGGCAGACCCGTAGGCCGATATCCTACCTCTGGACAACGGAACTGGACAGGCAGTGAGGCTGAATTTAAGCGTTACATTTAAATTACACAGAAATCCCTCATCCTCCAGAGTGCTCAATTCCTATAGGCCCCTATTTGAGGGAATATCTAGTTCGATCTTCAAGCAAAATGCTATTTATTTGCAGTCAGCCGGAGTAAAATAATAAAAGTTCGATTTTGAACGCCGACAGGAGTCTTGCGTCTTTCGTTCTTTCCCTTTCTGCAACTTCATACACGCAATTAAATGCAATTACAGTATATGCCTTTAAATAGATCCACTATTATCCTCCCCCACCTCTCTCTCTCTCTCTCTCTTTATATATATATATATATGTATTAAGACCAGCTTAAGGCGATCGTTGGTTCGATTCCTGCAGATGTCCCATTTTCTTTGATTGTTTATTTCATTCATGCTGTCTAGGCTAAGCGACACATTCTCCATGAAATAACAGGAGGTCTTTCAAATGAAGTTCCAAACAATATGACACATTCATAATTACACAGCAGCAATATATATTTTTTAAATAGAGTATTTATTCTTAGCTTTACATATATTGTTGCAATGCAAATAATTAATGAGTATTATTTAAATGACATATATATATATATATATATATATATATATATATATATATATATATATATCCGATGCCACTTGTTCACACATATGAAAAGTACAAGTAGTAATGTTATAATGAATTTTGTTATCTAACTTTTATTCTTCAACAGAAAAACAAAACAAAATCACTGAAACTTGGATGGTGTTAAGAAGAGAAAAGATTTCACACCACGAAGTCTCTACCATTCCTATACAGAAAAAAACGTTCCGTATCATCTGGACCGATCAGTTTTTTAGTGGTTCAACTGCTTGTTTATCCCCCCCCCCCCTCAATTCAATGTTCCCATTAGTGCTTGAAGGTCTTTCACTCGTGTCCTTAGGGGGGATCACTTCTTGGTCAGTCAGTCTTGACTATCGTGTCGGTTGCTGGGTTTTTTTTTTCTGGTATCAATTCCTCCACAAAGTGAAAAAAAATAATTCTAATCAACTTGCTTACGTGTTCTCCTGGGGGGGGGGGTAATTAAAAAAGTCAACAGTCAACAGCTCCTTGGAGCAGTCAGAGGAGCGATCTATGTTTCAAAAGGTAAGACGTGTTTGTCTAAAAGGTTAGGAAGGTAGCTATACCTAGACTGTATCATATCAATGGCAGTAGCTACTCGCTAATCCCTTCATTGAAGAAAGGGCTGCAGTAGAAACTAGGGTTTCCAGCTTGTACTGCATAGTGTACAGGTATTTGTCGAAAATTACAACACATATGGAATAGATATTTTGTTAAAATCAGAATGAATTAGACGATTAGTCAATGAACGTAACCTTTATTATCAGCCCTCTTTCACTCTGTTTGAGATGTTACAGACAAAATATATATATATACGAATGAAAGAAGACCAAGAACAACTCCAACTCCAACCTAGCAAGCTGAAAATCAACATTCCCAACAACCCCTCAAGAACCATGAAAGATTTGGTAAATAAACTACTACACAACCACCCACCACCCGAATCTGGTGCTCACGCATTCCCATGCAAGTACAATGGCAAAATCTACATTGGAGAGAGGTTGAGACCCCTTGACTACGTGAACACAAAGGAGCTTTAAAATTGGATGAAAAGACAAACGCAATGACCGAACACAGAAACACAAACAACCTCGATTTCAGTTTTCACAAAGCCCAACTCACCTGAAATATACATGACTCCACGATATGCAGATGGATCGAAGCAGCTCTGTCAATGCGATACGATAACCCAGAGGTATAGATATTTCCATATTGCAAAACATTTACATGCATTGATTTTGAAACAATCACATAAAAAGAACACATTACAACATTAGCATACAATGAATCGGCTAGCATACAACAGACCCCTTTAGGAAATAGTATGAGCGCACACATGCCACCCCTTTAAGAAAAAGAAAAGTCTAAAGCACCATCAATCAAAAAGAATAAAAGCAACACACTTCTATTCCACTCTGCCCCATAAATATCAACACAAATCTATTTAACGCTACACACCAGCTCTCCATTCTAAAAAATCTTCTATCCTGATAATTGACCTGTCACTGACTCTTCTTTTCTCTAATCAGCCTGATACTCATCGGCATAGATAGAAACATCCCCCTCCATCAGACCCTTCTTATTTCAGACCAAACCTGACTCTTACACAGATAAAAAAAAAATCCTCCCTCTAACCCCTAGTAAACAATCAACAACACAGGAATCTCCTTAATTCATTCCTCAAATCTCAAACAGCATACAGTCTTGTGTACATCCACTGCAAGTTTCTCTGAGAGTTATGGTTGAAAACCATCGAAATGCATGAGAAGATGCCCATGTGATGATAAAGTTCTTTGAGGTGTAACACCTGTTTTTCTCTTAAATTTTTCTATGCCCCATATATATATATATATATATATATATATATATATATATATATTCAAGATTTATTCAAATCTAACGGAAAGAAAATGATTTATCAAGGAAAGAAAAAGTCCACAAACACTCTAAATTTTTACATTAATCACGACAGGTGTTTCAGCTGTCATGGGGTTTTTCGAGTAATAAATAACTGAATAATTTTCTCCTTCAGATTCATCGCTTGCAATTATCTGTTTGTCATATGTCTCTGTCTATTGCTATTACAAATCCAATGACGTCATTAGAAAGCAAGAAAATTTACAAAACATTTAAAAAGTATCTTTTTTATAAACTATTGAATTCAGTTTTCTGGAGTTTTCATATTACTTTTTTTTGAAACATCTTATTGTTACTCGATGATCGTGCAAATCCTGAATAGTTTTTCATACAATTTACACATTCAATTACATAGATAACATTTGTAGAATTACATGTTGAGTTTTTCTTTACTTCTAAATATATGTATGTATATATATATATATATATATAGAGAGAGAGAGAGAGAGAGAGAGCAAGAGAGAGATTGATCGATTGATAGATAGATATAAAATTAACATTTCATTCATAGTATTTCCATATAGTTTTCTTTGAAACAATTATCTCATAGAAATCCAAATGTATCAGTGGATTTTTTTCTCATAAATCAACTGGTACGTATATATATAGTTTAGTTGTTTTAATTCAGTATATACACATATATATGTGTGTGTTTGTTTGTGTGTGTGTGTGTGTGTGTGTGTGTTTAAAAATGTCCCTTAGAAGATAATATTGTTAAGAGAAACGCAAGTACTCCTGCGGGCCTCGACAAACACTTCACCACAGACTTTTGGCGTTTCGATCTAAAAGCGAAGCCATGAGAACCAGATTTGATTTTTTCCTATCGTCTCAATTGTTTAGCAAAACTCAATAAGTGCTTTTTACTGACTGATTTTTTTCTTTTGTAAATATAAAAACTCTTCTAAAGCGGAAAAAGTCATGCTTCAATTATTTCAAACATATATATATATATATAGTCAAGAAACCTTTACAGCTTTAATCACTAAACATGAAAAAACTTCTGTCAAAAGATTTCTTTGTCACTTCAGTCACCTATTTCACGATATCTGTCAATGCAATTTATATAATCTTCTTCAGTGTTTTATCCCTGTTTCACGTATATCTTATTATTATGGTTCAATATATGAATCGTCTCTTGCTGATATCATTCGTTGTCTACCATGTAACCGTTTCGGGGATTTTAAAAACAAAACAGTTATATAAACATGGCACCCCAGCAGTGTTGATTATATAAACTCCTTTTATCATATCAGAAAATAATAATCATAAATTGTGTTACATAGAATTCGGAATGATTGTAAATTACGTTTAGGCCGAATGCTACATTCACCGTGTATTAATAGTTGATCATTTTTAATAAAGGTTTCTATATAATATAATGCAATTTATAATCATATATATACATATATATATATATATATATATATATATATATATATATATATATATATATATATATGTAGTATATTGTGGATTCGCTACACTAACTAGCTGTGTTATACTGCTAGCCTGATCTGTGTGCCATTGCTCCTAGCCTACCAGCTAAGTTGAGCACTCTGAAGGATACATTTCCTAATCGCCATGAACATGGAAAAACTGAACATAAGACACTCTTTCAAGGACATTCCAATACCTAACAAACATCACCACCAAATAAGGTGGCTGGAAAAAACGGAAGCCCTTATCGGACGCATGGGGTAGAAAACCTTTTTTCTTCATCAACCAACCGAACGCACAATGACAACAAACAACACCACGGATTAAAAACCCCAAAAAGCCCACCCTACAACAAACTCCTAATGAACTTTGAGCAAGACTTACTCTCAACCATCACCTACATCAAATTAAGAAAGTACATCAACCCACATCAGAAAAAAACTACTGCACGAAATACAACACATAAAAAAATCCCCAAAACTTTTCATCAAAGGGGACAAAAGCAACAACATATACAGGATGAATTTCCAAACTTACAACAAACACCTCACCAATCACATCACACAAAACTACAAAAATTTAGACTTACAAACCAATAATTTAGAAACTGAAATAAAATAGAAAGCAAAAGAATAACATATAGATTAAACATAAGTAATAAAGTAGGGATATTACAAAACAAGGATGCATATATATTAATGAAAGACCATAAACCAGATTTCAATAATAAACCCACTACCAGGCTTATTAACCCAACAAAAATGCAGATAGGTAGAATAAGTAAGGATATATTAGAAAAAACAATAACTGCTTAAAAAATCAACTAAAGCTTAACCAGTGGATAGGAACAAACGATGTCATCACTTGGTTTAACAATATAGGAAACAAAAAAATGTGCAGCTTCATATGGTTCGACATAATGGATTTTTACCCATCCATAACTAAGGGCATATTCGAGGAGGCCATGGAATTTGCTAAAACCAACACCAACATTAGCGGCAGGGACATTTAAATCATCATACACTGCAGACGTACGGTATTGTTCCACAATCAACAACAATGGACAAAAAAACCGACGTCTGGGGATTCGATGTCTCCATGGGTAGCCTCGATTCAGCCGAGATGTCAGACCTTAGAGGCTTGTACATTTTGTATAATCTTACACGCAAATTAGACACTAAGAACATCGGATTGTACCCGGATGATGGACTACTAATAGTAAAAAACTGTAAGGCACAAAAATATGAAAACATTAAAAAAATACATCATAAAAGAAATGAAAAAAAATGAATCTCAAAGTCGAAATTAAAGGTAACTTAAAAACTGTTAATTTTTTAGATATCACATTTAATCTAGACAACAATACCTATGAACCATACAGAAAGGAAAACTATTATTAAGTATATCAGCACTAGTTTCAACAATCCGAACACGATAACCAAAAAAATCCCAAAATCCATAGAGACCAGATTAATTTACAATTCTTCCGATGGAACAATATCTAATAAGGTTATAAATAATTACCTCAAAGTCCTAAACGATAGTGGTTTCACGGAAATAAACCTCGAATACGATGAAAAAAGTTAAGTGCAATAATAAGAAAGAGAAAAATAATTTTTTTAAAAACAGGAAAAGAAAAATCATCTGGTATACACAACCCATTTAACTTACAAGTAAGAACGAACTTAGGCAACATTTTCATTCGACTAATTGAAAAACATTTCCTCCTAAACCACACACTAAACAAAGTATTTCATAGAAACACATTGCCAATCAGTTTTAGTCGTACAGAAAATTTTAATAAGATCATCACTAAGCACAATAATAGAATTATTAGAATTAATAGAAGTAAAGAAAACACAAGTACAAAAAAATCTGACTGCAACTGCCCAAACAAGAAAAACTGCCCCCTGCAAAACTAATGCCTTAGATCCAATATAGTATACCAGGCAGAGATATCAACCCAGGAAAAACCCTTAGATATAAAATATTACATCGGTATATCGAACACACCATTTAAGCTTAGATTAGCCAACCACATATCATCGTTCACTAACGAAAGATACAAAAACAGCACGTTCCTATCAGCCCACTACTGGAAATTACACCAAATGAACCACAAGCCAAAAGTTAAGTGGAAAATTCTAATACATGCCAAAATTTAGAAAATTCTTGCAATCTCTGCCTAAATGAAAAATTTGAGATTTTAAACTTTGCTAGAATCACAAAAAAACCCAAAAGAACACCTACTAAATAGAAAGAAAGAGACCATAATACAACGCTCTAAATTTCTTTTAATCAACATGAAACAACACCAATAAATCATAAAGTAAAGTAGACAATTCGTCCCCATGTCCATCATCCCCAAAACTTCCCATCACCATCTTTTACTTTCAAACATACCAAAACACATTATAATTTAAACATCAAGATTAATACTATCCACTAGAGCTACAAAAGGCACCAACAGGGGTAATAAAATCCAATGCCAAGATACCTAGGTCAAGATAGAAAATACTCCCAGACCACTACTAAGCATCCTTGCAGTAATGACCCCTATATTGAGTTCACACCCCTCTGACAAAATGAATATCCCCATACCACCCATTACCACACTCACTGCATTCTCACCAAATTCCCAATATATAGACCAAAAAAAACATAGACAATCATTCACCTGATGAAGACCCAAGAGGGCAGAAACATGACCTTGTTTGTGTAGCGAATTAACATTCTACTATTTATTTCCAGCTTTACTCTAAAACAACTCAACTTCATGAGTAAAATGTTGTATGTATCGAGCACTCTATGAACTAAATCCATTACATTACAGAAGTGGCTTTATATTATTGATATATTATTATATTATGTTATACTGCTAGCCTGATCTGTACCACACACACACACACACACACACATACACACACACATATATATATATATATATATATATATATATATATATATATATATATATATATATATATATATATATATATGATATACAAGTGAATTGTCATTGTATATGCTTAGGATGAAGGTTATTAGTGGCATTAGAAAAGATGGTTAAGGAGAAGAGGTCTGCACTTATACTGACCTGAAACTTATTACGTGAATGCAAGGAATGTTTTCCATGGGTATGATTTGAATCTGAAATTCAATACCTTCAAACTGCTACACTATAAGGTTACTTAGAGGTAACAGGGACCTATAGTTGGCGCACAACTCTCGTTGGAATATCAGGAATCAGTGTTTAAAGTTTCCGATCGCCACACTGTCTAGGGAACCAGAGTGTTAATTGTCAGACAGTCGTACTTTGCTGATTTTCTTTTAATGAGACGGTACAACCCTATAACCAGCTCAGGTATCTACAGGGTTTGTGATAAGTATTTGAACAACTACCTTAGACAACGAATCGAACACACAAAAGAAGAAATCAAGCGAAGAATCACTCTAGGAAGGTAAGCCTTTGGCAGAGTAAGATCAATCTTTAAAACAAGATGATCCCATTAATCCTAAAAATAAGATTATACAACCAATGCATCTTCTTGATGGTCAGTTATGGAACTGAAACATGGAACCTAACCAAGAGGCAGATCTGCTACTTGAGAATTATGCAACGTGCACATGAGAGAATCGTGCTCAACTTCACATGGAGAGATCACAAGACAGCACAGTATATCAGGAAAAAAGCAGAACTCCGAGACATCATAGAATCTACTGGAAAACATAAATTGTAATTGGCTGGTGATGTTGTAAGAATGGCAGACCACCAACTCTCAACATGGATCCCTAGAGATCACATGCGAAACAGAGGCTGGCAGAATGCAAGATGGAGAGGCAAACCAGACAGATGTAGAAAATACTGGCTCCCTGACACTCCCAAGAAAGAAATCCTGGGGAGGGTCTCTGTCCAACGACGGACAATAAAAGACATGATGATGATGATGATGATGATGATGATGATGATGATGATGATGATGATGATGGCAGGGGACCATATGCCCTTCCTAAAATACCAGCATCAATTCACAAGGAAAGGGGGTGAACAAGAAGAAAACAAAAAACAAAAACCACCATGTAAGCAAAACCCCTACAGTATATAAAGACAAGAGAAGAACAGAAAGAAATGGTCGTTCGTTTATCGCAATGACGTGAAACTGATCAGCAAGAACAAAAATTGTAAATATCAATAAATCAATTTTCACTCTATTTTGAAATATTGAGTGCTATCACTATAGGTGGAGCAACACATAAAACTGAGCTTTCAGACTCCTAAGAATTAGCACCGGTTGTCCACATGGACACATAGGGTAGTGATTACAGAATTACTGCAAGTAATTTAATGGTTCTAGGTTCAATCCCAGAGACAATAATAAAGCAAAGAGGGGAGTGCAGTCAATATATCCCCGTCGGTTTAATAAAGGGTTCGGTTCGTTACTTCTCCACACTTACCTGATGAAGGCTGTAGAGTACAACGGCTGAAACGTTGTATGAAAAACAACTAAGATGAGGATAGTCCGAATAATAATAATAGAAATTATATATTTTGAACAAGCTGAAAATTTGTTTTTTATTGCCTAAGATTACAGGCGTCATGAAGGGTTTTGAGCCGTTGGAGGATCCAAATTAATTTACTACTTTAGTAACTCTCTAGAATAGCAATGAGAGTTCGCATTTTCAATCTTCTTGATCGATTCTGAACAAGATTTTTGAAAGATATAGAAGAAACTTTTTCCCATTGAAAAATTTGTTTCAGTTTCAAAAATAAACATTTTCTAGAAATTTAGCATTTTTTACAGAGGAATGTGACTATATGCATAACTTGTTATGTTGATTGCAATAAAGTCCGGTGCTTGTATATGATCCATGATTCGGCTCCATAATATGGATGCTCTAAAAATCATAATTCAAATTACTAAGGAAAAAGCCTGTTCAAAAAATGCTTGAAAACTTTCAGAAGGGTTTAC
This sequence comes from Thysanoteuthis rhombus, assembly GCA_963457665.1. Taxonomy (NCBI): domain Eukaryota; kingdom Metazoa; phylum Mollusca; class Cephalopoda; order Oegopsida; family Thysanoteuthidae; genus Thysanoteuthis; species Thysanoteuthis major. The sequence continues at coordinate 52,447,741 of OY735222.1, read as the reverse complement.
CTTGAAATAATTAGACACTGTTCTTTATTTATGTATGATGTCATTAATATCAACAATAAAAATATAAATATCGTCGTTATTAGTATCTTTTTTTAATACAATTGTATCATGTCAGAGGGAGCATACATAGTGGTGTTATATAATCCATGATTTGGCCCCATAAAATGGATGCTTGAAAAATCTCAATTCAAATTATCTAATCGTTTTTCCAAAAATGGTATCGTTACATCATTGGAGAACCTTTGTAAGATGAATTGTCACTCTGTTTTGCAACATCTGTCGATACTGACATAATCAAAATCTGCAAACTGTTTTTCTTTCTTTTTTCATTTGTATCAGATGAAATTTCATAAATAATTATTATTTTAATTCTTTTGGCTGCTAATCGAAAATAATGGAAAGATATAGGCTGGGTATTTTGACCCCTGTTTGCAGTTAATGAATGCTTAATTGGTAAAGCAGGCTGGACTAAAAGGTACACAGAATTACTTTGAGAGCTTATCTTTTATTTTCCGATCAACGCTATTTACTCTTGAAAAAAAAAGGGTTTCGGCTTGTTATTCAGATCCTTGTCTGCAGTTGATGATGGCTCAATTGGTAAAGCAGGCTGGACAAAAGGGTGCAGAGATGTAGGTTTATTCTTTATTTTCCAATCACCGCAATTTACTCACTGCAGGGGATCGGGGAGTAATTGACCCGAGCACAAAGTTGTAATAAAAAGCAACTGACAAGAAGGTAAAAAAGAGCCATAAAAAATGCGTACGTGTACGAAGCACATGGTTTTAGTGCATGGTCTTCCAAAGTGGTCACCCATTTAAATACTGATCAGGATCGATGCTACTTAACTCAGGTGATCGAACAAAAACTAATACTTTCAGTATGATTTGTCTTGTGTAACGCATGTGTTTTTTCCATGTTTATCTCTTTTCAACTGATTAATTACCTATATATAAAACAACTATCTCTGTTTGTTTGTCACTGTGCCCCCCCCCTAAGTTGACGCAGTTCAACCAAGTTTCATATACATACAGAGTGGACTTAAGGGAAAAACTTTCGCCTTCCAAAAAAATGTTCAAGTGATCTATTTACAATATAAGTAAATGCTAAACTTGAGGCGTTCTTTTCGTTCATTATACATAGATACATACACCAACCAGGTGGAAACCGCCCAGAGTTTAAAAAATGTTTTAGTAAATTACGGAAATGTCCTTTCATGTTCATGAGTATCCCAGTGCTAATTTTCCTCAAAGTAAAGAAAAAAACAATTAATTATCATCCTGCTGGATTCTCTGAACTTGTTGACAATGTTCCTCAAACTACTTTTCATATTAATCAAGAAATGTATGATGAAAGCACATTTGACTGTTATCTAATGGCTATTTCAACCTCAAAGAAAGATTCCTAATGGTGTTTCAAAGATGAATTGAATTAAGTAATGAATGAAATACTCCTATCTTCGTCTACTCAACTAAAGGACAGTTTAAGTATATATAATGCATTTTCCACTTAGTAAAAATACCAAAAGAAAGAAATATAAAACAGATTTAATCTGCTGTTAATGATATTTAATCAATATGCTCAATATTTAACAAAGTAAAAACGACAATTATAATTACGATAATAGAATGTAATGAATTTACAACTAGACATCGGTCCAAACATTCAATTATTTTCTTTTTAATGATACAATCAGGAATTAAAAATTTAAATAAGAATAGAAAGAATTGAAAAGAATGAAATAATTATTTCTTTATTCCACAAAATGAACAAGTTAATTGTAAAACTTTGTTTGATTAATACACCATTGAGTGAGGTAAGGTACAATTCTCTTATTGTCTCACTAGAGCTACCCAGCTATATATTTTATGTAAGGTATAATTCTTACTATTTTCCAATTTTAAAGATATTCCATTATTGAAAGATTATAATTAAAGTTAAATAAGTTCCCAATGAGGATAAGTACACATAGATAATATAGTTATTTTTTTTTATAATTTTTTCTTTTTTTTCAGAACTTTTTTGAATTTTTATATTCACAATCAAATCCATCATTCATCATAATCTGTCTTTTATCGTCCAACGTTAGACATTGACCTTCCCCACACCTCTCTGACGTGGGCGTCGCAGAGCCAATATTCTCTGAAGCTGTGCAGTTTGTCTCATATTTTGCCGTCCTCCGGGGATTCATATTGTGAGTCATGATGTCCAGCAGCTATCTGACATTCTTGCAACATGGCCAGCCCATTGCCATTTGAGCTTTCTAATGTTTTTATGATTCTCAGACACCTGGGGTTTTATCTCGTGTTGTCTGTTTAGATTTTTACAGATCATCTTGAAACAGACTATAAAGAGTTTGGTTGAGCTGGTATCGCCTTGTTTTACCCCTTTTTGGAGCCAAAAGGGTCAAAGTCTTTTTGTAGCCTAATAAAGGAGCTGCTGTGACGGTATATATGTTGCAATACTCTGACATATACGGGGTCTACACCTGATAGCATCAATGACCTTGGGAATTTCCTCTGAGTCGAAGCCCTTCTTGAAGTCTATAGATTCTACTGCAAGTGGCATTCCATATTCTGGTGCTTTCTCTTTTCGTTGATTTATCGAGTAGAGATGTTCCATGGTTGAGTAGCTTCTTCTAAAGCCAGCTTGTGCTTGTGGTTAGTTTTTGGTCAAGTGTTTTGATGATTTGGTTGGTGATAACTCGGGCGAAAAGTTTGTAGATGCAGTATTCTTATCGATCTGTAGTTGTTGGGGTCTTTTGGGTTTCTATTTTTATGTAACAGCATTATGATTGCAGTGTTCCAATCTTCTGGAACTTTACTTTGTTTTATGTATAAGTTGAATTGAATGGCTAGTTTCCTAGTGATGACCCCACCAGTTTTTTGAGTAAGTCGATGGTGATGTTATCTGGTCTAGGGGGCCTTTCCTTTTTTATTTTGTTTAATGGCTAGTTTCACTTCCCATGACGTAACTTCTGGGGAATCATCGAACTCATTGCTGGTCTCTGTCGCAAGCTGTTCCTTTTTTTATGTTTTTTGTTTGGAAGACTAAAGTTTTTCGATGAATTCTCACGCACATTCAACGATCCGGTCTCTGTCTGTTGTTAGGTCTCCATTTTCTTCGATTGTACAAGTTATTCATTTCTGTCCTGTATTGAGAGTTTTATTAATAGCTTTGAGCCCAAACCTTTTTCGAGAATTGTTTTGACGATTGCCGTCTTGTATCTCCTTTTGTCTTCTTTCCTTTTCTTTAGAATTGTTTTATTCAATTTTCTCTCACTTAAAAAAGAGTTTCAGTACAATCTTTTACTTAAGAGATTTGTGTTTTTAAATTCAATGATTTACCTATCATAATACGTATTTACAAAGAATTAATTGAGAATTCCTATGAGCCAATTTCTACATAAATCTATAAATTCTATCTGTTGGAAAAAAATTTATAAATTATTCAGATATTGTTTAAGATTTAAAATACGTGGAGAATTAACAAAACTGAATTGAAGATAAACATAAAGTGAAAAAAATAGTTAAATTTGAGGAAGGATTGCAATTTTTTTAATATCTTAGAGAAAAGGGAGATAATTATGAAAGATTGTCCTTTTATATACATAATATTTACTTGTTAGAATCATTAGTTTTTAAAAAAAACATTTAAACTTTATGAGACAATAGAAAAAGATGTTATTCAAATGAAAATGGTATGTTTGGTATCATAATTACAAGAACAAAACATATTACTGGTTGCTGAAGAGTACTTTGGGCACGAACAGTTGACATTCATCCGGGGTATATATATATATATATATATATATATATATATATATATATATGTGTGTGTGTGTGTGTGTGTGTGTGTGTGTATATATATATATATGCAATCCTTCATTCAAACAAACAAACTCTGCCAATCTAATTTGTTTCTAGTTTGCGTACAAACCTTTTATTGATGTCATTGAAATTTTTTAAAAGTTCCAAATTTGATGGTTCGAAATCTTTCGATCTTCATAGGTCATTATCAAAAATGTGTGTTAGAGATATCTAAAGAGCAATTCGAATTTCATATTCATATTCAAGTGTTGTTTTTTTAACGAGTATAATCATGAATAAATCTGTTCAAATGTTTGACTGAAACTAACGCAACACGTTGACAATGTTATCTGTGTATGTGAACATTGCATACTCTTAAGAACACCCAAGCTGATGTCGAGAGATTTTTCATTAATAATACGTTGTTTTGATTTAACCTGAGCACCTTCCATTACATATATATATATATATATATACGTATATATATATATATATATATACACGTATATATATATATATATATATATATATATATATATATATATATATATATATATATATATAGTCTAGAAGGCATTTCTGCTTCAAACATTGATTATTTACAAAAACAAATTCCCAAAACTTATGTCAATTATTTCCCGATATATGTTCATGTAATTTAGTCCGTGGTCCTCATATTTTACACAGAATTTTATGCTATAGTACAGTATGTGGATTTTTGGGAGTCATCACTGGTTTACCATGTAACGGTTTCCAGGATTTAAAAACAAAACGTTTTCTTCCATTTTTTTATACTTATGTTATGTTATTTTAGGGTCGTGTCATAAAACATGTAGTTTTTGTTTTTGTTTTTTTTATATATGGCATTATTAAAATGCATTATATCTGTACATATATACTATTGTACCAGTGTCATTAGAATAGATGACAGTTTTTTTTCTGTTTTCTTTAAATTCTGCCAGTTCAGATATTGACCGGCTTCGATGTTTGTCATCAGCATACCCTTGGCTTATTGGTAAGTCATAGGGCCGCTGAAGTCCACGTCGGTGTTCATATCATGTGACCAACGTCTGGGGGGGGCATGCCCTGTTGGAGGCGGTCTGTTGAATTTTTTTTTCTTTTAAAGGGTGAATACTTGATAAGTCAATTTGCTCACCTTTTGATGAACTGTGATCACTGAAAAGAGTCATAATTTTCAAAAAAATGGGTGAACACAAAGTAAGGGATCAATTTAGCATAAAACTACGTTGCAAACTGAACCTCCCTAGGCCACTTGACTAAATGAAAAAAAGACATGAGTCATAATTAAGAGAGGATGAGTAAATTTTCAATCCTTGAAAACCATTGGTGCGGCCGGTAGGCAAGATACACTTATAACCAGCCAGGCAGACCAGCTTAAAAACTGTGAAAAACATATGTTGAAAGTTTTGGCTAACATTTTTTATATTTGTTTTGATCATGATCTCCCCTTTTTCTGCTTATTTATCTTCCTGGACTTTTCCAATTGAGGATATCATTTTTTCTGATAAAATGCATCATTTGAAACAATGAGCTCTCCACCTTTAACGAGTCCAGTCACTTTTTAATAAAAACTCGGATGAAATGGATGATAACTAAACATTTATGTATACAATTAACAGCTTTGAGGTAGTTAACTATCAAGTCTTCAAACAATTAAGAGAATATGAAAAACAGCTCAAACACCACTAAAATATCGCATTATAGCCTCTAGTATATATATATATATATATATATATATATATATATATATATATATATATATATATATATATATATATATATATATATGATTTTGAGCCGTTAGAGGATCCAAATTAATTTACTACTTTGGTAACTCTCCAGAATAGCAATGTGAGTTAGCATTTTCAATCTTCTTGATCGATTCCGAACAAGATTTTTGAAAGATAGAGAAGAAACTTTTCCCGTTTAAAAATTTGCCTCAGTTTTTAAAGTAAACATTTCCTTGAAATATAACATTTAGAAGAGCAAAACGTGACTATATGCATAACTTGTTATGTTGATTTCAATAAAGTTCGGTTCTTTTTTCATTGTGTTCCTGTTTTCAACTCTCAAATAAAGCGATTATAATCGAAATGACTGTTTGGTAAAATACTTATGACATGTACTGTATTAAATATATATATCATTAGGTCTTGGCTTCCCGATCGAAGATTCAGGAAGCATTCCTGAAAGCCAAGCAGGTTTTTCTCAGCAACAATGGATCATTAAAATTAGCAGACATCTTTTTTACATTTTTTTCTTAATAATTTCTTTGTTTTCCGTTCAAGGGAATCTGTCTTTGATTTCAATGTATATAGATACTTTTCAAAAGACAATAGGCCCTCAGCAACATCTTCCGCCATTTTGAATATCAGAATGGAGTTGTACAGTTCAATTTCGTGCTAGAGTTGTATCTTATTCGATGTTATCTTACGATTCAATTTAACCGTTCTATTCGGCGTTTGCAGTTTTATGTTTGTCTTTCTCAGTTGCATTTAGTGTTCCAGTGACGCCATTTTGTGCTTTGTGAGCATTAAAAGATTTTTCCTTTACGTTTTACAGGACTTCCCATGACAGAGGTTGTTGGTTATAATCAAGTTTGATGTCTAATTTTTTATAACAGAATATCAACTTTATTTGCAGATTGTCTTTTTCAATTGGAGAAGTATTTGTTTTATATTTCTGGTTACTGACTTATGCTTATAATTGTTGTGTATTTGGTTACAATAAAATGAATTTCTTTTATTCTTATTACTTTTATAGGAGTTAACGTTAATAATTTTGCAGTCAAGTTTTATAAAGGCTGATTTCATTTGGTTGTTGACAATATAATTCAGAAATCTGTTATTTACTACTGTTTGTTTTAAATTATCGAGTTCCTTATAAGATAAATTGCGGAAAGAGAAAATGGTGTCACGGGAACATTAATAGCAACACAGGACACACTTAACGAAAATGCTAAAGTCATAAACAGCTAAAGATTTGGCGGATGTAAAGCTAACTGCTAACCGCTGAGGTTTTTTTTCTTGGAATTTAATTCTGCTTGTTTTTTGTTTTTGTCTTTCTTTGCTCAAAACCCCTTAAACACAAACCTAGAGAGCAGAAATTTTATTGAGTGTAAACTAAGGTTCAATATTTCATTTACTTGATTATTCATGTACAGCTTGGTCATCACCTGATATTGACATGTTATACATTTGGGGAAGTGTAATGTCTAAGTTGTAACATATCATAATTTCAGCCTTCTACGTCGGAGTCAGAAAATTGAACCAGTACTTGATTCATGAAATAAAATATTAGCGGTCAGTGGTTGGCGGTTATTTTTGCTTCCGTTAATTTTCTAACTGTTTATTGGTGAAGCGTTTCCGTTAGCTGAGCCCACCACTGCCTGATTCACATTTGGAAAGAATTCAATCTTAGGTCAGAACACACGGGGTTCGTGCTTCTAGTCATAAAATAAAATGGGGGGTAATTGAGGCCATAGAATTTGGTAAAATTTCTTGCTTTTAGATTTTCTCAATACTCATTTTTAAAGGACTTTTCAATGAGGTGGGTCTTTTCTTAAGACGGATATTCATAGAAATAAAGAGCTTTCGTCTATCAAATTCCTATCGGCTACTCCGCCATCAAAAATTAAACGTTGGCATATGTCTACATATAAACTAAGCATTTGTGAATTTGTCAGAAAAACAAAAAAATGGCCGCTCTAACTCAACGATTAATCAGAACCCAAACAAATAATCGTGTTACTAACAACCCCAATCCCCAGCTCATAAAAAATAATTTTTCACAAAGTTTTCCTTCCTTAATCTTAAAATATCCATTAGTCAAATCAATTTGATGAGTCAAATTTTGGTGATTGAAATATTCACCAAACACGAATGTCTTGATTTGATGATATACATTTCGAAATCTGCAATTCATCAAAATAAAGCCGTATTGGGTATATTTCATCAGAAAAATGGTTACAGTAGATCATCATGATCATCATCATCGGCATCATCATCATCGTCGTCATCATCATCATCGTCGTCATCATCATCGTCGTCATCATCGTCGTCATCATCATCGTCATCATCATCGTCGTCATTATCATCATCGTCGTCGTCATCATCGTCATTGTCATCATCGTCGTCATCATCATCGTCGTCATCATCGTCGTCATCATCATCGTCATCATCATCATCGTCGTCATTATCATCGTCATCATCATCGTCGTCGTCATCATCATCATCGTCATTGTCATCATCGTCATCATCGTCATCATCGTCATCATCATCGTTGTCATCATCATCGACATCATCATCGTCATCATCGTCGTCATCATCGTCGTCATCATTATCATCGTCATCATCGTCATCATCATCATCGTCATTGTCATCATCGTCATCATCGTCATCATCGTCATCATCATCGTTGTCATCATCATCGACATCATCATCGTCATCATCGTCGTCATCATCGTCGTCATCATTATCATCGTCATCATCGTCATCATCATCATCGTCGTCATCATCAATGTCATCATCATCATCGTAGTCATCATCGGCATCATCATCGGCGTCATCATCGTCGTCATCGTCATCATCATCGTCGTCATTATCATCACTGTCATCATCATCGTCATCGTCATCATCGTCATCATCATCATCATCGTCGTCATCATCAACGTCATCATCATCATCGTCGTCATCATCGTCGTCATCATCATCATCATCAGTCTTCTATCGTCCGTTGTTGGACATGGACTTTCACCACGATTCGCCACACCTCGTTGCGAATATCCTCTGAACCTGTCCAGTTCACCTGTCTCATATTCCGCCGGCCTCTGTTCTACATTTGATCTCTAGAGATCCACTTTGTGAGCCGTAATATCCATCGGTTGTCTGCCATTCCCATAACATGACCAGCCCATTGCCATTTGAGTTTCCTAAGGGTTTCTATAATGTCTCGAAATCCTGTTTGAATTGTGACCATGGAGGGCGAGGGTGGGAAAAATGCTATAAGTACTTGATCACCTTCTGCATTTCTACTAACATGACGGAGGACATCCTTAATGAGCCAAGCCCTTGTCCATCCGGGCCTCCAAATCTCTTGCTACCTCACTGCTTTTAATAAATGTTTGATTTATGTCCGCTACAAGCCTCATAAGCGTTGCAGGTTAAAGTCTATCATCGCAATGTCTCCTTAGGGATACCTAGATGTCTAGATGGACGAACGAAATGCAACCGCCTCGTAACGACTCAAGTAAAAACGGAACACTGGAAAAAATGTTAGCCTAGTTCGGTTTAAGAGGAATTGTTCTTGTTTTTCTTCTTTTTTACTGATTGTCCAAATCTATTTATTTTCATCAACCCTTTAAATCAGTGATTTCCAACGTTCCCATCGCCAAGGATCATTTTGTAAAGAAATTTTCTTGTAAATCCCGAATTCTCGGACCATATTTATTTATCCATGAATTTTTTTACATGACTTCAAATTCTGACGCTACGTTTGTTCAATTATTGACTGTGATGTCGAGTTTATTCGTTCCTTATCAGAATATTACGCACCATGATTCCGCTTGAATACGACAGGAGCATCATCTGATGCGCCAAAATGTCTTTGTAATTTCTTTATGGGGCACATCCAGAGATTCCCAACAGTCAGAAAGTGAAGACATTAACGCCTTCTAACTTCATTATTTTGTAATATCTCATCATTGTTTTGAGCCTTTGCATGACTTTTTGGAGCCTTTGCATGTTGTGTTTTATATTCTTAAAACTAAAGATTACCATTACCTTCATTCCAGGACGGGGAAGTGAAACTAATCTGATATAAGCCCTTGGAAAATCACGGAAGTGAGTCATACGGTGGAACTTCTATTGTGAAGAGAGCACAAGAGAGAGAGAAAGAAAAGAGATAGAAGAAAAAGCGAAAGAAGATCGACTACAGGCAGAGAGAAAGGGTGAGAGAGAGAAGAGGGGACACATATTATGCAACATAACGAGAGAGAGGAAAGACAGTCAGAGAAAGGAAGACGAGAGAGGGGGCAGACGACATGTAGATTACAGGCAATCAGAGAGAAGATGATGAGAGAGAGGGAGATAAAAGAAAAAGAAATAGAAATGATGTGACTGATGGGCAACGAGAGTTCTCCCACTCTACCCTGGCCGTGCATTCCAGACGCAACAGTCAAGACCCATTTGATCATACAACCTCCACACCTGGAGTGTACGCACATCTTTGTCTTGATTGGTTCGCTGTGGAGCATTGGTGAATATCATTCGTTCTGTCTTCCGCTCCTTGCCTCCCACGCACCTTGAGGACCCACCTGATTTACAGTCGTCACAGAAAGGGGACACGCTATTTGAATGCCCACTCGTCAAGCAAGAAAGGTTGCTTGTAATATTTTCTATTTTGCCAACGGCTCCTCCAGCTTTTACTCAGGATGCGATGCCCCAATGTCACTCTAAACGCTTGTTGTCACAGTGAGGAACCAGCAGAAACGATTGAATAAGCACCGCATTTTTATCTATTGCGAGCAACACAATTCACGCTAACTGCACCGTCGTTTGGACTTCTAACAGTTCGTTTGTCACTCTACTTGATTCGATGCCCCATTAGTGCTTCAAGATCTTCCACTTGTCTCCTTAGGGAGCCTAGCACTTCAGCCATCATACCTTGTCTGTTGCACCGATTCATGAACAGTTCTTTTTTATGAATTCCCAGCGCAGAATCCAACATACTTACACACACAGACAACACGGACATATATATATATATAGATATATATGTATATATGAAGATAAAATGCAGGAATTGGAGATGTAAGCATGTTTTTGGACTCCTACTTTGCCAAGGGTGTTTTATTAGCTGAGTTGGTAAAAACAAAACTGTACGAAGGTTGCTTCTTGGTGGACGCAATTTCAATCCCTGCACAGCGTTATTTTTTTTTATTCATATGATCGGGGGCTGCTCGATTATTTACTAATTTCGGTACCGGGCAAAATATAGCTCCTACAAAATCTTTATAGTTATCATATATATGTGCGTATGTGTTTGTGTGAATGTGTGTGAATATATATATATATATTACAATGGCAAGCACTGAGGTAGTAGGTAAAATTTCAAAAGAAACTACAACATAATAGAGATAATGTCCCGTGACCAAAATGTTTGATCCATTTCTCGTTTTTTTTTTTTTTTGTAGTTGCTACCATGGTATCCAAATCAGCTGTAACATCTGAAATAACAAAAAAAAATTGCTAACTCTGGTATCAAAACATAGGTAATTGTGCTCTGTGAATAAAATTGTACCATCTGAAATAAGCATTCGGGTAGTTTAAGGAACCGCTCCCATGGTATTTGCCGACAATATTGATACTATGCTATAAAGAAAGACACTGAAAGAATACAAAAGAGTAAAAGGATCAAGAAGATCGGTGTAGTAGACAGCTGACGTATCACTGGGCGATGATTATTGCCTTAATCGAGAATCTTAATACAAGAGCCTTTTCTGGCTCGGTTCTGCAGCCCATCTTACAAAACGATCTAATTGAATTGACGCTAGTGTTTGGCCGTCTGTTAAGACAATGGCACCATTCTTTCCTTCTTTTGAGTGACATAAACAATAGAATTTCTTTCATGGAAGGATGTTTCGTAGAGATGGCGTGAGGCGTTTGCTATTTCAATTTATCAGATTGTCAGATGGTCGGTCAATGACAGCGATCGTCGCTATAGATGCTAGCGCATCTAAAAAGTCACAACGTGGGGAGAGTGGACAATTTCCACGTCAACCTCTTTATAAACAACCGTGACTGTGAGAAATCGACTGTGGCTGTTAGAGGTTGGGGTGGATGTATAGGCCTTACTAATTGATTTATCGACGTAAGCAAAAACAAAAAAAGTCATTTATGAATGTTCGATAAACATTTCCATCATAAAAATTTGATTCATCAAAATGATTTGACAAATGGATATTTCATATAGACTGTGTCAATTAATTTGAGAAGAAAATATGAAATGTATTTTTGGAATAATTAATGTTATGTTGTTATTATGGTTTCTATATTCATGTTGTATTTTTTGAATAGTGTAATCGTAAATAATTCTATCTAAATGAGTTTTTATTCAGTTTTAATGCAGAAACTTTGGCTCAGTGGCCGTTGGGGGACTGAGGGGTAGGTTCTGTTCTTCCGTTAACTATCTTACTTTTAACCAAATTCTTTCGTTATCCATTCATTCTTACAATATCCTTTCACTATATGAATCCATTCTTCGCTTCCAATCCATACATTTACCTCATTTACCCTAAAGAGATTCAAACTACATGAAATATCCCCTGATGAATGTTTTTTTTTTTTGTATTTACTATTTCATGATAATGGGGAGGGATGAAAAAAGTATGAGACCATCACTACCTGCATTATTGGGAATGCCTTCTATTTTGGGAATTGCGGGTGGAGCCTGGGAAGAAAAATCTTTTTCAACATTTAAAAAACTAGGGCTGGATGCTGCATTCATCCCTCTAGATAAAAGCGATTACCTTAACCGGGGACAGGTTCCTGGAAGAGAACCAAGACTGCATATACCACGAGTCAATGGGAAAACGAAATCCCATCATGATTCTTCAAGCTGAACCAAACTTGCTGCACAAACAAGTCTTCCCTTGGAATTTATGCGATGCAATCAAATTCTACCACATCTAATTTTCACTTCCAACTGATGTATGAAGTCAATCAGATTCTGATGAGAAAAAGATTTGTTCTCATACATCTCCTTCTGTTGAGTAGTCCATATCACCATTCTTGTCACGGTCAGCAGCTTCAGAAATACCATTCGTCACACCCCAGGCCACATGGGCGATGTGTTGTCACACCCGTACATAGGATCTTCAGAAAGGGATCAAGGCGAGCTGTCATCTCATTGATGTAGCCCCAGAAGGGTTGGACCATGTCATTGTAGAAGGAGACGTTGAAAGCCGTTTCTTCTAAGCAACTTTTACAACGGAGACAATCGGGCAAGTCTGACCAGCTATTTCTTGAGGTAATCTGCACCTGACACCCAATACCATAGAGAACAAAGCTCTCCCTCCGTCATTCCAAGTTGATACAGTATCTTTCTCGGCAGTGAAAGGTCGTTGAACCAACAAGGTTTGCTCCGTGACTGACGACACACGCTAATAAACTCAATCTCGGTTCCCTGGGTGCAAGATGGAGATTTCAACGCTGGCTCTCCCGTTAAGGTGCTGTTCAGTACGGAAACATCTCCAAGCTTCCATCGAATGGACGTTGAATACAGATCTATAAACAAACCATTTGTTTGCTCCCCTTTCACAGAAGTTAAAACAGAGGGCGCTCAAGTGCCACCATCCGCTTTGCTGACGGAGCGAAGACTACGTGTAGCACACCTTGGCTTTGCCTTTCAAAGATGATTTCCTTTTGACCCAAATCTTGACTGACACTTCGACCATTGCCTCTACCTATGACCAATTCTTCTCCGGCTAGAGACTGGGACCAAATCACACCTCCAAGATAAAGATAGGTCCTTTTGTCTATCTAAAGGATACCAGAAGAGATGTAAAATCCTCTTCAGGCGCCTAACCACTGACCATTCGACTTGCTGCAGTTGTTATTGGCTCCCTTTGTCTATTCGTATTGTGCAAGCGCCTTCGGCAATACGTCAATGTCTTAGTAATAAGACACAAAAATGGCCATGTCATTGGCATACGTGGACAACCTGTCTCAAACCCCATCAGGGAAGCTTATTCCGAGTAGGGCCTTATCCCTTAGCCTACAAAGGAAGGGCTCGGATGCTAGAGCATAAAATAAGGGCGACAAAGGGCAACACTGCCGGACCGAGTGCAAGACCGTGAACGATACTGACTGCTGTCCATTCACCTGCACCACACCACTTGCGAACCCATACACGACACTGATCTACGAGCAAAACAGGGTTATTTTTAGTTTCAATCTAATTTCTTTCAAAGTTACCGTCAGAACACATTATTTACAACAAACCGAAAAAGATTTCAATACTTGAATTTCGCACATGAAAAGAATGACAAAACGACAGCATTACCAGAATGGCAAAATTATTCTTGAATCCTGGAAAGTTTTTAATTCTGTTGGAAAAAAAAATGTTATTTTGTCATTCTCATGACGTAATTCTCTAATTATTAAGGTTTAATTGTATTACTTATATAAAATGAAGTTAATATCATGATAATTTTTTTTTCTTTTTCAATATGACAGCATTTAAAGAGCATTTCACTCGATTGATTTAGCAATTTTTAGGGGTCCTCAGATAATGGAATTCCTATTTTTTCTCCAAGAGATAAACTACAACAAGCAATAAAATTATCAAGAAATCTTGAGTGACTAAATATTGACCATTCAAATAGCAGATTAAATCTGTTTTTGTTTCGAGTTCCAGAAGAATTTCGGTAGTGCAGTGTCGTTTTGGTTTTTTTTTTGGGGGGGGGGTCAAGTGGAAAATAATTTTTATAGTTGTAATACCTGGGTTTTCAAACTGCCAATAGATAATCCCACATAACCTTTTCTGATATTTGACTGTCCAGCGCTGGGTATTGTGATTGGTCCATAGTTTGTTTTTTCAGTTACACAATGATTTTTTAGGGTACATGAATCATTTTTTTTTTTTTTTACAATAGCATTTTTATGTTTCTTTCGTTTTAATATATGAGTCTAAAATTCTTTTGTTGTTTCAGTTCTAATGGTGCTTTTCATAAAGCTGTAACTAATTTTGATGGTATTTCGATTGAGTATTTTGTTCAGAGCGCCATCTTTTGGGGAATGTTCATCAATTAATTTTGGGAAGAGTTTTCCAATATTTACGTTGATTATCCTTTTGAAAAAAGAGGCTTTAACCATTTAATCGTTCCGTTTCTGTTTCTGTTTTTTCCTTTTGTTTTCAATAGAATATGGTAAACCATTCAATTTACCTGTTTTCGAGACATCCCTACGATCATTTTTTATTTTTAACAAAAACTTTCTTGACGGATGTATTATTATTCATTCTAATGTCAATAGAATTCGGTAATTGTTTCAAATCTGATGGTGGATGTTTTTAATTATCACTAATATATGTAAGTGCCTGGGATTTTTTTCAAGTGGTTTGTAAATATTACCATTCAAATTGAATGTGACCTCCAAAAACTCCACTATTTCTATATTTGAGTTGATATCTAATTTGAATCCATCGACTCAATGCGAACTAACATTCATTTTCGCAATGAATCTATCTAGAATATGTAATATATTACGATGTTTCATTCTATAAATGTCTTGGCAAAATATATCAAGCTAACAAAAAGTTATTCCACAATATTGAACTGTATGAATGCTGCTCTATTTTTATTTCTCAGACTTTTAAACCAATTAATTGCTTCGGTTATGCTTATCCATTGGGTGTATTTCTTTTTGTATTCACTAATGTTGTTATGCTGTTAATGTTTTGCAAAATTTGTTAATCTTTATTAACTGCCTATTCTGTATTTTTGTTGTCAAATTCATGTTGGCTTAATTTGATTTTTTTAGTCTTTTTCTCTGCCTGTTTGGTTCCAACTTGAACGTTTCTAGATTTTTTCGCCTTCACACATATCATTTGGAATCTCTTCATGCTGTCTTTATTCTTATTTGAACTTCTTGAAAGTTATTCATATTTTTCTTGGCTGATTTTGTTTGATAGTGTTGAATAATCTTTCATATATGGAGTATGGAGACCGGTGACTAAGTCCAGGTCTCGTTGCCTGCTTCAGCTCAATGATACTGCTACAAGTTTTTATGATCACCCACTTGGTAGGATTCAAGTCAAATGAAGGAATACCTCCATCCTACTCAGACAGCTCATAGTATAATTAATTAGCTTCTGAGTGAACTAGGAAAGTTATTCTAATGGATCTAATAATCTAATATTCTACTCTTCGCTGAGTCCAGTAATCGGACCAAGGACCTTCAGCTGGTGACATGCAAACTACTAGACTATTCTACTAGATTTATCATAGAATTTTCTACTGACAATGTTAAGGTAGCTCTATCGAAATCATTTTCAGACAAGGCGAATCAAATATTGGTAGTTTTGATGATTTTGATCACATGGCAGATTTCAAAATGTATATTATTCAATCAATTCGTCTATCTAGCAAGAATTTTGGTGACTCAATTAAGACAGTCATTTTATAAGCGTTTGATGACTTTCAATCATCAAAATTTGATTCATTAAATTGATTTGACTAATGGATATTTTATACGGACTCTTTCACAAAAAGGAAGATGAGGTTTATGAAGAATGTTTCTTTTCAAAACAGGGGTTTGGGGTAGTTAGCAAATTTGATTTTTATTTGGCTTCTCAACAGTCGTTGAATGAGTGCAACCATTTTTCTATTTTCGTCGGAATTTCCAATGTTATGGTTGTATAGACATTTTAATTGACATATGCCGGTGTCAAACTTTGTTGATAAAATTGGAGCCAGACACCGAGAGAAAATTAATGAACGAAATTGCTTTTCAGTTTTCAAAAAAGCTTGATGAGGAAATATTCTTCAAAATGATTTCACGGAAAAAGGAAACTAAAAGTATTTCGACTCAGATTCCCGTCGCTGAAATTTTCCACCATCTTTTGTTTTTGTCAACAAGAACAACCAGGACAATCCTCACTAAAATTAGGGGAGTCATAATTTATATTCCTCTACCGTGATTCGAAATCAAAACCAACTGATTACAAGTCGTGTCTCTTATTGCCTCAGTTGAATTGAAAAGTCTTACATAATTCATGGTTGAAATTCGGCAGGGAATTATTTCATTTTAATAAAATACGCAAATTGTCTCTATCGGCGCTTGAACTCGGTTCACCCATTCCATTCCAGGTGCTGTCAACCATTCGGCCATTCCACACCGACTGATTTTCTTTTAGATGCAGAAACCGGAAGCTGTATAGTCAATCATCATCATCAGCAGCAGCAGCAGAAGCAGTCTCCTAGCATCTGTTCTTAGACATAGGCCTTCCTCAAGATATGCCAGACCTTTCTATCATAGGTGTCGCGGTGCCAATACTTTCTGAACCAGTCTAGCTCATCATCCATCGGATTTTTGTCGGCCGTAGTTTTGCATATGATCTCAGGGGAACAAATTTGTGATGTCCAGTGTCTGACATTCTTGCTACAAAATAAGTCCATTGCCATTTGAATTTTTCTATTGGATTCTACGCACTTTCCTCTACGCCTCTGACATATGCTTAAGTAGAACCAGGATCAGATTGTCATCATTTGCATCACTTGAAAACCTTTTCAGTTCCAAGACCTTTCAGAATCACAAGGGAAATGTCGTCTCAACCCAGAAAGAATTCAGTCTTTGTGCAAACTGTTACTTTTAGCTTCTCCAAAGAATATATATATATATATATATATATATATATATATATATATATATATATATATATATATATATATGTCTGGTTAGTCAATCAATAGAAACGTGACAAATGTATTTTGATATTATGCTTTGTTTTTAAAAAAATTAAAATAAAAAGGTGATCAATGAATAAGTTAATTCACTTGCATTTGGTGGTGGGTAGAATCAATAAACAGGCATGAATACTGTCGGGCTCAAAGTAAATGACCGATTCAGCATAGACTCATTGTAAATTGACCCCCTCCTAAAAACCTATTGGGGGGGGTCCAACAAACAGACGTTTTTATAGAAATAATACGGAGTAAATGATTCAATTTTCGGCCCGCTAAATCCATTGGTTAGGTCTGTCCGCGTGATATATACAGACAGCCAGACCCACTTCAGAAACCTATGAAGATAGGATTCTTAGTGACTGTGTCTGTGATGTTTGTTTAACGGATGCTGGTTGCAAATTCCAGGTCTTGGCTGAGAGCTTCCGATTCCATTGATATAAATTTGCTCAAGCATTGTTAAAGACGTCCCGGCATCGATGTTTTTCCATCTGCTGGTTGCACAAAGAGACTTGATATTGTTTTGTTTTTTTAATCTATAGATTTGTGTGTTTTTATTTTTCCTATTTGTCTCAATGTGTTGGTTTTGTGTTGGTGAGGAGGTTCTGGTGGTGTACTTTTCTAGCTAAGTTTCTGACCTTTTTAAAACATTACCTCATAGATATATCCATGCTTCGAAAAACCAAGCAAAGGGCGATAGATACAAATGCAATCCCAGACAAAAACGGGACTGTTGTCTCCGTAGATAGACTCACCGACATCCACAGAATGTTTTTTTTTTACTTAGCAAATACGAAGAAACAAACGAAGCACTCATTGACAAAGAAACAAACAGGACATGGATTAAACTTATAGATTATCACCCTATCCCAGCCTGACTTTAAAAACCCACAAAGCGAACATCTCCCCAAGACCCATTGTATCAGGAATAGGTAACACACCCTATCAGATAGCAAGGGCAATGATAAAAATCCTAACTCTATCACTAAATCATATCAGAACAACACGTTACAACATAAGAATAAAAAATGTGGGATCATATACACTGGCCCGATCAATAAGCTATATGAATACATACAAATCTTTTTAGGAAAATACTCCACCGCACACATGTGTACACACATATACACAGTAACACACAGACAGATATACACACCAACGTTCACCAACTTGTAAACCAAAAAAGATAAAATATACGTCCTACTTCATAATGATTCCACACGTATCGATTAAAGCCAAATGCTGGTTCATTTTATCTAGCCCCGCCAGCAATGACAAAAAGAATTCTCATTTGACTTTCTTTTTTGCACTAATACCGATATAACCCTCCCCTTTTCCCTCCACAAAACGACTAAAAAAATATTCACTAAGGAACACACCATCTTAACTTATTTCATTTTTTCCCTCGAACATATGAACAGCTTACCTTTTGCTTGCAACAGTTTTCTACATCGCTGCATGTGATTTTAACTAAGCTGGTATAAACTTGTGAAACGTATCAAGCCTGCCCTCGTGATAAAAAAGAATAAAGTAAAAGATGTTACACTCGTTCTTATTTTCAAATTTTTTACTTTCTACTTTGTCAAATAACCACCATTTTGTCGGATAATCTTGCATCCACACAGCAGGCACACACATTCACAAACACACACACACACACACACACACATATATATATATATATATATATATATATATATATATATATATATGTTTGAAATTATCGAAAATGATTCCGCTTCAGAAGAGATTTTACAGAGAAAAAAATCAGTGAAAGTATAAAAGCGAAATAAGTAAAGAGCACTTATTGAGTTTTTCCAAACAATTGAGACAAAAAAAAAAAGAATCAAATTCTGGTCCTTATGGTTTTCTTTCAATAACAAAACGCCTAAAAGTCTGCAGTGAAGTGTTTGTCGAGGCCCCGAAAAGTACTTACGTTTCCTAACACTATCAGCCTATAAAGGAAGTTATAAAACACACACACGCACACACATATATATATATATATATATATATATATATATATATATATATATAAGGTTTTGTTAGTCATTCAATTCAAACTGTTATGTGATCAGCGTCTTTTGGTTGCACGCTGCGTTAGGTGTGATCAATTAAAAGATTCGAAAAAGGACTGATCAACGAATAAGTTCCTTCTTTCGCTTTTTGTTGGTTAGTAATCATTAAAAAGTCTATATTTCCAAAAGACAAGCAGACACCAACTGAAGTAGTCGTAAATTTACCATAAATTCACATCCACAAAAATATTTTTAATAATTCCTGAATCCAGTTCCATTTGTGTAGCCTATGCGCGTGATACATACAGCTAATCTGCTAGACCACTTTAAAAACTGAGAGAAACCTACGTTGACAGTTTTCGTTCTTTTGGGTAGAGTAAGCTTTCAAGAACAAGGAAATGCCACTAGTCCAAAAAAGAAGGGTATACCACAAATGAATTCTCCTGGCAGTCACCTATGGAGCTGAAACAAAAAAAAAACTAAAAAATTGACTCTCAGACTGAGAACTATGCAGGTGCACATGAGAAAATCATGTTCAATCTGATAGGTAAAGATAATAAGACGACATTGTATAATAGAGAAAGACAGGAGTCCGAGATAGTCTCTGTCTGTCCGTACAATACCTCCAAAAGTTTTCAAGGAATTTCAATGACATTTTGTGACTGGGTAGGCATTAGGGTACAAAAAAGTGAATACATTTCTGGGTAGATCCATATTTCTCAAGTTACCTCTCCTGCATCATAGCTATATTTCTGTCTACACATTAGCTTTAAAAGTTCTGAATATATTTTGATTTAAAAAGATTAAAATTTGGAGCAGATCCAGGATTTGTTTTTTTATTGATAGATTTTTCCATTTTTTCACACACTTATGCATTTAATCATATTTTCCGTACACTCTAAAAGTTCTCAATGAATTCAAAGATATTTTGTGACGGGTGCCTATAGGCTAAGGAAGAATTGGTTGAATTATTTGATGGATTCAGGATTTTTTTTCACAGTTACCTCCCCTATACCATAGCTAGATATCTGCTTGCAGAGATAATAATAATATCAAGAGATAATAAAATTCTGATTATAGAAAACTATCTATCTATCCATCAGTCCATATCTCTCTAACCATCTATCTAGTAGTAAAAGCTTGTTACTACGTTAGAGGAAGATTTTACCCAGAGTTATTGAATTGGGGTATCCCTAAAATGGGTTGTCGGTCGTTTTGTCCAACATTGTATCGCTGACACACAGCCGATAGCACTTTCGCCGAGGACCCTATCCGTAGACAACTTTTTTGACGAAATGATCTTTCGCTGACTTGGCTTTTCACCGACTGCCGTTTCGTCAAAAATATTTTGGGCTCCATTTAGAAGATGAAATACGTAGACGATGGAAAAAATAGTGAATTTTCTTTAAAATGATTTTATTTTACGTCTTAACAACATTGGAAGAACACTAACAGATTGATAAAACATGTTCAACATAAAGATTATTTTTTGCGGATATTCAGATGAATAATCTAAAAGACCTCGACTTTCAACGCTAATTAAGATTGAAAGAAACTAATTCTTGAGGTTTTTTTGGTCCAAATTTCAATCAAAAGAAACGAAAAACAAATGTTCATAAATCATTAAGTAGAATAAGGCAATGTTTTGAAGAAGTAATTATTTTATTGTCAAACTCCCAGAGAGTTGACTTTATTATCGCAATTAGTCAGACGATAAATTTAGAGTAAGGGAATGGGAGGAAAGAAAGAGTGATGCAATGACGTCATGTTGTGTCAACTTGCGACCAGGAAGAGAAAGAAAGAAAGAGAAATTAGAATTTGTATGACATCCTCAGAGAATTCCTTCGTTCCGATCACACCTTCTTTTGGAATTTTTTTTTTTCTATTTTTGCAAGTTATTTTTCACCTGACCTCATATTCAAATATAATCTCATTGTAAGTCAATGAATAAAACTATTGTTTTTCTATGTATTTTTGTTTATTTATTTGTAGTCCGATTTGGCACTGCTCCTCTTCCTTCATTTTAGTGGAAGTTTGTTGTAGGGTGGACCATGGCCTAAGGAAGAAGTGTTTAGATTTAGGGGCGGATCCAAGTATTTTCACTCACCTGCATCGTAGCTATATGTACTCAGCAACATAACTCCAGAAGTTTTAGACGAATTTCAATCAAATTTTCTTGATGGCTGGGCAATGTGCTAATGAAAAAATAGTTGTATTTGAGCGCGAAGGTATTTCCACAGTTCCCTCCCCTGCATTGTAGCTATATGCATACATGATATCTTCAAATGTGGAAGGACTGGCAAAGGGCAAAGAGAGTGGTGCTTGAATTTTGCAGCGGATCCAGAGATTTTTCACAATTTCCTTTTAAGTATTTTGGTTAAGATGAACTAAATGGAAGAAATCCTTTTTCAAACACGCAAAATTCTTGACATTTTATCTTTGATGAGTTGTTTTATTTATGATATAAATGAAAATTGCTCGACCGGACCCTCTCTTTCCGTTCATCGTGCCAAACTGTGGATCTGATGTATTTTGATTAAGTTTTTTTTTTTTTCATTTTGAGTGCGAAGTCCAATTTACGATGTATACGTACTTCATGCACATATATATTGTATTTATACGCATTCATTATATTGGTACAAGCGTCCCCCGATGTATATAAAGTTATACAAAGTCGAATCATTGCCAGCCTGTAAACGCATTAGAATGAAAATCAATGATTTGATAGGTTTTAAAAAATCCACGTTAGCGACATTATTCTAACATCTTTCAGCTTTTAACATCTCATTGAAAGAGCAGTGTTTACATCTTCCTGTACACAATACAAAAGTTCCCTTTCCATAATTCTTTCATTGAAAATGTGAGTCATGTGTGCACAACGTTTTCATTTCCAAATAATCTGATATTACATCTCAGATAATGTACCTTGTTTTATTTATCTCTGTCGTGACATATGGGATGAATTTTTAGAACATTCTCTTTCGGACTTTTTCTCTGGGATTTACTTGTAAAACAGTAACAGCTTGCTTTTGGTTTGTAAACTAAATATCAAAGAGAAGTAATAAATAATGCTGACGTATGCGATGGCTGCTACTGCTACTACTTACAGGTGTTTTCAAAGATAAAACCAAATATTTTCAAGATCTAAAGTTCATATCATTATCATCAGTCCATCGACGGACAAAAATGGAATCAAACTTTTTTTTTATGAAAGATAAGTAAATTTCGCCTAATAGGCATTTTCGAAAACCCGGAGAAATGTATCTATTCACTTTGATTTGAAAGATATCATGTCTGTTGACTTTCATCTTGGAGATGCCAGTATTTTTTAAAAAAACTTGAAGACAGTATTCTTGATTCACAATGAGTTATCAAGGAGCCAGCCCAGGGTGGTGTCAATTGCTTTTTTCGAGATATTGTTAATCAACTGAAAAGAAGTTAACATTCCTCTCAAAACTGATTTATTTTTTGTTTGTTTGTTTTTGTTTTTTGTTTTTTTGTAAAAGTGGAAATGTTTTCTACACTTATCAGGTAAGTTATTTAAGCTTTAGTCCAAGTGTCGTTTGACCCGGAAGCAGCCAGTCTTGTCTACTTTCATCAGCAGCATCATACATATACTGTTGATAGTTATTTGAGAAAATTTATATGCGTGATTTTTTTCTCATCAGGTGCTAATTTTCTGATGAAAAAAAATCATTTTATCATTCCTATAAGCTTTATAAGCAGAGATTAATTAAGTTTCATCGTAAAGTAAGTTTTTATATTTTTGTCAATGACAACAAATAACTTCTTCGAAGGATGTGTCTCTCTCGTCAACAGAAAAGATTAAACTGTTCTGACAAGAATGTTTGATAATAAATATTTTGGAAAAATAGTAGGTCTCAATTCATTCAAATATTTTTGTTCAATTTAAAGATTAATTGACTGGATTTAGAAAGAAAATAAATAATATTGAAAATTAGGCTTGTCACGGCGGAGTCGTCTGCAGTATTTCAAATTTGAAACTTGGATGCTTTACATCTAGATTTAGATTATTTTGTTTACATTTTTAGATGCATCGTATCGATTTTTAGATGCTGGATGCGAATTTGGATTTTTTTTGAATGAGGCTCAAATGTTTTAAGAATATTTTGGCAAGATCCTGACTCATGTTCACTGAATTCGGTCTTTCTGGTTCGACGACCACAAAATTTCGTCTGGCAATAAAATGGCCAGCTTTGGCGATGAAAACGAAGAGCTCAAATTTCCAGACATATTGTGTTTTAATTTTTGATAGGATTTACAAATAGGGCTATGATTGCGTGGTGATATATTGGTTAGAGTTAGTATTTTGTTTTTGTTTTTTTTTTTTGTGGGTGGGATTAAACAATAAATCGTCTGCTAGGTTTGGATAGCCTTATATTTATAGCCAAAGTAAACTGGATATAGGCATTTCATAACCAACCAAAATAATCTAAATTTACACGTAAAACATCGAAGTATGAAATTGAAATACTACAGACTCCTCTGACATATTGTTTTTTAGGTGGGGTTAAAACAGGATCAGCGTTACTTTTCGCTTTTTAAATCAAATCTTACGTATTTAAAAAAAAAAAAACAAGTCATCACCTTACCCCACTAATCCCAACCAATACGAATGGGGCACACAGCATAAGTGCTGTGGGTGAAACGACCTTAAAATATGCTTAATGAATGCAAAAAATATAATAGTAACAATAGTGTGGGGTCTGCTACGTGCTCACCTCTTCCTATAGGATAAAGACCAATTCTTCAGGGGAGATAATTGATAAATGCAAATAATAGAGAGAAATCCCCTATTTGATTATTTGCAAATGCAAAAAATCCTGGTTCATTCTGGTCACACTCGCACATTGTATTAATTTTCTCTCAAACAATGAACAAACGGATCCCACAGTTGTGTATTATTCTTTGCTTTGTCTCATGGCAACCCGTAACTTCATCAAATAAGATGTTCGTGTTAGAAAAACTGTTAACAGTCAACATAGGCTTCTTCATCTTTTAAGTGATTCTGGCAGACTGGTTATCAATCTAATAGAATCCGACAAGATGGCAGAAATGATTGCCTGGGTGGAAAAGAAAAGATTGAGAAAAACCATTAATTTACTTTTCAAAATCTTATTTTTTACTAACATAAGAACCAGCTGCATATTGCCTTGTTAAGGCTTCATCAGGTGTATGCAGGGCAGTCTTCCCCCCTCTTTCTCTCTCTCTTCTTCTTCTTCTTCTTCTCTCTTTCATATATATGTATGGGGGCGCACCTTGATAGAAGACTGAGAATTTTAACATTTAGTCCTTGTTATGTCCAGATTTTTTTCTTTGGAAACACCTAACCAAAATAGGTGGTCAGAGGGTGTTTCAATTTACGAAGCAAGTTTTTGCTAAATTGGTCCGGCAGCTTTCACTTTTTTGATTTCTGCCTTAGAAACCGTATTAAGTCTCATCTTGTCCATCGGTTCAATTTGGCCATCAACTTGATGAATACAAGATCTGTCCAAATGGTATCCAGACATTTTGAATACTACGGGAATCAGCCCCGATGTATCTTGACAACAAATCTTAGGGGACCTCTGTTCATGAAAGAGCAGACACTCTCCCACAAGGTTATTCAGTCGGTATTCAGATACCATTGAGTGAACTTATGTGACCATCACAATGACCGTCTCCATCAATTCTGCGCATTTCATGAAGGGAATTTCGCAAAAGATCACATCAACCAGATCTGTCAGCCCTTCCCCGCTACTGCTGAGGCCAGATTCAGTTTCTAACAAATTCTAGCTAATGATAATCCCGAAAGAAAACCTTGCATGCCGCTCTCAAAAAGTGGAAAGGATGTGGGTTTATACCCACATATTTAAGGATCCAAGTGGAGTTACTTTGAAGAGGACTAAGGCACTATGACCATAATAGGTTATTTTTGCGGTAATATGAAATGGTTGGTTACTTTCCGTGCAGACCTAAAAAAACCTCATCTTCCCTGGTTTTCTTTCCAATCTATTTTTGTTTATCAAGTATTACATCCCTTTCTTTTTGGTCAAAGCTGTTCTATGATTTCCGACGGGTTAATCTGTCTGTCACATAACAAACAGAAATAGAAGAAGACGTTATTTAGAAACACAAATATAAAATTGGCTGGCGTTAACCCATTTATGTCAAAAGTCAGATTCTGATACAATGAGGAATATGGGGCAATTGAAAGTATATTTGGATGGCAATGCAAATTTATTCGTTAAAAAAAACAAACTGAAAGCATGTTTCTCATCATTTTGAAAATGTTCGTATATAATTTGATCCATTTTCTCCCATTAGTATCTAAATTCCCTAGGGAAATTTTTAGGCTGGACCAAATATAGGCTTATATGCATACGTGCATTGAACAAAGCAACAGGCATTTTACTGGACAAAACTGAAATTGGCTTTTTTGCCATAGCAAGAACAAGAAGAGCAAGAACAATCTTCACCAAAGTGAAGAGGAGTGTAAACTGACATGTAAAATTCAAATTTTTCTACCATGATTTGAAATCACAACCAACTGATTACGAGGATGTTGTCTTTCCAACTGAGGTAAATTGAGGTAAATGTCCGAGATATTAACAGAAATGTATCATTCAGATACGCACAAGCCTATTTCATTCTAATAGATAAATAAGATTTATGCTAAAAAATATGAATCATCTTCAGTTAGACTAGAAGTAGGAGTGGAGTTTGACTCTGTAACAGCCAGGCTTGTTCTTATTTTTTGTGACATTCATTTCTGTTATTCTCACAACTCTAATGACAACGAATTCATCGAGAAAGCCTAAATGAGATTTTTCAAAGGTTAAGTTAAAACACAAGAAGCGATAATTACCAAGGAAAGCACAAAGGAGTGGAACTGTGAGAAATAATGAATGCATATAGCAGGGAAAGTTTCTAGAATGAAGAAGAATTGCCCTTATACGTTTGATGCCCGCCTACACTGGGGACTAATCGTCCTTTCATTTCCATTTTTTATTTTCTTTCGACGAAAAAGTGTCTTTCTCTCTCCCCCACTCACACACACACCACGCATATACACCCTCTCTCTCACTTTTTTCATTCCCTCCCTCTATGTGTTTGAGTTCACGTATGAACCTGTGTTGTTCTCTCACTCTCTCTCTCTCTCAGAAATTATTTAGCAAATCACTTTGTATGTAACTTGCTCCATTTTACATGTACATACATATATATACACTCATAATTTCTTATAATCTTATGCACACGTACAACCAAGAATAATATTTATGGTATTTATGTACGTTTGTGATGAGCAAGGATAATATTATGCTCTCATACTTACACAACTCTTATACATACGTACGGCCAAAGAAATATATACATATCTTTTTATTTACATGGATGAATCATATTACACATATTCCGGGGAGCGGGTGTGTTAGTATTTTATCACTTAATTTGATTAAATAAAGTATCACAAACCATTATTGTTAAGTTTTGACGATTATATTTGATGAAATAAGACAGAAAAATTGAAGTCAAGGTACATGAGAATTATTATAAAACTATTACGTCAACATTTCTCTCTCTCTCTCTCTCTCTCTTTTACTCCCCCCCCCACTTTCCATTCTTTTATCATCTATATATAAGCTTCTGTCCATTTGCATCTCTCTCTCCCCCTCTCTCTCTCTCTCTCTCTCTCTCTCTCTCTCTCTCTCTCTCTCTCTCTCTCTCTCTCCACTTGTTAACATGTATTTTCATTCAGAGACTTTTTCCGACCATTGAAGTCCTTGAGTTGTAACACGACGTTTCGGCCGATCCCTTTTACGACCTTCTTTTGAGGTTTAGAAAAATGAAAACATCTAACTATTCAACTATATATATTTTTTTAAAACATATTGAAGAATTTTATTATTTATTTAGTATTTATTTACCACAAAGCCTGACTAAATACTTGCCTTGTTATGCTGATTGTGAAAAATGCATGTCCCTCTGGTGCCATTTTCCTTTTTTAACAGTCAAAACCTGATGATTAGAAGCTAAATGTCTGTTTCTCCACATAATCATAAGTAATATATATATATATATATATATATCCGAATTCTTGTTTATTCTCGGTCTATTCATTTCTATTATACTTGACGGTTATGTATTAGGAAATGGATGTATATGATCCGACAGAATGATTATGAATTGTATAATATTACGTAGAAATTCTTATCTGAAATGATATCCTGTCGTTACATGGTTAAAGTATTGCTTGATCAAGATAACGTAGATAGAATAAATAATTAAGAAAAAATGAAGCTGCTCTGGGAATCGAACATGCGACTGATAGGGTAGCTGCGTCAACGTACCGTTGTTCTTACCCTTGTAATCCAAAGGCCTAAATAACTTTCTTCAAATTCTCAACACGACGGTTATGTATTGAAAAGAATATATATATATATATATATATATATATATATATATATATATATATATATATATATATATATATATATATATATATATATATATATATATATATATATATGATATTATATGATCCGATAGAATGATTATAAATTGCTTTTTATTATATCGAAACTCTTATTTGAAATGGTTATGATAACTGTCTCGTTTGAAAGAAACGAAAGGACCGAGAATAAACGAGACGAGAATTAAAAGTGAACGAAGTTATTTGGGCTTTTGCATATATATATATATATATATATATATATATATATATATATATATATATATATATATATATATATATATATATATATATATATATATATACATATATAATTGTTCTGTTTTTAAAATCCCCGTTATAGTTACATAGTAAACAACTGATAATCTCGTTCTTACTTTCTCCCCCTGCCTCTCTTCCTTTCCCTATTTCTGTTCCTCTTTCATCTCTCTCTCTCTCTCTCTCTCTCTCTCTCTCTCTCTCTCTCTAGTCATCTCTGTTTTTTCTTCCTCTCTTTCTCTCCTGCTTTCAATTCTTTTTATAATCTATATATGAGCTTCTGTTCATATGCCTTTTCCCTTTTTCTTTCTCTTTCTGTCGCCTACTCCCTCCTCCATCATATTTTCTTTTTGATTCTCTCTCTCTTTTTCTTACTCCATCCTCTCTCTTGCTCTTACTTCTCTCTCTCTCTCTCTCTCTCTCTCTCTCTCTCTCTCTCTCTCTCTCTCTCTATCTCTATCTCTATCTGTTTCATTCGTCCCTCCCCTCAGTTTCCTAATTTATATTCCTGTCTACCTCATCCTCTGTCTACCTCACTTTGTTTACCCCCCTCTCTTCCTTACATTTTCCACCTTTTTGTTCTCTTTCGTTTTTATACTTTCTTTATCTCTTTCTTTTCATTTTCTCTCTCCCCCTCTCTGTTTGTATTATCTATCTATCTATCCATCAGTCAGTTCATAATTATCTCAATCCATATCTATTTATCTATCTCAGTCTACTCATACCTATCTATCTATCTATCTATCTATCTATCTATCTATCTATCTATCTATGTCAGTCAATTCATATCTATCTATCTATCTATCCATCCATCTATCTATCTATCTATCTCAGTCAGTTCATATCAATCTATCTATCTATCTATCCATCTATCTATCTATATATCTATCTATCTATCTATCTATCTCAGTCTGTTCATATCTATCTATCTATCTATCTATCCATCTATCTATCTATCTATCTATCTAGATCTATGCATATCTATCTCTGTACTTATCTACATTCATCTATCTATCTATCTATCTATCAATCAAACCCATTCTTTCCTCTCGCCCCCTCTCTTTCGCCGCGCCCTTTCCTATCTAATGCATTTAATCACTCCCCCATTCTGTCTTTTTTGGAGGGTGGGAGATAGAATATTTCCTTCCCCGCCAATCACTCTCACTCTTACGCCAACGCCCTGCACCCACCCTTTGCAATTTGTCAACCGTCAACGCCACTGTCGCCTTCTCGAGGACCTCTCAACAACTGAGCGTCCGTGCACCGACTCCAGCACTTTCCCCCCGATTCAGCCACGTTCGATGTCACATCAAAAGGAAAAGACCAGACTTCATTATTTTCACTCAACGACTACTACCTTCATCATGGGGGAGCGTGGGGGGCAAGAAACGGGGGAACTGCCTTCTTCACCTTTAATTTCGCTCTGATTTGTCCCAATCGCAGCTGTCATTACTAAAGAAAACTACCGTATCGTCAACGGCAGTGGAAGTCAGGCTGAGGCCAGGAAAATGATAACGGAAACTGTAATGATTCTGATGAAATATCTGTAGTTCCAAAGAGGCGGACTGTTCGTCAGTATGTTCGCTACGAATACAAATGATTACTTGCAGAACCTGTCACATCTAAAAGATAGATAAGTATGAATAAAGATAGAAAGCCAGATAGATAGATAGATGTTAAAAGACTAGGATAGATAGACTGAGAGAAAGAGAAAGAGAAAGAGAGAGAGAGACATTTTTTCTACAGGACAAGATAGGATTAAATTTTAGTAAGACGTAATGGCAGTTTAAGAAAAATCTGTTTTGCTTTTTATTTCGACTAATGACGATAGCTCTGTCTTGATTGTAGCTATTAACTACATTGGATAGATAGATATATATAGAGAGAGATAAAGACAGAGACAGAGAGACGGAGACAGAAAGAGATAAAGAGAGAGAGAGAACGGTTATCGACATTTAAGTAATTTTCAAGTCCCGTCTAGTCAGTCTAATTTCACTTGGCAAGATTTTTCTTTCGTCTTTCTTATTCTTCAATACTCACTGCTATTAGGAAACCGTCAACCGAAACTGTCGCCAGAACTGTCAACATAAGTTTCCATCAGTTTTTAAGCTGGTGTTGCTGGCTATGTTTGTATGCATGCATGTATCGCACGTATAGACTGAATGAAGTTAGATGGCTCAAACTTGGAACTTTCCTTTTTTTAGTATATCTAGAAAATTATTTTTGTTTGTTGTTTTGTTTTTTTAGGTCGCCACAGTAATTCTCTAGTTGGGAGTTCGATTTGCAATACAGGTTTATGCTAAATCGACCCCTTTGATTACGACTGTTTTCCGAAATTTCAGACTTATTTAGTGATCACTGTCCAACGAAAAGTGAGAGAACTTATTCATTGATCACCCATTTTTCAACTGATCAACCCAACATGGCATGCTGCCAAAAGACTTCGGTCACCTGACAGTTTCTATTTTGCTTTGACACTGTACCCGAAATCCCTCCTGAATCTGTACCTGCTTACCCTTTGGGAAGAAAAGTAAAAAAACACCGTCCTTGTGAGGTTAGATTACAGAGACAGTAAGTCATGGGAGAATGCTTCTGTTGGAGGATCCTACTTATATGAATAGGACTGATGGTTACATGACAGTGTGTAGCGATGGTCAGTGAGGTGGACAATTCAATAGTAGAGTTATTCAACCACCTCTTCATCAGGGTTCAAAGGTCAGTTCAAGAAAGGGATTGGAGGGGGCTCACATACGTACCACATGGGTTGGGCCAGAATTTACTCAGTTCCTGCGATTAATGTCACGAAGGCGTCAGAGATATCCTTTCTATCCTTTCCTTATAGTGCAATCAAAAGGTGTTGCCCTTGGACTCGGCTCACCTTGTTTACGCCACGTCCCATCCAAAGACGAGAACACGACAGAACAGATACCACTCTAGCATCCCAGCCCAAAGATCAGTGTTTGATAAGTAAGATTCAACACGTAATCCTGCAACTATATTAACAACGGGAACGAAAGGGTTATTTTATTGATCTGCTAGGTATATGTATAGTTAGATTCCTTACACATTTTCGCTCAAGAGCAAAGCTATACGAATTGGGAATCATCAGAGCAAGAGAAAACGAAAAAGTAATGTTGTCATTTGCATCGATTACTGCATGATCACCATTTCGGATTTCCAAAATGTCTGTCGTAAAATACATATTTTGCACTGTATATAATAGCTGGATGTTTTAAAGTCCACCACGAAAAATATAATATTGTTAGTGCCGACACTTCCCTTGCCCTGGAGTGTAAAGGTGCCAATACCACTAAACTTGTCTGAATCATCAAACCATCTTATTTTTTGACAGTCACGATTTCACTTTGATCTCGGGGGATCAATGTTTTGAGTCGTAAAATCCAACGTTTTGTCTGATATTCTTGCAACGTAGCCTACTTATTGCCATATGAACTCAAGTCATATATAGAATTATTTATAGTAGTAACTTCTTCCCACTGAATAAATTATACACCCGAGGGAGGTCGGAAACTTTTACGTATATGTTTGTTTTAGATTTCCGAGAACAAAGCTCGTCACTGCACTGCCTTGTGGGTTGAATGGTACATCTGGCAAATGTCAACATTGTACAATAGCCACTTGTCAAGAAATCGCTATGCATACACATACATTCACGGACAGACAGAGATTTCCTCAATCATTGTTAGATCGGGGCATCTCCATTCAAAAGGCTCATGTTAGAAAGGGATCAGAATTTGTGATTTGTTGCCATAATTACCATGTGAATAATGAGGCACTGTTCTTTTTTTATGACGTCGTTAATAGCAATAATCAAAACAGAAATATACGGCTTCAAACTTGGTACTTTAATGTCTGGTGCAAGGACCAACATATTTCGCAATATCAACTTCATACGATGGGCCGTTGTTGATCTCAGTGAACGCGTGCGCGTGGAGATTTCTCGAATTATGGATAGACTAGGACGTGTCTGGTCAAAAGGTACAGCCGTTTTCATTTAAATCTTTAGCAGGTTTAAACTTGAAATGAAACGATTGTCTTTATTTATGATGTCGTTAAAAGCAACAATCAAAACGGAAACATCGAAATAAAAAAGCAAAACAAATTTTTTTTAACTGCCGTTACGTCTAACTAAAATATAATTTTTGTTCTGGAGAAACATTTGGCAGAAAAAATGATTCTCTCTCTCTCTCTCTCTCTCTCTCTCTCTCTCTCTCATCCAAATTCATAAAACTTCACTTTCTTATGGTCACAAAATATGTGTTCATTCCAGTGTAGATTGTTTTATTGTAAATTGACTGACAAGTCGAGAACCACTGACCCGAATGACACCAAACTTGACACTTCAATGTCCAGTGCATTGACCAACATATTGGGCGAATACCAACTTCGTCCAATGGTCAGTTGTTGATCTATCTCGTCGCATATATATATATACACACACACACACACACACACACAAACACGCATGCACGTGGAGATTTCCAAAATTATAGTGAGATGGCTCAATTTCAGAATTTCAGACAATGATCTTATTAGCGATGGCGCCGTGGTCGTAATTACTTTTTATGATTAGAGCCAATATCTTCATTTCAACGGAACAATGGATTCCTTTGTCAAAAGAATAATAAAAAAAACTGGTTTCATTTTATTACTGACTGCAGGCGACTCGAATAAGATACTTGAATGTTTTTGTCTTTTTTTTTTCTTATATTTCTCTCAAATTAGGGCTTGTTTACAAGCAGATCAGGATGACAGAAACGTGACAAAGAAATTGACAACAAAAATGATAATCAAACAATACAAAATCCGTATATTTCAGGAGAGAAATCCATGGATCCATACATGAATTGAATCAATTCTTCCTTCGCCCATGATAGTCCTGGCGCTGTAATAGAGCCCCTGGGGAATATGTTAGTCTACTAACGAAACCAATTGGCGAGCTAAAAGGACTGTCAGTTAATAAGAATATCTTGAGCTAGAGAATACGAGGAAATATAGTAGTCCACCATACCTACAGTTTCGTTTTCCGCAGTTTCAGTTACCCATGGTCAACCCTAGAATTAAAGTAGAAAGCACTCAGAACTTTTCCTACACCAAATTTCCACTAAAAGCTGAATAAAAATCAGTTTATATATAGCTACGATCTAGGTGGGGATGACAGTATGTTTTGATTTTTCAATTTTCGGACAATTGTCTTATGAACAATATCTCTCGATCGGAAAACAAATTCCTTGAACTGTTATAAAATTTTGACCATTTTTTTCCTTAGCCAATGGTCAGATGTTAAGGAAGAAAAATGTCACCGTAAATCATTTGGAACTTTTGGGGATATTGGGCTGACAAACATGAGTGAATGCATATAAATATATAAGAAAAAATTCTCCCAATCAAAAATTTCTGGATTCACGCCATAGCTCATGAGTCATGGCGCTGTAATAGAGCCCCGTATATTTTTTCAGTTGGACAGGCTAAAGGGACTATCAGTGAGTAAGAATATCTTGAGTAAACATTCCTAATCAGTTGCAAAAGAATTAGTACCATTTTTCATAATGGCTGATTTTGCTGTGGTGCCCTAATCAGAAAAGAGAAATTTTTTTATCAATGTTGTACATCGTTGGAAAGGGTAATTCATGCAGATGTTTACGTGATTAACTATAGACCTGAGAGCCAGTCATTTCGAGCTATTTACAATGTCATAAATCTTTGCTTTCAAATGAAACACACGTGTGGACTGATTGCAATAACTTAAGGGGGGTAAATCTAAATGGATCAGCTCAAATTTTAATCACCTTTTCAGTAACCTATCGCTCACTCTTCTGTTACGATGCTAGAACTATGGCCTACCCTTTCACAAAATACCAATGGAACTCATTGAGAACTTTTGGAGATATTGTGTGGACAAATAGATAGACATGAATGAATGAATATAACTCCCCCAACCTCGCTGGCAGAAGTGAACAATTATAAGTTTTACACAATGATGGTCTCGAAATGCAAGGGAAATGAAGTTGGCATTTCAATAATGCCGTAGAGAAGCCGTGAAGCGTTCCCTTCAAGTTAAAAAGTGAACGTTCTCGACCCAATAAGAAAAGAAAAAAGCCTGTCTGCTGCAGTGTCAAACTCTACTCTTACTTCTACTCCGACTGAAGATGATTATTGCAACTTTTGTATTATGTATGTGATAAACAAAATATTTAAAATATACGTATACTTTTTTGTATAAATGTATTTATTTGTTAGATTGGAACTAGCCCTTTGTGTGAACCTAAGAATAATTTTGGTTGATACGTAAGACTTGTCCGTTTTGTTCAGTTATTAGGGGACACAACTACCAATCACATGGTCATGATTTTAAATCACCGTAGGGTTAATGTTAACATCAAGCACACCATATTTGGTTAAGATTGTTTTTGTTACGGTAGGGAAACAAAGCTAAATCCAGACTAGGATTGGAGTTTTAAAAAATCTTATTTCGGCCACAAAACCTTTGTTACATTTTATGCTGTGAAAAATTAACAGTCTTAATTGATCCTGTTTCTCTGTAACTGTGGACTCTTCCGCTTTTAAGTAACGATTTTGCAGATAAAATATCTATTACCCAGCATTCAGACCAATTGATTCACCAAATGCACAACAATTTATATACATATATATATATATATATATATATATATATATATATATATATATATATATATATATATATATATATATATATATACACATATATATTAGATAAGAATATGGGATGTTTTTCCCATTAAATAAGAATATGTGATGTTTTGTCTATTCTATAAATATTGATCAATATATTTTTGAAGACAACGATGCATCTTCTCTAAACATATATCATTGATGTAATTAAGAAATAGATATATAACTCGACAGAAATAATTATAAATGCGATATGTATATAATAATAATAATTAATAGTTGTGTCATCCACAGACAGCTGTTTCGTTATATTACAATACTTCAGTGTGGCTATAGACGGTCCAACATCCAGTAGGACGAGGTAGGATCAAAACTTTCGCTTCAGACCCAGAGGCAGACATTTTATCCCTGCCTTACGCAGAACTGGACGGTCATTAGAACCAAACTAAGCAATGCATGTCTACTTACGCACAATTCCCCGTCTACCAAAGTGATCTATTCCATAGTTGGAAGAGCATTGTATATAGTATTAATAGACGGGTGTCCAACAATGCTCAACCCCAAAGAGGGGAGCGTTAATTACGATGATAATTAATAATTGTCTTCTACAGACAGTTGTTTCGTTGTATTACAACTTTTCAATATATATATATATATATATATATATATATATAGAGAGAGAGAGAGAGAGAGAGAGAGAGACAGACAGACAGACAGACAGACAGAGAGGGGGGAGAAAGAGAGCGAGAGAGAGAGTTTCTTTTCTGAAAAAATTAATCTCTCACAAATACAAATAAAGACGTACGTGATTTTTTTTCACGGGTTGTGACTCGTATTGTTACAAGTCTGGTTAGTCACTCAGTAGAAATGATCACATGACCAACGTCTTTTGGGTGATCAATTAGAAAATTGGAAGAAGCAGTGATCAATGAATGAGTTACTTTTCTCGCCTTTGATTCGAGCGACCACGAAAAAGTTCAAATTCTTTAAAAAAAGAAGGAACCAAGTGAGAATGCTGCCGGGTACAAACAAAGGGATCAATTCAGCGTAAGCTTACAATGGAAATCTCATTACTTGCCCCTATAAGGCGGGGACAAAAAAATTTCAAAATACGTTTCATCCCCAGACATAATAAAGAGTAAATGTTCAAATTTTCAGCCCTCTGGCTCTATTGGTGCCTGTATAGCTAAACCATGCATAGCCAGCCTGACAGAGTGACTAGAAAACGAAAGAAACCTATGCTAACAATTTTGGTGAAAGTTTTGCTCGACTGTTTCTAATGAACAGAGATTGCAAATCTCGTTGTGATGTTTTGTACGCGTTGTCTCCTCGTGATATCATTCCGAGATGTCGCCCCGAGTCAAACTTGAAAACTCAGTTAATACATATGAAATGTCGTTTTTTGAAGGATAAGGTGGGGGAGGATAAAAACAATCCTGTCTGCTGCAGGGTCGAATTCCAACTTCTATTGCGTCTAAAGATTATTACTGCAACTTTCGTAAATGTATGTGTGACACTGAAATTGCTTACTTGGCAAAATTTACATTTTTTTCTTTTGGTAAAAAAAAATTCGTTTCTAGTTTGATACATAGACTTTTGATTGTGAAAAAAATAGTTGTTCTGCATTTTTTTTGAGAAAAAACTTTTTGATCACATTAAAACTTTGCATTCATTCATCTATCGTAAACAGATTGAAATTTCGCAGAAGTGGGTTTCCAATGTTGTATGTATCCGCAGGTTGGCGTCGCTATTGTGATCGGTTCCAACTCAGCTCTACCTGTGAGTCGGAATTTTTCTTCATCTACAACAGATAATTTCCATTGAATCATTTTGCACTGGAAAAAGCCTCTTATCTTGCAATTTATTTAAATAAATGCCTTTATCAGCATCTCTGTAAACATTTTCCATTAAAAATACGTATTCATCATTAAAATATACATTAATTCAAGTAACAAAAAGTTATGAAACTCGATTTAAAAAAAAAATGTCTTATCAGTACAGAGAAACATTTATCAAGCACATTTTATATATTTTCTCCTAATTCTTCCATACATTTCGGCTAACAACTCGTAAATTTGCCTTATCAGTTTATTTTCTATCTCAGATGCAAAATGTTGTGCTCATAAAATGTTTACATAAGATGGTAAACGATTTCAGTATTTCCGAATTCTTTGAGGAAAAATTGAATTTGGTTATGCAACTTTGATTTTGTAATCGACCTAGCTAGTAAATTCCCCGTCATACTTGATTATTAAACATTCAAATTCCGAAATTTGTGAAACGATTTCATGTACACATATTCATGACAATGCAATGGATAACTTAGAAGCCGAAGAAAAATTGCTCAACCAGAAACATTTAAATAAAATACAACCAAGATATGAAGATGCAATTTCCTTAAAACTGAAAATCCTTCATCTGAAAATTGCAAAATGAACAATTTTTTTTTTCAACGAATTTACAAACCGATGCCAAAATGAAAACGAAAAATATTTCTGAAGAAATGAAGCATTCATAATTTTTGATTAAATCTTTTTTGCAAAATAGGCTTTTTTTTATTTATTTTTGGTTTACAGTTGCTTGAAAAATCTTGAGGTTTTTGATTACTAAGAGAGATAGCACAGAGCAAAATTCAATTTTAACTTTGACAATTCCATAAATTCAAATTATTTTTTAGAAACAGAATCAGCCATTTCCCTGGCGTCGAAAACAGAATTAGATACACGACACCTCCTGCTCCAATATATATATATATATATATATATATATATGTATGTGTGTGTGTGTGTGCGTGTGTGTGTGCGTGTAAAAAGCAAGAAAAAGCCAGCCTGGTTGAAGATTATTTTATATCCAATAAGTTGGGTGTTTAGTAAAAAAAAAGGTTTGTGTTAAGGTATTTATCAGCTCACAGATTTCTCTCATCGGTTTCAATGAGATTATCCACAGAGAAATGAGTTTCTTCGGAGCGGTGGGTGTTGGAAAATGGATCCTGTGATGAGTCAGCCGTTCCTGGCTGGCATATATTTTTTTTTTTATATATATATTCACGATAGACGACAGAAGTCATTGAGAGCTTTCCCGAAAAAGGTAGGGGCTTCAAGACTTTTGAAAAATCTTCCTGTACAGGAAGAAAGCAAATAACTAGTGTGCTCGAAGCTAATGGAGACCTGGCAATGGATAGGGACTGAATCGTTGAACGTGCCCAGAAATTTTACAAAAACCTTTATTTCACCAAAGGACGCAGAAAATGAACAGAAAACACAAACCGAGTGTAATCAATTCGGGGATTTCCCCGACGTTACTCCGCAGGAAATAAAACAAGTCATAAAAAAAAACAAAGAAAGGAAAGGCCCCTGGACCCGATAACATCAACATAACCTATCCCCAAAAAGCTGGAAAGGTCATTGCTATGAAGTTAACTATTCTCTTCAACTTATACCACCAAAAGGTAAAGTCTTAGAAAATTGGTACACTGCAATCATAATGTTATACCAACAAAAAAAAACGAAATACCTCAACAACTACAGGCCACTAGATATACTTAACTGTATCTATAAACTCTTCATTAAAGTGATGAAAACCAACCATGTGAATAGGCTGTATATTAGAGAAAAGGCAGGAGTCCGAGATATCATAGAAACTATAGGAAAACTCAAATGGCAATGGATTGGAAACATTGCAAGAATGTCAGTCAACCGCTGGACAACACGACTCTCAACGTTAATCCCCAGAGATAATATGCAAAATTGTAGCCGACAGAGGGTAAGATGGCGTGACGAGCTAGATAAATTCAGAAAGTACTGGCTCCGCGATGTCTATGATAGAGAGGTCTGGCGAATCCAGGGAAAGATCTATGTTCAACGACGGACGCTAAAAGAGTGCTGCTGCTACTGATGATGATGATGATGATGATGATGATCCAATTATGCGTTCTCTTGTGTGTTAACACGAAAAACGAGCTGAGAAAACTGAAAAGGGATTCTTTGTCGGTCACGATTTTATTGTTGTTTACATAGATAAACAATATATCAGACCAATCTTCTAATGAGCAGTGTGTCTGTTCGTGATAAAGGACTGCATAGAAGTCATAGTTACAAAGAGGGAGAGAGGAAACTAACTATGAAAGATGTCATCAAAGAAATAATTGGTTAGTATGTATACATTGTATTGTAAAAATGATACTTGATTACAAAAACTTTTGATCGTAAAAAATAGTTGTTTTTATCCTTGTTTTGATAAAATATACTTTTCACCAAATCATAATTACGTGCTCAATTCTTTTTTGTGAGAAAAAATCAAAATTTTGTAGTTTCGCTGATTCGGCGTAACACATATATATATATATATATATATATATATATATATATATATATATATATATATATATATATATATATATATATATATATATATATATATGTGTGTGTGTGTGTGTGTGTGTGTGTGTGTGTGTGTGTATAAAAAGTGGTCGGTTTCGTTTCAACCAAGGATACTTAGCTGATATGAAGGAAAAAGCAAATTGATGGAAGCCATATGGTATACGACGTAGGAAAATTAACTTTAAGGTCCATAGAAAAAAATATCAAATTCTTTGGGTGAATATGTTGATAGAGAATCAACTCGAGGAAGTTTTTCTGTGTAATTAATATTCTTTAATTTGATATCATAAGTTGGTTTGCATGCAGTCTGAGATTGAACCAACACAATGGATTCAATATCCCCATGGGTGAACGCCCGATAGAAATGACTCAAACAGCGAGTCACGTCCGTTGTTACATTTACTGATCCGTCATCGTTAAATACATTTGGGGGGGGGGTAACCTATATAAGTAAACCCAGTTTTGGTTTGTTTGTTTTTTTAAATGAATGATGTCTAGTAAAAAAATAACATCCATAGACAATAAATTGTGATAGTACCCTATATGAAATAAGTTACATGTATAATGTGAACTATATTAAAATCATAGCTGAAAGAGAAAATAGTGTTTGATCAACACTGCTGGGTTGCCATATTAACTTGACAGTTTTGTTTTGAAAATCCCCAAAACGGGTACATGGTAAACAACTGATGATCCCAAGAAGAGAATATTCACACATAGTACCATAAGAACAAGATATATGTAAAATAGGAAAAAGATTTGGAAGGAAATCACATGAATTATACATAGACAAATATTCGAAAATTATTGACTGAAGTTACACAAAAAGATTTTTGGAAGTTTTTTCAATGTTCAGTGTTTAAAGCTGCGAAGCTTTCTAGCATATATATATATATATATATATATATATATATATATATATATATATATATATATATATATATATAAAGCAATGTAAGAAGTTGAGAGATAACATAGGAAGAGGATATGTCGATGTTTGTCGAGCTCTTTGTCTTGACTGCTCTTTGACTGCATATGAGCGATTAAACTATTGTTGGATTTGGGTGAGAGTAAAAAGTTTGCCGATAAAAAAAGATTCAACAACCATCTGAAATAATTTTTGTACCACCAAAAGTCTTTTTAGTTCAATTTTTCTTCTGAAGCGAAAATTGTTCCTGTTCCTTTTAAAACGTGTGTGCCCACCGCTTACTGTAAATCTTTCTCGAACGACTTGTTTTATTCAGATCCAACTCAACCATGGTCTTAATCACCCTTAACTACCCCTTTTAAAATTGAGACTGCACATT
Organism: Thysanoteuthis rhombus; assembly: GCA_963457665.1. Classification (NCBI taxonomy): domain Eukaryota; kingdom Metazoa; phylum Mollusca; class Cephalopoda; order Oegopsida; family Thysanoteuthidae; genus Thysanoteuthis; species Thysanoteuthis major. Next base: position 52,407,342 of record OY735222.1, on the reverse strand, counting down.
CTGACCGACCCACACACACAATAGATAAAGGCAGATTCTCCTACCCCCATGCTTATTCTGACCTCTCACACGCGCACACGCACACAATGAATAAACAGATTTTCCAACTTGCTTCTCATTCCGACTCCCCAACAATTAAGCACCTAAGACTAGACCTTGCTTATCTTGGGGGGGTCGAAAAAAAGGCGAGAAGCGAAAGTAGTGAGCCACTTTTGCTTTGTAGCGAGCCATTATAGAGGTAGTGTGCACACTCACCCGTCTGCTTTTTTAATCCTTCATATGAAGAAGTAAGGGATTCTTCAGGCAATTGATTCGGGTGATTTTAGATATTTCTTTTGTGGGGAGTCCATCTTTTTAGGTTGTAAGATCTTCCTCTTCTTTTATTTATATGTCTTTTCTTTTTCGTTTTCCTGTTTTTCTCTTTGTTTAGAGGTTGGTCATTGGTTGTTATTATTTTTTTATTTAGTGTGGGTGCTATGTTTGTCGGTAGTTCTAAATCGTAAATTAGTCAAGAGAAAATACGTATAGATAGAATTCGAGTATGATCCAACAACCTAGAAAAATAAACGCTCCTAAAAATGTCTTAAACACAAATCCATAACAAACCAAATCATTCGCTTGAAGTCGCCCAAACAGGACTGAAACATTAAGGTGTTTGTGTAGCAAATCACTTACTTTATCACATATACACATATACAAGACTGGCTGCAGCAGGGTCAAAGCTCATTCCAACCTCTATTCTGACTGAAGATGATTACTGCGATCTTTCGTATTGGGTATATAATAAATAATTGTGAAAATACCTATTTTTGAATGAATGCATTGAATTATTAGAATGAAATAAATTCATGCATGTCTACGTGATGAATTTTTGAAAATATATAAGAGTTGTCAATATAGCCAAGTTATCAAGACAGCCTCTTGCCAAATCATTTTTTTTTTTTTTGCTAGAGGAATGTGGATTTTGCAAGTTGGGTTGCACACCTAATTTTGGTGAGGATTGTTCTCGTTACTTCAGAAAAATAAAGTCAACTCCAGTTTGGGAGTTTGAAAATATATTAATATAAAGGTTTTCTGCTATTTTGAGAGTTCTATTCACAAAAATTATCTAATTTAGTAACAGTAACTTCAAGATTTACAAAGTTGGTGCTCAATTAGATTATGGCCATTACAGTTCTTGGTGTCCAAAAGCCTGAGGTCTTTTTTAGCTAATCTGTTTACAAAGTCTAGAGTCTATTTGGTCAGATTGTAAACATATGACTTCTCTCCTTTATACACTTAATTATCTTTGAATGCTCTGTCTGCACGAAGATCTATCAACATAGCTAGTGTCCGATTTAGGAATTGGCTAAATTAGCTTCACTGTCATCATCATCAGCAGCAGTCTTTCAAAGTTTGCTGCTGGACATAGACCTTTCCACGATCAGCCACATCTCTCGCTTCTGGGTGTCGACCTACCAATACCTTGTGAAATAGTCCAAATCAAAGGTTCCCAACCTTTTCAAGGTTATTCCCGATTTTTGTCAATAAGATTGATTGTTTTTCCCCTCTGTTTCAGTAGCAAAAAAAAAATGATTTCAAATGATTATTTCATTTTGCGCATTATCAGACAGCATTGTTTTCTTTTTTCCTTGCTTTTGAGGTCAGTGACGAATTAACCATTAAGCTGAAAAAGCCTTCCCTTTTTTTGCTTTCGGCGCTAGTGGTGGATTAACCATTAGGCTGAGTAAGCTTTTTTTCTTTCTTTTATCAAACTCTTACTAATGAGTTTTGACTTTATTTTCGTATGTGACAATGACGGATGACAAAGACCAAAAGAAGAAGTGACGTCATGCACAGATAACAGTGATACAATGGAGTATGCAAAAAATAATGGCAAATTCACTCCCGATTCTAAAGCCCCCAAACAGGTCCACTTGTTTTGCTAACGTTAGTGAATTCCATTTACAGGAACTATCAATATAAAGGAGTCGAAATGAGACCTGTGCTTTGCTAATAATATTGTACGGAGAAATGAATTCTGTTTTGTATACATTTCAGATTTTAATAAAGCTAGGGAGTTTGACCTTTGCGTAACCAAGCTTGAGTTTTTTTATTAAATTTTAGATGTTTTCCACAGACCATATTTATTCTTGAGGGAACTTTTTTAAATGACTTTTTTGACCACTGTTCAATAATTGTCTGTGATGGCAAGTTATGCACAAAAGATTTGTTGGGCTACGATGATTCGATTTTTGTCATGAGTGAATGAGATTTTGTAATGAAGACTTGAGGGTGAATGACTCTAAAATAGTTTTGAAAACACTGGACGAAATCATTGCGCTGTTCTTGCTCTTAGCTGGCTACAAATTTGCAAATGATCTCTGTGGATAGAGTCTCGGTCTGCAGAGACAAAAAGATAAAGCTTATGTTGTCAGGTTTCGTGAGACCTTCTGTTTCAACAAGGGGCCTCCAAGCTTCAAATAGCTAAGTACCTTACCCAGGAGTGTCAAAACTCCCCGGGGCAGCTACGTACCTTCCATGAAAAAAGGAATTCGTGAGGTATAATGAATCAAACATTTTCTCCTAATAATAAACTGAATAAAAATGTTCTCATTTCTTTCGGACGTATTGCAATAATTAAACATCTTTTTAGAAGTTCGATTTCGGGGTGCCATCTTTGTTTGGCAGTCCAGCCTTTTGATTGAAGATAGATTTCTATTTTACTTCGTGGTAAGGGAAACGTACGAAAATCGTACGGATGAAATTCTATTTCAATAGTAGAGTGACTCTAGAATGGGCGCATTTGTAATTATTATACTTGTGGATTTGTTAAGAATGAATGATATTGGACACAAACAAAGAGACCAATTTAGCATGAACTTCCACTACAAGCTGAACCTCCCAACCAAAACTTTCCTGGGGTAATATTCAAGAATTAACTCGCTGAAAACCTATTCAGGAGTTCCTTTGATAACCACAGAATAATCAATGGTCATAATTCTTGCCGTTTTTTCTTTTCTTTGTAGCATTATGATATAAGAGGAATTTTTTTCTTCATATGAAGTTTATTGAAAAATATGTCAATAATTTTGTTTAATTATTCTGTATCATCTTTCATGCAACCTCATAATTCAAGCCTCCCAGATTTTTCAATATTTGTCAGAGGTTCCTTTTGCAGTCTTTCAAGGAATCAAATTTCTTTCATCGGGCGAATTCTATAAATACCGGTATAAATAGAAATCCACTGGTGGAATATCTGTGAATACAGTAGATGGGTGGAGACTTATCTATAGTTTTGAGTCAACATTCAGATGATTGAACTCCGTCTTGTTATTAGTATCGTTGACACGACGCTGTGGCTGAGCCAGTTGGAAAATGAGAGAAAATCAAAGAAGCAGCCGACATCAAGATGTCGACTGAGTGTACGTCATACAAGTGCAGATTTCAACCCGTTTAGGTTTCTGCAACTCAACAGGAATAAAGTATGGAAATCCTGGCCTAACAACAAGGAAATGAAAGGAGAACACTTAAATCCTACTTTATAGCGTTGCTACATTTGTAGAATGATTCTGTTGGCCAACCCATTCGATTATTACAACCGAAGAAGGCCGTAGAATGCATTGGACGAAATGACCTGTTAATAACGCAAACAACAAGAAGTTCAATCGTCGGAAATACTCTTCGAGTGGAAACTTCCGAGCCCAACTGTAACAACTTTTGTCTTTTCACCAGATAAGAATGCTTTCTAGTGATATCTGGATGGAATATTGCACCTTTTGTTTTTGATCATTCTTGACCACACACACACACACACACACACACACACCTTAATGTCGTATTACCCTGCAAAGCGGAAACAGGTAACAGGCATAATAAAGTAGTGTGCCTCTGTGGTATATGCAAAACTTGCACATCAACTGGCACAGGCAAAAATACTCTTGGCTAACTCCTCTGAAGGGGCAGCAGACAGCTCGGGAATCAGCTTCAGTGGTGTTCCATACCTGCCTTTCAATATATTTGTTCAGAGAGAGAGAGAGAGAGAGAGAGAGAGAGAGAGAGAGAGAGAGAGAGAGAGAGAGAGACTTCGGCGAGGAATAATCTGACAGTGTAGTTACCCGTATATATATATATATATATATATATATATATATATATATATGTGTGTGTATATATATATATATATATATATATATATATATATATATATATATATATATATATATATATATATATATATATGGGGGGGATGTACGAGCACAGGCAGCCGTGCTGTCAGGTTACTTCTGTGAAAAGACAAAAGTGGCAGTAAACCAGGAGAAAGAAATCTGTGAAGCCGAAACAATCATTCATATATGGTAATGTATGTATCTTCCGTGCACATTGTAAATATATATGTGTGTGTGTTTGTATGTTTGTGTGTACACATAAACACACACATATATATGTGATGAAGTTAAGGATTTGCAACACCAACATAGTTATGTTTCTGTCCTGTTTGTGCTTCTTCAAGCGAATGATTCGGTTTATTTTAGATCCCTATTCAGGATATTTCTCTTCGGAGGGGTCTATCTTTCTCGGTCGTAGGATGTTCCTCTGATTTTATTTATACATCATTTCTTTTTCTTTTTCTTTTTTTTCATTGTTTGTTATGTTTTTGCTGTTTCATCTAATAGTGATAATCTGCTTGTATGTTGTTGTAAAATATGAATTAGCTGGATATAGTGTTGTCATTTTCTTTATCAGTATGTTGTTAAACCATCAGCTCTTAGCGGTATTTTTCCTCTCAGAGTGTATTTTATTTTCACTTAAATCTGTTTTCCAGTGTTAGGATTCACTTTTACGAGACCTTAGTTGTTATTTTGATTACTCTAGTTGAGTCTGTTTCTACACGTGTCAGATAATCATGGTGATTAGGTTGTTCTTTAAAGTGGCCGGAGGTATAGAATAATAAGGTCAATAGTTATAACGATGGGATTAAGATAGCTGTGGTTCTTAATTTTTAGTATATACATATATATATATATATATATATATGTGTGTGTGTGTGTGTGTGTGTGTGTGTGTGTGTGTGTGTGTTTAATCGAGATTATGAGCAGTGCCGGCATTTTAACACTAATTCATTTTTTCTATTTTATAATTCTGCTTTTTGTTGTTTTGAGCTATTTACAAAAGAAGGGATTTCAAATTTCTCTTCTATGCATAGGTAACAGGGGATTTCAATATGGTGAGATATGGGTTTTTTTCCATTTTACTGTGAGTTTTAAGATTTCTATCGCTCAGTCTCCAATAATATGTCTACAGTGATGTACTGTTTTTGTATTTTTCGTTTGTAAATGATGATATATGATTGGCTGATCTAATTTTAGAGGGTGTTTCTGATATTTTTATATATTATTGTTCGAAAATTCATACTTGAACATTCGGTGTCCAAGATTTTTTTTGAGACTTGATTTGAATTTGCTCATCTTTAGAAAAGATGCTTTGGCGGTAAGAGCAGATCTATCTGAGAAGTTGATTCTAACCCCGATGGCTGTTTGAATTTGTAGCTTCTCGCTGTGGCCTCGGGTTGCACTGCTTGGGGATGACAATCGCATAATCTTATCTAGATAGATGCTCTTTTTGGTCAATGGCTTGCAGACCCGATGTTATCCTGTATATTTCCTATAAAGGGTTCATCTTTGTGGCACTTCTTTGTGCTTTCTGTGGAGTCTTTTATATTGGGGTGACCAAATGCAGGAGTTGAATTCCAAATGCAACCTGATGAATGCTGTGCACAGCATTTTGAATGAACCCTCATCAATGTTCTTAAAAGAGTGATAGAGACAACCAAGCGTGTTACTTGCTATGTCGACGGGTGTTATGACCTTATTTTACTTGAGCATGATATCATAATCTACCTCTGGCTTGCGAGGTCCGACTGGTAATTCGTAATTCTTTCCATAATTTTGTAAGTATCTTTGGGACTTTTCCAAGTGCTTCAAAAACAAGCCTAACTGCTGCAGGGTCAACTCCACTCCTACTTCTATTCTAACTGAAGATCATTGCTTTTGTATTGTATATAAGATGAATAAAAAAATTATAAAAACATTGTTTTAGTGTAAATGTATATATTCATTAGAATTAAATGAGACCTTGCGTATCTGTAAGATAAATTTTCGCAGGTATGTGATGCCTATCAGTTTATCTCAGTCGGTAAGACACCAGCTTACCGACTTGGTCGTGGTTTCGATTCTTGGTTGGTAAATGTTCATTTCACAAATGTATTTATTTATCAGAAAGAAATAAGCACGTATTTCTAATATAGATTTTTGTTGGTTTGTAAGACTTGCCAATTCAGTTCAGTAGATATGAGACAGGAATACTAATCGGTTGGCCGTGATTTCAAATCCATTTAGGAAAATGTTAATTTTCAATCCCCTAAATTGGCGATGGTTGTTATTGTTATGGTAGAAAAAGTCAACTCCAGGCTTGGACATGAGTTTGACAATTATAACTTTCTCTTCCACAACCCAGAATTCTCCCAGTGCACTTTAAAAGCCCGAATGAGGGGCTAGATGACAAAACAATTTTTTGTCCAAATTTATTGAAATGAGAAAAAAGGGAAAGTTAATCACGTAGCATGCATTCTTCAAGAAAATTTTCTCTCAATCCATTGGAAGGTTTAAAATGTGGAGGAAGCAAATATCGATGGATTGCACTTTGAAGTAGCGACTTGGTTGCGAGGGAGGGTATTCATTCTTTTCCAATTTTACGTATAATGCATTTTATCATGAAGCCCTTCAAATACTTTTTATGATTTTTATTTTCTTGGAAGAAATATATCTATTCATACGTGGCTATTTGTACAAAAGATAATCTCTGCCCAAAAGCATGTTAACAATTGTCAAATCCATACTTTCTTCATGGTGACAGTTAAATGCACACACACACACACACACATATATATATATATATATATATATATATATATATATATATATATATATATATATATATATATATATATATATATATATACATTTGGCTCAGTTTCCCACAGTGTGCTGCCTTGAACATAGATACAGCTCAACCAAATTCGGTATATATACTTAGTTGACCTAGGGGAAGTTCTTTTTCGAAAACAATTTTTTAAATGCATTTTTTTTTTGCGACACGTTGTATTAGTTTTGTTAGCTAAACCAAATATGTAATGTCATCCCAGCAGTTCAACTGACCCACGGAAAAGTATCTTTTGAAAGATGTACGAAATTTTCTGAATTTTGCGTCACACCCAGAGACACACAGTTTGGGAAACTATAGTTTAAACGTTATAAGAACATCGATAAGTTTTATAGGCAGGAGTCTTCGTATGCCCTCAGTGAACTAATTTTGTTTTTTATTCTCTTCCTTCCTACCCTCTCATTAGATTAACTAACTTTCTTTTCTGTTCCTCCTCATCTTGACCCATATTTTCCGAAAACAATTTTTGGAAAGGTTTCAAAGGGGTTCTATTTACGTGTCACTATGATGCTAAAATTAACCTTTACTTTCCATTTATGGGCACGGATTTGGTTCAACCAAATTTGGCATGCATACTTTGTAGACCTTGAGGAAGTACTTGGACTATATGGTTTTTCAAAAAGAATCCCTTCACGTGTGTTCATAGGTGATATTATCTCATGCCCCTGCTCCTCTCACCCTCAACCAGTGTCTTCTCTCTCTCTCTCTCTCTCTCTAATCTCCATTGCCCATCTATGTTTTGTTTTTGCCGGTCACTGTTTCGCATATGATCCGTCCGAATGCACGTTGTGGATCATGATGTCGAGCAGTTGTCTGACATAATCAGCCTATTGCCTTATGAGTTTTCTGATGGATTTCATGGTACCATCCACTCCTGTTTTTCCCCACTGATATACTGTGCTGTCTTGTGATCTCCCTATGTAAAATTGAGCATGATCCTCTCCTGTGCACATTGCACGGTTCTCAGTATGAGGTTCAATCTTTTGGTTCCAAGTTTCAGCACCGGAAGGATGCATCAGTGGTAGATCAAATCGAAAATACAGAGCGGAAGAAAACAGACTATTATATTTACGTAGAACAATTTATATCCGTGAAATCCTCAAAAGGAGAAGAAATTAAGAAAGGAATCACGCCCATTAGTTCTAAAAGAAATTCATGCAGACTTTCCCAGGCAGAACCTCTGCTAAAACTGGCATTGTATACTCTTCCTCGTCCTATTTCAACTTTTTGGCTCACTGATAGATTTCTTGTTTAATTTTGTTCGATCAAAGCACATTTTTTTTGAGAAAAGTTTTTTTAAGAAAGTTTATGAGAAATCATAAATTAACCTTGAAAACAAAAGATTCCGATCTTTTCTTTGAAAATTGGTAATTAGTTGATTTTCTGATGAATTTCTTTAATTCATTTTTTCTCTACCCTTTGAAATATTCTAATGGTCTTTTTACTCAAATGGCATAAAACGAATCAAATGTAGTTGGAAAATACAGGATCACATACAATTTTCTTGTTTTTAATTTTTGATTTCTTTCTTCTTTCTTCATCTATTTGTAAAAATAGATTTTTCCATTTTGACATGCCACCCAGCTGCTCCCCGTTACCCCCGTTCGAAAATGGTTGCTCCACCTCTGGAAACATCAAACAAGTTTTCTAACAGATAATATCAATTCATTCATTATGGATAAATCTGAATTGTAGCCTTGATTTCATGCAAATAATATTCAAACGGGTCTGCTTAGTCACACAATAGAAACTAACAAGTCTTTTAGCAGCCTGTTGTGTTGAGGGTGATAAACTACAAAATTTGATCAATTAATTCTTCCACTTTTTCGACGTTTAAACCAGTGTAAATGGTTCCAGACACAAAGGAACCAGTTCATCATTTACTTACATCGCAAACTGAGCCCTCCAAACACTTTTGGGGGAGAGAAAGGTTCAAAAAAGTTTTTTTTTAGTATAAATATTTAAATTTTCAGACCTCTAGCTCCATTGATGCAGCCTGTACGCGCAATACATACATAGCCAGGCGGCAAGCTGGGCCAACTTAAAAACTAAAGAAACCTATGTTTATATTTTTAGTTGGTGGTTTTGTTGACTGAGAGTCTTTCTCATTCATTAATTCTTCTGACTATTTATTTATTCATCACATACAACTGACTACAAGAAAGACCTGTTTTTATCAGATTTTGTTGAGGCAACAAATGTACCGTCTAAGAAAAGTTAACGCACCTGTGCCTATAGGCCTTTATATAGTCTTTATCCTAAATAATCCATATTTGTCATACCCATAAAAGAAAGCGGATCTAATTCCGTATTAAGACTCTCAAAGAAACATGCTCTCAGTATTCAGTTACATCATGCTTTCACTTACATTCCCATGCCAATATACTTGCATTTTCACCCATGTCTCTAGTTAAACCAAATTCCGACTTTGTGTGTGCATGGGTTAATGTGGAAAAATTTTAAAAACTTGTTTGTTTATTTTTTTGTTTACCGAATGATTTCTTGTAAAAGGGAGGAATTAGCTGGCTTTGTAAAAGAGTTTACTCTGGTCAGAATTGATCCCCCTTAATAAAAAAAAAAAAATATATAAATTTAAAAGTAAGGGAAAATTTTCAACAATTTGATTGGAAGCATGATATGCAAATGCCGTGCACACAACTGACAATATCTGTCTCTTATTAATTCATCATTTTAAATCAGGGAATCTATCTTACATTTCTAAGTCTATTTCGGAAATACAGTCACATACTGCTTATAGAAACTGAAGACCTCTTGATTTTATCTGCTTTTGTCGGAGCGACAAATATGTTGTCTGATAAAGTTAACCCATATATGCCTTAATTCAGATTTTTCAAACGATTATAGCAAAGGAATGCAAATTTATTTGTAAAAAAAAAACCTGAGAGCGTGAATCTTGAGTGTGTTCTTTTATAAATGGTTCCGCTTTTTTCATATGTGTATTTTCTACAGTAATTTATTAATGTTAAACAAATATAAGACTATATGTATGTATGTATGTATGTATGTATGTATGTATGTATGTGTTAATGTTGAAAGTTCTCAAAATCAGTCTTTTTTTTTTACTTTAACGAACGAACTTTATCAATTGTTTGACAAGTCTTATAACACATGGGCGCATTATTTTTGTTGATACAAAATTTTTAAATTCCCGTGATAAACGGATATATATTAAACAGAAAAAAACTACATACACCCGTTTGATTTACATATATATATATATATATATATATATATAGAGAGAGAGAGAGAGAGAGAGAGAGAGACTATGACATTAAATAAAATTGACCCCAAAAATGTTTTTCGACTAAAACTATTCAACTGACTTTTGCATGCGTTTTAGCACAACAATCAAAGGTTTCCTGCTATTTGACTTTTAACAATACTTTTTTCAAATCTATATTACTTTCTGACAATTCATTCTCTGACGATTATGAGATGAAAAGGTTATCTCCAAGAACAATTATTCTTAGTGTCATAATATATATATATATATATATATATATATATATATATATATATATATACTGTACATATATATGAGTATATTTAGTTGTTTCTGTTTAATAAGTATCCACTAATTACAGGAATTTTGACAATATTTTCATTAGGTTTTCATCGCCATTTAATTTTTAGTTGTATTCATACAAGAATTAATTCTCAAAGATCAAGCTGTTATCCGTTGCCATAGCAACAATGGCCTGACTTGAATTTCGTATAAAAAAAACTACAAATTAGGATGCCGTTAAAAAAAAAATCAAATGTCATAAGAATGTTGTCTGTAATTGTTTTGCTACAGTAATTACGCTTCTCCCCGGCTGCAAAACTGAAATTTCTAATCTTGGGAAATCCATTTGGAAACGTGAAAGGTGTAATTACACAATTCAGCCTGTAGGTCGGCTTGCCTGTCTTAATCAACAATCGAAATTCTGACTTTATCTTAGCACGACTACAAATGGGAGATAGATTGATAGATAGATATGAACATACATACATACACATGAACAGAAAGATGTAGACGTGGATAGATAGACATAAACTTATTGAGCAAGATAGATGGATATGAACTGACCGAGACAGATAAGTATGAACATACATACATACATACATACATACATATATACGAAGAGAGATAGATAGATGTGAACAGATAGATAGATAGATGTAAACAATGATAGATATGAACATATAGATAGATAAATGTAAACATAGATAGATAGATAGATAGATATATACATACATACATACATACGTACGTACGTACATACACACATACATACATACGAAGAGAGATAGATAGATGTGAACAGATAGATAGATGTAAACAATGATAGATATGAACATATAGATAGATAAATGTGAACATACATAGATAGATAGATAGATAGATAGATAGATACATACATACATACATACATACATACATACATACATACATCGACTGACACAAATTTACACTAAAGCAAATCTAAAACATTTGCTATAGAATTTATTGCAATGGAATTTTTTTCACACAAACTTCTCTGGTGATTGAAACTTATCTATCCTTAATATCAATTAATATAAAAATGTCTGGAAGGATTATTCTCATTGGTCAGTCTCTGATGGCAATTGATGGAAGATAAATGGGAAATGAAGGGTTTTCGATTCGGAGTTTGCTACGACGGTCTGAATTGAACTACAGAAGCCCTTCGGCTTCATAGAAAAAATACCTTGTAACTAAATGAAGCGGAAAATTTCGAGGATAAGAGAACAGCTTGATCTCTTTTAGGATGTATAACAAATGTGGGCGTTGCAATAAATAGCGACGATGAAGAGAACCCGACTTCAAAGACTTACACACTTTGATTATCTCCCTTGCTTAACAGGATTCATTTCAACATGGCGGCGTTCACTAATGAGGCATATCTTTTTTTTTCTCTCTTCAACAGCAAGGGACACCTTTTTTTTGTTCAATCATTTTCCTTCTTCCTTTCAATTTCATTTTCTTCCCTCCTTCTGTTGTTTCTTTCCTTCAGTTTTCGTTCTTTCCTCTTTCATTTCTTACCAAGCCTCTATCATTCCGTTTCCGAGTTTTTTTTCTCTTTCTCATCAAGTGGCAATTCTTTCTTTGGCCTTTTTGGTTCTTCCTTTTTCCAAGCCTGCTTCTTTTCTTTTTATGAAACTCCACCTAATCCTACAGTTGATTTTGTTTCATATTTCCCTACCGTGATTTGAAATTACGACCAACCGATTGGTGGTCACTTCTCTTACCAACACAGCTAAATCCAGTAGCCTCACATATATGCCAAAATGCAGGTAAGAAATACGCAAAGTTTACTTAATGCTGATGAACAGATACATTTATGTAATTAACATTCCTCCTCCGTGATTTGAAATCAAAACCAGCCGATAGGTTGGCTGGTGTCTTACCAACTGAGTTAAACTGACAAATTTTGCATAACCCAAGATTTATCTTATAGATACACACAGGGTTATCCCATTCTAATAAATTAATACATTTATACTGAAAAGAAGAGTTTTACTTATACATTATATATGCAATACAAAAGTTGCTGTAATCATCTTCAACCAGAATAGAAAAATGAAGTTTGACCCTGAAACAGCCAGGCTTGTCTTCCCCTTTCACAATTTCTTCCTTCCTCTCTTTCTTCTATTACCTCAAGCGAAAAGAAAGGATTGAAATGAATGCAGATAAAGATCTGCATTCATTTAGATGCTTACTTTCATTGTTCGTTTTTTGTTTGGTTTTTCTTTTTTTGTCAACCATCCTTCCAAGTTTTTTTCTTCCATTTTCTCTTTCCCTTTAATATCAAGTAAAACTTCTCTCCCTAATTTTTTTTTTTTTTTTTTTTTTTTGCTTGCAAAGAATCGATCTTTCGCTTTTTCATTCACGGTTTTTTTCTACATTTCACCAAACCTTTCTCTCGTTTTCTCCCCTCATTTTCTTCACCTAGCCTCAGCTTTTTGTCTTTCTTTTCCTTCCAAAATTTTTCTTTGACCCATTTTTTTCTTTTCGCTTGAATCTTTTAAATGTCCAACATTTTTTTTTTGTTGCTGACTTATAGAGATCGCTATATCTTTTGCTTTGTTCGTTTGTTCGCTAACCATCACTACTTGCAACAGACCATTTTAATCACTGTGGCTTGGTGTGGATTATTCATGTGTTCTGATATCTATCTATCAATCTGTCCAGTCCTTACTGTTAATAATAGAAACCTGAAATTTTGTACACACACTCCTCTCAATGAATAAGGTATGACTTTTTTTGTTTTTGTTTTTTTTTTTTTTCAAATTACCCCTATATTGGGTTTTTAGCTGGGAGGTTCAAAATGCTATATAAATTTATGTTAAATTGGTAACTCACTTGTACCCGATGTTTAATGTCCTTTTTATTGATCAAAGTCCCTCAAAAAGCCAGAGAAATAAGTTATTCATTGGTAACTCTTTTCAAATTTTTTAATTGATCACCTCAACTCAGCGTACATGGGGGTGCTTCATAAATTCCGTCAAAATACCGGTTTCTAATTGTTTTCAGTTGAATTTCAATTAAGTAGACAATCTGGACCAATATAAGAAACTGTCAACCAGAACTGTCCACATAGGTTTCGCCAGTTTCTAAGTTGGTCCGGCTTGCAGGTTGACAGATAATGCATCACGTGCACACGCCAAGCAAATGAAGCTTGAGGCCTTGAAATTTAAACATTTTTACTCTTTATTATGTATAAAAAAAACAGGTTTTTGTTTTGTTTTTAACTCCCCCCCTCCATTCGTTTTTCGTTGAGGGTTCAATTTGCAAAGTAGGTTTATGCTTATAGTGTCATGCTTTTCTAAAAGGTCAGATTGTTTTAGCTCTCAGTGGCCGACAAAAACGGGAGAAATAACTTATCCATTGACCACCACTCATACCAATTTTTTAATTGATCACCCCCAAAACGATATGCTGCCAAAAGATCTGGGTCACATGACAATTTCTATTGAATGACCTGTATTTCCTTTCCTTCCAAATTTCTTTCCTATCAATTATTCGTCCTCAAATGTACGAAAGTTATGAATGATAGACTGTATCGAAGTTCTATCACTGTGGAAATGACATAGTCATTGTCAGCTGAGTAACCATATACAGAAAGGAGAGGAGGGCGAATTGAACGAGTTTAAGACTTTGAAACTCAAGGAACCTTTCTGTAATGGAAATATTCTGACCCCTATTTTTAGCATTTACTCTAAACTTTAATCTAATAAACAAATTTGACTTTTAAAGATAATATTCATTCTTAATTGACTATATTTTTCATAGATTGTATTAATGTTATTGAACTAAGTTTGGGGTGAATTTTCTGTAATCCACGGTGACGAATTGTTCGGTGGGGAATCGTCGGTGGAGAACCGTTGGTAGGAAATTGTTGGTGGGGAATTGTTGGTGGGGGATTGTTGGGAGGGAATTGTTGTTGGGGAATCGTTGTTGAGGGATTGTTGGTGGGGAATTATTGATGGGGAATTGATGGTGGGAAATCAGTGGTGGGAGATCAGTGGTGAGGAATCGTTAGTGGGGAATTATTGGTGAAAAATCATTGCTGATGAATTGTTGGGGGGGGAATCATTGGTAGGAAATTGTTGGTGGAGAATCGTTGGGAGGGAATTGTTGGTGGGGAATTGCTGGGAGGGAATTGTTGGTGGGGGACTGCAGATCATGAGTTGTAGGTAGTAAATTGTTTAGGATGAACTCAATGGATACTTGTACCAGTATATTACTCCCAATCTTGTGTCACATTCTGTCCTCATGAGGAAGTGGTTTATAATCGCAACCTGTTTCCACCATTGTCTTCCATTTGCTCTTTTAAGATAAGCTGCAAATAAGCCTACGGCGGCAGCCTTCCGGCGTCCGTCGATGGACATTGACCTTCCCCGTGATCCAACAGACCTCACTATTATGGGTGTTGCGGGGCCTATACTTTATAATTCGTCTAGTTCGTCAAGCCACCTTACTTTTTAATAGTGCAGTTTGGCACGTGATCTATGGTGATCTACGTTGTGAGTTGTCACGTTCAGCCGTTGTCTCACATTCTTGCAACGTTACTATTTGAGTTTCCTTATGGATTCTATGATATCTCCGATTCCTATTTTTCTCTAATATACTGTTTCGTGATCTCTCCATGCAGTGTTAAACACGACTCTCTATTGTGCATGTTTCACAGTTCTTAGTTTGAGAGCCAATCTTCTAGTTAGTTCTCTGCCGAATATATTACGCTTATAAAATCGAATGATAAAAGCTAATTTTTTTTAACACAGTGTGTCTAATTACAATTGAAGAAATCTCTGCACGTGTCTATGTCTTTGTATGCACTGCAATTACCTGACAACTGGCCATTGTACGAAGTAGACATTCGCCAAATATATTAATAAGTACACAAGCACGGCAGTGTCGAGTGTGAAGTTATTTGGATGAGTGTTTCAAGAGACAATATTCATTCATTTTAAGTACAATTGCCTGACATTCTTGTAAAATGATTCACTCAAAGAGAAATTCAGAAAAGGCGTAGGAACAATACCAATCCACAAATTTGTCCAAAGTTAGAGAATCAAATGTTTCAGGCATTTGAAAAGAATGAGAATTGACCGACCAGCGCTCAAACCCTACAATGTCAGAAGTTCGGGCGTTCAGGCAAGAAAAAGACTCGGTGCTGCCAATTTAGATGTTTTTTGTTTTGTTTTTTTGTTTGCGTTATTTCATTTTTGCTTTTTCAATAAATCAAATCTTGAATTCACTCCCAAACGTGAAAAAAAAAGAAAATATCAAACTTTGCAACACTTGACTCACAAATTCGAAAAAGAGGTTAAAAAAACGTGAATTTGCAACTTTAAACTCACAAATTCGAAAAAGAGGTCAAGAAAACATGTGATTTTGCACCACTATACTCACAAATTCGAAAAAGAGGTAAAAAAAAAAAAACCCTGTAAATTTGCAACTCTAGACTCACAAATCCGAAAAATAAAAATAGCAAGCCTGGCTGATGGAGTCCAAACTTCTACTCTGACTGGAGATGATTACTGAAACTCTTGTATTGTATTTATGATAGATAAAACATCAACAAATATATATTTTTGTATAGATGCATTTATTTATTTCAATAAGATATAATCTTGCGTATCTGTAAGACGAATTTTGTTGGTCTGTGAGACTTGTCATTTTAGCTCACTTGAGGAATGTTAATTTTTACACACACACATTTTGATGAAGTGTGTTTTCTCTTTCTAACAACATAAAGCGAACTCCAAATTTGGAGTAACGTTTAATAAAAAAAAATTAACTAAATTGGCAAAACTGGATGATGTGCGTGGCAGAAACGCTTGTAGGACCCATGACCTGTCCGTCACGGGGGCGACCTATCTTTTCATCAACCGTTGGGTCCCCTACAGCAACTTGCAGTACACATTGAAGATAAACTGAAGAAAATGAAGAAAAATTTCTTTTTCGAACCTTTTTTTTTTCTACTTGGTCCATTAAATCTGTAAGTGTCCATTGCTTTCATCTTGGGTGATTTCCTCCAGAAAACCAGGCGAAACTAGTCGAACATTGAATGAAAGGAATTTCCTTTCGCTTGGTTACAGCTCTCGGAAGCCATTCATTTGTGAAAATGTTGCAGAAAGCGTTCACCAGTGCAGATTTCAATGATTCTACCGACATAATATGGAAGAAAAAATATGATAATATTTCTCCATCTTTTTGCATATTTTTTGTATCACATATGGATACACACACACACACACATACACACATGCATATATATATATATATATATATATATATATATATATATATATATGCAAAAATATAAGAGAAATATATATACACATAGAAAGAGAGGGAGAGAGAGAAAGGAAGAAAGAAAAAAGAAAAGCCACACTTTCCTTGTATTCAACTTTATTGGTTTGATAAAGCGACCGGTTCCATTATTATCATTATTATTATTATTATTATTATTATTATTATTATTATTATTATTATTATTATTATTATTATTACTACTACTACTGCTACTACTACTACTAATGCTAATACTAATACTAATACTAGCCTGCCTTACACAAGTCCCTTTCTATAACGAAAAGAGAAATTTTTACATATAAATACGTGCTCAAAACTTGGTCCCACTTTTGCTGACTTCTACATCCAGAAAGTTCAGTTTGTTCTTGTCAAATATTTCAATGGGATACTCGGGGAAAATGTCTTCTTATCAATTGGAGGAATATTTTCCCTGTGTTGTTTTTTAATTGTAGCTTGAATGGCAGGGTATACCACATGATTTTCCTGCCTTCACTTTTTTGTTGTTGTTGTTGCTTTACTCTATTAGATTTTACTTTTTCATCATATGTAAAGCTAGTGTCGGTAAAAACACGGTCCTTTAAGGCTATAGTAAATTTATTTCTAACATCGTTGAATATTGTTTCCTTCGAGGAATTATATATTAGTCTAGTTTCTGCTGATTTGGGGATCGTTTTAACGATTTGCATTGGGTGGTTAGATCTGGTGTTTATGTTTTTCAGAATTTCTATTCTCTGTGGTTTGTGGGTGTTATTATTTCGATTGAAAGAAACATACTTTTATAAATAATTTCGATGTAGATCTTTGCGAATCCCATGGCTTCCACCAAGATTCCTTTGGATTATTATTATTATTATTATTATTTGTAATCTCACAGCAGTTGCCTGGTGGTAACCGCTGGAGTTTGAGTGACAGCAAGTCTCCTCAAGTCTCCAGCCCTTCTCTCCTAGTTCTCATAGGCCATAGTAATGCTGCAGTTTACAGTTTCACACCGGTTGCCCAGTGGTCATTGCTGAAGGCTGAGTGACAATAAGTCTCCTCAGATCTTCAGCCAACATCTCTTCTCTCCTTCGCCTATCATGCCAGTGCTGTGGTTCACATTCCCGCTTTCATTGCCCTTCCTTTGT
Organism: Thysanoteuthis rhombus; assembly: GCA_963457665.1. Lineage (NCBI taxonomy): Eukaryota > Metazoa > Mollusca > Cephalopoda > Oegopsida > Thysanoteuthidae > Thysanoteuthis > Thysanoteuthis major. The sequence goes on along the minus strand of OY735222.1, from coordinate 52,389,393 downwards.
TAGGTCACTGTTAACAATTAGTGTTGCTGTCTTTATATTTCTAGAACTTTCCACGCAGTTCCTAGCAGTGCTGTGATTTGTACAGTTCAATTATTATTATTATTATTATTATTATTATTATTATCATTATTATTATTATTATTATTATTATTATTTCTCAAAGTACTTTAAGAGCAACCCAATTACCTTTTGACAATTGTGTTAGATACATCGAAACATTTAGAATAGAATAATTAATGACTTTACTAACAACTAGGGTCATGTAAAAGTGAACCCTAAAACTAAGATTCAGATTTAGGTTAGAATAGATATTCTCTGAGAGGAAATATATCAGAAAGAGCAGATGTTTTAACAACATAGTGATAAGGAAAGTGCCCACAGTATCTCCTGCTAATTTCTATTTATAACTACCAGCAAGCAAAGTATCTCCATTATGTGAAAAAGAAAAAAAAACATAACAAGCTGTGACCAACAACTAAACAAGGAAAAAGGATAAGAAAAGATATATGAATAGAATCTGAAGAAAACTCTCCATCCTGAAAAAAATAGACACTTCCCAGAAATGTCCAAAATAGAGATCAGAAATAAATCAAATCATTCGTCAGAGGAAGCTCAGACAGGGCAGAAACATAAACGTGTTTGTGCAGCAAATCCTTTATTCAAGCAAGTAAAGCAGGTTTGGCAAAGAGGAAGGATCATCATCTTGGAAAAGTAGAACCCCCATCCCCCAAAAAGTCTAGGTCTGGAGTTAATTTCGTTTTTTAACCATAACAACAATCCTCAACACTTCCCTATCATGATTTGAGATCTAAATGATTGGCTGGCAACTCTATGGCCAAACTGACCAATCTTCGAAATGTACGTATGAAAAAGTCAAGAACTTAATCTATTTCAATATAGATGAATGCTTATATAGAAATTGATATTTCCCTAAAGTTAGGTAGTTAATGAAGAGGACTGAAAATAAACTTGGGTTGTTTAATAATAAGGTGAGAATAGAGAGGAATAGAGAAGAATGTGAGAGGGTTTGATAAAAGAGTGGAAAGGAGGGAAAGAAAAGCAGTTTACTGATGGTTAGAAAGATTGATAGTATTGGATAAAACATGGGATAGGCAACGAAAATTGGAATGGATAAGAGAGAGAATGAGAAGATCAAATGAGAGAGAGAAGAGCAGAGGCATGAAACAATCTTACTTGTCAACACCCATGGTGGCTGATAAGCTGAAGAAGAATCGATTCAATTTTGGGGGCAGATCAACTTAATTTACAGCTAACCTCCTCCGCATGGCAGCAATGAATCCATACAATACCCCCGAAAGATCATGGGATATTTTTCTCGCTTTTCTTCTTATATAACATGATATCACTGTTTGCCCACAAATCATCTCTAAATGTTCTCGATGAATTTCAAGAGCATTTTGCAAAAGGATCGAAGAAGAATTGATTAGATTTGGGGGCAGATCCAGGACACATAGGGGAGGAAAGTTTACATGGATCCACCCTAAAATTGAATAAGTTCATTCGAAGCTTATCAATCATCCCTGCACAGAATTTGATAGAAATCCATTGAGAACTTTCGGAAATATCACGTGGACAATCATGGGCATATACGTATGTGATATATGGTATATACCTATCAATCAAAAAATAATTCCTGAATGAACAGAGTGATTTTCTTGATCTGCTGCCTTTAACACTTGATTCATTCACTTAGAGGTGAACATTTGCTGATTAAAGTAGCCCCTTCCAACCATTTGAAACAATGGACTTTTCAACTGAAACAAATTTGCTTCTATTTTATCTGGGAGATTACTTTCGTAGAAATTCAAATATATTCGTATTTTTTCCACCAGTATTAAATACTCTTTGCTAATAATGAACCTTTTGATTTTCTTGGTTGGTGACACTTAACTTTTGCACTCAAGAGTAAACGTTATGTTGATAAAGATATCTCCTAGCCACCATTTTGAAATAATGGACTTTTTAATTGAAAGAAAAATCACCGGGTTTTTTTTTCTTATAAAATATTTTTGAACTTTTTTTTTTCATGAGTATTAAGAGGAAATTACAGTGAAGTATCTTCCAGCCCTTCCTGCATAAATCGTTTCAGACCTCCATCGGATTTCCAATTCTTCCACTCTTTTGACAAGGGCCTTCGGAAGTATGCAATCAAATAATTATGAATACAAACGACGCCATTTTCATAGTTCTTTAAAATTTCAAGCTTTTTGCAATCTCTCAATTCCGCTTTGGGGTCAGTTGGAAAAGTTCAAAATTCCATGATATAAGCTTGAGTTAATACAAATGATGATTTACCTCTACCGACAAAGTTGGAAGAGGTATATGTATACTTTCATGTCTGACTGTCTACATAATATCCAAAAAAAATCCTCAATGAATGTTTATGCCATTTTAGGAAGGCTGCATCGTGTGTATTTAATAAATAGAATTTCGAGGCAGATCCAATTATTTTCACACTTCCACCCTCTGCATCATAGGTAAGTGTCCACACAATATCTCCGAACGTTCACGTCATTGAGGTATGTACTCCCTTGGGCCTTTCTAGTTGTCTTTTTTTTTTTCATTAATTAGACGCTATTTTAATCACCACGAACTATCATGCATCCAGTCAAGTATCCTGTAGATACTTCATTTTTTCTGTTATTATCTTGCATGTGTGAGTTTTCACATCCGATCTTGAAAAATAGGAAATCGCACGGCGTTTGAAGGAAATAATACACAGAGTCAAGCGAACACATTTTCCACACGATTCCGACGTGCCAAATTCAGAAACATGGTTATTATGGAAATCCAAATATATCTTGACACCATTTCAGGACAAAAAAAGCAAAAAGGAGTTGAGAAAACTGATTATATGTTTTCATATATAAAGTATATATCAACTGTTTGTCCTTGTAATAGCCTACGGTAGAAGTGGGGAAATCTTGGACGTTGTTATTATCGAATCTCAGCTCCACGTAATATCGCCAAAATTCCATGACAGTCTTCATGACATCTCAGAAGGGTCTCATTGAATATCAGTTAAATCAATCTAATAGATGTCGCCTGATCACACGTAAAGAAAGAAACTTTGAAAGTCAAACAAACGTTTATTTTCTGTTCAGTGTACATGCACGTACAATTTTCGGAGATCATAAAAAATATCCATGAGTCAAATAACGCTTTAAAAACAATTTAAATTGAAAAGTATCCCTCCCCCATCTATGTATCTATATATCTATCTACCCTACTTGTTAGGGCTGGTATTTAGACCAATGTATTTAAACAATTAGTAATTGAGCTAATATAATGTAGCAGTGATAGTGTTTAGGGATAATAAAGCATTTTTGGAGATAAAACCAGCGCAAAGATCAGTAACAACTCTCTCCATATGAGCCACTGAAACATTACCTGTAAACTACATGACAAAGTATATACACATATCTATCTTACACGAATTCATTCTCTTAAGGTAATGGATTTTTACACTGTTGACCAATATAACCACGCACTTCAGCACTCTTCACTCTTTCTCTACACAGACATGTAAATCAGTATATTTTGATTTGAATACCAAAATGAGTCAACTTCTTCGGGATTTGGCACGGGTTTCCGTATTGTGCTGAAGTGTAATTGAGGTTTATATTTTATCTCTGTAATACACTGTCTTTGCCTGGAGTTCATTATTATACACGTCGAAGACATGATCACATAGTCCTTGTTGCTAATACTTGTTATTTCTCTGGGTAAAATTGCAGATTTTTGGCATCACATCTACTATATGGACTGAGATATTCTTATCAGAGTCGTAAAATAAGGTGTCTTTGAGTTTAATGTAAGTGAAAACAATATCTAAATGAAAAGAAATCTGACAATTGCAGCGTTGTTTCTTTTTCTTTAAATCATAGAAGATATTTTGGGCAACCGAAAAAGTCATATTAGAATTGATGTATTATTCTATCCACATCTGGTTCAGATTATTTCATTTGTGATCCTAATCTTTGAAAATGTTCGAACAAAGAACACATTTTCTTTTTGCAGTTGGAAGGCCACCCTGACTATTTGACAAAAATCATACCTTATCGGAATCATGGCATAAAGAGTCGTTGAGACGGTCCTCTCGGGGTTTACTTCAAAACAATACCTGATTAGATTTTTTTTTAAACTGACCGTCGGATTGGTCTGAATTATTTTTTTAAAATATGTGACTTGTTCTAAAAAGATAAATATAGGAATAGAGAATCATTTTCCCGAACATCTGGTTTAGAGATTCACGTATCTCCTTATCATGAGAAAACTGGACCATGTTTTTCGGTCATGAATTTTTTTTTTATACGTGACACTCGCCAGTCCTTAATGAAGATTTAGCTATCAATTATAATTGATTGGACCCATGACATTCCTCAAGGTCATGTGGGTGGCACGGAGAAGGGATCAGAATTCTGAGTTGGAAAATCAGCAAAAATATTTACCAGCCGTAAACAGTAACTTTAGAAGGGATGGGTTTCTCGTAACTGTCTAATGTTCAATATTTCAGATTATTGAGGAAAACTTGTCTGGTGGAACTTTAAGGAAGAAGTTTTTTAAATATACTCTCTGTCTCATAATCGTATGGACAGACATGAAATTTTGGCGACATTATATGGTGTGGAGATGATAACATGTGGGAGATAATTGTGCATGGATCCAACCCCAAATTTACTCACTTCTCCCGTAGCCTATTACAGGACAAACAGTTGATATCTACTTTATATATAAATATAAAATCGGTTCTCTCATCATCTTTTCGTTTTGTTTTGCTTTTGTTTTGTTTTTTTTAGGGATGGGGTCTGCTGTTTCTGTTTTGAAATAGTGACATGATATGTTAAGATCTCAGTAAAAGAAAAGTGTGAGACAAGGTGATACCAGCTCACCCAAACTCATCAGACCCTGCCTCGAGATGATCTTCAGGCACCTAGACTGGGAGAGCAGAGGAATCAAAATAGACAGCGAGTATCTGAGCAACCTCAGATTTGCAGACAACATTGACCTCCAACTAATGCTAGATGAACTCAATAAAGAAAGCAAGAAAGTCGGTCTACACATGAACTTCAAGAAAACAAAGATCATGTGCAACAATCACGTCGGAAATAAGAACAGAAAGATCAGAATGGAAGATGCAAAGCTTGAGAAAGTAGACCACTATATCTACCTAAGACAACGAATCTCCACGAAATCCTCAAAAGAAGAAAGCAAGTGAAGAATCACCCTTGGATGACATGCCGTCGGTAGAGCAAGCTCGACCTTCAAAAGCAAAAAGATCCCATTAATCCTAAAATAAGGATATACAATCAAAGCATAGTCACTTATTGAGCTGAAACATGAAACCTCACCAAGAGACTGACCCTCAAACTGACAACCATGCAACCTGCACATGAGAGAATGATGCTTAACCTCACAGAGAGATCACCAGCCAGAAGAATATATCAGGGAGGATTATATCAGAACAACATGTAAGGGAGACATCATAGGATTCATTAGAAAACTCAGATGACAATGGGCTGGTCATGTTGCAATTATGGTAGAGAACCGATGGACATCACGACTCAGAACATGGATCCCCAGAGATCACATGCGCTATCGAGGCTAGCAGAATACTAGATGGAGAGACGAAGTAGACAAATTGAGAAAGTATTGGAACTGTGATGCCCACAATATAGGAGTGTGTCGAATCCTGGAGAAGGTTCCATGTCCAACGACGGACGTTGAAAGAATGATGATGATGATGATGATGATGATGATGATGATGATGATGATGATGATGATGATGATGATGGTGATGATGATGATGATGATGATGATGATGATGATGATGAATTTTGTGTGTCGGAACTGTATGGAGAAATGTAGAAAAAGTCAGTATCTACTATATATTTTTTTTTTTTAAATCGAATTTCTCGGCATCTTTTCACATTGTTTGCCGTTTTGTCCTGAAATAGAGTCAAGATGTGTCAGGGTTGTATGAGTAAATGAGTTTATTTATCTCTGGATGTTGTTTACTTCAAGAGTAATGCCATTTTTCTACTTTTTCCAAATCCGGGTTCGAGTTAGCACTCGAGGAACCGATCCAGTTATATACAGAACAATCCTCATATTCCACAACTAACAAATCGATATTGTCAAATCTAAATATATGCAGGAGTGAAAAAAACACATGACAAACCAAATAACAGAATTTGGCACACAAGATACGCGCAACAGCCAGGACTAACAGGTATCTATTGGTATATATAGTGTATATTTTTTGCATATTGCCTGTACGAGCAAAATCGCCGATTCGTAACTTTTGCTACATCAATTTTTGGTCCAATTTATAATCGAATCATCTCAACTTCTTCCTCTACACGCACGAGCGACATTTTATCTTCCTGCCAGCACATGGACAATTTTGTGCATGCGCCCTTAGTCGAGCATTTTTTCAATTCATCATATTATTCTAAATGACCAAAACTATATATCACGATATTCATTTTTATATATAACTTTACTAATACAAGTTATTTTACGAATTACCCCGAGAATATAACTTGTATGTATAAGGTATATGTGCATATTTTCCATACGTACACACGCATATATATATATATATATATATATATATATATATATATATATATATATATATATATATATATATATATATATATAAACAAACAATTGGAAATGAGAAACTTAGGAGTAAAAGTATATGGAGACTTTATTTCTTAGTTCATTGATTCTCAAATTAATGAGTACGCTAAACATGTTCTTGGAAGTAGCGTGCATGTACCTTTCAGTGGTTAAAAGGTTATGTATCCGTGGAAAACAAATTTAGCTTCAAATGTTTTGTTTTGAAAACAAAAATGGAAATAAAAAATGAGGATTTGTTGAAAGCCATGATAGTAAATCCGGACCGTTTTATGTCTGTGATAGAAACTGTGGTAATTTGGTTGGATTTTTTGTTATAGTAGCAGCAGTTATGGGTATTTTATTGGTTGTACTGGACAGAAGAGGTTGGTATTCTTAAGAATCGGTCGTCATGAATATTTGGGAGCTAAGTTATGGTTCAGTATTAAGCTATTTGTGTACTTACTGATGTGGTGTAGAGTCCTTGCATATATATGTTAATAGTTTAAATTGCCATTAGGTGCATACATAACCTTACTTGATGGATATCAGTGATGGGGTAGAACGGAACAAGGTGAACCATTAGGATGTCCACGTAGGGTTTAGTAAAAATGGGGATGAAGTATTGGAAATTATTTAGCAGTATTCCAGTGGTGAGCTATGTGGTCGTGACTATCTCCTGTAGTAATCAAGGTGGTGGGATATAGGTTAGAGGGGGTCCTTTTTATGTATGATTGAGTATCAGTTATCAATATATATATATATATATATATATATATATATATATATATATATATATTACTATTTTGTCTGATCTTCTTTACAAATTTTCAAATGACTGAAAAAATTCTTTGGTAGTGTTGCAAATTATTGCGTATATTTTGTTATTTCAAAACCGTGCAAAAATAATAATGATATCGACAGTGCACACACATTAAAAAGAATTTATTTACAATACAATTGCAGCAAAGGCTCAAAATTTTAATATGGTCCAACGAAAAAATCCAGATTTGTCAAATTTGTCCATATGTATTTCCTAAAAATATTCATCTTAATTTTTATTTCCTTTCATTTTTAAGGTTTTGATAAAATAATATTCATCTTTTTCTAATGAAATGAATCACATTTTTAATAAATATGAAATTTGTTCATACCACCTGATATCAGTGATGACTTCTCTTACGTGACATTTTTGTCTTAAGACGTCTGATCAACCTTTGAAGCAATTCCAGTTGAGTGGTGAATTTAAACGAGAATTTAGAATAGGATACTTGAATCTTGTTAAACCAAATTACCTTAAAACCTATCCACGACCCTTTGTGCCAATCCATACATAAATAACGCTGTCATTTCATATTGGTATATGCTAATATATATTGTCTGGAGAACTTTACAGCTTGAGTCACTTCACACACTAATTTCACCGGGTGTCAATTACATAGAAGCATTTATTCTGTATAAAACTTAAATGACTTTATAATAGCAAATTTTTATTCATTTCTTTTTGTAAAGAATTGTATGTGCAAATGTAAGATGTGCGACATTTCGTTCATGTTAGATAACCGAGAGATTCCCAACACGAATCCTCCCTTACAGGGGCCAGTCACGATATCCCCAAACGTCGGTTACGTGATTTCTTGACATGTACGTTTTATACTTACACCGACACCTTCGATGCAATCTTCCGTAGATCCCGTTACGTTCAGATCCAGTCGCTGGAAAACTTGAAGACGAATCTCTGGAAAGGAAAACGCTGCCTCTGTGGACAGATGTAAACTGGTTCCATATTTAAAGCGATGTGTCTGAATATAAAAATGATTCATATTTCATTCTATGTCTCTCCCCTGATCATAAAACAGATGAAACGATGCTGAAAGATTCCTGCATCTAAAATGCTATATTTATATTAGGGTTTACACAAACGATAAGCCCACTTTTTCTGAGATGCTCAAACACGCTCGCTGGCCCCTGAGACCAGAGGCGAACTGATCTCCATCTCAACTTGCTACTCTATGAACTGACCTTATATCTCTCTAAATGTGTACTTTTCCTCTCTCTCACACTCTCTCTTTCTATCTTTCTCTAAATCCATGAGCTGATCTTTACGCACACATATACATACACGCATATACTTGCTCCCACATACATGTATCTGTGTGCCACTTATAACATACAGATATATACATATATGGTCTCTTATCACCCCAGTCAGTACTAATCCCTACATCGTCTCTTCACTGGCCCGCTCTCTTGGGGAATGGGTCAGCTGCTCTTGACCCCTGGCTCCATGTATCTTCGGATGGGACAGAAATGAGGGCAGAACAACACACACAACAACTTCACCATAGGTGATCACACACCTATTTTTCACAGACATCATCACTCTGTAATTGCTGACCTTGTGCCTCACAAGCACCTATTAGGTGAAAAAATTTTTTTTTTTAATTTAATTGATTTTTTTTGTTTTGCCTTCTATGATGCATGAAGCATTATTTATCTTTAGGAAATAATCTGAACAGCAAGTTGAGATAGACTGTCTTTATCTTTGAAATTTTCTGTTTTTGCAGCTGGCTTTTTAGATGTAAAATTGTTTTGAGAACGCTTTGAAAATTTGATTTAAAAAATAAAAATAGAATTAGAACGTGACTTTTTTATGTGTCAAGTTGAACAAGACATTAAAAAAAATCATGGAAAAATTATGATTAAGAAATGAAACCTAAATAGCAATATCCGGTGTTATAAACAGAGTGGGATTAAATTAATCAGGTACAATATCTATCTGACTCGAAATATTACCTTATGACTTCACCAACCTGTTTACATTTAACGGTTGAGATTTCCAGCTAGTTCCTGGCGGGTGCTAATGGGGCTTTTGGTCCTAATGAGATATCAAAACTGCTTTCTTAGGTTTACCTTAATTCTGTATCGCAAGCTACAATTTTCCATTTGGACTACTTACATGTCATACACACATAAATGGATCAGACTTTTAGTACTATTCACATGGATTGACACATGGATATCAGATTATCATTATTTTTCCAAATTTTAATTGATCACTCCAACACAACATGCTACCAAAAGACATTGGTTACTTGGCGGTGTCTGCTGAGTCTGTAACCAAACCTGTTTTATGATACTCAACACCATGCTACGCGATTTTTGTTCCTGGGTAGTGAGTGCAATTTTCTGATCGTAACCTTAGTAAAGAAGAGAAAATGGTTCGTCACGAAAGCAAAGTTTACAGGAAATAATTGTATTTTTCTATACTTTTTAGACATAGACAATCTGAAAATAACACTTATTACCCAAGAACAAAAAAGTTGCAAAGCGTCATAGAATAAAACGATAGAATCTTTATGCATACCAAGTTTCGTTAAAGCTGTTCTTAAGTTTAAAGGGAGTACGAAGAGACAAGTGTCAGTTGTTTTGTATGAATAAATATTGTAGTCATTATTGACGTCAGAGATGAACTAGTAGGAATAAAATATCAAAGGAAATATATTCGTATCATTTTTTCAGAATGAATTGTACACATATACAAAGACAGAAATCATCAAATACAAATAAAAGTGTCCAATGTTACAACATACTTTTGAATAAAATCTTTTTCTTTGCCTCACGGTGCTGATTTTTCAACAAGTTTTGGCGCAAAGATTCCACCATTTTATCGTTGGAGATTGGAGGAAACTTGAACAAAAAAAAGCAAACAAGAAAAACGTTTGAGAATGATAAAAAAATCAGATAAAAATCTAAGGAACTTCATTTTTATTCTCTTTTGTTTTTTCAAGTTCATCAAATCGAGAGAAAAAAATAACAACGACAGTTCATTTGCAAATTGAAAGAAATAGATTATTATTTTTTTTATAACTTTTTTAAAGACCTTAAATTCGACGCTGAATTCAAACTTCGTCACGTTTTCTTATTTTCCCCAAAAGAAAGATGACTTTATAAATAAGTTTATTTTCTCAAGTATGTATCAGGAAGCCAGATTTACATATAACCTTCTTTTTTTTTCTTTCAAATTATAATTTTAGCCCAGCGTTGTTTTGAAAAATGGGAATTGAAAAAGCTAGAAAATCATTGCCTTAGGGATTAAACATACGTGAATTTGGATACCTTGTTGAAGTTTCCTGCATTTTCTGACAAGATATCTATCTATATAGCATTTAAATGTATATTTTTAATGTGATATAAAAGTATACAATCTGTTTATAAAGGCACACATCAAATAATCATATCTGCACAATATCTGAGTCATTCAACAATAGCGTTAACAGTTGTGTAATAAAGATCATGATTCTTTTTAAACTGATTTAATCTGCTGATAGCAATTCATGCTCCAGTGACTTATTCTATAGTCATACTACTCTGTTTGCTTAAGAAAAATGCTGATATCTAATCTACTCCAATTCACTTCCATCGTATATACATGGACTCTCAGCCCTTTGCACCCACTTTTAGTGAAAATAGATACATTGGGATCTATTATACCATACTTAACACTTCTATTAAGTCTTCCAATTCCTTCTTTTTTTTCAAACTCCTTCAATCTACTCCCAGTACTCATTCTTTTTAATTCTGATACTAACATTCGCTCGTCTCTGGACTTTTCTAAGATGTTTACCCTTCCCAAGTAGGGTGACCATGCTTGCACACAGTATTCAATGAGCAAGAGAACATATATAATTCAAGGAGCGAGTCCTTGTTTTTTATCAATGAGAGTATGCTTAACTGGTCACGGAATCCTGTTCGCTTTTGAAGCAGCAATATACTTAGAAAATGTAAAATTTACAGTGAGACTCTTTCCGTTCGTTTCTGTCTGTAACAATGGACTCTTCCACTTGAAGTTGAAAATATTGCTGATGAAAATATCTCCTACTCATAATTTGATGACAAAACTATAATAACGTATTTATATAAATTCATACTATAGTTATTCAGTCATTAAACTATTTTCCCTGGTTTTCTATGACCTTACACTACTATTCAGGTAAATTGTGCGATCAATTGTGAAAGAACCATTTGGCATTCTGCAGAATTCAAATCAATCAAACGCTCCTATGGTGTAGAACAGTGGTTTCAGAACTGGGGTCTGCAGACCCCTTGGGTCCGCCAGATAATGTTCTGGGTCCGAAAATTTCAGTTATCACTATGGAAGAATGTCGCTTAGGAATTGGCTTCAAATCAAGCAAAGAATCACCCGAGACTGGCAAGCTTTCGATAGAACCAGCCTAACTTTCAAGAACAAGGAAATCACACTATTCATAAAAAGAGGGGTTTACAACCATTGTATCCTCCCGATTGTCATCTATGTTGCTGAAACATGGAATCTAACCATAAGATTGAGACTCAAACTCAGAACCATGCAATTTACAAGGGAGAGAATCATGCTGAACATCATATGAAGAGATCAAAAGACAGCATGATATATTAGAGGAAAGACAGGAGTCGGAGATATAAACGAATCCATTGGAAAACTCGAATGGTAATCGCTTGGTCAATTTGCAAGAATGTCAGACAACCGTCTGATACCACGACTAACAATGTTGATCCCCAGAGATCATATTCGAAACTTCGGTCGGCAGAAAATAAGATGGTGCAACGAACTAGACAAATTCAGAAAGTATAGGCTCTGCAGCTCCCATGATAGAAAGGTCTGGCGAATCTTAAGGAAGTTCCATGTTCAACGACTGACGCTGAAAGGATGATGATGAAGTCATTGCAAATCTTGCGACGGAGAAACATCAGAGTCTAACGTACAGCTATCAAAAAACATGATTATTGTACAGACTTCTCATAGCTTGTATTGGCATTTGAATAAAGGTAATCCATTTAGTATGAAAAAATGACTCTTAAATGACTTGCACATTGTTGTAGTTCATTCATTTCTGGATAAAATATAGATGCTAAGATTAGGGGTCTCCAAGAATATTTCCTTTATAGGAGGAGAACTTGAGTTTCCAAAGTTTCAAAATCACTTATGTAGTAGATTGTTGGAGTATCACCCTTCATGGGTGTGGGGGTCACTGGGCGGCGCCTACTTTCTCCCTAAATGACAATTGATAGGATGTCATCGGGTTGCATGGTATTAACAGATGGGGTTAATCCTGGATCTGTTCTATTCAACGAGTTGGTTTCATGCCTTTTCCTTGAAGTAATAATGCTACTTCAGTCGGGAATGGAACCCTGATCGTCAAATCCTGTTAATTTGTCGGATTTATCTAAGCTCAGTAAATATTTGCAGAAAAAGGTGAGGGAATGAGAGAGAGAGAGAGAGAGAGAGAGAGAGAGAGAGAGAGAGAGAGAAAGAGGGACAGAGAGAGAGAATGAGAAAGTGATAGTGACTGAATGCGAAAGAAGAAGAGTGAAGGAATGAAAGAGAGAGAATATGGGAGAAAGAGGAAGAGAATGGGAAAGAGATAGAGATGAAATGAGATAAAGGAAAAAGTAGAAGTGAGAAAAAGAGAAGGTAGACATGGAGAGGAGGAGAATGAGAGAGAGAGAAAGGGGGAAGATAAAAAGGGAGAAAGAGTGAGAGATTGAGAGACAGAGAGAGGGGAAAGGGGGGGAGAATAATAGAGAGGGGAGAAAATGAGACGAAGGGAGAATGGGAGAGAGGGGGACAGTGAGAGAGAAAGTGGAAGAATTTGAAAGAGAGCAAGAGAATGAGAGAGAGGACGGAGATAGACGGAGAAGATGGAGAGATAGGGAAGAGAAACTTAGAGGGAAAGGGCGAGAGAGAGTGAAGTATGGTAACACCAAACTTATACCTTAGTAAGTTCCAACATTTGCTTTCAATGATTTCTAATGATAAATTCAACGATTTAAAGTGTACGTAGAAATCTGCTTACGGCGAACCCGGCAAATTGAATTGTCGAAAAAGTTAAATAAATGCTTTTGAAAAAAGGTGTTTATTTTTGTCATGTCTCACGTTTATTTCTCTTTGTTCATCTCACTATTTATATATGTGCATTCTCTCTCTACTTATATATACATATGTATACACACACACACACATACATATATATACAATGTGTATATATATATATATATAGAGAGAGAGAGAGAGAGAGAGATTTATCATGTTCCATCTCTCTCTCTCTCTCTCTCTCTCTCTCTCTCTCTCTCTCTCTCTCTCTCTACACACATATATATATATATATATATATATATATATATATGCAATACTCTTCCATAGGAATAAAGCACTCTGGTGGATAGGGGATTTATGTGTAATAAATATATATCGCTTAAATTCAGTCCAGTTCCGTTGCTCATGTCTCACGTTTATTTCTCTTTGTTCATCTCACTATTTATATATGTGCATTCTCTCTCTACTTATATATACATATGTATACACACACACACACATACATATATATACAATGTGTATATATATATATATATAGAGAGAGAGAGAGAGAGATTTATCATGTTCCATCTCTCTCTCTCTCTCTCTCTCTCTCTCTCTTTCTCTCTACACACATATATATATATATATATATATATATATATATATATATATATATGCAATACTCTTCCATAGGAATAAAGCACTCTGGTGGATAGGGGATTTATGTGTAAATAAATATATATCGCTTAAATTCAGTCCAGTTCCGTTGCTCAGAGAGAGGATACCGTTACCGGTCTCTGGATCTGAAGCGAAGGTTTCAATCCTGCCTCGCGGTACTGGATGGATTAATGGAAAGTCTCTAGCCACACTGAAGAGATGAAATAGATCGAAACAGCTGTCTGTGGATGACACAATAGTTATATATATATATATATATATATATATATATATATATATATATATATATATATATATATTACATTCTCTCTGTGCGATAGGATAGCCGCTTAAACGTAGCGATGCTCTTACCTTTGAGCTGAACAGCAAAGGCCCAAAACTTATCGGTCGTGGGATTTATTCCTGCAGCTGCATCATTTCATTTTATTGTTCATTCTATTTATGTTGTCAAATCAGAACGATATATATGCATATATATTGACATTTTTCTTCGTATTCATCAACGACAATTAAGCACCACTATACAGTTTGTTTTTATAAGTCCGTCTATATTTTGATTGTCATCAATTAGATGAAAACCTATTTCTCTTATGAAATGTTAAATGGCTTTCCTTCTATTTTCAAATCAAAACCACTATGCCTCTGTCCCCGGGCAAGCAACCAAAATAATTGTCTCTTTGCCCAACAACAACAAATAGTTTTGTCTCTCTGTATCCTTAATTGGCAAATAGAAGTATTTGTGCCCTGATGGAATGATGCTGAATTCCAGCTTTAACCATTATACATTGATTTACTCGGGTTGGCGTTCTTATCTGGGATGTTATAGTTGCTACGTTTTGGCTCTTGTACCCTTTGATCTCTCTTCCTAATTGCGAAAATATGTCCAACAAATTGCGAAAAATGGTTTGAAATAACAAGAAATTATCTCTGGTGACCCTGAATGACCGCCAAGATCAACTTCGCATAGCCTGCCATCCTCACTATAAAATGATGTACCCCTCTGCTAAAGTTCAGCCTTCGTTGTCTTTGCTTTTATAGCCACAAAGTTTTGACTGTTGTGCACTCCGGACAGTTGGTAACCCTGTGGGAATTCAAAACCGAACCATTTATTCAAACCACTCGTCCAGATGGATAGAAGCGACAGTCAGGTATATATATATATATATATATATATATATATATATATATATATATATATATATATATATATATATATATATATATATATATATATATATGTGCCCTTTCCTGATCATTTAAAGTTTAAAATAAGCAAATTAATAGATAAAGCAACCAAATTGAAAATGAGGCAATCAAATTTTAAAACACTTGAAGCCAATAAAATAAATACACCGAGTAAAATGAACGCCTTAATCAAGTTCGCTAGTCTTTTCGATTTGATTGTGGCATTTTTTAATTTAATTTGGTCATTGTATTTTAAAATCTGTTTGTTGTATTTTTTAACTTGTTTGCTTTACTTTTTAATTTGCCCGGGAAAAAGTATAGTAACTTTCCTAGTGGTCATGAGTTCAATCCTTGAATCGGGTAGTGTAAAAAAAAAAATCATGTACCCTTGTTCAGTGGCAGAGTTTGACAACAGACATCGTAAGGACGAACTAACTAGGAAGAATTAATTGATACGAAATATTTTCTGGCATGAACAGAGGAATGAGAACCATCTATCTTCATAGATTTGGGAAATTGTTACCGTTCCCGTTTTAAAATGTCCACCGTTCCAGCTTCAGAATATGTGCGAATGACGAACTAGCCTTAATCTTCTATAACTGTGGTCATTTTAAAACGGGAAAGTTAAAAAAAAATGCCCTAGAAGGAATAAAAGGTTTGGTTTTAAATTCACAGACGGTTACCGTATACGATCGACACAAAAGAAGGCCGGAGATGAGGACATGAGTCAAACTATATCTGCATACAATATGCTCGATGAATGTGGGGTGTCTGATACTTCCGGAGCCTTCTTAAAAGTGTATAATTATATACCATCTTCCTTTTACCCCGAGGTGAAAATACGTGAGGGTAGAGGATTTTAAAAGTACATAGTTTTGTTTACCTTCACGCAGGAAATTACCTTTGGCATAAAATCAGATATACAATAATCACAATTCTGTTTTTGTAGGAAAAATGTACGTATATAATCTGCACTGCTGAGGATCAGTAGTAAAAAAACGTTTTGTTTTTAAATACCCGAAAGAGCTCTATGGAAAACAACTGATGATCCCTATAAGAAAGTTTCACTTGTGGTACTGTAAGATCAGATTCATTGTAAAAGAATAAATAAAAAATAAGTCCCTTTGAACATCTTATGATTGATATTTTTAGTGAATAATTGATTTGCATAAGATAAAGGAATCAAACCAATGAACAGAAAGAAAAGAATTCTGCCTGCAAGATCATTCTTGTAAGACAAAAAACCGTCAAAAATCCACATTGGTTAGTTTTAGAGTTTAAGCTACGAGTTTGAGAACGAACAGATGTTTAGAGCGCTTTGCCTTTTCCCTCCAAGATGAACAATGAAGGTTTTAGAAGGATGACTTTTTTGATTGAAATTCTGTTTCTATTCAAGATAAACCTTTTAGGGGACTCTTTCAATGTTGCAACAGGCCTATGGGGTGGATTGTCAGAGCCATACGCAATGCTGCGGGTGGTATCTGCATTGCCAATCAGATAGAACATCCATCCAAAACTACGCTAAATCTAGATGACGTTTCTTGTTGATGGAGGACGATCACATTGAAAAAATGAGTGATGTGATTCATGGAAATCGTCGTCTGATAGTCTGTGAGTTTCATAACCAGTAAGAATCTGTGAAAGTTCGTGCAACATGATAAATAAAATGCAAGACGATACATTATCGGTCTTTCTATCAAAATCTTTTTGCACAAACTTCAACCGATTCCTGCCTCTCCACAAACTTCATGGACAGTTAGGCAACGATTTCCACTATTCGCAAGAATTCTAAACTTGTCATTGTTCAACTTTTTAAAAAAGGCCAATTATTCACTGAAATATAAATTTAGGGGATTTTAATAGAAACATAAGTTGTTGTTTTTTATGTCTCTGTATGAAATTATATCCATTGTAAAATTAGGTATACAAAAATCACACACTTTTTTTGCAGAAAAGAGATATAAATGTGTGCACATGTGTGTGTGATAATATATATATATTTATATATATATATATATATATATATATATATATATATATATATATATATATATATATATATATTTATATTTATATATATATATATATATATATATATATATATATATATATACAAGTTCAGTGAAACTGCTTTTTCAACGTCCAAATTTATATATGAGAAGTTATCACTTTAGAATGCTCAATGCTCATAAAAGAATATATATATATATATATATATATATATATATATATATATATATATATATATATACAAGATAAATAAATGTATGTAAAATAAAATATAAATAGATAGAGCATAAATAAACATTACATTTTGGAAACATAGGGATACGCGAAACAGTGTGAAGTTATCTCTGTTATTTTCCTGTTTGTATATATATGTGTGTGTGTATGACTATACTTATATATATATATATATATATATATATATATATATATATATATATATATATATATATATATATATATATATGCATACATATTTGTGTGACTACACTCATACACATGTGTATATGCGTGTACGTGTGCGCGTATATGACATTACTCAAACGAAAAAAACATAATGATAAAGATACATTTTTGAAATAGGTTACTTTACTTTTATATTAGAAATTATCTGCAATATAAGATTAGGTATACAAAAAATCTCACTATATGAATATATATATATATATATATATATATATATATATATATATATATGTATATACATATAGATATACATATGTGTATGCATGTGTGTGTGTGTGTGTGTGGCTACGAGTGATGGTAAAGGATTTAAACAACATAGGTTTGTTTGCGTCACTAGAGGAGATTATCTTTAGTGTAGGATTAAGTATACAAATATTACACTTCATTTTTCTAGATCCCTCATCGTTAAATACGTTTTGGCGGTAACCTACATAAGTAAGCCTCGTTTTCAAAAAAGTCAAATGATGGGTAATATAAAATAATATCTATATACAATAAATTATGATAATACCCTATATGAAAAAACTGCACATATGACGTAAGCTATATGTTAAAATCATTGCTGAAAGGGGAGTAGTGTTTGATCAACACTGCCATGTTAATACAACTGGGTTTGTTTTTTGATACCTAAAACGGTTGAATGGTAAACATCTGATGATCCTAACAAGAGATTATTTACACATGGTACCAGAATAACAAAGTAAACGTGAAACAGGCAAAAACACTGCATAAATTTACATTAATTACATCTACAGATATCAGGAAATGAGTTACTGAAGTGACACAAAAAAATTTAAAAGCTTGAAATATCGCCCTCCGGGTGGGTATCCTTAGTTATATGGAGCCTAAGACCGTAAAACCTCGAAGTAAGTAATGTCTTTCCAGTATGTATCATTCGTATCGAGTCTATATCTGAATTACCTGTCTCGATGACTAGGGATAATGTAAACACTACTTAAATTGGAAGACCTATTCACAAATTTCCTGTAATATAAGAAATGTAAATTGCAAGCGCAAATTTTTGATGCCAAAAATTTTCATTTACATTTTCTTAAGAAACTGAGGTTCGGATCCAAGTTGTGGAGTGCTCAGAAATATCAAAAAGTTTAGTTTTGAAATGTGATATTTTTAGATTTTATGAACGCTAAAAGCAAACTTGAAGCCCCATCAAAATAGATGCAGCAATAGTAATTTCGATTGGTTATGCCTTCTTTCTTGAATTTAATCATGTAAACAGGAGACTTTCGAAAACATCAGCCGTTTCTGCCCCGAGTACTCTGAAATTCTAAACGTTACTTTGTAATCCGAAGATCGTAAACGTAGGCACTGCTTAAATTGGGAGATCTGCTTCTAGAGAATAAACAAAATCCTGATAGTCACTCTGTGAATAGAACGCACCCCACAAAGAAAAACTTTAAAAAGCGACACCTCTCGGTCCAGTTATTACTGGGAACTTAGAGATACAGGAAAAATGCAACTGTAAAATGGAAAATATTTTTTTCTAAATTCAAAAGGCAAAGGCAGTGTGGTAATGTTTGTTCAAGGTGTTGTTTATACTTTGAGGGAAAAGAGATTGATAAATTACTCAACTCCAAGTCAGCAATAAGCTCCAAATGTAGACACAGGTTGACGTTTACGTTGAAGCAATTGAAAGAGAATTGAAACGCTGCAAAATAGAAATAGAAATGAAGAAAAAGCTTCTCACATAAACGACTTTCATTTACAAAATATCAACTTCAAAAGAACAAAACAATAAATTAGCCCAGATCAAATACAGATAATGTCTACCACGAATAAGCATATTATAACACTTGAACAAAGAAGATCGCTACTAGTATTGATTAAACGAAAAATGCCTCAACGCATAACACTCACTTTTAAAACAAGAGAATTTTAAAAAGGCCTCAATTGAAAGAAATTGCTAGGACTGTAGAAATTACAAATATACCTCAACACAAAATAAGCGCTGTAAATTAGAGTGATTTGAAATATGATAACACAGTAACAATTGCTTCCACTTCACCTAGTGACAATGCAAAGAAGATAACTCTGAATTAAGTTAACAGGGAATTTTCAAACCTAAAGTGGAACTAGTCCAACCCCAATAAATGAACGAAAATAACCCGAAACATCGCTTGTTCGATGAACTTGTGTGAAACAACGGTTAACCTTTGTAATCGACCAAATTTCCTCATAACATTGATATATCGACTCAGCATTAAGTATCAAGCACTCTTGGAATTGAGACATTACGAAAAATATATGATTTGTAGGATACATTTTTAATCTAACACACACACACACACACACACACACACACACATATATATATATATATATATATATATATATATATATATATATATATATATATATATATATAATGTGTATTGTAAAGAGTGAGTCAGACTCGGGAGTAAAGTGTTTAGAGGCAAAGTTTATTAATCCTTAGATGTAAATAGTCCAGACATGTTTCGGGATTTATATATATATATATACATATTTATATATATATATATATATATATATATATATATATATATATATATATATATATATATTATGATAATAATTAATAATTGAGTTATAACAATAATTGATAAATGAATATATATGGATATGTGTGTGTGTGTGTGTGTGTGTTCGTACGTACGTGTCTATGTGTCTGTGTGTCTGTGTGCGTGTGTCTGTCTGTCTGTGTACTTACACAAGTGTATTGTCCTCAAAAGTGGACACAGGATACATTTTCCAATGAAAAAAAATAACAAGAGCTTTCAATTTCCTGCGAATGTATCAAAAAAACCTACATACTAAGAATCCAAAACAAATTACCTTCATTTCATATATTATCTGATATAATCGGCTATTGTAGATTTTCATTGGGTGAATTGAATAGAAATCAACCAGATCTAACCAGAAAATGGCTTATCCAGTCGATGTGCATTTTCCCACTCCCGCATTAACGTTCCCGTTCAGGACAATCATGCACTGGTGGACTGATCTTGAAATCCACCTCAAGATGACTACCGGAAAGTTTTTGTTTATTTTTTTTTGGGGGGGGGGGGTAACTCTTCTTTCAACGAGATATTTCCGAAAGTATTCCACGAATTTCAATGAAATATTGTGGAGGGATAAACAATGGGACAAGAAAGGGATGGTTATATTTGGGGGATGGATCCAGGATTTGGGGGGAGAAATTGTGAGATATTTTCACTAATATTTCATACATTTATGTATACATTCAGGACTTTCCACGAGATATCTGCATGAAAACTTTTCCATAAAGAGGATGGAAAATAAGTTACGAAACAAGTTTTTGGGTGGAATCATGTTCAATAAACCCTTTCATATCATAGTTATACGTCCACGCCTCACATCATTATATGTCGTCCTTCTCCCATAGTTTTCAATGTATTATTTATGAATTTTTATATGTCAACACCACATTACATCGCTGAAAGTTCATGTCTATCCACACGATATCTCCAAAGGCTCTTAATAAATGCTGTGGGAGGTAGGGCAAAGTGATAAAATGTTGGAGCGCACAATTACTTTCCTGGACAATGTCGTCGGCAGAGGTATGCGCTCTCTGAGTGCTTTTTAGTGTCATTGTATAGCTTTTTCAAATATACTGAATGAAAGCATTATCGTGATACCAAAACTTATTTTTTCATATTATTTCACGAAGTTAGAACTGAAAAAATGAAACTAAAGATGAAGAGAATCGTAAGTGAATGTAGGCTTAAGCAATCACATTCAATAATAAGGAAGAATCATGATGCCTGATGAACAGCATTAGTACAAGAAGATCACTAACATTTTAGATACCTGAGGAAGAGAGCGAATTCTGGGAGGAGGGAGGTCACACCAATCATATGCTGGTATAGTTGTCAACCACGTCATTTTTCCCCTCTCTCATTAACGTCGTTCCCACCCAGGCTTCGTGGGCCTTCTTTCTTTTTTTTTTGCTCTGCCTCTGCCCCATCTCTCAAGGAAGGCGTGCACACATATGTATGTATGTATGTATATATATATATATATATATATATATATATATATATATGTGTGTGTGTGTGTGTGTGTGTGTGTATGTATATATATATATATATATATATATGTGTGTGTGTGTGTGTGTGTGTGTGTGTATTATGATATTCTAATGTCAAACCTTTCTATCTCAACTTTCCATCTAGTGTCTAGTTTTTTCCCATTATGTTCACTTGTCCATTCGCACTAATTAGTCAATTTTTTTCTGTGTACGTTGTCATCCATTATAGCTAAGTGTCCTGCCCATTCCCATTTTTGTTGCTAAGTTATTTCTATGCTATCCTCCACTCTAGTGTTCTCTCAAATTCATTTTCATCTTTTTCTATCTATCACAGTTATCTCTAGCATTACTCTTTCCATGGCTCTCTGTGCGATTCTAAGTCGGTTTTTCGGTTCTTTTCCTTCATTTCCATGTTTTGCATCCATGAGTCATAGCTGGTATTATGCATTCATCGAGTACATTACCCTTTACCCTATATATATATATATATATATATATATATATATATATATATATATATATATATATATATATATATATATATATATATATTGTCTTTTTTTGTTGTTTTTTTTTTTTCTCAAATTCAGACTTGGGTATTAACTGTCCAACAATATGCGGGAGAAACAACTTTTTCGTTGAATCCCTTTTTTCCCAAAGATTTAATTGATCACCCCAACACGGCACGCTACCAAAAGATGTTGGCCATGTTTTGCGATTTCTACTCAGTGACTCAACAGACCCGTTTACATTTTTTTTTTTTTTCAAATTTAATCTTACCTCAACTTTTGGAAAGATTTCAGTACACCATCTGTATCTAAAATTCTAAAAAATTTCTCTTGGGTAATTGGAGAGTAAAAAAAAATATTATTATTTCTCGTCGCATTTCTCGATTGTACTTTTATAGTTATTGTGACAGTGCGGCATATGATATACGATATTCACCTGAACCTTTGAAAGGTTAATATGGAATAAAATTATGACCCCAAGTGCTAAATAAGTACGATGCTTGTCGAAAACCGGTGGAATGGGGGAAAAAAATGAATTTTAATGATGGGCAGATTGCTCATTTGATATTAAAAACCCTTCAACCCAAATTACCAACAAAAATGTCAACATTGGTTTCCATGTTTATGTATCACGTGTAGAGACCGCACAAATTTTAACAAACAGATTACGCCGAGATTTTTTGTTTTTCCGAAATTCTCCCTTAAGTACCTTTTTAGGAGGAGTTCAGTTTGACATGTAAGCTTATGCTAAATTGATCCTTTAGTCTGAGTACGCTTGTTGCTTTTTTTAATTTTTTTTGAATACCCCCAATATGGCATGCTGCCAAAAGATGTTGGTTGTGTGACAGTTTCTTTTGAGTGTTCCTTCTTAGTATTCACATCCTCGACACGAGACTTTGATGAAAATGTTTCATCATTTCCGCGATTCCTTATATAAAGGAATGCATGCCCCATTTTTTTGCCAGACGGACAGAGATCTACCAATAATTTTCCGAACGTCTATACGAAAGTGAAATAGTTTAGAAAATGTAGCAACTCAATTAAACGTCTTTACCGTGTTCCTAATGAATTATAAATAATAATAATTTATAGTTTTTCCATTAAGTATTGAGCAGTGGAAGTTTTTATAGTTAAACAGGTCTAGTTAGTCACTCAATAGAAACAGTCATGTGGCCAACGTCTTTCGGCAGTATGCCGTGTTGGGAATGATCACTTTCAAAATTTAAAAAGAACGTGATCAATGAATAAATTACTTCTCTCGCCTTGTGTTGGGTAGTGATCGCTAAAAATGTTCGAATTGGAAGAAGAAAAAAGAAACTAGCAAGAATGCAGCCGGGCACAAATATGGGACATGACATAAAATCATATTTTAGGATTATACCTCTTACTAAAAACCTATTTTCGCTGGGGGGGGGGATTAGAAAGAAAAACAGTTTTTTCCCAGACCTTATAAGGAGTATGTAGAAATATTCTGTCATCTAGCTCTGTCGGTGCAGCCAGTACATACATACACACATACATCGATTGCCAGCTAGATTCACTTGAAAACTGATAAAAGCTATGCTGACATTTTGGTGACAGTTTTGGTTGAGGGTTTCTAATGCAGAGATATTTCTGAGCCAAATTTATAACTAATTATGTTCTTCAATTAGATTATACGGGTTGAAATAAAACTAGAATATAACAAGCCTGGCTATTCTCCACTTGAACGTCTCTGCCTACAGAAGATGATTGCTTTTCTATTGCAAATGTAATAAGTAAAACATGATAGATTCTGTTTGTAAAAATGTACTTCTCTATTAGAAGGGGAAAAAGGCTGGACGTATCTGTATGAAGAACTTTCGTTTATATCTGAGACTTGTGAATTTATCTCAACCCAGTAAAACAACCACTTGTAGTAATCAGTTGGCCGTGAGTTCAAATCTCGCTAGGGAAATGTTAATTTTACTAATCAGTGTACACCGATGATTTTCGGCTAGATATCGTATCATGAAACTCCTTTTGTATAAGAAACCATCTGCCCAAACTGTCAACATTTTCTTCGGTTTTTGAATCAGTCTGGCTGGAATAATGACTATATATGTATGAATCACATATACAGGGTACACCGATATGTCTGTACGATTGAAAATTTGAACATTTACTCTTCTTTAGGTCGAGAATAAATGATTTGCGGGTTTTTTTTAAACATACATAATTTTTAGTAAGGAGTCCATTTTCCAATGTAAGTTTATGCTGAATTGACCCCTTAGTTTGAGCCCGGCTGTGTTTATGCTTATTTTTAGGAAATTCAGACTTAAAGACAAGAGAAGTAATTTATTTATTCACTCCCTCTCTTCCAATGTTTTTTATTGATCATCCCCCCAAAAAATTGGTAATTTGACGGTTTCCATTGGTTGGAATATTAAGTGTTAACCCGATCCTCATGTCATACTCAGCTCTTATCAACAGTACAAGTCGATTGCAGCACAATCAAGCTCAATCAGGGAATTCACTCCCCAAAAAATAATATGACTTTTTTGTTAGAATTTCTGACGCAAAGCGTTCTTACCATTATACATTGATTCGTTCTGAAGCGAAGTATTCTTACTCTAATATATTGATTGTCTGTGTCTATATGATTGTTGGTGTGTATGCAGGCGTTTTTGGGGGCGCTCCGGATCACATTTTTGAGGTTACAACCTTGAAATTTAATATTACACTAGGTACCATGTAAAAATGCTTTTTATTGTTCTGTTTTATCTCAAAAAAGTGCTTTGGGGAATTTTTTATAATCATTTTGGTTCAACAATGCTCAAATCTTGAGCTGGTATTATTTGAGAAAAGTTTGGGGGTTTTTTTCAGATAATTTTAGATATCCTGTTAGATAATTAGTTTTAGTACACACGTGGGCTATAGTGATTCATTTTTGCGAGGAGCAGATATTATTTGCTTATTCCTTTTTTTTTTCAGGTATATAAAGGAGGCGTTGGGAATTCATAATGGAAAAGTATACAACAGAGCAAGAAACTAAAATGATAGAATTCATTTTGAAACACTTCAACCAATGACGTTAAACCAAAGAGCATATTTGATTGGCCATCACGATCATCGTATTAAACAGTTCCCGCTTATTTTTTAGGGGTCATTTGAAGTATGCAGTCCATGTTAACAAGACAAGGACTGTCCAAGAGCTAAGAAAAATCATATCCGAGAAGTGGCCAAGGGCCAGATATCCTTCAAAGTGTTGTGTAAAATGATGTTGAAAATTTAAGAATTTGTAAAGCTCGAAATGGAGGGAATGGAAAAAAAAACAGTTTTCAGAACTTAGATCAATTGAGTCTCCCTTGTTTATGTATTCCGTTTGTCAAGAGCATTTTTTAAAAATCATTAAAGAAAATGATTCTGAAAGCTTGGATTTTGATGTCTAAGGGTGTATAGCCTGACTTCAGATAATAAATGTCTGATATCCCGAACGTTATCTGGATACTAGATTGTAAAAAAAAAAATAGCGAACGGTGAAAATTGCAAAAGAGACTTTCAGTGAGCTGCGAATTGAAAAGAGAGGAAAAATCAACGCAAAAGTCAAACGAAGTGGGTGGTTGAAATGCTTGAAACGTTGTAAATAAGGGGATCCAGATTGCTGGGGAAAAACGGTTGGTCGACGGAAGAAAGGAAACCCAGCTGAAGTCAAATGAAATAGGAATTTAAAAATGCATGAATAGTCGAGAATAAGGAAATCCAAGCTTCTCCCGGGGGACGTGTTCCAGCGGTCAGTTATTTGCTGAACAGATATTCTAATCAGCATCTGCTCAAAGAGGGCAGAAACATAAACATGTTTGCATACCGAATCCTTAATCCATTATATATATATATATATATATATATATATATATATATATATATATATATATATATAGAAAGTTACTATATATCAAGTAACGTATATTTTTATATCATTCTTTTATTTCATAGTGCTCAATACAGGTATGTAAGGCATTATACACAATTTATAAAATGTTATTGAATCATAACAAAGTAAACGTCGGTTCACTGTTTATGATCAAGATTTGAAATTCGATCCATTGTACACTTGAAGACTATACATAAAATATATAGAAGAATACGGACTCAATTCCATTCACCAAATTCAATGTGGCGACCATCAATGCCTTAACAGATCTCAAGAGGATCAACTGTTTCGTGGAACACATTTTCAAGTGATTCAGGTGTGAATTTTCGAACGGTTTCAGTAATACAATTACAAAGAAGTTCAATAATCGGTCTGAAAAGTTGACGAAAAAATTAGAAATTAAAAAATCCCCGGAGTGGCTTTCAAGCACTTTAAATGTAGCAGGTATTGTGTATGAAATTATATAAACAATAATGACAATCATCATCAGTATAATCGTTTTAGCGTCTGTGGTTGGACACAGACCTTCCCCAAGATTCCCCAAGATTCGCCAGCCCTTTCTATTATGGGTGTCGCAGAGCCAATACTTTCTGAACTTGATCGGATTGTTGTGTCTTTGTTCTCAATGTGTTTGTTGTACATGACTTGTTTAACTGGAGTTCATTTGAAGACCTGCTTACTTGCTTTCTTCATTCAGTTCGTCGAGCATTTGCTGGAGATGATTGAGGTTCTCTCGAGGCGGGATTAAAAAATTCCAAACAATTTCAGTGCGGGACAGCCATGCACGCCGACAGGAAATGCACGGTAACCATTGCGTGTCAGCGTGTCACATGATGTCATACTATGAACGTTTAAGTTACGTATGTTTTTGTGACTGCATTCACATGATCGTTTATGATTGACCGCAAATTTGAGCAGGGTACAAACATCATTTTTTTTCTGTGTCAAACTCAGAAAATGGGCCGCGGAAACCTTTGGAATTTCGTATCGGAAGGCGCACAGCAACGAAGCTGAAGTCATACGTGGTATTATGAGTGTCACTCAATGGTGGTAGAACATCAGCAAAGGGGATGATTGGTCAGGGCGACCCGTAAACGAACAGCACCCATGGAGGGTCAGCGTGAATCTATCTCCAAGGACTGTCAATTCTGAGTTTTACAGTAGCATTCTGGGGCGTCTGAGAGAAAGCAATCAGCGCAAACGACCTGAACTTCGATGCAATAGGAATGGGGTGCTCCAAAATACGTTGAAAACGCGCTTTTTTTTTTACTAGATCGTCGCTCCACACCCGCTCAGCTCTCTTTGAATTCTTAATCTTCCCAAAGATGACGTTCAAACTGAAGAGTCACCGTTTTGACACTATGGAGGAGATATAGTGCGAGCAACGGATGGTGATTTACACACTTGAAGAGCTGGACTTTCAAGGAGCATTCCAAGCTTGGCAGAAGCGCTGGTGGGGGGCAATGTATCATTGTACGTAGGGGACTACTTCAAAGGGGAAGGCGGACAAATTTTGAAGTACAAATTTTGAAGTACGTATAACACGTTTAAAAATACCCCTATTTCACGAAAATAAATGAATACTTTAGGGACAGTGTATATATATATTTTTTATTGAGGAATAAATGAAGTAATTTTTCCTCGATAAAAAAAATACTTATTTATTTCTAAAAAGCGTGAACCTACTTTTTAGCCAATGCAATAAAGATGCCGATGAGTAAAAATGACAAAAAAAATTGTGCACATCATTTAAACAACTTCAAAAGAGTTTCACTATCATCGTGGGTTACGAAAGATTTTCCAGTATTTTTTTCAGATTCTGTATCTCTTACGTGATGGTGATTTAAGTGTGGGAGGGAACTACGAAACGAACTAAAACTCGAGTGGTTTTACAGACATTACTCATTTACAAATATACATATATGTATCATTTACATGTCCACATAGAAATGTATGTATATATATACACACACACACTTATATGTATACAAAAAAGCAATAGTTGCATAATCCCAAAGCAATCTAATATACATATGTAAGTGTAATCTCATTCATATATATATATATATATATGTGTGTGTGTGTGTGTGTGTGTGTGCATGTAATCATATAGCAATAATATCCATAGATACGTACGTGCAAACACGTGTACATGCATACACACATCGATATTTTTACACACACACACACACAGATATATATATCTATCTATCTATCTATCCATCTATATATATATATATATATATATATATATATATATATATATATATATATATATATGTTCTAAGCAGTCAATCACTATGTAATCTCATAGCAATTATATATATATATATATGTGTGTGTGTGTGTGTGTGTGTATGTGTGTAATCTTATTATAAGTGAGCGTGTGTAATTTCATTAGAATCATATATATGTGTGTGTGTGTGTGCGCGCGCGTGTGTTTGTTTGTGTGTGTGTGTTTGTGTATGTGGCTACTCACACATACATCCATGCATAAATACATATATGAAAACTAATTAGATTACACACATATTATATAACTTCAATGAAATTACATAACCATTGACTCCTTAGAATAAATATATGTATCTGTGTGTATACATATATAGAGATAGAGAGAGAGAGAGAGAAAATAATGGTTATATATTCTTTACAATCATTTTGTTGAAGTGACTTCATTAGAGATATGCAGGGATACGCGTTTCTGATGTCCATTTGAGTGACAAAACTTTTTTTTTTGCTGAGACGACGGAGTTGAATGCATTTTCCTCTGAAAAGTATTTCAGGAGAAAGTTACATAAGCGTCTATATTGAGAATTAGAAATCGGTTCTACAATTCCATTTGAGGAACCGTTAACAACTTATTTCATTTTTATTCTTGCAAATGTATAAATAAATAGATGAACACAGTGAAGCATTCAGTAAAAGTTTTATAATTCAAAACTTGCCTTTATTTATTTTGCTGATGGATCCGTCAATTATATGGCTGGTCAAAAACGTAAGAACAGCTTCAATCAGCTCAGAAATTCTTTGTGAGTACACAAAATATTTTATTTCATTTTTCTCGTGACTAACTTTACGCTATTTTCATACAGTTATAACCAAGAGTAGACTTATTATTGTACTATGTTTTTACTTCACTTGGTCGAAAAAGATATCTAATTATTGCAATACGTTTTAAAAGATCGTTAAAATATGTGCAGTGAATCTTGAAAAATATACGCAGGAAATCAACGAACACCAAAACTTGTAGACAATTACAGTGCAATGATTGTTAAAAGTTTTTTTTTCCTTTTTAAGCTACTACTAACATTCACCCTAATATGTTTGTTGCTGTCTTTTCATTTTTTTTTCCGGGGAAAAGTTGCGTAAAAAAAAAAATATTTGTTATCAACAATTTATGATAGCAGTTTGCGAGTGTAAACATTGAACAGGTTTCAAGGGCGATAATTTTTCGACAGGGTTTATATTGACTACATAATTAAATGAATAATACAAATATAATTCATTATTAGTCTTTTATCGTCCGTCGTTGGACATAGACCTTCCCCAGGATTAGCCAGATCTCTCTATCGTAGGCGTTGCAGAGCCAATACTTGCTGAACTTATGTAGTTCGTCTCTCCATCTCGTGATATCCATCGGTTATCTGCCATTCTTGCAACATGACTAGCCCATTGCCATTTGAGTTTTGGAGTGGATTCTTTAAAGTCTTGGACTCCTGTTTTCTACCTGATATACTGTGCTGTCTTGTGATCTCTCTATGTTAGATTGAGTATGATTCTTTCATGTGCATGTTGCATGCTTCTCAGTCGGTCTCTTGGTTAGCTTCCATGTTTCAACTCCAGAGGTGACTATCGGGAGGATGCATTGGTTGTATAATCTTCTTTTTAGGATTAATGGAGTCCTCTTGTTTTCGTAGGTTGAGCTTGCTCTGCTGAAGGCTTGCCATCCTAGGGTGATTCTTCGCTTGTTTTTTTTTTTCCTTTGTTGGTTTCGTAGAAATTTGTTATCCAGGTTTGATGTAGTGGTCAACTTCCTCCAGTTTTCCGTCATGGTTGTAGCACACGATCTTTCTCTTGCTGAATTTCATGTGTAGGCCGACTGTCTTGCTCTCTTCATTTTGTTCATCTAGCATTAGTTGGGGGTCACACTTCTCTATCATGGGCGTCACGGAGCCAGTACTTCCTGAACTTGTCTAGCTCGTCTCTCCATCTAACATTTTGCTGGCCTCGGTTGCGCATGTGGTCTCGGGGAATCCATGTTGTGAGTCGTGATGTCCATCGATTGTCTGCCATTCTTGCAACATGGCCAGCCCAATATATATATATATATATATATATATATATATATATATATATATAAGAAATGGAGATATCTGGTCCGACAGAATGATTTATCAATTGCGTTGTATATGTGCAATAATCATGTTGAGAATAAAAACATAACTGTCAAGATAGAAGATGCAAAACTCGGCAAGGTAGACCACTACATCTACCTAGGACAACGAATCTCCTTGAGATCCTCAAAAGAGGAGGATATCAAGCGAAGAATCCCTTTGTGATGGTAAGCCCCCGGCAGAGCAAGCTCAACATTCAATAACTAGATGATCCCAATAATCCTAAAAAGAAGAGTATACAACCAATGCATTCTCCCGATAGTCACTTATGGAGCTGAAACATGGAACCTAACCAAGAGACAGGCCTTCAAACTGAGAAGTATGCAACGTGCGCATGAGAGAATCATGCTCAACCTTACATGGAGAGATCACAAGACAGCACAGTATATAAGGAAGAAAACAGGTGTTTGTGACATCATAGAAACTATTAAAAACTCAAATGGCAATGGGCAGGCCATGTTGCAAGAATGAAATACAACCGATGGACATCACAACTCACAACATGGATCCCCAGAGATCACATAAGAAACCGAGGCCAACAGAACACAAGATGGAGAGATGAACTTGACAAATTCAGGAAATACTGGCTCAGCGATGCCCATGATAGGGAATTTGGGCGAATCCTGGGGAAGGTTTATGTCCAACGACGGTCGTTTAAAGACTGATGATGATATAGAAACTTATCTGAAATTATTTCCCGTCGTTACACGGTTTGTATATCACTCAATTTTGACAAATTTCGATATAATGCTATTTATAATTCATATACATCATTATATGTAAATAAAGATAAATTAATATATACGTATGTGTGTGTGTGTGTGTGTGTGTAATACATAAATTAAAATTGATAGATATGAATAGATTAAGATAGGTATCCCGAACCAATCTTCCTCATCACGACAAAACGACCACACCCATCGTTTAATACCTTCTCAAAGTTACAATCGTTGATCCCTCACTTCGACTTTTAGGCGTCATTATCAACTTCAACGGAATAAGATTTGGTCTTTTTAATCGTCATTGAGTCCCTAAATGCTTAATATTCCTATTCCTTAACCCCGATTAATTCACCCCAGCACTCCGTACCAACCTTTGTCGGATCTTGGTGGATATTGTCTGACCTTGATAGAGGATAATCCAGACACAGATTAGTAAAGTAATATCTATCCGGATATATACTTCAGATTCCATTCTCCTAAAGCTGCGTCCTTAAACTCTTTCTAAGCTGCTGCCATACATTGTGTGTATGTGGGCCGATAGTTGAAACATTTGATTGATAGATAGATAGATAGATAGATAGATAGATAGATAGATAGATATGGAAAGATCTCTATCGACCCTCTCTGCTTTTTGACCCCAGGCCTGGCAAGAATGCAGGCGGCGGAAAGTTTGGATTATACCAAGTTGAAAGAATTAGGGAAAGTGTTCAGAGAACCATAACGCTTAATTTGTTCAGAGAGAGGGAAAGATGCGTGTAGCTTATGATGAAGTTACATTTACAGGAAACCCTCGCTTTAACGAAGCCCGATATAACGAATTTCGGCTCTAATGAACTCATGGATCTAACCAAACTGACTTTGGATTCAACGAAGGGAGTTCAATGAATGAAGGGAAGGCTAAATGCACAATGATTTCATTACGGAACTTCAAAACAAACAAACCTTAACTAACAATAATTCATTTTAATACAAAACAAATTATTGATGAACTACTTTCAAACAAAACTGTTCTATTTTCAATTTGAATACTTTTATTTTATTTTTTAATTTAAATAGTCTTTATTTTCATTTTACATACTTTCATTTAATTCAATCGAAATTGTGTCAATTTATTTTCAATTTTTATACTTTTATTTCATTTGCAATTTAAAAACTTTCATATATTTCCATTTTAAATGCTTTTATTTAATTATCAATTTAAATGCTTTGATTCCGTTTCGAATTTGAGTAATTTCATTTTATTTTCAATTTAAATACTTTTATCTTCATTTTAAATACTTTTACTTTATTCACAATTTAAAAACTTTTTTTCAATTTAAATACTTTTATTTTATTTTCAACTCAAGCGCTTCTATTTTATTTCCAATTTAAATACTTTCATTTCATCTCCAGTTTGAATAATTTAATTTTATTTCATTTTCAATTCAGATACTTCTATTTTCATTTTAGGTACTTTTTCGATTTAAATGCTCGATTTATTTTCAACTTAAATACTTTTATTCTATTTTCAATTCAAATACTTTCATTTTATCTTCAATTTGATTACTTTTTTTATTTTCAATTTAAATATTTCTCTTTTTTATATATATTTGAAGAAAACTGCTTTAAAGCGTCGAATATTCTTGGCTAACTGTGCCATTAGATTTTCGAAAGTACCGCCACCGTATTTGTTTCACCAGAAAAACTCGTCTGGGCGTATAAAGGAACCCGGCAGAATATATTTGGGCATCTGGTACAACGAAACCGCCA
Source organism: Thysanoteuthis rhombus (assembly GCA_963457665.1). Classification (NCBI taxonomy): domain Eukaryota; kingdom Metazoa; phylum Mollusca; class Cephalopoda; order Oegopsida; family Thysanoteuthidae; genus Thysanoteuthis; species Thysanoteuthis major. Next base: position 52,356,240 of record OY735222.1, on the reverse strand, counting down.
AAAACCAATCAAAATAGTATATAAAGTCCTCTGTGATACCTTGTTATCTCTATAAAAAATCATAACTTTTGTTTCAAGAAATCGAGGGAAAAAGTTTCTAAAAAAATATATAATCAATACAAAAAATTCGAAATAAATTAAAATTCGAGAAAAAAAACAAGAATTCAAATGAAACCAGGGACGCTATGTCACGTGTCTTGATAAATCATATGTTTTAATAGACGGGAATGTTTATATGGAAATGACGGAATTGTGTGTCGAATTTTGATTGAAAATATTGTTAATCAATGTTATCGTGAGGATTTGTACGTAGCACTGACCACCCATCCTCAAAGTGGGTAATAAGGCTCTCAAGGGGGCAAAAGTTGACCATGGGGGCGATAGATGGTCGATTAATCTTTTTAAATCGTTGGTCGTTTGTTATATGTTAGTAAAGTCAATATATAAGGGGAAGCAACTCCCATGTGAATATTATTAGTATTTTAGCGTTTTGATAAATAATTTCGAATATTTATTCCTGTCTGTAGTATTATTTCATCACGCGAGCACACATACGTCGTCCTAAAGCTCCAGATATTTGCTGTAGACAATTCATTATGAAATTTACTTGGCTAAGCCGAGATAAGGCATTACATAATAGACAGCGATGTTTCTTTCTGGAAGATGTACTGTCCATCTCTACCCTGACCAAACCCCTACAAGAACAAGATGTGAAACAAGGTCGGCTCAACGTGGAATAGGAATTCCCTGAGATAAATCATCGTGAATATACTTACAAGGATGGGAGAGCACGTCACAGGATCACGCAGGGGCAGGGGGGTGGCTTGATCCTACTGGTCCCGACTTGCATCAGCGAACGTCTGGCAAAAAATGATCTTCCAAATTGGAATGATCAAAAGCTACTTCATGTGAGTATCTATTCAGATAGGGGGGGGCTAGGGTTGAGCTCGAGAGAGGGTTGTGAGATTTTTTTCTTTCTCGAAGACCAAAATGGAGCATTAAATGAGATATCCTTACTGTGTCAACAGGGGATGAACATAGACTTATCTAGTCATCAGGGTTCGAGCTCAGGTAAATGTCTGTGTCTCGAAATCTGATTTTCAAGATAATCAGGCCTTCCCGCTTTGACGATAAGTGTAACACAACCCCCTCTTCTGATCTCTCTTATTTGGGCCTTGTGCCATTGTGAATCTTATCAAGTCTTCATCATTTGTCAAACAGAAAGCAAAGAAGAGTGATTGAAAGGGGGATAATCGATGAGGGAGGAAATGATGGCGAAATAGGAAAGTTCGTTTTGATTTTTTCATGTTGAGAAACTCCACTCCACGGAGTAGTGTTCAACAAACATGGCCGACTGCTCAAATGTCTATGCAATCGAGGGGAAGAGAGAGTGTTCGAAGAGAAACTTCTATGAAAGAAGGGCGGTGACTTTTGGTATGAAAGACGGAAAAACATGATATATATATATATATATATATATATATATATATATATATATATATATATTATTGTTTCATCCGCAGACAGCTGTCTCAGTGTATTTCATCTCTTCAGTGTGGCTATAGATTTTCCATTATCCCTTCCAGTACCGTGAGGCAGGATTGAAACCTTCACTTCGGACCTCTGGACTACGGAACTGGACGGTCAGTAAGGCTGAATTTAAGCGATATATTTATTCACACAGAAATTCCTCATCTACCAAAGTGCTCTATTCTTATGGAAGAGCATTGCATAAGCTTACAATGGATGAGTTACCTCACTTAGAGAGTTCAACCCTGAATAGAGGAGCATTAATTATTGTTTCGTCCACAGACAGCTGTTTCTATGTATTACATCTCTTCAGTGTGGCTATAGACTTTCCATTATCCCTCCCAGTACCGCGAGCCAGGATTGGAACCTTCACTTCGGACCTGGAGGCCTATATATATATATATATATATATATATATATATATATATATATATATATATATAATAGAACATTCCTCATTCCGTAGAGACATTCTAGAAGGAACCCGTTTCCGTAGTGACGCCATTCCCATTATAAAAACGTTCTGTTCCACAATGGAACTTTGCAAAACAAGTTGATTTTCAAAACTATATCCATAACAACGCAATTAACAACAAAAAACATTACTACCACTTTACAACTACGCTTCGTTTGATGTAATTTTACCATCGTTTTCTCGTAGTATTATTTACCATAAACTCTGAACGAATCCAAATCTCGGACGAAACGTTAACTGATAATAAAGAATTTGAGGTATACTGATAAGTGTCACGTCTTTTCTTTTTCAAATTGTCTACTATCTACACATCATCTTGTCAGATCTATATCTATTTTTATAGCAATAGAAGGAAAGAAAGAAAAAAGACAGTAAAGCTGGATTATATGAGGAGAGAAAGAAAAAATGGAAAGCATTGCGAGTGAGGAAAAGAGAAATCGAAAAAAAGACTGTGCGAAAGAGAGAGGGGTGATACAAGTGATCAAAGATTGAGATATTTATGAAAGAAAAAAACAGATTGACTTATCGCTAGTCAACTTGTTTTCCGATTGAGGACTGTCTCGGCAATTTTTGTATTGTATGTATAAGAAATCAAAAAAATATATAAAAGTATATATTTTATACAAATACATTTATTTATTAGAATGAAATAAGACTGTGTTCATTGGTATGATCCATTTCATTATCATGTCAATTTAGCTATGTCAGTAAGACAGCCTCTTGGCAATCAGGATTGTCCTTGTTGTTACGACAGGGAGACAAAGTCAACCTCAGACGGAGAGCAGCGAAGGGAAAAGAAAGAAAAAATGAAAGAAAGAGAAAGAACGAAAGAAAAAAAACAAAGATGTGAAGCAAAGAAAGGCCAAAGAAAAGTAGACAGGGCTGAAAACAAAGAAAGAAAGGGAGAGAGAGAGAAAGACTGGATGGAGAGAAAGAAAGAAAGAAAGTAGAAGGAAAACCAAAGAGGGCTGGAGAGAAAGAAAGTGGAAATATAAAGAAAGGAAGGGAGGAGAAAAAAATAGAAAGAAAGAAAGAAAGAAAGAAAGAAAGAAAGAAAGAAAGAAAGACCAATGGAAACCAAAGAGGTCTGGAGAAAGAGATAGCTCGAAAGTGGAAATAGAAAGAAAGGAAGAGAGAAAGGGGGAATAAAAAGAAAGAAAGAAAGAAAGAAGGAAGGGAGAGGGGAGAAGGGAAGCAAAAGACTATGAAATGTTGTAATACTAATCCCAGCTCAAACAGAGGAAGAGACAATCAGTAAAAATAATTGGAAAGCGAAATCGTATTAAGAAGTCGTTATTACTCTCTCTCTCTCTCTCTCTCTCTCTCTCTCTCGCACACGCACACACGCACATCTATGAATAAACCAACATATATCTGCATACATGTATATATATACATACACATGCATATACGTATATACTCACATGAATATATACCTATATAAACACGCACACACACACACACACACACACACATATATATATATATATATATATATATACACGCACACACCCTTGACACTTCGACTTAATCTGGATAGTCCCTGGTAATCCGCTCAAATTCTAGTGTCAGTCCGCTATAGTTACCTAATAAGATTTGATCCTCATGGGAGAGGGTCAGAGGGGTGAGTGTTGTGGTCAATCTAATTTTGGAGATGGTGGGGTCGGGACAGACAAAGGAAATACAGGACAACGAGACAATATGCTCAAGGGTGTTGGAAGGGGTGATAAATATTTGAAACACGGAAGGGGGTGGGGAAAAATCGATCATTCAGGCCGTAATATTTGATCAGACTCGTCCAAGGTTTTAGCTCTTTTATTAATTTGCTATACGACCCTGATCGCTTTATTAACCCTGATTGATAACTGGTGTTGGTCGGTGAATTGGTGGACAAATGGATGAATGTGGATTACTGGACGAAATAGAGAATGGAAATCAAAAGAGAAGAAATATCGGGACTGCAAGTAGAACGTCAGATGAGCAAATTGATATTTAACTGATAAGTAATAATATGTTGGAACACAGGCATAGGCACACACGTACAAATATATACACACACGCCCATATTCAGGTGTGTTGGTGGGTAGCGAAATGTAAAAATTAGATGAAGAAATCTCATTTGTTCACGATATGAATCCGAAGTATTTTACACTTTAATACTGTCAGATGAATTATAACCCACTATCGACTCACTGGTCATAAGTATATATACGTTGTATCAGCATCATCATCATCATCAGTCTTTTAACGTCCGTCGTTGGACATAGACCTTCCCCAGGGTTCGCCACAATTCCCTTTCATGGGCATCGCAGAGCCAGTATTTCCTGAATCTGTCAAGTTCATCTCTCCATCTTGTCGATTTCTTATGTGATCTCTGGGGATCCATGTCGTGAGACGTGATGTCCACGCTATATATGTATATATATATATAATTATTAATGCATTATATATAAATGAAATGTATTCGAAATGACCTTCCGATAATACAAGGCGAATATATCATTTTTGCCTAGAAAGCGTAAATAGCATATATAGGATAACAGTGGTGTGTGATATTCAACCTAACCAAGAGACAAACCTACAAACTGAGAACCATGTAACGCGCACATGAGAGAATAGTGCTCAATCTCACATGGAGAGATCACAAGATAGCACAGTATATAAGGAAGAAAACGGGAATCTGACACATCATAGAATCTATTAAAAAACTCAAATGGCAATGGGTTGGTCAAGTTGCAAGAATGTCAGACAACCGATGGACATCACGACTCACAGCATGGATCCCCAGAGATCACATGCAGAACTGAGGCCAACAGAATACAAGATGGAGAGATGAACTAGACAAATTTAGAAAATACTGGCTCCGCGACGCCCATGATAAAGAAATGTGGCGGATCATGAGGAAGGTCTATGTCCAATGACGGACGTTAAAAGACTGATGATGATGATGATAATGATGATGATGATAGACGTGGGGACAATGGCGGGGAATTTCTCACCCAAATCCATTCTTACAGTGTCTGGCCGCCCAGTCCCAAAATATCGATTGCATGGCATGTTTTTATCGATGTGTGTATTTCATAACCGGCACCGTTGATGCAATCTTCCAGAAAGCCCCTGGTTTTCAGATCCGGTCGCTGGGGAACGAACATGAATCTGCGAAAAGGAAAAGGCTGCATCTATGAAAAGGTGTTAACTGGTTCCATATAAAGAACGAGGAGCCTGATTGCTCTCAAATTGCTGTCCTTATGCCTCTCAAGGACCTATTCCGTGAAAATAAACCATCAAATAGGAAGCTGCAGGAATCAAACTTGCAACTGATAACTCGCTTTTATCATAGAGTTAAACAGCCTGCTGATGAGGTGGAGGCCTAATTAACTGCTTTAAGTCAACATTGTTCATTCACTGTCCATATCTGCTCGATTTGTTTCTGAACGCAGTATTTCTTAGGCTGCAAAGTAGATATAAATCTCATAGAATTCCTGTTGATAAAAATATATTAAGCATAAAATACAATTGGATCTGCATCCCCCACCAAAAAAAACTAATTTACTTGTCACAGATGGAGTTGTTTTCAACTTCGTTTACAGCAGTCCGGTGTCTAATGTATTCCTGAATGTTAGAACACTTTAATTGAATACCTCTGGCTACGATGCATGGTTTGGGGGAAGATTGATATAAATACACAGAAGTGTTCTTCTAAACATTTATGTATGTGTGTGTATACACATGTATGAATATACACACACACACACACACACAAACAAACACACACACACACACACATATATATATATATATATATATATATATATATATATATATATAGAATTGCTAGGGGTACTCAATTTAAATATAATAGAATGACTAGATAGATACGAACGAATCGTAATAGATAGATAGATGTGGATAGACTGAGATAGGTAGATAGATGTGAATAGTGATAGATATTTATAGACTGTGATAGATAGATAGATAGATAGATAAATAGATAGATATGAATGGATAGAAGCAGGTGTTATTGATAACCATAGACAAGGATTGTTTTATCAACTTTTCAGTGAATTTCTCCAGTTTTTGTATAAGCTAAAGAATATTCGGATCAAGTGTGCATAAGAATTGTCCAATCGTATGAATCCTAGAATTTTCAACCCTTCTCTGGTCATAATGAAGGACATGAAATATCACCATCTTCGAAAACAGCATAAATTTACTAAAATATATAATTCAAATCGCATTTGTCGTCTTCGATAAAAGCTGTTTTAATCATAAATTGCTGCTCGTACATCTATATATGACGCTTGTCCTGTCTCTGCAGACAATGGAATGACACCGGAGTGGCCCCCTTCAGTGCGTTTACATTGGTGGAGCGTATAGAAATCCTAGGATGCCCAGTCGTCCAAATCTCCTTCTCAGCATTACTGATGTACTCCAAACTAAAATGGAGATCAATCATTTTGGCGTCAGCTTGGCTTCAGGATCTGTCGGAAGGACGTCTAATTGAGCCTCAAACCGCTTTAAGGGGGCTTCTCACCCTCGTTTGGGATCAGAGTTATCCTTCTCCAAGACTGGTTGCTTTCCCAGGACCAGACAGACAAATCTGCACCACTATTTTACCCACTTTACATACATACATGCATACATACATACATACATGAAGCTTACTTACATACATACATACATACATACATACATGCAGCTTACTTATATTGAATGAAATATTTATGATTACTCGAGGTTATTCTGATGATTTTTATAAAAAGTTCCTTATCTAGAAATATTTTTTTTAATTTCATTGTATTTCATCCTAGCAGGGAATTCCTTGCCGGCATTCTTTTTTTTATTTTTTTTTTACAAAGTCATGGAATTGTCTATTTACAGGAAAATTGGTAGACCATATTGATCAAGCTGATGTATCTGTTCGCACATGACGTATTTGAACATGTCTATGTGTGTTTTGCACGTACGCAGGCTAATAGTTTCAAGTAAGAATATGCATTAACGTTTCTATGAAGACATTTAGAACAAATTTGTTTTTATATATAAATATCCATATACGTCTCTATGTGCATGTTGTGTATACGTATTTTTTTATAAAGAGATGTCCATACACATCTACGTATAAACGTTTAGTGTATGGATGTCTTTTTTGTACGTAAATATCCATACATATTTATACGTGCATGTTTAATATATGCATGTTTTTATATATAAATATCAATGCATATGTCAATGTGTGCATTCAGTTTTCGTCTCTTCATATATCTACATACATATGTGCCCGTTTAGTATATGTGTATATTTTTATACATGAATATTCATTCATATTTTGTGTGATTGAGTATATATATATATATATATATATATATATGTGCATGATTGAGTATATACATATATATATATTTATATATATGTATATATTTCTATGTGCGTGATTGTATATATGTGCATAGTTTTAGTATATGTATGTGTTTTTATGCATCAATATTCATTCACGTTTCTATGAATATGTTCAGTATATGTGTGTAATTTATATATAAATATGTGCGTGATTAAGTACATATTTGTGGTTGCTATATATTCATGGTTATTATGATACGTGGTGTTATGATTATATATATCATAAGTAATGAATTCTGAACAAATCGTCCCCCTCAAAGACTTTGAATTAATTCCTCTTTCTTCTTATTGTATCTTATTTTCCCTTTTGTGATCGATTTTCTTTTTTAAAAATGCCTGAGCTTTTTGCATTACGCTTTTTACTTCTACACGATTTGTCTGTCTCGTTCCCCGATAATAATGGCGTCCCTCAAAAGCAGACGACATTTTCCTCATTAATATAAGCAGCAAAAAAAAGATGGCCGCTGAAGTATTCTTTTGGACTTCTATATAATGAAGGGAATTGGTCAAAAAGTTTCAAACTTTTGGGAATAATACAAAAAGTCTGAAGAGGCATCAAAGCCTCGACTATATTCTTTCATTACTGAACAACTTGGCACAAGTCCTTTTCTTTCTTGTGATTTATCAACACTGACTCGATTCAGTCCAAAAAGAAACGACACGAACACCGACGCGTGAGACGAGAAGTATCAAAGGGGGAAAAACACTCAAATGATTCGTTAAAAGCAACAAATCGACAAGGCACAAGAAAATACTTATGGGCGATTTTTGAAGTGATTGGTCAGTAATGGTCAACGCATGACGGAAGATGTTGTGTTAATGAACACAGCATACGGTGAATGAGCCAAGAGCCATCTTGCAGCGCTGAATCAGGTCGAATATGCATTCTGAACTATAAAAGAAGCAAACATCAAAGATAGAAACATTCGCTTACACTTATCTACAGAATCTTACACGCTCTCTCTCTCTCTCTCTCATTCTATTTCTCTCTCTCTCTCGTTTTATTTCTCTGTCTGTCTGTCTGTCTGTCTGTCTCTCTCTCTCTCTCTCTCTCTCTCTATATATATATATATATATCGCAAGTAACTAGATATTAATCACTGCTACCCTCAACAGAATGGGTTACTCGCTTTTGCTAGGTTTAGATTGTTCATGTGTTCTCACATCTATCTATCTGGACAATGATGAACCCTTCCCGCTCTTTGTAGAGACATGAAATTTTGCAAACGCGATCCTCTCAAGGAGCAGAGAAATGTCTGATTTTTTCTGATTTCTGAAAAGTTCTAAAAAATAGGTTTTTGGTGGGGTTCAGTATGCAATGTGTGTTTATGCTAAATCGATCACTAGTTTCTGCCCGATTGTTTTTGCATATATAAGTGGTGGTGATTCATGATTTTCCTCAGAATGCTAGTTTAATATAGAATTATAGATTTTATCTCTTCGTTAGAAATAATTCATTGATTATAATTAAAATTAAATGCTTTATTTCACTTTTTCAGTGTTACTATTCATAGCATGGTAATTCAACATCATAAGAATAGCAATCTTGATCAACTTAATAAAACATAATATATTCTATTTGAGCTTACCTGTCAAATTGGGAGAGAACGCTGAGAGGAAAATGTTTGAAATTCACATTTCTCTCAAATATCAAGGGAGACAATTAAAGATTTCCTTACTTGTTCTGTTTTTGATTCTGTTTTTCAAAACTTGAAATACATATCAATTTTATTTTCTTCTTAAATGGATAAAGTTGCTTCTATTTTATCAGTCTTTTAATTCTGTCGTTGGACCTGAACTTTCCTTGAGATTCGCCAAACTTCTCTGTCGTGAGTTTCGCGGAGCCAACACTTTCTGAATTTGTCAAGTTCGTCTCTCCATTTAGTATTCTGCCGGCCTCGGTTGCGCATGTGGTCTCTGGGGATCCATGTTGTGAGCTGTAATGTCTAGCGGTTCACTGCCATTATTGCAACATGACCAGCCCATTGCCATTTGAGTTTTTTAATGGATTCTACGATGTCTCGGACTCCTGTTTTCTCCTGGATATATTGTGCCGTCTAGTAATCTCTCCATGGGAGGTTGAGCATCTCTTTATTTACTCTCCCGCTAGAGCAAAATGCGACACAAGGTCAGGGCTTTTCGTGGGGAAATATGAACAACCCATCAAAAATAGCTCAAGCCGACGCGACTTCGGATGCGAAAGCAACCGCAGTCACGAAAACGTCAGGACGAGCCCGACCTGTCTCTTTAAGTTCAATGGGATATTGCTGCCCAAGGGCAACGGATCTCCTGCAGCTGAGCTGAGTAAGAGTTGGAGAGCACAAGGACGAATCCAAAGGCTCCCAATGCCCGTAGCAATGTGCAGCCTCACTATAACCACATTGGCTGACGCATTGCACCGGCACACTCAGTCTTTGATGCTCACCAACACACAATCTCCAGCCCATTCTGCAGGCTAGTGTCAGCAACGGCGCCTCAGGCTTTGCCGAGGAACAGACACCTCAATCCATGCCTAAAAGGCCAGAAAAAGTTGAGGGGGTGTTTATTCGCTGTCCCACAACAGCAAAATATGACACAAGGTCGAGGCTTAACGTGGGAAGAACCATCCGTCCGAAAAATGGCTCCAGCCGACGCAGCTTCAGTTTGCTAAGCAACCAAAGCAACCTCCACCACGAAAGCATCGACTTGGGGACCTGCTCCATTAAGTGCAATGGATCAGTGCTGCCCCGGGGAAACTGATCCCCTGCAGCTGGGCCGAGTAATAATAGGAGAGCTGAAGGACGAGTCCAAAGGCCTCCAATGCGCTTAGCAGTGGCAGCCACAGTAAAACCTCATTGGCTGACGCACTACACCGGCGCACTCGGTCTTGACACCATCCACAACACCCAATCTCCGGCCCATTCGACGGGCAAGTGTCAGAAAAAATTGAGGTTTAGCATATTTCTTTCGTGTGCCTGGTTCTCAGTTTGCAGGTCTGTCTCTTGGTTAGGTTCCACGTTTCAGCTCCATAATTGACTATCGGGAAATTGCATTGGTCGTATACCCTTTTTCTTAGGGTCAGTGGAATCTTCTTGTTTTTGAAAGTTGGGCTGGCCATCCTGGGGTGATTATTCGCTTGATTTCTTTTTCTTTAAAGGGTCACATGGAGATTCGTTGTCCCAGATAGATGTAGTGATCTAACTTCTCCAGTTCTGCATCTTCGATTTTGATCCTCGTGATCTCATTTTGTTTATTTAAAAGTCTTTGTAAATAGGTTCTATGTTTCTCTTTTTAAATGATTACAGAAAGGGCATATAATTTGAGTCGTCTGCTTTTGTATATGATGGATAATTTAGAACGAGATTTATGAGGTAAAAAAGAATTAATTAATAAATAAACCTCCCAAAAGAATAACTGAAATACCGTTAAGTATAAATCAGTTGGACGGGTTCCCTTGTCGGTGTAAAAAGAAAAGGGGATAGTCGAAATCATCACTCATTTGAATAATCTTGTTGACAGTGAAACAATGTTAACTTTGTTATGAGTCAACAATACTTACACACACACGCATACATACACACACATACATATGTATGCTATTATATGGGTATCATGTTACTGCCGAATCGCTGTTTCAATGCTAATTGTGTATTTTTATGACTTGAATATACATATATATATATATATATATATATATATATATATATCAAGACTGATAAAAAAAACGAGAAATATGGGGATAAACACTAAAGAAGACGAAACAAAACGGTCAAAACGTAACAAAGAAGGGAGAAAAACATGAGGAGTATAGTCTTAATCAGAAAAGAAAAGAATCTAACACGTCTGAGTTGCTGATCATATCGGTAAACAACAGATGTTTGCACCAAACGATAGAAAAATGGGAAAATATCAAACGTACGGAAAAGCTATCACGAAGCTCCACAAAAATATGTACGCTTCAAAAATAGGAGTAGCACAAACAGATAATCCGATGTATACATTAAGTGATATCCCAGACATAATGACGAAATCTGAAATTCGGAAAAGCTCAAGGTGATGATGGCATAACGACAGCCAGGAGAAAACTTTCACAAATGATAAGCATAACTATTTACACAGGGCATACGAGAAAAGGTACCTCATATCCATAGACTAACTTTTTAGTACATAAATAGATATAGGAAAGAGCAAGAGATGCCCTGGATGTTTAGACATATGTGTCTACATCAAAATGTATATTTGTGTCAATATACGTCAATGGGGTTCATGAATGATCCATCGAGGATTTCTGCACACCTGCAGAGTTTAATCATAGGGAGGAAAACATCCACCGCTCAGTTTGCTTGTTTGTTTGTTCGTTTGTTTTGATTTTAAAGCTTAAACATTCTGCATAATGGTCCTAGTGCATATTACAACTAATCTTGAAGACTTAAAAAGATACAATGCATTCTACATATACCATAATTCTAACTACTGGAGCAAAAATGTCATATACCTCCTAGAATAGGATAGATGCAAATTGCAATACATAGGAAAGTCTAAGTGGCAGTTCAACATAACTATGGACACAGAATTAAATCACCCAATCATCCCAACCTACTACCAGAAAAACTATACTTCTGCAGCCGCGGCTACAATTTTGGCTCTGACGTTAGATTCACCATCATTGAAAAAATAGAAAAAAGTACACATCCTGTCACGACAAAAATTCCACAATTACATGTAGATATGTCGATTATAAACTTAAAACTCTCTCTCTCACATTCTCTCTATCTCTCTCTCTCTCTCTCTCTCCTAATAGACTCAACATCAAACTCAACAGCCCTAACCCAATTGATCTCTAACCCCATAATCCTCTCACTCCTAATTACTCTATATTCACCAAGTCACTATCTTCATACCTGCACCTTAGACTATACTTTTACACAGGCCCTATACCCTTTGATATTAATATAATCTTATTTCCTACAATAACCCCAACTATACAAACTAGACCCTCATCCACATATAATGTTACAAACTTATTTTATCTCATCCATATCTAACTCCCTCTTTTGTGCATCTACCATTTAGACCTTCACACTCGCACAGATCTCTACATATTGACACCTGCATGGATAGTCTATTTCAATTGTACTGAACTACTCAAAGCCATCTGACTGATCAGAACATCTACAATGGCCATTCAGGATACAGAACATACATTTCCCGACAGATACTCGATCATATATAACAAGGACCCACACTAAACTTACCACACTACCTTGAACAATGCTATAGATAGCCACAAGCCCAACTCACTAAGTACCCAAATATTCTAAGACAAAACCATTACCCAGCTCCCCAATATCCATGACAACCGATTCTTAAGAATGTCCATCTCCTTTGATCAGCGCAACCAATACAATACCCATAACTGCTGGTACTACTTCCAACAACATATAGAATCTAACCACCACAGATTCCTTCACAGATGTAAAACAGTTCGGACACAATACCATGACTTCATTCTTGGTTTCCATTTTTGTTTCCCAAGCAAAACATTTGTTTTCTGCGGAAACTTTTTAACCACTTAAAGGTAATCACATACTACTTAAAGATTGAAACCCCTCCCGAAATATGTATAGCATACTAATTAATAAATTAATTGGTTAACAAATAATGTCTCTATATTCTTTTACTCCTGGGTCTGTCTCATTCCCTATTGTTCACTTACATGTGTGTGTGAGTGTTATTTCCTTAAAGCAAATTTGTTTCTGACTTTTAATCTTCTTCATAATTATATAAGTAAATTAGCTGAATTATTATGCTTGGGGCTGCTAAAAATGCGCGAGATACTTCCAACCACCAGCGTTTACCTACACATAACATTTTGATAAGTAATTGTCGTGTGAACAAGACAAAAAATTCAGAAAGAGAAATAGTTTTAAATTTGCTTCTCGCATGTAAAGTTTCGTTCGGACTCTTGTCTTCATCTTGATTCATTACTTGAACACAAAGTTTAGACTACAATAACCGAAGAAAATTCTGACAGAAATTGCATCTTGAAGTTGTTGGAATTATTGATAATAGTGTTTTATATCGAAGCAGTTTTGAATCCATGAATATCTAACTAAGATGGACATAAAAGATCGTGACGAAAACATTAAAACAGGAAACGCAATTTGCATAAGCATTAGAAAATATGGAGTTATTAATGTGCATGTAAAACAGCGAGTCTTCTTTTACCAGTGTATGTGAATTCGTTTTATTTATTTTACAATTTCTGTAGCTGCTGTAAGACATGACGTATCTATATCTTTATCTATACCGGGAGAACATTGAGCAGTTTCCTTGTAATTCTTTATTTTAAAGAAAATTTATTCATAAAATGCAGTCATAGACATATGCAAGTGACTCAAAAAGAAGTTTCTTTTTGTCAAGCTCAAAATTCAGCCATACAGCGCCAAGGAAGAAACAAAAAAGTTACAACATAATTGTAACCTCACATAATTATCAGGAAAACAAGCCCGGCTGCTTCAGGGCCAAACTCCACTCATATTTTTATTCCAACTAAAGATGATTAATGCAAACTTCCTATCGTATATATAATATATTTTCAAAGAATTACCAAAAATTATATATTTCAGCATAAACCTATTTATTCATCAAGATTGGATAAGCCCGTGTGTATCTGTCATATTTCCGTTGATATGTAAGTCTTGACAGTTTGACTCAGTTGGTAAGAGAGCCGGCTAAGAATCACTTGGTCGTGATTTGGAATAACGGCAGGGATTGTATTTATTTATTAGAACGAATTAAGTCATTGTGTACTTCTGAAATTAATTTCCGTAGATATGTGGGCTTCGGCAGTTTGGCTAAGTCGATAAAAGAGCCTGCTATCACTCACCTAATCATGATTTCAAATCACAGTAGGGAAATGCTAATTCTATAATATATTCATATAGCAGAATGAAATAAGCCTTCTATTTTCGTAGGTATGTACAGCTTATCAATTTAGCTCAGTCAGTCAGGATGTTGCCTACCAATCAGCTGGTTGGATTTTCAAATCAAGGTATGGGAATGTTCAGTTTACAGACTCGGGCAGAAGTTCAATGTTACAATTATTCTACTCAATAAAGTTTAAGATAGTGGTGATATCAATTAAAACAGATTTGTCACCCAATGGAAACCATCATGAAATCAATGTCTTTTGTCAGCATGTCGTGTTGGGGGTGATCAATGTATGAAGTATTTTTCTCGCCTTTCGTTGGGTGTTGATCAAGCATCGACTAACCTCCCCTGTCGAGACTAAAGGCAGAGAAAAAGTAGAAAAAAGAATACACGATCAAGTAAGTGCCCCCCCTGACGATCGGTCATTCTCCTGCAATCGCTGCAGAAAGGCCTGCATATTCTACATAACCATGGCTGGTCGCCTCAGGGCTTGTAACAGATATAGTAAACTCTTTCAAATCTTCGTTAGCGAAATCAAGCCGTGATTTGACTTGGCTTTTTTGGTACATTGGTTCAAAAACTTCAGGAACATTTAATTCAAAATAAGAAAGCATATAATTAAAACGTGACCTTTTTAGATGTAAAATTGAGTATAGAACATAAAGAAAATCATAGAAAAATGTGATTAAAAGATCGAACCTAAAAGCAATATCTGATTTATCAATAAGCAATGGTGCAATACTTATCAGACTCTAGATATTACCTTATAACTTAATTTACCCGTTTACTTTCAATCTTTACAAATTACTTAGTTATGATTAGAAACAAACCGGTGTAGAAATACAATGGCAGTCTTTATCAGGTCAGAAGTAGAAGTAGTGGCGCATATGTTTTCATGTGAGCAAGGCATTGCTCTGCTAAAAACTGCCGATTAGTTAATAGAGAGAGAGTTTATATGAGAGCAAGAGATATTCAGCGTTTTTTTCTCACACTAAAGTCGTCAACATAAAAAGTTGTTACGAAAGCATTAAAACAGAAAACGTTGTTTGCATATGCGTTAAAAAAGATTCAGTTATCAACGAGCATGTAAAAATAACATCAGAAACAATGATTCAAATAACAAAGAATATATTTATTGAGTTGAGCATTATATAGAATGAATGATACGATAGTAGATCTCATTGAGGAGAGAATCTATAAATAAATCTTCTTTCGATGTTCAAGCGTAAAAGAAATATGTATTTGAATAGATTTTATGACCGATTCTATGAACATTTCTCCCATCCACGTGAAACAAAACCACAAAAGCTTTTCGACTAACTGTTTGAAAAAGTAAGAACATATTGAAATGATTAGTTGGTATATCTCTAAATTTTTGAGATGAGGTATTATTATTATTTCTATTGTTATTCGGACCATGATGGTTCTAGGTTCAATCCCAGTGTGAGACAATAATAATACTACTAATGCTAAGAGGGGAGTGCGTTCAATATACCCCTGTCGGTTAAATAAAGGGTTCGGTTCGTTACTTCCCCACACCTACCAGATGATACCTGATGAAGGCCGTAGAGTACAACGGCCGAAACGTTGTATGAAAAACAACCAAGATGAGGATGGTCTGAATAATGATAGAAATAATATTGGAATGAATTAATTTCTAAAAAATTCAAAAATTATCCTTTGCTTCTGAAAAAAAAACTTCATGTTCAATATAACTAGATGAAAAATATTATTTACTTGCACGCGGATAGAAATTTTGAGCCTGCCCGTTTACTTAGACAAACTACTCTAGGCTGAATAATGGCGGATTCATTTAAAATTTATCCGGAAGTGAATCGATCGAAGAGAAGCCTTCGAAGTCAGAACTTCCGGGATGGAAAAGTCGGAGCCCGGTTTAAATCTATCATTCCATTGAAAATTGATTGATCATGTAAAACATTTCAAAACTCCAGCGTCCTATGTCCTTCACCTTGAAAAGATGGAATGCAATACAACATCTCAGATTCCCTAATGAAAGATAGTGGCCTACAAAGTTGAACAGACAGATGAACTTCGACACATAAGTCATTTTTTTGAAAAAAAAATGTTCTGTGCTCACCATTGATATATAACTTTCAAATCATCATAGAATGAATACGGAGATTTTTATCTATTTATCGATTTTAACATAACAAAATTATTTCCAGTACGTCATCAGAGCATAGAATTCTATTTTTATACGTCATCGTGTGATAATGTAGAAATATCTAATGATGATTTAGAAAAGTTGCATCCGTTAGTGTTACAGACAAATAAATAAATACCTGTGGTGTATTATGATAGTCACTTGCTTACCTGTGCTGCCAGAAAATGACGGTATATATGAATATCATTGAATTCTATGCACGTGGATAATAGACATTTCCATTGCAATTAGCTTGAAGGATAGCCTTCAGTTGATCATTAACGGAATGTTATTATTTGTATCTTTTTTGGTTTTAGGTTTTATTATCTTTTCTTTTCTATATCATTCTTTGAATTTAACATTTCTATGACGTCATTGGAAAATGAACGGGGTTCTACTTTACTACGTCAATTCGCATCACTTGGGACAAAAGACTGCTGCACAATGCTAATTATTGTATTGTGGATTATTATTATTATTATTATTATTATTATTATTATTATTATTATTATTATTATTATTTGGAATCTCACACCAGTTGCCTGGTGGTAATTGCTGGAGTTTGAGTGACAGCAAGTCTCCTCAAGTCTCCAGCCCTTCTCTCCTAGTTCTCAAAGGCTACAGTATTACTGCGGTTTACAGTTTCTCACCGGTTGCCCAATGGTCAAGACTGAAGGCTGAGTGACAATAATTCTCCTCTGGTCTTCAGCCAACTTATTATTATTATCATTATCATTATTATTATTATTATTATTATTATTATTATTATTATTATTATTATTATTATTATTATTGGTTTAATTAGTCATAATCTATAGTCAAGAAACATCAGCACTAACCTTCACGTGATCAACGTCTTTTGAGGATGATCAACTAAAAAATTGGGGAAAAGAGTGATCAACGAATAAGTTTCTTCTCCTGAATTTAGTCGGGCAAAATAGATAACTGAGCATTTTCAAAATAAAAGCAAGCTGACACAAACTAAGGGATCAATTTGGCATAAATTTACATTGCAAATTGAACCCCCTGACAACAAATATATTTAGAGAGGGAATTTTCAGAAAAATGAAGAAAAAGATGCTTTTGTTGACATAATGAGGAGTACATGATTATATTTTCATCTCTGCAACTCCGATGGTTCGGTCTGTACACACGTACATACATGATAAAAACCGCTCCATCACTTTAATTTGTCAGTCTGTTTCATTCCGCCACGCCCTAATGCTATAAGGCGGCTCTTAAGACCAACTGCTGTTCATCCAAAGTACACATGACAGTCAAAAGTCAAACTGCTCACAGGATTGATTGAATTTGTCTTTGATATGGCAGTCTTGTGTACTTTCATTTGTCTCTCCTGTCCAGAGCTCGTCTTACACACCTTGCCACATATAGCACCAGTTGCATTGTAGGGGAAAAGGAGGTAAAAGATTGTTATATACAATATGTTTCTGTGGATTTCAGTTTGATTTAATGTGATTTACATAGCCTTCTCTTGGAAGTAGACTACGACCTCAGACATCACACTTCCAACTCTTTACATTCCCTGGTAGATCTTCTTTTGTACAATGCCAATAAATACATAGCTTGCCGGACAAACTTGAAAACCGGAGAAAACTATGTTGACAGTATCGATTGACGGTTTCTAATATGACATTTTAATGTTTCATTTATGACTAGCTTTTACCAGTCAAGAATAATGGGGTTATTTGTGCATGGATTGACACTAAGGAGCCTAAACCTATTTTATCAAGTAATTTATTCTTAATAATCCAAGGATCCTAATTTTAAGTTGTTTTTTGGGTTTTTTTAGTCTCGACTCAACTCAAGGTATTTTAAAAAGTTGATCAGACATAAAATTTCAACACTTGTGTAATCTAATATTCATTGTTATGTCATGACAGGAAGGTAATTTACATATATATACAATAGAACCAAATAAATCGAATAAAGTAAACAAATAAACAAAACTATTGTTTAGATATCTGCTTTGTTTTTCTGTACACCTTCTCTCTCTCTCTCTCTCCCTCTCTCTCACTCTACCTCTCTCTCA
This sequence comes from Thysanoteuthis rhombus, assembly GCA_963457665.1. Taxonomy (NCBI): domain Eukaryota; kingdom Metazoa; phylum Mollusca; class Cephalopoda; order Oegopsida; family Thysanoteuthidae; genus Thysanoteuthis; species Thysanoteuthis major. Next base: position 52,337,709 of record OY735222.1, on the reverse strand, counting down.
CTCTACCTCTCTCTCCCTCTCCCTCTCTCTCCCCTCTCACTCTCTCTCTCTCTAAACGTATATTTCTTTAAGCATCCAGCAGGCCAGTCCATCCTTTATTTCTTCTTCATCATCATCATCATCATCATCATCATCATCATCATCATCATCATCATCATCATCAGTCTTTTAACGTCCTTCGTTGGACATAAACTTTCCCCAGGATTCGCCACACTTCTCCATCATGGGCGTCGCGGAGCCAGTACTTTCTGAACTTGTCTAGCTCGTCCCTCCATCTAACATTCTGCAGGCCTCGTTTGCGCATGTGATCTCGAGGGATCCATGTCGTGAGTCATGATGTCCATCGGTTGTCCGCCATTCTTGAAACATGGCCAGCCCACTGCCATTTGAGATTTTTAATGGATTCTATGATGTCCCTAACTTTTCTCTTTTCTCAGATGTACTTCACTGTCTTGTGGTCTAACCATGTGAGGCCCAGCATAATTTTTCTCAATTTGCCGATCTGTATCTTGATTAGATTCCATGTTTCAGCTCCATAAGAGAATATTGGGAGAATGCATTGGTTATACACCCTTCTTTTTAGGATTAATGGGTTTTTTTTTATTTTTGAAAGTTGGGCTAGCTCTGCCAAAGGCTTGCCATCCTAGTGTGCTTCTTCGCTTGATTTCTCCTTCTTTTGAGGATCTCATGGAGATTCGTTGTCCAAGGTAGATGTAGTGATCTACTTTCTTCAGTTCTGTGTCCTCGAGCAGGCAAGCCCATCTCTTTCTTCTCACTACATCACTTTATTGGGTGGCAGCTGTTATGGCACGCTGAACAAAACTTTTGTTCACGTAAAACACAAAAGACAATATCTTCACAAATCAGAGTCTATTTCAAATAGGTTCCCGAGGGAAGTAAGGCATAAAATGTTAAAAACCGCCACAGAACGTGTCAACTGATTCTTCAGTTTTTAAGCTTGCCAACTGGCTATATATGTATCAGACATGTTGGCCGAACCAAATGAGCTATAGGGTTTTAAATTTAACATTCACTCCTTATTGTGTTTGTTTTTTAACATTCCTGCATAGTAGTTTTTTTTTTAGTGGGGGTTCAATTCGTAATGTAAGTTTACGCTAAATCAATCCTTAAGTTTGTGCCTGGCAGCATTCTGGCTTGTTTCGGAAAAATTCAGACATTTTGGTGATCACAGCCCAACACAAGGCGAGAGAAGTAACCTATTCATTGCTCGCCCCTTTTTCCAACTATCTGATTGATTATGCCCTAGACGGCATGTTACCAAAATATGTTGGTCACGTGACAGTTTTTATTGACAAACTAACCAGACCTGTTTCTATAGAAATTTCATTTAATAATCTCATATGATTGTGATTACAACCATTTTTGCTCTTTGTTTTCTTACCATAACCATTTCCTTAAATTGGTGAAAAGTCAGAAATCTACTTCTGATAATTATGTGCATTTGTCGTCTCTCACGTTTACTTCATCAGTCTGGTCAAGTAACTTAGTAGAAATAGAATTTTATGCTACGCTAAAGTTGGCAAATTGTATCTCTACCTAATTTTACCATTACATTTGATATTCAGGAAATATAGGATATGAACAAAAAATGCAGAGGAACTTAATATTCTTGATATTCTATAAGTACAATGCAATGGGAAAATGACTTCATTTTTATGGCAAGGGGTAAACAAGTATCTTATAAGCAAAATGTCCATCTATTTGCTGAACTCTGAAAAAAACTACTTGAAAGATATTGGGTAGAGAATAGGTTCCGAGAATGGATTCGCAACACGGAGACAATGGAAAGGATAGAAAGATTGGGAGATGAACGGGGTAGGAGTTCATGAAAGTGCAGGAGTGTGAAACATAAAGATATTCGCTTAAGGATCACGGCTGAGCTCGACTGTCGAGAAAGAAGTGAAGTGAGAAGGTATAATGAGCTGGAATTGAATTCGCTTTTGAGTGTATGTAAACGGAAGATTTGTGTCTCCATTCCTTGGTATACCGTTTTATTAGTTTCTGAAGAAGCTACGATTAACAATGCCGGGGTAGTTGCAAAGAATTACTGTTGAAAAGCAACATATAGTTATCCCCCTTTCAGTATGCATACAATAGAGGGATCCAACGATTTTTTTTAATTTTTGAGGCTGCATATGCACGGAAATAATCCTTTAAAATTGGTCATTTGGAAATGTGTGAAAATTAGATACAAAGCATTGTAATATCTCTTCTAGATGTCGTGTTTACAACAACAAGCAATTGAAATAGAGCTCAACTTGCGTTCACTGGGGTGGGGACGATTCAAGATGACTCAACTCGATGTGGCCGACGAGATGTCAGAACAATTCGGTCCAACATTTATTAAACATTCATTTAATGACAATAAAAGAAGGTTATTCAATAAGATAATCATGAGCGAGCATTACTTTAACAGTGAAATGAATATATTGATAATAATAAGCGATTCGTGGAAAATAATCCAAAGGGTTCTTTTCTTTAACCCTAATCATGACGCTAGATTTCCCCATGCCGTACGCTGGGAAGCAAGCCGGCGTGTTGGTAGATAAATACGCAAAACTTTTCATATATAGATGTTTCTGTGTCATTGCAGAGAGGAAGGATTGGCGAAAATGTGCGATAAACCTTTTGTGAATAAACTGTATAGTACTGGAGATATAACTTTTCTAACATCTTGCTTACATTGCAACATTGTTTTTAAGCATAAAACTGCAGTACAATGGCTTAGAGTTTTTGCTGGAGGCAAGTTTTCAAACACAAATATATCTCTGTTCATTTTTTTATATCTAAATTTTCTCTGGTCATTCTTCTCTCCGTTGCCACAGCTTGTTTCGTTTTGTTTTGTTTGTTTTGTTTTGTTTTTTTCGGGGATAACATCAATAAATCACGAGGTTTGTACCTTTTTCGTGCATATCGTCGGCTTGTTATCACATCGAGTTGCACTCAGCCCTGTTCATGTTGAAATAGGCTTTGTTGGGAGTATATTGCTCGGCACTTATATAAATCAATCTGAGAGAGATCTACCTAAAAAGTCAAGGCTGACTAAGAACACCAACAAGACAAGGTTAAAAGACAACAAAAGGTAATAAATCAAAGTGCGTATCAAGAGAAAAAAACTACATATAACTCATTTCAAATAATTTTCCTTTTATTTCAGACTATTCCATTGACAAAACTGAGCAAATTCGTGGAGTAAACGTAACTTTAAAACAAAGATGAAAATCGACAAGATTGTTTGAGATTTTTTCTGACACGTGAGCGATCATCCTAAAACTATTTTAATACACAATTTAATAACATTGATTTTATACAAAGTTGTTTTAGGATGTACTTTAATAATTCATTTAAAAACAAAATTGTAGCTAGTAATTATAACTACCAAACAGACTATTAAAAACACAAACCTCGGAGATTCCAAAGAAAGATTTAAAAAAAAAAAACATTTCATCAGGGATTTTTTTGTATATCTAGCCTCAATTTTTTTCCAAATAATTCAAGGGAAATAACTTTGTTATCTCAATCGTTGGACTCTACAATTTTATGTACACCCACCTTTCTATACTTCTCATTAGCTTTTATTCACAAGGCCATCGAACTATCACGGTTGACTATCTTCACTTCGTCTTCGTCAACCAAACTGTCAGTTTTCAAGTTGTCTGTCTGTCTGTCTGTCTGTCTGTCTGTCCGTCTCACTGTCTGTCTGTCTGTCTGTCTGTCTGACTGGTTGTGCATCGTGCATACACACTGCACTAATTGGAAGACAGAGAATTTAAACATCTAATCCTTATAAAATCTAGAAAAAACGGTTCTTTTATTTTTTAACCTCTCCTGATAGGTTTCCAGTGGAGGGAGTTAAAATTTACGAAGTAAATTCATGCTAAATTGATCCGTCAGTTTGTTCCCGCAAGTATTTTGAAAATTCAGACTTTTCTGTGATCAATGCCCAAACCAAGGGCGGGAGAAGTAACTCATACATTGATAATCCTTTTTCCAGTTTATTTTCAACTAATCAAGAATATCAAGAAGGCAAACTACTTTGGTCACGTAAAAGCTTTCTATTGAGTGACTAACCAGACCTGTTTGATAATTGTTCTTATGGGAAGGGTGCGGGTTGAGAAATACTGAAGCCCACCCCATCTCATTATTCGAAATCTATACTAGTAAAATATCCATAATTAACGGTATGAATATGGGTCGAAACTAGAGGTCACGTTTTTATCTGAATGTTATACACGATGTTAGTTTCATGCGCGAAAAATCCTCCTCTCTATGGAAGTTTTTTTCTCCCCCCCTTCCTTCACTATTGTAAAACTACCTATTTTTTTCTCTCTCCTTACTCTCTTATTGAACTGTTCCTTTTCTGTCTTCTTTCTTTCAGTCCTCTTATTAAACTACCTAAGCCTCTTCCGTGCTTTTTTTCCCAATCCTTTCACTAAACTACCTAACTCTCTTTTCTGTCTACCCTCTTTCCATCCTCCCATGAAACTACCTCAATTTCCCATTATGCAATCATTGAATGCATAACATTCGAACGCAGGTGGGAACGAATGGAATAATAATATACATTTCCGTACAATTTCCTTTGCCAATAGCAACAAGTGTCTGTCTATCAAAGAAACGAGAAAATCCGTTTTTCAAATTGCATTTTGATATTCAAAAGGAAATCGGGAGTGAACAAAACATCTGCTCACAGTTCATCTAATCTTTCTTCTTTTGTATTTGTTGGTTTTTCACAACGTTTCAGATTCTTCAGGTTCCTTATATAGCCTGAAGTTCTAAGATAAAGTCTTCCATTATTCAATAGATTCTGAGGACAATTTTCCTCGGCTTTATTGTATCTGGTATGACGCGTGGACTGATATATTCTCCGGGCTTCCAGTTTTGATTTGGGGGGGGGGGTTGTTTTTTGTTGGCTTTTTTTTGTTTGTTTTTGTTTTTGTTTTTTTTTCATTAATCCGCAGATTTTTCGGGCTACCGTCTTCATTTTTGTTGTTTTGACGCAACGTTGCTGCTGATGTATCCTCCTGGCTTCCTATATTGTCTGAAATCTGATATTGGGTATTTTAAGTATTCGATATATCTCAGGTATTATTATCTTCATTTTAGTTGTTTAAACGCACTATTCAATAGACTATTCGGACAACATGATTGTGGACAATCTTTTTATAAACTCCTTTTTTTTAAGCGCAAGAAAAACATTTACTTTCCCAAAGCCAGAAAAAAAGGTTTTATTTCTTTGAAGCCATTGTATAAACAGAAATAAATGATCTGGTTAATCAGTCAATAGTAATCTTCACGTGACCAGAGTAAGAAAAACTTTTCACTTACCTAATCCTTACTCTCTCCTGTGTGAAACAGGGTTGCCTTTAGGTATTTTTTCAAGACTAAAATTTAAGAAAACTTGCTCCTGAAAAAAGCTATTCATCAATTTACAAACGATGAGATTCCTTTACACACGAATGGTAAGATACGAAACAGATACACATGAACAACAGATATGTTTAGACGATGTATTTCAATTCTTTTTTTTTTTTTTTTGCACGTCCAGTTTGATGTTTGATTTTAAATCATATGATTATTTGGGAAATGAAGCTACTTCATTTCGTCCCAGGTGTAGTGTGCATAGTTTTTTTTTATAATTCAGACAAGCTTGTCTGAGTTAAATTCAAACTTCCTCGCTTCATTAAAATCTAAAAGGTAAACAAAACAGAATTCATCTCTCCGTACAATATTATTCCAAATCTATGAGTTTCGTTTCAATTCTTTTTGTAATAGTTCCTATAAATGAGATTTGCTTACTTTTGCAGAACAAGTCAACCTGAGTTGGGCTTTAGAAGCGGGAGTGAATTCGCCATCAGTTTTTGCGTACGTCACTGTGTCACTATTATTCGTGCATGACGTTACTCGTTGTTTTGTTTTTTATTGTCATCTGTCATCGTTACGTACAAAAATGATGTCAAAACTCAACTCTAAAGGTTTAGCAAAAGAAAAAGAACAGCTTATCAGCAGGCAATTTGTCACTCACTGAAATATTTCGACAGCTGGTCGCTTACAAAGGAATTTTCAACCATTCTCTTTTGCGAAGAAAATTTCGTTTAAAATGAGATGAGATGAACCCTTTTGGACATCTCATAAACAGGTCCTGTCATTTTATGTGAAGTCCAACTTTGAACTTATCAACTGGTCACTTATGGAAAGGTTAGTCTTTTCTGATTCAGTGCTACTGAGCGATCACAGGCACTGTACACATCAAGTCAAGCGAACATAACTTGTGGACATCAGTGTATTTCAAGAAGCAGCATGAAGCCTCCGGACATTGATTTTGCTTGTCTCTGTTTCATCTGGGTAAACAAACGATTCATCATAGACGGGGTATTCAATAAACGAACCTCTAAAATGAATCAACTCAAAGAAGGCAAGAAGAAATGCATGTGATTTCTAATTGAATAATGATAGTATGGGGTCTGCGTTCGCATGCACCACTTTAATAATGATCATTTTTCTGTCTTTCTATCTATCTATCTATCTATCTATTTGAAACCGTCAACCAAACCTTTAGCCTTCTTCAGTTTTAATGTTTTTCTGGCCGACAAGATTGCTATGTATGAACGTATGTATTTATCATGTGTACAGCCTGCACCAACGGCTATTTTGTTTTTCAAAATACACCCAGAATAGGTACTTTGAGCCCCTTTGTTTTTTTATTTAATTCAAACTCTGTAGTGATCCAACGAAAAGCAAGAGATGTCTCTTCTTCATTGATCATTCTTTATTCTAATTTTAATTGATCCCCCAACACAGCATGTTCCCATTGAGTGATTAACTAGATCTATCTATCCATCTATCTATCTATCTGATATTTAAAAACCTGATTGTGTTTATCTGTTGAGACTTCTAAATAACCAAAGCCTTGAATTGTAACAATGGAATTGAATTATTATGGTACAACTAAAATAATAATCATCATCAGTCATTAATCGTCTGTCGTTGGACATAGACCTTCGCCAGTATCCACCAGACATCTATCTCTATCATGCGTGTCGCTGAGCCAATATTTTCTGAACCTGTCCAATTCGTCTCACCATCTCATATTCTGCCGGTCTCATTTCCGCATCTAAGGATTACCATTTGAGTTTTCTAATGTTTTCTGTGACGTATCGGACTTCTATTTCCCTCTAATATATTGTGCTGTCTTGTGATCTCTCCATGTGATATTGAGCATGATTCTCAGATGTGCACGTTGCATGTTTTTCATTTTGAAGGTCTGTCTCTCGGTTAGGTTCCATGTTTCAGCTCCATAAGTGACTATCGGGAGGATGCATTGGTTGTATTCTCTTCTTTTTAGGCCTAGTGTGATTTATTCGTTCCTGAAGTTTGAGTTTGTTCAACCAAAAGCTTGCAATCCTGGAGCGATTCTTCGCTTGATTCCTTCTTCTTTCGAGGATTTCCAAATGAATTAACTTATAGAATGCAAAAAAATCCTGATGATTTGCAACTGAATGATAATAGTGGCGGATCTGCATTCGCATTCACCCCTATCGATATTATAATGACCGAGTTGTCAGATAATAACTAGTAAACGTTAATTATAGAGTTGTCACCCTTATTTATTCAATTGATTTATTTTCAGATCTACTAAAAGAACCCATTCAACAAGGGGGTCTGTACCATTTGCAGTTTTTTTTCCAACGAAGATGCTTTATAGATTTTCGGATTGAGCTGAACTTTGGTACTGGAGAGTAAAATTTAACCTGACCTAGAATCATATCCTGATCGCATGGGGTCACTGGTAAAAATCTAAAACCATATAAGACCAGACGGACACAGATGTGGTGCCATAGTCGATTGTGGTTTCTCCTCACTGGGTGTGGTGCTGTTCTGTGTAGTCCAAAGGGCTCAGGATTCGTCCTGGGACCTAAAGACCAGCGCTCTTATGACAATCGTTGCGTGGACTAAAGAGAATTTTTGCTGATAGTCTACTCACATGTTCGTAAGTGTTGTATCCCCGAATTAAACTGACCTTGTGTCACACACTGTTCTCATGGGGTATCGGACAAATAGGCTTATTATGTTGTGAATACGACCTGATTTCACTGAGGCTTATGGCTTGCTTATTTACTTCGCAGGCCGAAATTGTGGGTGCCTAGTTCGTCTCGGGTTACATCAGATTGTTTCATTTTTTCACAGAGTTGTCGAGTAACATTTATTTATTAGATTGTAATACATAAAATAGCTGATTTCGTTTTCTGCTAAACATTTGTAGCATTTCTTCAAAAAAACAATTGCAATTTTCATTGATATTTTTTACGATACTAAACGAGGGTTTGAATTCACCCAATTTGAATTCAGAAAATCCGTCTCCTAAACTATTCGACAAACAAGACTTAAGAACCTAGTCTCCCCTGCTCTTAACTGATAACTAGGTGGGAAGAAAAGATAGATTCGAGCTCTTTCTGAAAGTATTAGAGCGAAAGGAATGCAAACTATTTCAGCCAAAGTTTGGACTTTTCCATTTCCCGTGCTGCTAACAGTTGGGCCACGTGCATCTCGGCCATTTTTAATAACCCAAACAAAACAAATTCAACGTTTGGATCGGATCAAAAATCACAAAATTCAATGATGGAACATTTTTCAATTTTGTCAAACTCCTGTCCAAGTCTGGAGTTGACTTAACAAGAGCAACAATAATGATAAGAATAGCCATCTACAAATTTGGGGTCGTAAAAATGAATATTGCTCTACCGTAATTCGAAATGACGACCAACTAATGGCTACTCATGCATATTACTGACTGAATTGACAAATCTTGCATATCTTCTAAAATTTATGCTAAAAATGCGCTAAGGTTTATTTCATTCTTACAGATAAATACATTTTCAACATTAACATTTCCCTATAGTGATTTGAAATCATGATCGAGTGATTGGTTGACCGTGCTCTTACCAACTTAGCTGAGGAACCTGAGATACCTACCAACACTCATGTTATGAATATATAAGGTCTTATTTAATCAATATAAATAAATACATAAATAAAATTAGTTTCTCTATATTTTATTAAAACATAACTTGATGGTGACTTCATTTGATTGAAACATAAATTGATGAAGTCTTTATTTGATGAAAACTTTATTCAATTTAAACATAACTTGATGGAGACATTATTTGATTGACATATAACTGTGTTCATGGGCGTCTGCTGACACTTTTCCGGGAGGTGGCAAAAGCGTATATTCCAGTGGGGAGGGAAAAGTTCCAGTGAAGTGGGTATAGATATATATTTCTGCGGTATGGGGCAAGAAAATATATTTCCAATATATATGGCAACACTGTGTAGTCCAACATATATCATACATGCTTTCACTGGAGGAGCCTGGAGGAATAGGGGGGACCAGACCCTCAACCTATCCCAACTTATTTCAAACCGACCCGTAAAGATAAAGAGAAAACCTCGGCGATGGGGGTAAGGTAAAGCTAGTCCAGCAAAAAGACAGGAATTTTTTTTTTTTAATATTCAAATTGTGACACCTCACCAGATGGTCACATTTTAACAAAACTTGGACACATACATTGCAAACAATGTTGGCAATTTAGCATTTTCACGCTAAATTTAGTGCGTACCCCTTTTTTGGCACCGCAAAAATCGAATGATTAGTGTCACTTTTAACAAATTTTTAGCGATATCTTCAGATAATTTTGCAAATCTTATTATTATTTCTCATTTTCTTTTTAAAAAATCTGTAATCTTTTAGCCATTTAAATAGTCATAAAATGGCTAACAACGCTCTTACTACGTTGTGGCATTTTTGACGCTTTTTCGAGGTTGATTTAGCACGAAAAATATCTTCATTGCCTAGACTCGAGCAATATTTTTTCACCTGGCCATGTGGGTGTATGACCAATATGTCAGAGGGATAATTTTTAATTCTATCAATAATTATCAGTTTGTAGATGGATAACGTCAGCCAGTGTATTTATATATTTATTCAAACGTCACTTTGCACCTTTCCCTACAGAATTCTTCGAGACAAATTGTCATGTATTCAAATGGTATATGGTTTAAAGGATATAGAAGTTTTGTTTATTGTTTTGTTTAGTCTTCTCATTAGTACAAAACTTTTAACGATTCTTGTTGGATTATAAATTGTGTCCGGGTCGGGCACTTGTTTCTGATGGATCTTTGGCAGGCATCAGGGGGGGGGAAGTTAAATGTGAACGGGTAAGTAATTATCAGTACCCACACGAGATAGAGGCGTAGTGGTTTGCTGTTTGGCAAGCCAAAACAAGGTAAGTTGGGAAATAAGGAAAAGGGGGAAGAAGGAAATGTTAAAATCAGAAAAAAAGATGGAAAAAGAGAGATAAAGAGAGAGAGAGAGAGAGAGAGAGAAAGAAAGAAAGAAAGAAAGAGAATATATATATATATATATATATATATATATATATATATATATATATATATATATATATATATATATATATATATATATATATATATGATATGATATGAAATGAGACCAATAGATATGACCAGACTGAGAGAGAAAGGGAGAGAGATCGAGAAAGATAAATATGAACAGATAGATAGAAAATGGAGGAAGGAAGAAAAAGGAAAAAACGAAGGAAGGTGTAAGAGAGGGGGAAAAGGGAAAAGTTCAGTGGAGAGCCCAAGGGAAGGGAAAGGAAGATTCGTTTATAAGGAAAGAATTATTAGGGAAAAAATGTTTCAAATAATAAGAATGAATATTCAACGGAAAAATTGATTTGATCATCTCTGCACTTTGCCTGATGGTTCATTACACATCTGGTTCCTTCTTCCGTCGGCCATCAACAGGTGCTTGGCATTCTCAATTTCAGGGAGAAGTTGGGGGCAACTCACTGACCTTTGACATTTAGTGAACAGTTCTGTTTTGTGGGTGTGAAAGGGGAGGGTCAGAGACGGTCTTTCATTTGATCATTTCCGATTGGTTTTGTTAACTTGGAAAGGTATGTTCCAGATAGAAAGCACGCAGTGGCGGGGGTGCGTGTAATAGCGTAGCACATTTTTTTACCAACATCATTAATCATACTAATATACCCGTGCCGGGTTAAAATCACGGCATATATGAATTATATGGATGAACATAGTATTTTATAGACGTGGATGGGAGATTTGCATTGCAGTGATATTGGAGAAAAGTTTCCTATACACATTGCATTTTATAGACGTGGATAATAGAGATTTGCATTGCAGTGAGCTTGCAGAATAGCCTTTTATATACATTACATTTCATATTCGTGGTTAATAAAGATTGCATTGCAGTGAGCTTGGAGAATAGCTTTCTATACACATTGCAATGTGTAGACGTGGATGATATAGATTTCCATTGCAATGATATTGGAGAATAGCCTTCTACACACATAGCATTTGATAGACGGCAATAACATTTGTATCGCAGTGAGATGTGAGAATAAAGTTCAGTTTACCACAAATGGATTTTTGTTCATTTTTTGTTTTTATTTTAATTTTCATTTCTATTGTTCCTCAAATCAGCATGTTTGTTACTCCGTCAGTAAAACCTCTTATCTATAGTATCTTCACGCCATCAAATCATAAAAACCTTTTAAATTCACATTTCTACAACGTAGTCAAAGCACAGATCCCCTTAAATTCATCATTTTTTTTTATCTAATCAAAATATAAATCCTTTCATTTTCAACATTCTATCCGTTTACAGGATCCTTTGAACGCTACATTTTCATTACGTCATTAGAACGTGAAATCCTTTAAATTCACCATTTTTGCCTCGTTATCAAAACACAAAATCCCTCGTTTGACAGAAGACATCAGCACGTTGCTAATTATCATTAACAATCTTTATAATTGAGATATTAATATGCGTTATAAAATTTCATCTTAGCCTAGACGCATGCAGTACGTAGTGCCAGCGTTTAGTATTCAGTTCTACAAATCGATGTGATTTTCTTTAAATGCATATTATTTTGAAAGCACTTTTCTAGTGAGACAATCTTGGAAGGTGGGAAACGACATTCTGGAGTATGTAGAATGAGCTATGTGGGAGAGAAAGTTTAGGAAACGCTAATCTAGCCCCCTACCCCGCGCTAGTTTAGTGACTTCGCTTCTCTCTTGGAGACCATTACAGCGGCCTTGTATCTAACAAATCCTACAATTGTAAATAACTAAACAGGTTTGGCTGGTCACTCAATAGAAACCGTCACATAACCAACGTTTTTGGCAGCATTCCTCGCTGGGGCGATCAATTCAAAAATTAGAAATGGGCGTGATCAATGAATTAGTAACTTCTTTCGTCATGAAAAAAAAACAGATACAAATGATTCATGATCTTACATTACAAATTGAACTTCCACTAAAAACCAGTTCAGAAGGTTTTTTTTTCTTTCAATCGAAAAAAGGTTTTGTACACACTATGATAAGGAATGAATATTCAAATTTTAATCCCTTTATATCTATTGGCATTCGTGATACACGGCCAACCAGTCAGCAAGAACCACTTGAAAACTGAAGGAACTCATTTTGACAGTTTTGGTAACAGTTTTATTTGACGGTTTAAAAAAAAGAAAAGTATACAACCAATGCATCCTCCCGATAGTCATCTATAGAGCTGAAACATGGAACTTAACCATGAGACAGACTCGCAAACTGAGAAGTATGCAACGCGCACTTGAGAGAATAGTGCTCAATCTCACATGGAGAGATCACAAAACAGCACAGTATATAAGGAAGAAAATGGGAGTCTGAGACATCATAGAATCTATTAGAAAATTTAAATGGCAATGGGCAGGCCATGTTGCAAGAATAGCAGACAAAAGATGGTCAACTCATTGCATGGATCCCCGAAGATCACATGCGAAAACGAGGCCGACAGAACCCAAGATGGAGAGATGAACTAGACAAATTTAGAAAATACTGGCTCCGCGAACACCCACGATAGAGAAATGTGGCGAATCCTGGGGAAGGTCTATGTCCAACGGCGGACGTTAAAAGACTGATGATGATGATGATGATGATGATGAATATATAGAAGCCTGTCACATGCGATAGTAAAAGTCCTTCAAGACTAGTTTGAGAGTGCAGCGTGTTCGATCCTCACTGGGGATACCACTTCTGTTGCTTTGTGCTAGACCAAGCCAGTATAGGTTATTGCCTAAACAGATCTGGTTAGTCACTCAAAAGAAACTGACATTTGATCAACGTCTTTTGGCATCATGCCGTGTTGGTAGCAATCAGTTACAAGATTGGAAAAACAGTTGACCAATAAGTCGAGTCATTACTCATGGCTTTTATTGCACCAGTGAAAATTTCAAGGAATCAAAGAACAAGCGGGAACGAAGGGGCAAATTTAGCAAAATCTTACATTCGAAATTAGGTCTCTCTCCCGCTGATGATTGGGGGGGGGGCAGGTGGCGCCAAAATAAATGTTTGTGAAGTGAAGGTCCAAATCTTCAGCCAGCCCTCTAGCTCCGTTTGGTTCGGCATGTACGTGTAAGACATAGATAGATCGATAAATAGATTGATAGATAGATAAGGGAAGACTGATAGATACCAGCTGGCTAAGATAGAAAGATAAGCAGTTAATCAGAATCACTTAAAAACTGAGGAAATCTATGTTAACAGTTTTGGTTGGTAAGGCCAGATTCGGTTGCATTCGCCACCTTAGTGATCCTTGCAAGTCTCAAGTCGTTTCGAGACCAGGGATTAAGTTTTTAAGACCAATCCTTTGGCAGAATGTGAGTACCCCCCCCCTCAGTCACATAGCTTAGAGTGAATTCAATTTACAACTGAGTTTTCCACGTTTCTCAGAGTGCTAACCATTACACTATCTGAGCAGAGTAAATAAATAAAGAAAGGTTAGCAATGTGTTATCAAAATCATTGGTAAGCAGGAAATGTTGAGATTTGAATCTTGTGAAACATTAAACTACATTAGGTTCACGAGAGGATTACGTTGGTTGGAGGTAACAAGGAAAAAGAAAGTGAAAAAGAAAGGAGAAAGAAAAAAAGAAGAAAGGGAGGACAGGGAGAAAGAAAGGTAAGAAAAAACGAAAGAAAGAAGGGAAGAAAGAAGAAAGGTCAGAAAGGAAAAGAGGGGGAAAGAAAGGGAGTAGTAAAGCAGGTGAGGAAGAAAAGGAGAAAGAAAGAAGGAATGTAAGAGAGAAAAAATCGAAGTCAGATAGAATAACACATTGAAAGAAAAAGGTAAGAAAGTAAAAGAGGAATAGAGGGAATGAGGAAAAAAGAAAGGAAGAAGGTAAGAAAGAAAGACCACGAGTAAGAAACAAAAGAGAAAAAGAAGGAAAGTTAAAAAAGGAAGGAGGTAAAAAGAAAAGAAAAAGAAAGTAAGAGAGAAAATAGAAAAATACAAAGGAAGAAAGAAAGGACGAGAGAAAGAGGGGAACAGAGAGGGGTTGGGATATAAAGAAAGAAAAAAGAAAAAGGAAGAAGAAAGAGAGCAGAAGAAAGAATATGAAAGACAGAGAAAGAAACAGGAAAGAAAGAAAGAAATAACAATAAAAAGCAAAAGCATTACAAAACTGAAATTCAAACAATTTTGCGGAAAACCATTCCAGACGATAATTGAAACATCAAAGCAAAGAAGTTTAAAATTGATAAATCGTTTTTTCTCTAACTTTTGATTCTCAATTTTTTTTATTTGAAAGAAAATATATTTTCAAGGGCTTTTCTGTCAGTCTGCTTGTCCGACTATTTGTCTGCATGTCAACGCTTTATTACCAAGGGAGACAATTCGAACTGAAGAAGGCGGAATATATAATTAGAAATCATTAACCAAAAAACTGTCATGGAAACTGCCTACATAGGTTTCTTCAATTTCATAGTTGGTTTGGCTGCCTTGCTTGCTATGTATGTACCATTGAAGCTAGAAGGGGTGGAGAATTAAATATTTACACCTTACCATGTCTAGAAAAACATTTTTTGCTTTGGGGGCGGGGGGATGTATGTTCTTCAGTGAAGGTTTAATTCACGATGTAAGTTTATACCGAGTAGGACCCTTGATTTGTGTCAAGCAGCGTTAACACTTGTTTTTGTTTTGTTTTGTTTGTTTTGTTTTGTTTTTTCAGGACTTTCTAAATAATCATTACCCAATGAAAGGTAACATAAGCAACTTATCCATTGATAACCCCTTTTCCTAATTTTTAATTGATTACCCCCAACATAGCATGCTGCCAAAAGATGTTGGTCAAGCGACGGTTCCTCTTCGGTGACAGACCAAACTTATTTTTTTTCGTTTGATTCTATGTCGTCATTGATTTTCGTGAGTTCGATTTTAATAAAAACTAGTTGAGCTAATCGCTTTTGGCAGGGATTCATTCTTTTTTTTCTTTTTTTTTTTTTTGAAGAAAAGAAAAAAGAGAGAATGAAAACTATACTCACTAAACTGTGATAATCTTAGAGGTATTTTACAGAACATTTTTCAAAAGTATTTTTCATTTCACAGAGATCATTTGAACTTTCTGTAAATATGTATATTTGTAACAGTGCACCATCAAATATATATATATATGGGAGTGAGATCTGGGGAGTTTGGTAGCCAGGGCAACTAAATGAAGCATCCACTATAACTCCTGCCGTGCGGCAGGGCTGATTGTCCTGATTAAAGTTGCTGGAGTTATCGTACAAGATTCTTGCCATGAAAGGGTGTAACTGATCTTCAATGAAATAGAGGTAGGCGGTACGCGACAGAGTACCTTTCACGTGAATGACAGTGTCCAGTGCTTCTCGACAGAATGTTATGCAAACCACTACTTCCACCGACTTATTATTTTCCCAGAGCGCATCTTAGTGCTATCGCTTCCCCGAGATAATGATACGCAAATACCTAGTCGTCCACGGGGAATCCTCCCTTCAGACCACGGCTGATACTCCCCACACCTGAATGTTAACACCTCACTCTGAACTCGTCTTCTGATCTAAACAAGTTGGATTTCATCAAAGTGACAAATCTTTCTTCTTACCCATATCCAACAAATGAATATGAAGGACTCGACACTGGCTTACCAGTTCATATATCGCTGATACTGACATTCTCAGTTGTTACAAGGCAATAGCTGTCATTCTGATGACATGTCACTGGTCATAACGTTTTGGCTCATCAATATAATGAATATTTTTAAGTTGAAAAAGAGAAAGTGGGATATATATATATATATATATATATATATATATATATATATATATATATATATATATATATATATATATATATATATATATAATTTAAACAGATAAAAAATAAAAAGTCAAGAAGAAGAGAATGAAAAAGTAAAAATGTGTCTCAACATAAAAGATGGAATTTTCAGAAAGCGGAGTAATAAGAAAGAATATAGGAATGACGAACGGCGGAGGAGGAGGAGGAGGAGAAGAAGAAGAAGAAGAAGAAGAAGAAGAAGAAAAAGAAGAAGAAGAAGAAGAAGAAGGGGGGAACGTGATCATGAAAAATAGACAGAAAAGAAGAAGAAGAAGAAGAAGAAGAAGAAGAAGAAGAAGAAGAAGAAGAAGAAGAAGAAGAAGAAGAAGAAGAAAAAGAAGGGGAGAAACGTGATCATGGAAAATAGACAGAAAAGAACAAGAAGAAAAAGAACAAGAACAAGAAGAAGAAGAAGAAGAAGAAGAAGGGGAGGAACGTGATCATGAAAAATAGACAGAAAAGAAGAAGAAGAAGAAGAATAATAATAAGAAGAAGAACAAGAACAACAACAAGAACAAGAACAAGAACAAGAACAAGAACAAGAATAGAAATGAATCAGCGTTTGAGTACAACGTTCTGAGGTCTTATTCCGTTAACAAGCAACGACGTAAAATATTATCTATTAATCTATCTATCCTTGAAATATTATCTATTAATCTATCTATCCTTAAAATATTATCTATTAATCTATCTATCCTTAAAATATTATCTATTAATCTATCTCTCCTTAAAATATTATCTATTAATCTATCTATCCTTAAAATATTATCTATTAATCTATTTATCCTTGAAATATTATCTATTAATCTATCTATCCTTAAAATATTATCTATTAATCTATCTATCCTGAGAATATTATCTATTAATCTATCTCTCCTTAAAATATTATCTATTAATCTATCTATCCTTAAAATATTATCTAATAATCTATTTATCCTTAAAATATTATCTATTAATCTATCTATCCTTAAAATATTATCTATTAATCTATCTATCCTTAAAATATTATCTATTAATCTATCTATCCTTGAAATATTATCTATTAATCTATCTATCCTTAAAATATTATCTATTAATCTATCTATCCTTAAAATATTATCTATTAATCTATCTATCCTTAAAATATTATCTATTAATCTATCTATCCTTAAAATATTATCTATTAATCTATCTATCCTTAAAATATTATCTATTAATCTATCTATCCTTAAAATATTATCTATTAATCTATCTCTCCTTAAAATATTATCTATTAATCTATTTATCCTTAAAATATTATCTATTAATCTATTTATCCTTAAAATATTATCTATTAATCTATTTATCCTTAAAATATTATCTATTAATCTATTTATCCTTAAAATATTATCTATTAATCTATTTATCCTTAAAATATTATCTATTAATCTATTTATCCTTAAAATATTATCTATTAATCTATCTCTCCTTAAAATATTTTCTATTAATCTATCTGTCCTTAAAATATTATCTATTAATCTATCTATCCTTAAAATATTATCTATTAATCTATCTATCCTTAAAATATTATCTATTAATCTATCTATCCTTAAAATATTATCTATTAATCTATTTATCCTTAAAATATTATCTATTAATCTATCTATCCTTAAAATATTATCTATTAATCTATCTATCCTTAAAATATTATCTATTAATCTATTTATCCTTAAAATATTATCTATTAATCTATCTCTCCTTGAAATATTATCTATTAATCTATCTCTCCTTAAAATATTATCTATTAATCTATCTATCCTTAAAATATTATCTATTAATCTATCTCTCCTTAATATATTATCTATTAATCTATCTATCCTCAAAATATTATCTATTAATCTATCTATCCTTAAAATATTATTTATTAATCTATCTCTCCTTAAAATATTATCTATTAATCTATCTTTCCTTAAAATATTATCTATTAATCTATCTATCCTTAAAATATTATCTATTAATCTATCTATCCTTAAAATATTATCTATTAATCTATCTATCCTTAAAACATTATCTATCAATCTATCTATCCTTAAAATATTATCTATTAATCTATCTCTCCTTAAAATATTATCTATTAATCTATCTATCCTTAAAATATTATCTATTAATCTATCTCTCCTTAAAATATTATCTATTAATCTATCTATCCTCAAAATATTATCTATTAATCTATCTATCCTTAAAATATTATCTATTAATCTATCTATCCTTAAAATATTATCTATTAATCTATCTATCCTTAAAATATTATCTATTAATCTATCTATCCTTAAAATATTATCTATTAATCTATCTATCCTTAAAATATTATCTATTAATCTATCTATCCTTGAAATATTATCTATTAATCTATCTCTCCTTAAAATATTATCTATTAATCTATCTCTCCTTAAAATATTATCTATTAATCTATCTATCCTTGAAATATTATCTATTAATATATCTCTCCTTAAAATATTATCTATTAATCTATCTATCCTTAAAATATTATCTATTGATCTATCTATCCT
Organism: Thysanoteuthis rhombus; assembly: GCA_963457665.1. Classification (NCBI taxonomy): domain Eukaryota; kingdom Metazoa; phylum Mollusca; class Cephalopoda; order Oegopsida; family Thysanoteuthidae; genus Thysanoteuthis; species Thysanoteuthis major. The sequence continues at coordinate 52,318,939 of OY735222.1, read as the reverse complement.
TGAAATATTATCTATTAATCTATCTATCCTTAAAATATTATCTATTAATCTATCCATCCTCAAAATATTATCTATTAATCTATCTATCCCTAAAATGTTATCTATTAATCTATCTATCCTTAAAATATTATCTATTAATCTATCTCTCCTTAAAATATTATCTATTAATCTATCTCTCCTTAAAATATTATCTATTAATCTATCTATCCTTAAAATATTATCTATTAATCTATCTATCCTTGAAATATTATCTATTAATCTATCTCTCCTTAAAATATTATCTATTAATCTATCTATCCTTGAAATATTATCTATTAATCTATCTCTCCTTAAAATATTATCTATTAATCTATCTCTCCTTAAAATATTATCTATTAATCTATCTATCCTTAAAATATTATCTATTAATCTATCTATCCTTGAAATATTATCTATTAATCTATCTCTCCTTAAAATATTATCTATTAATCTATCTATCCTTGAAATATTATCTATTAATCTATCTATCCTTAAAATATTATCTATTAATCTATCTATCCTCAAAATATTATCTATTAATCTATCTATCCTTAAAATATTATCTATTAATCTATCTATCCTTAAAATATTATCTATTAATCTATCTCTCCTTAAAATATTATCTATTAATCTATCTCTCCTTAAAATATTATCTATTAATCTATCTATCCTTAAAATATTATCTATTAATCTATCTATCCTTGAAATATTATCTATTAATCTATCTCTCCTTAAATTATTATCTATTAATCTATCTATCCTTAAAATATTATCTATTAATCTATCTATCCTTGAAATATTATCTATTAATCTATCTCTCCTTAAAATATTATCTATTAATCTATCTCTCCTTAAAATATTATCTATTAATCTATCTGTCCTTAAAATATTATCTATTAATCTATCTATCCTTAAAATATTATCTATTAATGTATCTATCCTTAAAATATTATCTATTAATCTATCTATCCTTAAAATATCATCTATTAATCTATTTATCCTTAAAATATTATCTATTAATCTATCTATCCTTAAAATATTATCTATTAATCTATCTATCCTTAAAATATTATCTATTAATCTATTTATCCTTAAAATATTATCTATTAATCTATCTCTCCTTAAAATATTATCTATTAATCTATCTATCCTTAAAATATTATCTATTAATCTATCTATCCTCAAAATATTATCTATTAATCTATGTATCCTTAAAATGTTATCTATTAATCTATCTATCCTTAAAATATTATCTATTAATCTATCTATCCTTAAAATATTATCTATTAATTTATCTATCCTTAAAACATTATCTATTAATCTATCTATCCTTAAAATATTATCTATTAATCTATCTATCCTTAAAATATTATCTATTAATCTATCTATCCTTAAAATATTATCTATTAATCTATCTATCCTTAAAACATTATCTATTGATCTATCTATCCTCAAAATATTATCTATTAATCTATCTATCCTTAAAATATTATCTATTAATCTATCTATCCTTAAGATATTATCTATTAATCTATCTATCCTCAAAATATTATCTATTAATCTATCTATCCTTAAGATATTATCTATTAATCTATCTATCCTTAAAATATTATCTATTAATCTATCTATCCTTAAAATATTATCTATTCATCTATCTCTCCCTAAAATATTATCTATTAATCTATCTCTCCTTAAAATATTATCTATTAATCTATCTCTCCTTAAAATATTATCTATTAATCTATCTATCCTTAAAATATTATCTATTAATCTATCTCTCCTTAAAATATTATCTATTAATCTATCTATCCTCAAAATATTATCTATTAATCTATCTATCCTTAAAATATTATTTATTAATCTATCTCTCCTTAAAATATTATGTATTAATCTATCTTTCCTTAAAATATTATCTATTAATCTATCTATCCTTAAAATATTATCTATTAATCTATCTATCCTTAAAATATTATCTATTAATCTATTTATCCTTAAAACATTATCTATCAATCTATCTATCCTTAAAATATTATCTATTAATCTATCTCTCCTTAAAATATTATCTATTAATCTATCTATCCTTAAAATATTATCTATTAATCTATCTCTCCTTAAAATATTATCTATTAATCTATCTATCCTTAAAATATTATCTATTAATCTATCTCTCCTTAAAATATTATCTATTAATCTATCTATCCTCAAAATATTATCTATTATTCTATCTATCCTTAAAATATTATCTATTAATCTATCTATCCTTAAAATATTATCTATTAATCTATCTCTCCTTAAAATATTATCTATTAATCTATCTATCCTTAAAATATTATCTATTAATCTATCTCTCCTTAAAATATTATCTATTAATCTATCTATCCTTAAAATATTATCTATTAATCTATCTATCCTTGAAATATTATCTATTAATCTATCTCTCCTTAAATTATTATCTATTAATCTATCTATCCTTAAAATATTATCTATTAATCTATCTATCCTTGAAATATTATCTATTAATCTATCTCTCCTTAAAATATTATCTATTAATCTATCTCTCCTTAAAATATTATCTATTAATCTATCTATCCTTAAAATATTATCTATTAATCTATCTATCCTTAAAATATTATCTATTAATCTATCTCTCCTTAAAATATTATCCCTTAATCTATCTATCCTTAAAATATTATCTATTAATCTATTTATCCTTAAAATATTATCTATTAATCTATCTATCCTTAAAATATTATCTATTAATCTATCTATCCTTAGAATATTATCTATTAATCTATCTCTCCTTAAAATATTATCTATTAATCTATCTATCCTTAAAATATTATCTAATAATCTATTTATCCTTAAAATATTATCTATTAATCTATCTATCCTTAAAATATTATCTATTAATCTATCTATCCTTAAAATATTATTTATTAATCTATCTATCCTTGAAATATTATCTATTAATCTATCTATCCTTAAAATATTATCTATTAATCTATCTATCCTTAAAATATTATCTATTAATCTATCTATCCTTAAAATATTATCTATTAATCTATCTATCCTTAAAATATTATCTATTAATCTATCTATCCTTAAAATATTATCTATTAATCTATCTCTCCTTAAAATATTATCTATTAATCTATTTATCCTTAAAATATTATCTATTAATCTATTTATCCTTAAAATATTATCTATTAATCTATTTATCCTTAAAATATCATCTATTAATCTATTTATCCTTAAAATATTATCTATTAATCTATTTATCCTTAAAATATTATCTATTAATCTATTTATCCTTAAAATATTATCTATTAATCTATTTATCCTTAAAATATTATCTATTAATCTATCTATCCTTAAAATATTATCTATTAATCTATATATCCTTAAAATATTATTTATTAATCTATCTATCCTTGAAATATTATCTATTAATCTATCTATCCTTAAAATATTATGTATTAATCTATCTATCCTTAAAATATTATCTATTAATCTATCTATCCTTAAAATATTATCTATTAATCTATCTATCCTTAAAATATTATCTATTAATCTATCTCTCCTTAAAATATTATCTATTAATCTATTTATCCTTAAAATATTATCTATTAATCTATTTATCCTTAAAATATTATCTATTAATCTATTTATCCTTAAAATATCATCTATTAATCTATTTATCCTTAAAATATTATCCCTTAATCTATTTATCCTTAAAATATTATCTATTAATCTATTTATCGTTAAAATATTATCTATTAATCTATTTATCCTTAAAATATTATCTATTAATCTATATCTCCTTAAAATATTTTCTATTAATCTATCTGTCCTTAAAATATTATCTATTAATCTATCTATCCTTAAAATATTATCTATTAATCTATCTCTCCTTAAAATATTATCTATTAATCTATCTATCCTTGAAATATTATCTATTATTATATCTCTCCTTAAAATATTATCTATTAATCTATCTATCCTTAAAATATTATCTATTAATCTATCTATCCTTAAAATATTATCTATTAATCTATTTATCCTTAAAATATTATCTATTAATCTATCTATCCTTAAAATATTATCTATTAATCTATCTATCCTTAAAATATTATCTATTAATCTATCTATCCTCAAAATATTATCTATTAATCTATCTATCCTTAAAATGTTATCTATTAATCTATCTATCCTTAAAATATTATCTATTAATCTATCTATCCTTAAAATATTATCTATTAATTTATCGATCCTTAAAACATTATCTATTAATCTATCTATCCTTAAAATATTATCTATTAATCTATCTATCCTTAAAATATTATCTAATAATCTATCTATCCTTAAAATATTATCTATTAATCTATTTATCCTTGAAATATTATCTATTAATCTATCTATCCTTAAAATATTATCTATTAATCTATCTATCCTCAAAACATTATCTATTAATCTATCTATCCTTACAATATTATCTATCAATCTATCTATCCTTAAAATATTATCTATTAATCTATCTATCCTTAAGATATTATCTATTAATCTATCTATCCTCAAAATATTATCTATTAATCTATCTATCCTTAAGATATTATCTATTAATCTATCTATCCTTAAAATATTATCTATTAATCTATCTATCCTTAAAATATTATCTATTAATCTATCTATCCTTAAAATATTATCTATTAATCTATCTCTCCTTAAAATATTATCTATTAATCTATCTCTCCTTAAAATATTATCTATTAATCTATCTATCCTTAAAATATTATCTATTAATCTATCTCTCCTTAAAATATTATCTATTAATCTATCTATCCTCAAAATATTATCTATTAATCTATCTATCCTTAAAATATTATTTATTAATCTATCTCTCCTTAAAATATTATCTATTAATCTATCTCTTCTTAAAATATTATCTATTAATCTATCTATCCTTAAAATATTATCTATTAATCTATCTATCCTTAAAATATTATCTATTAATCTATCTATCCTTAAAACATTATCTATTAATCTATCTATCCTTAAAATATTATCTATTCATCTATCTCTCCTTAAAATATTATCTATTAATCTATCTATCCTTAAAATATTATCTATTAATCTATCTCTCCTTAAAATATTATCCATTAATCTATCTATCCTTAAAATATTATCTATTAATCTATCTCTCCTTAAAATATTATCTATTAATCTATCTATCCTCAAAATATTATCTATTAATCTATCTATCCTTAAAATATTATCTATTAATCTATCTATCCTTAAAATATTATTTATTAATCTATCTCTCCTTAAAATATTATCTATTAATCTATCTATCCTTAAAATATTATCTATTAATCTATCTATCCTTAAAATATTATCTATTAATCTATCTATCCTTAAAACATTATCTATTAATCTATCTATCCTTAAAATATTATCTATTAATCTATCTATCCTTAAAATATTATCCATTAATCTATCTCTCCTTGAAATATTATCTATTAATCTATCTCTCCTTTCTTAACAAGCGACCACGACGCAAAATGAATCCGTTAATCACACAGCAATCAGTCGATAGTTAACAAAACTAATTTGGGATCACTCTAATGTCTGAGCAAAAGTTGAATCCCGGGGGTGGACGAGGGAGACAGACGTGGAGGGGTGCGGAGGGAAAAAGCTCAAAGGAAGTATTGGAAGGGATAGGGGTAGGGGAGAAAAAGGAGACACAATCCTTATAACCCGTCCATGCATACATGTATATATTGAATTCATGAGCGTGCATATGTGCCTATATGTATATATCCAACTCATGCATATATGTGTGTGTGTGTGTGTGTGTTTGTATGTGCGTATATATATATATATATATATATATATATATATATATATATATATATAAGTCCAGTATGTGTACATTTGTGTATTCGTGGGCATGTGTATATATACAAAAACATTAAGATCACATTGTCAGAAACTGGCGAGATAATTCACGTATAGATCGGCAATTCCGCCTAGGGTCATAGTATCTGTGTGCTCAACCGAGGATCAATGTATAGTTCCCTGGCACTTCTGCTGACGATCAGTGTATAGTATCTGAGCGCTCATTAACAACTGCTACGTATGAAAAAAATATAAATATGGATACAAATTGCGTTTCATATGTGTGGATATGCTTCAGAGGTGGCTACTGAACAATAGGTCACCTACATGCAATAAATCCTAATTGTAAATCCATTAGAATACACCAAACTACTTTGTTTGACATTGAGTAGATAATGAGAAAGCATTCAACTTAATGTGAGAATATGACATCATTGAGAACATATTCTGAAATGACAATGCAGAAATAAGAACACATAACGATACAATAAAGATAAAGATAGCAAAAGGAGTAATACAGGGGTATACAATACAACCCAAACTATTTGTAGTTAGCCTTGAAAGTGTATTTCGGAAAACTGACTGGGAGGGGATGGGAATAAACGGAAAATATATAAATCACCTAAAATTAGTCGATGGTGTTCGCATGGTGTCAAGGGCATCGGAAGAATTATAAAACATTGATTAATCTAAACAGGGAAAGTAAAAAAAAAACTTGAGTTAAAGATGAACAGATTGAAACTAAAAGTGCTGTTCAACGATAGAGTTCCCAGAAGTACCATAAGAATAGAGGCTCATGAAGTTGACGAATACATTTACCTAAGACGGATGAAGAAATTAGAGAAAGACCATGAGAGTAAAATAAAACAATGCATAGCGATTGTCTGGAAGTCATGTGGTATAAATAGAGACATATTGAAGAGCATCTTGCCAATGTACCTAAAGTGTAAAGTATATAATGAATGAATATCACCAGCTTTGACCTCGCACAGAGAACCATGGAGAGAGCAATGTTTAGGATTACAGCAGATACAAAAAGTCAACAGAGATCTGAGAGAGAGGATTGAAGTAAAATACATTAGACAAATAATTGGGCGACAAAAATTAGATGAGCTGGGCACTTAGCAAGAAGAGACAACAACAGATGAAGCAAAAGACCTGCCGATTGGTGTCCATGGGGCGATAAACGCAGTAGGAAAAGTCCAGACACGACATAGAGGGATGAGATAGAAACGTTTGCCCGTAAAGCACGGCATAGATTAGCGCAATCACAGTCTTCATGGAAGGGGATAAGAAAGGCCTTTGTCCAGTAGTGGACTCATAATGGCTGATGATCAGATAGACATATATACCTACGTAGGAACATCAGTAAGTTCGTAGCCTAATGATGATAAAGCATCTGGTCAGGTTAGTCACTCAATAGAAACCGTCCGCTGACCAACGTCTTTAGGCTGCATGTGTCTGTGTGACCAATTTAAAAAATTAGAAAAGAGGGTGATCAACGAATAAGTTACTTCTCTTGATTTCTAGAGAAAAGTCCAAATTTTTTTTTAAATGGTTAACACTGCTGGACACAAACTAAGGTTCCAATTCAGCATAAACTTACATTGTAAATTGATACATCCACAGGATTTTCTTCTTAAGTTTCTTCTAGACACAATTAGGAGTGATTGTTTTAAAATGTTCAGACTCTATTGGTAGGCTTTGTTCGGGCAACTTATACATACATAGTCAACCAACCAACTTAAAGCCTGAAGAAAACTATGTTGGCAGTTTTGGTTGACAATTTCTAACATTTTTCCAACTTGATCTCTCTCTTTTTCAATGTATTATCTGCTAAAGCGTGTAGGTACTTCTGATATATATATATATATATATATATATATATATATATATATATATATATATATATATATATATATATATATATATATATATATATGTGTGTGTGTGTGTGTGTGTGTAGGTACTTCTGATATATATATATATATATATATATGTATATATATAAATATATATATATATATATATATATATATATATATATATATATATATATATATATATATATATATATATATATATATATATATCAGAAGTACCTACACGCAGCCTGCGGGTCCGAAGTGAAGGTTTCCCTTTTGCGGTAATGGATGGGATAATGGAAAGTCTATAGCCAGACTGAAGAGATGTAATTCATCGAAAAAGCTGTCTATGGATGACACAATAATATATATATATATATATATATATATATATATATATATATATATATATATATATATATATATATATATATATATATATATATCACGCCTACCATTGTTAGATCGTTGAGTCTCAGCCACCAGTCCCAGAGTTTGGTGATCCTAAATAAGTTTGAATGTTGATTTGTAAAGCAGCCAGGCCCTCCCTCACATGGACGATTGATGCTACACAATCTTCCGACCTCAATTTGTCTCTTTGGTCTTCAGTTGAACTACAGTGAACACACGAGATAGGTAGATAGATAGACATGCCATACCGACTATTTGGTGAATCACATTAGTATGTCCGGTAGCGCTGACACAATTATTTTTTTGTTTAAAAGATCAGAAAAATTAAAAACTCCTGGACACCCGATACAGCATTTTTTTCCGAAAATGAAAAAAAAATGTTATTCTTTGAAAAAAGAAGAATCTAAAATATTTCTGAGACCCCAATAATCGGTTCCGACATTGAGAAGCCCTTGCCTGCAATACTTCATCAAATACAAAATAAATAAATGAAAAAATTACTGTCAACATTTTTTACCTGATTTTGCCTGCTGGAAAATATGAAGGGGCAGCATGCTTGTATGTGCGTGTGCCTCTGCTACTACTAATACTATTTCATTTGAATCTTTTCCAAATATTAAAAAGAAATTTTAGACGTCTACAAGATGTACTCATGCTAATTCCAATTTGCAAGGTGTGTCCGGAAGCACTGACACAAGATTAAAAGCGTAAAAAAATTCCATTAAAATTTTTTTTCAATTCTCCCAAAATAAGAAAAACTCCATGAAGATCTGTCTATCGGAGTATTCATACGAATCTGCAAGGTTCTTTGGTGTATCTAGTAGCGCTAACACAAGATTTTTCCTTTAAAGTCCAAAAAACAAATAAAAACCATCAAAATAGATATTTTTTACATTTCCCAAAATCCCAAGGAACAATTTCAGGAGATATCTAATAAAGTACTTATGTGAATTTGTCAGGTTGAAGGACAAAAGATTTATCCGGTAACACCGTAACTAGATATTTCAAGCCCCCCACCCTCCCCATTTCGAAAATTTCCCCAAATTTGTGAAAAAAAAATTTTGTCAGAAAAGGTCCAGTGGGGTACTCATGCAAACCTTCTAGGTTCAAAGCCAAATGGTGTACCTGGTAACGCTGACATAACGAAAACAACTGAGTGAAAAGGGAAAAATACCTCGCCACCTTGGTTCTTGGTTTGAGTCAGTGATCGTGTCTACGGTGATTCAACAGATGGATAGATACATTGAGAGATATGGACACACTGGGATAGGTAAATGGATAGATAACAAGTCAGTCAGCCAGATCTGCTTAGAGTTCGGAGAAACCTATGTTGACAGTTTTGGTGGCTTCTGCCACATTTTGTGGGACATTTTGTTGGACATTGATCACTAAAAAGTTAGTAGGGATCAATTCAGCATAAACTTACACTACGATTTAAACCCCCTTCAAAGCCCATCTATGGATGAATTTTAAAGGAAGAAACTTTTTTCCTAAACATAATAAGGGAAAAACGTTAACATTTTCAGCCCTCTACCTCTATTGATGTGGCCTGTACTAGCGATACATACATACAAACTCAGTCAGCCAGTCGGAACAACTTGGAAACTGGAGAAACTTTGATAACACTTTTGATGATAGTTTTTGTTGACGGTTCCTAACAAGCAATATTCTTCTAAAATCCAATCAATCATTGAATTAGCTAATTTTCTCCGGATCAAATTCCTATGAGAGCTACTCTTTTCTATTTGAGACGTTGGGAGATTTTGAATTTTAATTTTTCTGACACACTATCAATCATAGCGGATTCGAAGTAGTTTGTTGACAAAATATAAACAACATTCGAAAACAGTCTAAAATCTGCTTTAAGTACGCAGGAGTATCTTAAGATTGATTTTATGCTATTTCCTCGCAATTAAATCGAAAATTAACATTTAAAAGAAGATATCTAATTATTTCAATACATTTTTTTGAAGATCTTCAAAAGGTGCTTGAAAATACCTGCACCAACTGTGTCCTTCACTAAGAGTGTGCGCTGGCCGGCATGTTATGTTTTCGTTTTTTGTAAGTTGTATGACAGGGGAGTACTTTCGAAGTATTCTCTTTAAATGGTTTTATTTGCAATTTTATGATGAAAGATATGATCAAAACTTAGGAATATCGTGGATAGATAGATATGAACATATATATATACAGACAGACAGACAGACAGACAGAGACAGAGAGATAGACAGATTAAGATATGTAGAGAGTGATATAAACCGACTGAGATAGATGGACAGACGGACAGTTGTATGCATGCGCAGCAGTGGTTCTCAAACTTACTACGGCACACTAAGAAATATATTTAATTTATGTGAAACACCAAGAGTAAAAATCAAATGAATTAGACAAAGACGGCAGTCAATGAACGAAACTTATATCACCAAATTGATATTCGTACTAATCACCCATTTTCCTTTCATCTGTAGCTAATGAGTGTCAGATGTCAAAACTATCTGGTGATAAAACAACGCGATTGGCAACTCCATCGTAGAAGCGGGACAGACATATAATCCGTGCTAAACAGATTCGAGGCTCGAAATACATGGGAAATTTATACGGCACAATTTTGAGTTTCGGCAAATTCTGTTTGGGAACCACTGTATGTAGGTTGAATTGTGAAGGCGGGCAGCAAGTCTAAACCTGTTTGTTTTCATTTCAATTCGGCGACTTGATTTGGCAACTTTTGGACAGATTTGAAACATACTTGGCAAAGATGCTCTTCGTGTTTTGAAACTTATCCCTGGAAGGTCTTCTATCTAATTTGAGTTGAGACATGAATCCCCCCTGTTAGGGTTGCGGGGAGATTAGTTTTCTCTAACAGCACATCAAAAAGATGTTCGCCTATATCCCAGTAATATGATTTTCTGATTTTTCTTTAGATATTCGAGACAAGACAGGGTTTTTTTCGAGTTGATTCAGAACCTTTGATGCTAATGTAAAATTTCAAAACTCAAAGGTGAAATGTGATTGAAAATAGTATGTCATCATATTGAGCGTAGATAGATAGATAGATAGATAGATAGATAGATCTGGTTAGTCACTCAATAGAAACCATCACATGACCAACACTGACCAGCAGCATACCTTGTTGGGCGTGATGATTTTTTTTTTTTTAATGAAACGGGAATAAGTTACTTTTGTTTGGGCGGTGATCACTGAAAAGTCAGAACTTTCAAAAAAAATTGGCAGGCACACGACTTGAAAACTGAAGAAACCTATGTGGACAATTTCGGTGACAGTTTTTGTTGACAGTTTCTAATATTAACAGACTGGGATAGATAGATGGATTCAGATCTCATAAAATATAGTGATGAACCCAAAAGATTGGCAGCATAATACTCGTTCTGGCTTCCTTCCAAGCTCGAATTACATCTGTGTATATTTTGGAAAATTTCCATAGCACACTTTAGAGATAGCTATAGCACCCTATTATACCATGGCACACAGTTTGAGAACCACTGATATAAAGAGAGATGCGAAAAGGGAAAGAGAGTTGCAAGTGTGTAGTTGTTAGTCATCGTTTCTATTTGGCAACTTTTGGACAGATCTGAAACATAATTGGCAAAGATGCTCTCCGTATTTTGAAATTCAGCTCAGGAAGGTCTTATATCTAATTTGAGTCGAGATGTGAAACCCTCCAGTTGCAGTTAGGAGACGATTTTCTTCAGACTCCAATAGCACATCAAAAAGATCCTCGTCTATGTCCCTTTAATTCTTGATTTTTTAGATATCTAAGACAAAGTATTTTTTCCAAAAGATTCCCAGCGGACACGAAACATTTGATGCTAATGTAAAATTCCTGAAGGAAGCACATTTATTTTCATGTTATGCCATTCAATTTGACGTAGATAGAGAGTTATGAAAAGATATGAATAGATAGATAGATGGATCGATAGATAGGAACTAATTGAAAAGAGAGTGCCTTCCTCTCGTGGGATAGATATGTCCAGACTTAGATAGATAGATAGATAGATAGATAGATCGATGGATAGAAAGAAAGAAAGAAAGAAAGAAAAGGGGACTGCGTGTGTGCGTGTGTACGTGTGTGTATCTGTGTGTAAGTCAAAATGTTATTAGGAAAATGTGATTAGGAAAGGGAGAAAGGAGGGACGTGTGTGTGTGTGCGTGCGTGAGAGAGAGAGAGAGCCAAATGTAATTGTGGTTTAACAATAGAACCAAACCTTTAATGACGTTGGTCCAGTGAGAAAAAAGTAAAATATTAAATCAGTAAGCGAAACAAGAATAATGGAGAATGTTTCATCTAATTAATTCAGACAACTTGAAACAAGATCAGGTGTAAAAAAGGATAATCAATGAATTAGTCACTTCTCTCGTTGTTTGAAAGACAGAGAAAGCACAAAAAAATAAGATGAAAGAAAAACTAATCAAAAATTAATAATAATTCACAATGCTTTAGTTAATGAATTCGAATACTATCATTTTCTTTCTCTTTGTTTATAACAGGGGTCCGTTTATCTGGCTTACTCAGTTTCATTGAATGTGTAACATTGCATTGCAAACCGTCTTGGACTTCCATATCTATCTAGTGTTCAGTATCAAAAAAAGGTAAAAATTCTCATTTTTTCATTGGTCTCCTGTGAATCAATGATCCATAGCGAAAGAATGTCACCGTTTCGTTTGTTTTTTTTATTATTTACCTTGGTCTGCGAGACATACAAATATTTCTGACTCTGTCTACCACTAAAAAGGTTTACCGGTCCTTGGTTTATTACAAAGAAAAAAACCGTTCGGTCCCGTTTTGTTGAATTTCTCGTGTTTACAAAGGCCAGGTGTTGGGTGTAACAGTTCAGTGATAATGCTCTTTCTTTGATGAAAGAAAACTAACAATATTTTGGGAAGTCAGAATCCATGAAAATTGGTCTCACAATATTTCTTTGTTTGACATTTCAGGTCACTGCATTTAAGTGTCAACTATTTTTGCCCTTCATTAAAAACGGGGTACATAGTGTTTCTAATTACAAACCGTCAACCAAAGCAGTCAAAATAGGTTTCTTCAGTTTTTACGATGGTCGGGCTCGTTATCTATCACACGTACAGGCAGCACCAATGGGGCTAGAGGGCTGAAAATTTACTCTTTATTATGTTTGAAAAACTTCTTTTTTTTTTTGAAAATCTCCCCCTCTCAATAAGATTTTAGTAAGAGTGCAATTTGCAATGTAATCTTATGCTAAATTGGCCACTTAAGTCAAGCAGCACTCATATTCTTTTTAAAATTCAGACTTTTAGAGAAACTTTTTTATTGATCACCCTTTTTCTTAATTTTTTGGATTGATCAACCCAACACGAAATGCTGCTAAAAGACACTGGTTACGTGACCGTTTCTATTGATTGACTAACCAGACCTGTAATGTTCATGATTGAATGGATTCTATCATGTTGTTACTCATAAAATGGCGTTACATCATAGAGAATTATGCTGAAAGTGGAAGATTTACTAATGTAATTTCCCGTGTCTATAATTCCCGGATGTTTGGGGTAATGCTATGTTGATAAGTCTCGTTGAGATTATTTTGGGAAGTCAGAATCCATAGAAATGATTGCCTTATTATTTATCGAATCGGTGTAGCCCCACAAATGGCCCGCCTGATCAACCATATAAGTGAGCTACTGATTCTTTTGTGTGTGTGTGTGTGTGTGTGTGTGTGTGTGTGTGTGTGTGTGTGTGTGTGTGTCCAGGCGTTCCTGGTCACGTCTTTAAAACTGCAACCTGGAAATTTTGCATGTATACCACTAGACACCGTCGAAAAACGTTTTTTGTTTTGTTTTTTTCTTGGGGGGGGGGTATTTCTTTCAATGGTTCTTTTACTTTATGATTATTTTGGATCAACAATGCTCCACATCTTGTGCTGCTATTTTTTTTTGATCATTTTAGATGAAAGATCTATTTATTTGGATCATTTTAGATAAAAGATCTATTTTTAGATCATTTAGATAGGATCTACTTTTTTAGCACTTTCAGATAGAAGATCTTTTTTCAGATCATTTAAGATAACAGTCTTTTAAAATCATTGTAGACAAAAGATCTATTTACGGATCAGTTTAGTAAGAGGATCTATTTACAGTTCATTTTAGATAGAAGATCTATACTTTTGGATCTTTTTAGATAAAAGATCTATTGTTGTAAATCACATTCAGCACTTTCCATCATTTATTCACGGCGTTCATTTGTGCGAAGATAATGTGTCAATACATCGGATCTTAATGTTTCGGTATATTGGATCATAATATTTAGTACATTGGATCTATATGCTTCGGTACATCAGATCTTAAGGTTTTGGGCATTGGATCTTGATGCTTTAATAAATTGGATCTCAATGCTTCGGTACAATGGATCTTAATTTTTCCGTGCATTGGATCTTAATGCTTCAGTACATATATTCGTTCATTCAGTTCATTGGATCTTACTGAGACCTAAGAATCAACTATCTTTGCTCATTATTCAAAGTTGAATGATTTCAATTTCTAATCTGAATTATTTCTATTTTGGAATGGATTTATTAGGATGTAGCACATGGAATATCGTTCCGCTATCTCACTCTGATTAGAGAAATCTCTCTCTATGTGTGTGTGTGTGCATGTATTACTCGGCAACTATTGAGTGCATGGAGTGGACATTCACCAGAAGATCATTTTTAACCAGACAGACGGAGACGCGATGTCCTTGGCATTGCTGTTTATAGTCTCCACCAGTGGCATCAAGGCTCACCCCTGTGACAAAGTCAAGTGCCTCACTTTTGCCTATTCTAGTGAAGGTTCTGATATATCAAAGCATTTGATCTTAGTGTTTCAGTGCATTTGACCCTAATGTTTCAATGCTTTTGATCCTAATGTTTTAGTGCATTTGATCCTAATGTCTCAGTGTATTTGATCCTAATGTTCCAGTGTATTTGATCCAAATGTTCCAGTGCATTTGATCCTTATGTTTCAATGAATTGGATCCTAATGTATCAGTGCATTTGATCCTATTGTTTCAGTGTATTTGATCCTAACGTTTCCATGCTTTTGATCCTAATATTTCAGTGAATTGATATTATTTTCTAGTGCATTTAATACTAATGTTTGATGCATTTGATTGTAATATTTCAGTACATTTGATCCTAATGTTTCAATGTATTGGAACCCAATGTTTCAGTGTATTTAATTGTAATGTTTCATTGCATTTGATCATAATGTTTTGGTGCATTTGATCCTAATTTTTCAGTGCATTGGATCTTAATCTTTCAGTTTTTCGGATCATAATGTTTCAATGTATTGGAACCCAATGTTTCAGTGTATTTAATTGTAATGTTTCATTGCATTTGATCATAATGTTTTGGTGCATTTGATCCTAATTTTTCAGTGCATTGGATCTTAATCTTTCAGTTTTTCGGATCATAATGTTTCAATGTATTGGAACCCAATGTTTCAGTGTATTTAATTATAATGTTTCAGTGCATTTGATCCTGATTTTTCAGTTCGATTGATCCTAATGTTTAAATGCATTGGATCCTCATCTTTCAGTTTATTTGATTCTAATGTTCCAGTGCATATGATTTCAATGTTTTAATGTATTTGATCTTAACATTTAATGGATTTGATCATAATGTTTCAATGCATTGGATCTTAATGTTTTAATGGATTTGATCCGAATGTTTTAATGCATTTGATCCTTTTTTTCAGTGTATTCAATCTTAACGTTTCAATGCATTAGGTATTAATGTTCTATTGCATTTGATCCTAATGTTTCAATACATTTGATCCTAAGGTTTCAGTGCATTTGATACTAATGTTTCAGTGCATTGGATCGTAATTTATTTGATCCTAATGTTTCAGTGCATTTGATCCTAATGTTTCAGTGCATTGGATCGTAATTTATTTGATCCTAATGTTTCAGTGCATTTGATCCTAATGTTTCAATGTATTGGTCCCCAATGTTTCAGTGTATTTGATTGTAATGTTTCACTTTTGATCTGGCGGTTGGACCAAGTTATTTTTGTTTTATTTACCAGCTGCTACCATGTGATAAGAGGTGTGATGTCATCAATATATAACATATCAAGAATTTGTTTTTCACAGTGTTGCCAAATATCATTCGTTATCAATAAGTAAAACTGTCTGCAAAATGGCTAAAATCGGCTAAACCTTTCCATTTCCAGCTAACTTGATAACTAAAAATGTTATATATACTCATTTTTAAAAAAATAAATTCCCATACACTCAGACTCTGGAACTGATTACTGATAAAAAAATTGTACATTCACTTATTTTCTTCTTCTTTTTTTCAATAATCGGATTTTTGAGCGAACCTCCTCACTTAATAAATGCTACTGCTGCGTCTTGAATCGCTTTAAAATCGGAAATCACAGATATGGACGTATGGATGGTTGATGCATCATTGAAGTTATTGTTCTTGTTTGTTTTGTTCTTTTCAAGTCCTGTCCAGGTCTAGAGTTAAATTTGTTCTTCTATCGTAACAAGAACAAGAACCATCCTCACAAAATTTAGCAATTCACTGTTTGTCTGTCCCTTTAAAGCCAAACCAATACGTAAAATCAACATATCCCGATCATATTTTGAGATCACAAACAAATGATTGGTATGCAGCACTCTTACCGACTGAGTTAAATTGACAAGTCTTACATATCTACCAAAATTCATGATAGAAATACACAAGGATTTATTTCATTTAAATAGATAAATACATTCATAAAATTAACATTCTCATACAGTGATTTGGAATCACAACCAAGTGATTGGTAGCCGGCCCTCCTACCGACTGAGCCAAGAGGACAAGTCTTACAACTCTACAAAGGTGTATCCTACAGATACGCAACGGCTTTTTTTTATTCTAAGAAATAAATACACATATGATATACCCAGATATTTAAATCAAATGTAATCCAGAAGTTCATGATGGAAATGATATACTTATATAAAGAACATTGTGCTCTTCTTGGCTCGCTGTCCGTAACACTGGACTCTTGCACCCAGGGGTAAAGATTTTGCAGAAAAAAAATCTCCCACCAACCATTTAAAGTTATAGACCTTTCTTGGTTAACGAATTTAGCAGTCTTCTGTGGGATCAGGAGGCACCTCGTGTAACAATGATCTGAAAGTTAATTTTTCTGTCCTTTATGGGTTTGACCTTCGTGAAATTGTTTGATAGTTTGATACCAACTTACGGCAATTGGATCTACTCGTATAATAAACAATGACATTTAAAGGTAACAATTTTGCTGATAGTAGTATCCCCTACCGACATTTTGGAACTATGGACTCTTCCAATGAAACAAATTGACTATTTTTTCTTTAAAATTCATCTCAAAGAAATTCAAATATATCCGTAGAATAACTTTCTTTCAAATGAGGTATGATTCAATAAATACATAATTCAAACACTTGATCTCTTGTTGGCGTCAAATGTCCCATCTAGGCCCTCAACATGGATTAGCTGAAAACCCTCCCGTAGAGAGAAATGTTCAACTAGAGTTAAACAAATCACCACAGAAGTTTTTCATCGTCGATTAGATATTTTCAGACGACATCGTCCTTTTTGCAGAGAACCTTCCTGATCTCCGATTGATGCCAGACGAACTGAAAAGAAAAACCAAGAAAGTTGGCCTTCATATGAAATTTTGCAGAACTAATGTCATGTACAACAAACATGTTGAAGACAAACACACCTCGATCAAAATCGAAAACGCAGAGCTGAAGAAAGTAGACCACTACATCAACCTAGGACAAATCCTCAAGCAAAAGAGGAAATCAAGCGGAAAATCACTCTAGCCAGCTCAACCTTCAATAACAAGGAAATCTCATTAATCCTAAAAAGAAGCGTATACAATCAATGCATCCTCCCAATAGTCACCTATGGAGCTGGAACATGTAACATAACCAAGAGACTAACCCTCGAATTGAAAACCATGCAACGTGCACTTAGCAGAACCATGCTCAATATCATAAGGAGAAACCAAAACAAAAAGAATAAAACGGAGGAAACGAAGAGTCCAGAACATCGTAGAATCCATAAGAAAACTAAATGGCTATGGGCTGGCCATGTTGCAAAAATGTAAGACAAACCCTGGACGTTGCGACTCACAAGGTGAATCCCAAGATATCACATGCGAAACCGTAGCCGGCAAAATATGAAATGGCGAGACGAACTAGCGTAACGAATCCTGAGGAAGGACTATGTCCAACGACCGACAATAAAAGACTGATGATGATGATGATGATGATGATGATGATGATGATGATCTGGTTCTCTTTTTTAACGAATGTCTGCCTGATGAGATGTTTGCACGATCAATAGTCATGAAATCAATCAACTTTTTAAGATCAGATCAATTTCTTCGTCTCGGTCTCCTTACTTAAGTAAGGCAACTATTACGTCCATATTTGTGGGTGTGAGGCGCGTTTCTTTTCTAAATTCTCCATCATAATCTGGTTCTCTTTTTTCCCCTCTTTCTCACTTCTCTCACTTTCTCTCTCCACTTCAATCTTCTTTTTCTTTCTCTTTTTTCTCTCTCACTCTTTTTCTTCTCACACACTCTCTCTCTCTCTCTGCCTCAATCTTCTTTCTTTCTCTACTTCTCTCTTGCTCACTCTCCTTCTCCTCTCTATCCACCCCCATCTTCTTGACATATCTCTCTCTTGTATCTTCCTCTTTCTCTCTTTTTTCTCTTTATCTCTCCACCTCTAACTAGATCCACCTTTCTCTCTCTCTCTTTTCTCTCTCTCTCTCTCTCTCTCTCTCTCTCTCGTTTTACACCTACTTTCTCGATGTATATTTCAACATCTTTTATTCACTTTATCCACTAAACACAGAGAAGTCTGACACAAGGTCACAAACTGTTAGGTACTGACTGGGCCAACGCTGAACATGAATATGAACAGACTCAGATAGGCAGACAGACAGACATACAGACAGACTTACATTGGAAAAAATCTATCGGGGGGGGGCGGAAAATGTTTTCGTCTGCATAAGTCAATGTTCAAGTTGTCAGTCAACGGTGACCTGTGATACATACATACATACATACATACATACATAGCCAACGACCTGATCAGACTGCCAGTCAACCAGACCAGCTTGAAAACCGAAGAAACTTATCAACAGTTTCGATCAATGGTTTTTGATAAAAACAGAAGGAGACAGAGAAAGAGACAGGGACGGAGAGAGAAAGGGACAGCGAGAGAAAGAGAGAGACAGGGAAAGACACAGAGAGAATAAGAGATTCGGCCGGTGAAGGATATTTCATGGGTTTTCTCTCTATTTCTCTATTCCTCTCTCCCTCCCGTCTCTCTCTCTCTCTCTCACTCTCTGTCTCTCTCTCTCTCCCCCCTCTTCTCTTTCTCTGCCCCTCTCGCTTTCTCTCCTTTCCTTCGCTCTTTCGTCTCTCCCTTACCCGTAATGACATCATACCCTTCGAGTCTCATTAGTCTCCAAATGTAGATGCAACGCCTCACATCACAAATTAAAACCGGAACTACTTACGATAAAGTCACTAACTGTACGTTCGTTGATTTTTGAATCAAACCAAGTTGCCGACATTCAATTAACCTTCAGCCCCCTCTTGTCCTAACATTGGCAAGACCGAGCGACGGTTGAGCTGCCGCCTTGAAAAGAACGGGTTTCATCTAGATAATTATCAGAAACTAGTGATTAGTAATTTTAGACTACCAGCAAAACGTTTATCGTTAGCAGGACGGCGGGAGGTTAATATCCGTCAAACGGGACTGGCTCGGACGGACAAGGAAGTTACCAGAATGCAGTAATGGATTATCTACCCCCGGGCCCGTACATTGAATTTGAGTAACGCTTCCTTTATCTTGCTCCCTGTCCCACATTTCATTTAACAGAGTAAAATGACGTAATTACATTAAACAACTTACATCTTTGTACTATGTATAATATTCTACATGCGGCAGTACGAAGTCTTAAAAGACAGGCGTCTGTAACCACGATATCTCCTAGAGGTCTCAATGAATTCCTATGAAACTTCGTGGAATGATGGACATTAGACTGCGGGAGAAGTGGTTGAATTTCAGGGCAGATTCATGCACAATTACCTCCCCTACAACGTAGTTACAGGTCCACACTGCATAATATTACTAAAAATCCATGACTGTCCACACGATATTTCAAGAAGTCCTCAATAAATTTCGATGAAATTTTGTGAAAGGATGAGCGGAAAATTGTCGGATTCTAGAATTCTTTTCGATTGAGAAATATTTTCCGTTTTTTTTTTTTGTTTTTTTCATTCATTCATGCATACATGCTGTCCACACATCGGACATTTCGAATTGCAGTGATATTTTGCGGACAATAGAGGCTACGGATGAAGTGGATAGGCCCACATCAAGTAACATCACCAAATAGTCTATGGGCTTGACCGGTACCGGTTCAATTGTGTCATTTCATTTGTTACTCCAACAGAAGTAAGATGATGAATGATAACCTTCCCAAATGAGATGCTTCATTTTGTTTCTTTTGCAGGAATCTTGTTTTGGTACCTTTCGCTGAAATACTGCTCTGTAGGAATTTTTCAGTTGACGAATGAAACCTGTTGGATATGCTAGAGGGCCTTCAGTGAGCAAAAATAACCTGGGTTAACATTCCATATCAGGTGCAAAAAGGTTTTAGCACCATTTTTCAAAATGGTGCATTAACGCTGTGGTACCCAAGTCAGGAAAAAAATTAGTACATCGCTGGAAAAAAATTCATACTCAGTAAAGTTTACAGAAGAATGCTTCAGAGTAAGTAATTCTGAGTTATTTTCAATCAAATGTGAAACCATTGTTTTAAAATGAAACTCATGTGGACAGATAACTTTGACTTGAGGGAGACAATTGTTGATGGATCCGCTCCAATTGAAACACTTTCTGCAGTCTAATGCCAACTATTCCTCAAAACTTTTATTACAATTCATCAAGAACTTCTGGAGATAACATGAGGACGGACAAAGAACTTTTAGATTTGCTGTGCAGTGCGGACAGTTAGCTAGAAAATAGGGGGGTACTTGTACATCTGATCAAGTTTTGCCAACTTGGGTGGTACCGATATTTGGTCTGGTAGATGGACTACCAAATCAATACTATATTGGCCATCTTGTAGTTTAACGTCCAAAATCAAAACTATATTTGCCGATCTCGTAGCTTAACGTCCCAAACTATATTTGCCCATCTAATTTAACGTCCCGAATCAAAACTTTATTTGCTGCCCATAGTTTAACGTTGTAAGTCAATCTCATAGTGTAACGTCCCAAATTAAACTATGTTTGAGGTTTAATAGCTTCCCATATTCAAAACTATATTTACCTCAGTAAAAAACTGAGTGATTAGGAGCAAAACTGCTCCCAGTTCAAATACTTATCACTGGAACTGAATATATATATATATATATATATATATATATATATATATATATATATATATATATACGTGTGTGTGTGTGTTTAGAGAGAGAAAGATGTGTACAAACATATAAACACACACACACACATATATATATATATATATATACACACGCATATGCCATTGACCCCTGGCCCCTATTGTTCAACATTAGCTCCTCCCTATTCAACATTGCGCCTTTTCTTCTAACATAGCCCCCTCTTTGATGGGAGGACATTTTTGTCTCTTATTTTGTGTCGGGCTGATTACACGCTTTCCTAAAAATGAAAATCCATTCTGTCGGTCCGTTTGCTTGTATGCATGTGAGAGCTCACTGCAAAAACTACACGGCATAACCACATGAAAGTTTGTGTGTACCACCAATAGGACCTCGGGAATGATCTTTAGTAGACTATTGTTTCTAAATCCACCCCAATATGTTTTAAGAAGTGTTCGATTTACCATTATGTATTCATACTAGATTGGACATATTTTTGTACTCGCTTTTGAGCTGAACGACGGTGGGGGGCAGGGCCGATGAAAATGAGCATTGGAGAGAAAGAGAGAGTGAGAAGGAAGATACCTGTTCATCTATTGGCTGCTGATTGGAGTAGAACTTCGATGAGTTCAAAAATAAATATGTAAACAATAGGGAATCCATAAATGAATTAATCAGTGTGCTATACATGTTTCGGGGGGGGGGTTACTATCTCCAATAGCGTGTTGTGTGTATTTGTACCTTTCAGTGGTTAAAAGCTTTCCGTAAAAAATCAATTTTACCATCAGATGTTTTGTTTTGGAAGCAAAAATGGGAATCGAGGAAGAGAATTCCATTAGGATCATCATTTGTCTGACTTTGTCTTGTATATATATATATGTGTGTGTGTGTGTGTGTTCCCATGACTCAACTTCTGATCTGACAGTAATGAAATGAGGAAGAACATTAATATATACATTCATATATATATATATATATATATATATATATATATATATATATATATAAATATATATATTATCATTATTGTGTCATCCACGGTCAGCTATTTCGTTGTATTACAACTCTTCAGTGTGGCTATAGACAATCCATTATCCCATTCAGTACCACGAGGCAGTATTGAAACCTTCGCTTCAGACCCGGAGGCCGGTATCCTACCGCTGAGCCACGGAACTGGACGGTCCGTACAGCTGAATTTAATCGATATATCTATTTAACTTAAATTCCCCATCCTTCAGAGTGCTCTATTCCTATGGAAGAGCTACTTTAGTTTGTTTGGGGGGTTGTTGTTGTTTTGAAGGGGGGTGAAGAATAGGTTTTCTGATGGTCAGCAATGGTAGTCAGCTCACATTCCCCTCTCTTCCTGATTTTCTGTTCACATCCTCCCTTTTTATACAACAACCATCAGGAGGCCCTTTCAGCAGTCTCTTCCAACCTCTGCTTTCCTTCTTTCTTGGCCTTTTGCTCCCATCCGGGTCAGCAAATTCCATGCAGTCTGTGCAGGGAATCCCCGGTAGCCCATCCCCACTGGGGTAAAAGTGCGCTATCGTTTGTCTTTACTATTATTGACCAGCTGCTGGTAGTTGCTGGTTTCCCTTTCAGCTGCCTCTTCACAGCCCTCTTCCCCTGATACAGTCAGGTCCACCATAATGACTTTTCCCCTCTTTTGCCCAGATAACCACATCTGGCCACAAGGTAGTCGACATTACAGCGTCTTGGAACTGGAACTTCCTCCCGAGGTCGACTCTCATCTCCCACTCATTTGCTGACTGAAGTAAGGACAGCTTACTTGAATCTCCTGATACCTTATCTTCCAATGCAATATGTTCCGATGATGTCCCTTCCTTTTGAGTGAGTACTCTGATCGTTGAATGTTACTGCTGGCTTCCCATCTCCACCCAGGCATATTTGTAATACCAGCTTCCTTGAACTTTTCGTCCACTCAATCCCGGTAAGTTGTGTTGAGACAGCACTTAACTATTTTGAGCCCCTCCCCCCAATCAACGATGATAGGGAGCTGCAGTTGGCCAGATCTAATGTAAAGATCCAGTGATGTGACGGTGGGGGTGATTACCAGCCAATTGCTGAGGAATTTATTTATCTTCCTTTTCATTTCCTTCACTGCTGTCAAATGCCACATTAACCATGGTAGAAAGCCGTGCTGATAAAGTCTTGTCTCAAATTTTCCCGGCAAACCACGTTTGTTGATTTAATTTAACCAATCCCCTATGCAGACAATGTCGTTTTATTCGAGAGTGATTTATCAAACGATTTTCCCAGGCACTTACTTGACTTTTCCTCAATAGATGGAATTGTTTCACCTTGAACCCGCAGTTTTATCCTATTGGCCATTTTCCCTTACATAATCTCTAGACTCCTAGATTTGCTGGGTTTGAAAGTCATTATGTCCCATGTGGACATTCACACCTTCAGGATTATCGATAGTCCGGGCCTGCATGTGGATCAGAGAAGAGGATGCAGAAAGATCCCCAGGGCTCTGGGGTTCTCCAGTGTTTTATATATATATATATATATATATATATATATATATATATATATATATATACACCCCAATTTCTTATCTGAGAGTTATATAAAATATATGAGACATGAGATAAAATATTAAAAAATAAATGTTTGTATATATATATATGTGTGTGTGAGTGTGTGTGTAATAGTATTAAGAAATGGGTATATAATCCGACAGAAATAATTAGAAATGTGATATATCACTTTTGAACTCTACTTGAAATGATCTCCCACATATCTATCTATCGATCTATATATATATATATATATATATATATATATATATATATATATATATATATATATATATATAAGGTGGTATCTATGAGTGAAAGGTGTAAATGTCGGAGATAGAGCATACGTGAGTGGATAAACACAGAAAATTCAGTACTTCATGGTGACTCGAGCTTTTGACAATTATCCCAGCAATTCAACTAATTAGGCCATGGAACTCTCCTTCACTCATCCGAATCACCAGACCTCCCGGCCGACTAACACTTTTTCAAGCAATTCGACCACACCCTGAAAAGGTGGAGTCTCTAACAATCAATCTGCAACTCAAAACGTCTCGAAGGATTCATTGGTCCCGGGACTCAGGAACTCAATGCTTTTGGAATTAACAGACATGTTTCTAGTTGGTAAAGTGTGTATTCTCATTTTGATTAATAACTTTTTATCCCAAGATGATTCAGATTTAAAGTCGACGGTGAAAAACGGTAATTATTTTAGCGCCTATCTAATAATTAAATGGTCCGTTCGTGGCATCTTTTTAGATAACGAAATGATTGAATAATACAAAAACCAAGTAACCCCAGGAAAACAACATAATAAAGAGATTTATGAAGATACGAAAAAAAGGTTCGCTCTGATGGAGCCCAACTTTAACGCAGGCGAAATATCATTGAGGGAAATAATTTTCGTCGAGAAAAGTAATTGAAACCATATTCGATGTTTTATATGATCTTAATTAGTTCTGGTCTCCTAATTAGTTCATCCAGAAGTAAATACATCATCAAGCTATCTAATTGCTTCAGACGAGGTGGGAGGTGAACATTTTTTTGTGTTAGAAACTGTCAACCAATGCGGTCAACGTGGGTTTCTTTCAGTTTTCAAGTTGATCTGGCTGGCTAGAAGGATATGTCTGTATCACCCTTACAAGCAGCACCACAAAATGAAACTTCCATTCCTTATTATGCCAACATAAAACTTCTTTCCAATCCCACCTAAATAGGTTTTTGATACGTTTGTAACTTGAGTTTATGCTAAATTGATCCTACTTTTTAGTATTCAGACTTTTTTCAGTGATCAACGCCCCCAAAAAAGGTGCGAGAATTGTCTTATGTATTGATGACCCACTTTTCCAATCTTTCTTATTGAACCCCCAAACACAGCATGCTGCCAAAAGACGTTGATTACTTGACAGTGTCTATTGAGTGACAACCAGACCTGTTTTTTTCTTCATTAGCCTAGACAGGTGTTCCGTCAGATCTAATTTGTATTGTGAGGATCAGTTGATGACACCAAGGATGTGACGTCACAAATGTGTCTGGGTGGGTATTACACGTGTGTCAGGATGTATGTTTCAGTGTATTGTGAGTGTGTTGATGAAGTGTATATATATATATATATATATATATATATATATATATATATATATATATATATATATATATGCATGTAAGTGAACAACTGGGAATGAGACAAACTCAGGAGTAAAAGTATATCCAGATTTCATTTGTTAATGAATTAATTCACAAATGAATTAATTAGTATGCTATACAGGTTTCGGGTAGGGTTCCCATTTTCAGTAATATGTGTACCGTTTAGTGGTTAAAGAGTTAGGTTTCCGTGGAAAACAAATTTAGCATCAGGTGTTTTGCTTTCAAAGCAAAAATGGAAATAAAGAATGAGGCTTCGTAGGAGGCCACAGCAGAGATTCAGAACTGTTTCATGTCTGTGAAGGAATCTGTGGTGGTTTGGTTGGATCTTCTGTTAGAAGCAGTAGCAGCAGTTATGGGTATTTTATTGGTTGTTCTGGTCAAAAGAGGCGGGCATTTTTTTAATTGGTTGCATGGATATTGGGGAGCTGAGCAATGTTTCAGCGTTAAGTTCTTAGGGTACATGGTAAGGTGGGATCGAGGTTATCTCTTGTGGTGATCGAGATGGTGATATATAGGTTAGAGAGGGTCCTTGTTATGTATGATCGAGTATCAGTTGGCAAATACATGTTCTATGCCCTTAATGACCATTGTAGTTATGAAAAGTCAAATAGCTTCGAGTATTACTCGTAAAATAGACTATACATAGGTAGGGGCCTGGGTAACTATGTGTGAAGTTCGTAATGTTTGATGTACATAAAAGGATAGTCAGGTGTGGATAGTTTAAGATGAGTTTGTAACATTGATAATATGTAGATAAAGGTCCAGATAATACAGGCTGGGATGTTGTTGTGAATAAGGGTATATATTGAGGAGTGTTTGGGTGTATGTATATGGGCCTGGGTAGAAGTATAATATAAGGTGCAGGTATGAAGATAGTGAATTGGTGAGCATAGAATAATTGGGATCGAGAGCATTATGGTGTTAGAGATAGGCGTGGTTAGGGTTGTTGAGTTCATTTGGAAAGAGAGTTTTTAGTTTATTAATCCACGTGTTTTCATGTAGTTCCAGAGTTTTAATCGTGTCGGGAGGTGTACTTTTTCTATTTTTTCAATGATGACGAATATATTGTCCGTGTCAAAATTGTGGCTGGGGATATAAAGGTGTAGTTCTATTATGGGTAGGTCGAGATGATTGGGTGATTCAATTCTGTGCCTATAGTTATCAAGTCCTAAGTTGAACAGCTATTCTGATTTGCCTATGTATTGCAGTTTGCATTCATTCTATTTTAGGAGGTGGATGACATTTTTGCTTCAGTTAGAATTATGGTATAGGTAGAAAGTCTTGTTAATGGTAGAGCTAATAAAGGTGTTGGTGTACTTGTGTGCAATTGTGGTTGCAATATAGAATACTTCTATTGATTCAAGATTGGCATAGTTTGATAGTTTCAGGGATGCTATCATGTGAAACTTTATGATTTATTATATTGTTACTGCTAATCATGTCTTCAATTTTGGGGTCTGCCGTTGGGAATGGCGCATAGTTCCTGGAATATTTGAGTTTTGTTTTGAATGTAAATGTATCCAACCTTCTATTAATTATATGTGACAGAGGTCTGAGTGGAAAGTGGTTATGTGTGGTATGCAGTCGGGTCTTTTTTTGTTACAGAATGTGGGGAGAAGCGTTTTTATTCAGTTATTGATATCTTTCTGTAAAAATCCTCGTTTAGTTATGTAGAAGGTTATAGTTATGTTTGTTAATTTTACTATCTGCTCAGTTAATTTTCCTATTTCTCAGTGATTGTGAAAATGGTAGTTTTTCAGGAGTTTAGGGAGGGCTGATTTAAAATGAACATAGTTGTGGGGGTCTGTAAGCTTAATATAAAGGGTGGTCAGGGATTTTTATTGTTATATATGTATATGCAGGTATCTAGGAATGCTATGGAGTCAGTGGGCTTTTCATAGTCAAATTAAAGTTGCATGTAAAGTTTGTGTTAAAAAGAATATCTCCGTTTTGGTTCCGACTCTTGCATGTGTCTGTATAAAAAGAATGTCTGCTATAAATCTAATGTAAAAAATGCAGTCTTTGTCGATTTCTGGGTTGATATAGGTCTCTCCAGAATTGTCATGAAATGGCAAAAGTAGGAGTCACGACTTTTCATCTGGTGGAAGTGTCTGTTGTTAAAATTAAACTATTGAAAGTGAGAATGTGTAGCATAAGAGCGGTTATTGTTTCTGTTTGGGATTCCTGGGTGGTTCGATTATTAAGGGCTTCTTTGAGATCAACAAAGCCATCTTATTGCTTAATATTAGAATATACGGATTTGATGCTCATTGTATCTAGAAAATGCTTTTTTCTCGGATGGTCTTGATTTGTTCAAGATGTCAGTCGAGTCGTATGTAGGATTTAACTTGCGTCACTAAGGGGTTGGGTGTGGTAGTGTACATATTTCGATAGTTCGGTGGTGTGGCAGTTAGTGGAGGAAATGACTGGTCTACCAGGGTTATTTGGTTTGTGGATTTGGGGGAGTAGGTAGAACCTAGCGGGTTTTGTGGAAATGGGCTTAAGTATATTCAGTGTTATTTTATCTAAAAGATCATTGTTGTGCATCTCTACAAGAAAACGAGTTACTATGTTTTGGTATTCAGTAAAGAGTTCATTTGGGTGTTCTTTGTAGAATTCTGTGTTTTCCTAAAGAATTTATGAATATATACGTTGTAGCTGCTTCAATGAAGTGTTGCTCTTACCATTGAGCTAAACAGCCACCGACAGCACAAAAGCCAAAGAAACTTCATCTTGCTTATTCATAGTCTATATCTGCTCTATTTGTTTCTTCCAATACACGATGAATGAGCAAAATGAAAAACAGTTATTGAGGCCTTGGCTTTATCGGCGGCTGTTTAGCTCAATGGTGAGAGCAATGCTACGTTGAAGCAGTTACCCTATCTGTCACAGATTCGATTCCTACAGCATCCCTATTTTCTTTAATTGCTTATTCTATTTACGTTGTCAAAGCCAAATGATTCATTTGCCGTGTAATAACGGGAGATCATTTAAAATGAGAATTCAGTATAATACAATGCATTGTATAATTATATATATATATATATATATATATATATATATATATATATATATATATATATATATATATATATAGTGGAAATTTGACAATTGGAAGGTGAAGAGAAATCCAAGAAAAAACAGCTGCTATATCTCAAAAAAAAACATTTTCACACAGGAATGCTTTTATGCATTTGTTTCAGAAAGACTTGCTGCAGTTGCAGAGAAACTGTATGCTATTTACATGTTTGTGACTATTGAGGTCTATTAGGCTTTGTGTTTTTGTTTGTTTAGTAAGAGTGTCAGTGCAAAGTGGGTCAGTCTGAGTTAAGAAAGGCTAGTGGGGGTAAGGATGAAAATGATCAGTCTCTAAGATGGTGTGGCTGTAGAGGGGTTCAAATAGAGCAGTAGTGTCTGGAATTTAATGGACAGGTGTTGACATATATGGGTAAGGGTGGAAGCTGGATATGTTGTTTTTATGTTTTTGGTTTATGGTGGGTGAAACTAGGTATATGTGTCTGTGTGTTGGCATTTTCTTAATGTGGGTATGTGTGTATTCATACTGTTTCTTAAAAAACTATTATGTGTTGACCCATATATTGTATGCTAGTGTTATTTTTATGTGATCCTGATCCAAGATTGATGAATTTAAACAATTTGCAATCAAGAGATTTCATATTTTATGATTGCAAACCCTTTAGATGCATTCGTTTTTTAGTGCTATTTTTTCTTATTTTCATGCTCAACCACTCAGCATTATGGTTTATAAAGGCTCCAACCAACAAATTTAGATGCTGGACCACTCTGCATAATTATTCATAGAGGGTACAATCTACAGATTTTATGCTGGACCACTCTGCATTATGATTTATAGAGGGTTCAATCATCAAATTTTGACGCTGGACCACTTTGCTTGATCATTTAAAGAGGGTTCAACCTTCAAGTTTTCATGCTAAGAATCTATACAGAATTATTTATAAAGTGAACCCTTTATAAATAATTCCACAAATTTTGATGCTGGAACACACTGTATTATGATTTATGGAAGTTTCAACCAATTTTTTATGCTCTGTTTAATTTTTTATACTGGGATCAACCTACATATTTTGAGGCTGGACCTATCTTTATTATGATTTATACACGATTCAGCATTCAAATTTTTATCCTGGACCATTTTTTATTATGTTTTATGGAAGGTTCAACCAAAAATTTCGATGCTGGACAACTTTGTATAATTACTTATGAAGTGTTCAACCTTCAAATTTTTATGCTTGATCACTCTGTATTATGATACATAGAGGGATCAAACTTCAAATTTTGATGCTGTACCACTCTGCATAATTATTTACAGAGGGTTCAACCTCCAAATTTTGATGTTGGACTACTGTGCATCATGATTTATAGAACTTTACACCTTCAAATTCTGATGCTGCACCACTCTGCATAATTATTTACAGAGGGTTCAACCTCCAAATTTTGATGTTGGACTACTGTGCATCATGATTTATAGAACTTTACACCTTCAAATTTTGATGCTGGACCATTCAGCATAGTTATTCATGGAGGGTTCAACCTTCAAATGTTGGAAATTGGCGTCACTGTACTATGATTTTTAAAGGGTCCAACCCTCAAATTTCGATACAGAACCACAAAGCGGTATGATTTATTGACAGTTCAACCCAAAAATTCTGATGATGGACCATTCTGTAGTAGGATTCATAGAAGGTCCAACTTCCAAAATTTAATGCTGAGCCACACTCTACCAAGGTTCAATTTTCAAGTTTCAATGCTGGACCACTCTGTATTATGATCTATAGAGGGTTAAACCTTCAAATCTTGACGCTGGACCACTTTGCATTATCATTAACGGAGGGTACAATCTTCTAATTTTGGTCCTTAACCAATCTGCCTTATCATTTATAAAGGGTTCAATCATCAAATTTCGATGCTACATTACTCTGCATATTTATGTATGGAGGATTCAACCTTCAAAATTTGATGCTGGACCAGTCTGTATTGAGATTTATAGAGGGTTCAACCTTCAACTTTTGATGCTGGACTACACTGCATATTTATTTCTTGAGGGATCAACCTACAAATTTAGATGCTAGACCACTCTGTATTATCCTTTTTAGAGGGTACGACCAAACAATTCTGATTCTCAGCCACTCTATATTATGTTTTATAGAGGTCGCAACTTAAAAATTTTGATGCTGGACCACTCTGCAAAATTATGAATAAAGGGTTCAACCTTCAAATTTTGATGTTTGACCGCTCTACATTATTATTTGTAGAGGGCTCATCCTTCAACTTTTGATCCTGGACCACTCTGTATAAGTATTTATACAGGGTTCAACCTTCAACTTTTGATGGTGAAGCACTTTATATTATGATTTATAGAGGATTCTTACAACAAATTTCAATGCTGGACCACTCTGCATAATTTTGTATAGATGATCGAAACTTCAAATTTTAATGCTGTATCATCCTGCATAATTATTTATACAGGGTTCAATCTTCAACTTTTGATGGTGAAGCACTTTATATTATGATTTATAGAGGATTCGACCAACAAATTTCAATGCTGGACCACTCTGCATAATTTTGTATAGATGATCCAAACTTCAAATTTCAATGCTGGACCACTTTGCATAATTTTGTATAGATGATCCAAACTTCAAATTTTAATGCTGGACCACTCTGCATAATTTTGTATAGATGATCCAAACTTCAAATTTTAATGCTGTATCATCGTGCATAATTATTTATAGAAGGTTCAACCTCCAAATTTCGATGCTGGACCATATCCATTATGATTTATAGAAGGTTCAACCTCCAAATTTTGATGCTGGACCATTCTCCATTATGATTTATAGAGGGTTCAACCTCCAAATTTTGATGCTGGACCATTCTCCATTATGATTTATAGAAGGTTCAACCTCCAAATTTTGATGCTGGACCATTCTCCATTATGATTTATAGAAGGTTCAACCTCCAAATTTTGATGCTGGACCATTCTCCATTATGATTTATAGAAGGTTCAACCTCCAAATTTTGACGCTGGACCATTCTCCATTATGATTTATAGAGGGTTCAACCTGAATGTATTTATGTTGGACCACTTGGCATAATTATCTATTGATGGTTCAACCTCAAGATTTTGATGTTGCACCATTCTCCATTATGATTTATAGAAGGTTCAACCTTCAAATTTTGATGCTGGACCATTCTCCATTATGATTTATAGAAGGTTCAATCTTTGAAATAAAATAAAACTTTTGCATCGTATCTCTAAAAGCAACAAATATGTCAACTTTTCAAAAGAAATGGTTTGTTTGATACTAATCATTCGTACCAACTGATACTTTTGTATTCATTGAATTGTTTTACATCAAAACAGTTGGTGAATAATTGGAATATTGAATTCAAATACTATTTTTTTCAAATTTACTAGTCTGGCATTAGACCGGAGGAGCAATGCACCCTCTAAGGATTTAACTGATTACACCTGTAATTCATCTGACAACATTAGGACCATGGTATACCAAACACCTTGAAGCAATTTTTAGAGGCATCATAGCTTCTCCAGAAAAGACCCGTCGATTGGTTGGTCGGTAGGTCTTACCCCATA
Organism: Thysanoteuthis rhombus; assembly: GCA_963457665.1. Classification (NCBI taxonomy): domain Eukaryota; kingdom Metazoa; phylum Mollusca; class Cephalopoda; order Oegopsida; family Thysanoteuthidae; genus Thysanoteuthis; species Thysanoteuthis major. The sequence goes on along the minus strand of OY735222.1, from coordinate 52,286,494 downwards.
TTGTTTCTCAGCTGTTTTTAGTCAGATTTTCTCGAAACATGGTAGAAAGATGTCTTCTTACCTAGAGCAATATTCCACCAAGAATCACGTAATCTCTCAATAATTGCGTTTAATCTAATGTTTTAAAATTTCTTTTCTCGGTTGTTTTCAGTCAGATTTATTTGATACTTGTTAGGAAGGTGTTCCTTGATAAGATACTTCTCATCTAAAATTATCTTCCACTCATGGTCATGTGATCTGTCAGTAATTGCATTTAACCTTTATCGTGGACACCTCATTGAACTTTTGGTCCTTGTTATTATACTTCGCGGAACTGATCTTAATTAGCGCTGATCATAATTAGCTGTGATCTTAATTAGTCGTTCAAAAAGACATCATGAAGTTCTTATAATTCAAGTGTTTATGGCAAGGTGTTGAAAATATTGTATTGTAGTTTTTGGAAAAGGGTTCATGCATGTTTTTGAATTTCTCTGATAAACACGCCCAAAAGATGCTTAAAATTGTCAAAAACACGCCAAAATATGTATATATTACCAGAAAGCTGTTTTACTGACTGGGCTAAATTCAAAGATAAGTCTAAGATGATAACGAAAATTTATCATGTAGATACGCAAGGGCTTATTTCATTTTAATATATATATATATATATATATATATATACACACATATATATATATATATATATATATACATATATATATATATATATATATATATATATATATATATATATATATATGTGTGTGTGTGTGTGTGTGTTTCATTTGTTATGTTCATAAAAGTTGCAGTAATCATCTTCAGTCGGAATAGATGTTAGAGTGGAGTTTGACCCTGCAGCAGTCAGTCTTGTTTTGTTTTCAGCACAACTTTTTCTCGTTCTATACCTTTTGGACTTCCTTATCGGCAAATGTTATAACTATTTATTTTTACAACGTTACGGCTTGCACACCTTCTGGACCAGAGGTTATAAAAGCTGTAGCATTGTGGCGGGAAAAAAACTATAGCATTTGCGGCCAAGGGATGCTAGAGGTTCTGACCTTCCTTGCGTGGAAGTATATTTTTTTTCTTTCATTACGTTCCGGCTGCTATACCGTCTGGCTTTTCTTCTTACTATGAGGGCAAATGTTATACACTTTGAAACTCTTCCATTCTGAATACATCAACAATCAAATTTCTCATCACTTCGCTTGACAAGATTTGTTCAACTCCAGGTGGCAACAGAACAAAACTAATCGCTCCTCTTGCTCTAGGCAAATGCAGAAATAAATTTTAAAACTCAGTTGAACTTTTAGCAGAAGGTTTTATGCCGTAGGAATAAGTGTGATTATCTCTGCCAACGATGTTAGGGTTTTTATCGCGGTTTTTATTATTTTAAACTTTGATGCTTATTTTGGGAATAAACTATTATTTAACTATTTCTGTGTATTATAGCCTTTCAAAGTGTGAATTTTGCTCTCTTTATTTAAGCCGAACATTTTCCTTTTACAATTTGTTCTAGTTTTATTCGAGGCTGTCAAAATAAAGATGGATAAAAAGTCAATGTGAACAATTTTGTTGCATGAGTTTAAAGTGGGGCGTTGAGCCGCAGAAATTGCTCGAAAAATCAACCAAGTATTTGTCCAGGGAACAGACAACGAACGTACTGCTCAACATTGGTTCCAAAATTTTCGAAACTGAGACGAGAGCTTTAAAGATATGGACGTGCTTCTATGATTGACGAAATCAATTACTGGGACAGGTCGACGGGAAACAACTCGATGGGTTGCAGAGGAACTAAACGTTGACCATCCAGCAGTTGTTTATCATTAGCACCAGATTGGAAAAGCGAAAAACCTCAACATGAAAAGCAAAAAGGATTACATGTGGAGCGATTGACCCAACAGAAACTGGACGAACTAGGCAACGAAACTCTACCTTATCTAACTTATTCACTAGACCTCTTTCCGACCAACTAACACTTTTTCAAGTATTTCAACCACTTACTGTTAGTAAAGTGTTCAACAACCAAGCAGCAGCTCAAAATGCCTTTGAAAAGTTCATTGGCTCCGGAATCCTAGAATACATTGCTTCCGGAATGAATGGACTTGTCTTTTAATTGACAAAATGAGTAGATTCTAAAGGTTCTTACTTTCATCTTCAGCTATTCTACTTTAAAGTTGATGGTGAAGAACTGCCATAACTTTTACACGAACCATAAGGAAGTATGTATTCAATCGTGTCTGCCTGTTTTTCCGCGTAATATATCGAAAGGTTCTCTCTTGTCCGTATCGTTTTCTATGAAAATAAAGGATTTGATGATATAAATTCCCCTAAAATCTTTAATCACATTGAAATCTCACAAAACATACCAAGTGAATTGAGAAAAGAGGAGAATGGGCCATTAGTAACCTATAGATTAAGACCAAAAATATGAAATGAAATTTCTAATCATGAACAAACAGTAGAAACTCTAACTATGATTAAAGATGTCGAAATTAAAATTGCAAAATGTGAATGCCAGACCTTGCAATTGAGTGATAGACATCTTGATCACATATCGATAGGTAAACTAAAGATTGTGAAAAAAAGTTAAGAAACATCCAGATTATTGAGAACCAAAGTGTTTAAATCATAGCTAATGTTTGAATGAGATTTAAAAAGCATTAAATATCTTTTTTTCATTTATGTCAAATAAATATCAATAAAATCAGCGTTCGACTGATAGAAAGGAAAAGTACATGGATTTGCAATTAAAAAAACTCGTATTATGAGAAATGTTAAGACTTAAAAAAGTTGAAAATATACAAGATACCAATCATGTAATTGGATACGTAAAATTCATAAAAATCAAATAGGTTCTTGCTTTATTGTAGTAGCTAGAGTTTGTTGCACTAAACCTCTTAGTGAAGCTGTTTCTAAAGTTTTTCAATTAAATACACAACCGAATACAGAAATTCCATAAAAAGTAAATTCTATACGAATTTAAGTCTATTTCGGGTGGTAAATAATTCTATGCCCGCAAAAGAAGAAATTGGATATTATGAATACCCGTACAGGAGCTAAATGCATCTCAACCTCCAATCTTATTACTCTTTGCACGAATATTCCTCATGAAAATCTTATTAGAGAATGAAATAGAATAATGAACCTGGCATTTGCAGGAAAATTGGGTTACAAACTCTAAAGCTTTCTGGGGTGAATTTCAAAAAAGCAAGACTTACTTAACCTGCTCTACTCTGAAGATAATTGTTAGTCATTTTATTGGGGAATGTTACTTTAAAATGGGTCTCCCTATGGGCATTGATCCTACGCCCTACTGTGCAAATTCATATTTACAGAGACATGAATATATGTTCATGCCATCTTTAATCAGAACTAATATAAAGCAAGCGCCTTCATTTTTAGGTGGCACGCGTTTTATTGACGACTTATATTCTCTTAATGATGGAGAAGACTTTGGAATATCGTGTAGTAACATATGCCCTAAGGATCTTATATTAAAGTGTGAACAGAACAGAATGCAAGGAATGTTCCTAGATATTGAAATCGAGGATTGAATGTTTGTCTATAAACTGTTTAATAAACGAGACTCATTTCCGTCTCATATCGTACGTATGCCTCTTAGAAGAAGCAGTACTCCAAATTATATATTTTACGGAACTATATTATCTGAATATTCGAGATTTATTGATTTTATACCGAAGATTGTTTCTTTAGTTGGAAGAATTGTCAAAGAGGCAAAATTAGAGAGATTTTTCGACAATTTGATATCCTTGACATCCTGACTCCTTTAAACCTGATCAGTTTGACCATAATGGAATAATAACGGAAATTAAATAACATGAGAGTATGAAGAAAGAACAAATGAATAATGTACATCAAATGAGATAAATTTGCATGCTAGACAAATCAGGTAACCAAAATAGATGGATTCAGTTTTTGTTTGAGTGAAATATTGTGTTAAATGGCTCTAGAGAGAAACGGAAACACATTTGGCTTTGGTCTATTTGTCTGACAGGTAGTCGGGACTGAACATGGAATGCCAAGTAAGAAATTGTTTAAGCATATAAATGGGATAGGCCATCGATATGATACTACCTGCTAGAAAGTGGTTCCGTTTCATTTCAACCATGTATTTGAAGATATTCTATTTGAAAATTAAAAGAAAAAAAACGAATTGATGTAAGCGAGACGGTATTCAACGTGGAAAAATTAACAAACCTTTTTTTTAATGTTTAAAGCTGTAACGTCTTCTAGACGATATATATATATATATATATATATATATATATATATATATATATATATATATATATATAAATTGGCAAGTGATGTAATTCACATTCCGGTATGTCAGTAGAGCGGTGGAGATCTCAACTAGAAATACTAGTGTATCTGAAAATATTGATAGTACATTGATTTAGTGTTTGGCTTTTTTTGCTCTTGTTTTGTTTTTTTTGGTTTGTTTTTGGTCTTTTTTTTCAAAACAAGACGATTTTACTTATCAGACAATCTTGAGGTTTGATTTTGTAAAGACTCCTTTGGGGAAATCTACACAAATGCAGGTAGAAATTGATTAGTAATGTTATTCGTTCCAAAATCTACCATACTGCTCAAAACTGTATTCCTCAAGGTCTTTATTGTATCAAAATATTACTTAACGTCCGTTCCTTTTTATAAATGAATCACCGTAGCCTGTGCATGTACCAGAACTAACCATCTAAGAAATTATATAAAATTATCTCACAAAAATAGATCTTAAACTAAGATTATCTAAAATAATCATCTAAAACTATCTAAATGAATTGAAACCGGCGCAAAAGACAAAAGAAAATCTGTTTTTAGATGGTACCTAATGGTGTGTTCATGCAATTGTTTAAGATTGTGTCTCCAAAATGTTACTAAGAGCACCCAGACACACACACAAAGACACACGGACCCTCAAAAATAATCTCTAGATCACTTGGCTCGTTGGTTGGACGGGTCATTCGTAGGGTTACGGTGATTCAGTTTGTTGAAAAAGTTACTTTTTTTTACAATAATTTAAATTTGAAATATTACGTTTTAGTTTTTAAAAAATCGTCCTGATTGCAATTTCTGACATCTAGGCGCAACTAAAAAAACATAGAAATTTAAATCAAAGGGCTTAATTCATTTTAATAAATACATTCATACAAAAAATATACTTTTTATAATTTCTTCATTCATTATATATACAAGACAAATTTGCAGGAACCATCTCCAGTTGGATAAGAAGTTGGAATAGAGATTGATCCTACATAGCCTGGACTTACAAGCCTCATTGATGCAGGGTCAAATTCTAGTCCCAAGATATTTGGAGAAGCTAAAAAAAATTATATACGAAAGCAATTTTCTCCATCCGGAGATAATTTAAAAGTTTCCAGCTTTCAAAGATTTTACTAATGGAATGATAATTCTCTCTTGTAGATATTATCTCATTTCATTAAGTAATTAGTCGTAATTAGTCGATTTTAGATTCATTATCATCTCAAAAGTTGGTCGCTGCTTTTAGATGTTGGTAAATATTGTTACGGCACAATGCCAAATTATTGAAAACTATTTATTGCCGGTTGCTTTGCTAATGATATGAATAAAGCTGTGTACTGTGTCAGTATGTTTACGCAGTAATTTGAGATCTGAACGCAAGATATTGTCAATTACAATTCTTGTATTCATTTTAGGAAGAAAAAAAGAAAAAAAAAAACAAATTGACCCGTCAGCAACAGTTTTGATAAAAAGGTGAAGAAAATTTCCCCATAGATATCGTTGTTCTGTGCCCCGGGAATTACTTTTAGGTAATTGTTGAATATTATGTCCTTCAAATTCCTGCTATTTGCAGCTTTAAAAATTAGTTTCGAGTGAATCAGAAATCAACTTTGCCAGATTTGACCGATTTCGATTTCGATTTTTGTTAACTTTGGCGCTATCTTGAAAAAAAGCTCAGGCAATCAAGCCTTAAACACTCGAGGATCTAAAGAATCATATTCGACATAGTAAGGTTGGTTGGTCATTCAATAGAAACTGTCACGTGACCAACATCTTTTGGCAACATGTGTTGGTGGTGATCAATTTAAAAAGTCTGAATCTAAAAAATTAAAAAAACAAGCGTGGGTGCAACCAAGCACAAACTAAGGGACCAATTTAGCATAAACTTACATTGCAAATAGAGCCTCCACAAAAGAAACGATTGGGTGTGGTATTGGGGAAAAAAAAGTTTTTTCTAGACATAATAAGGAGTAAAAGTGCAAATGTTCAGTCCTTTATCACCCCTGCGCAGCCTGTGTGCATAATTCAGCCAGCCAGTCAGCCAAACCTGTTTCAAAATTGAAGGAAACTATGTTTTGATAGCAGTTTTGACTGACAGTTTATGCAAGAACATTGGAGCCAGATGCGTCTCGAGCAACAAATGACCGTTGCCTAAAAAGGGTTGAACTCTGCGAGCGAAGTCTAAAAATGAATGCATCAAATGGGAAAACTTCAGTTCTTTATTGAAAGGGTTATTAAATTTCATTTTTTTAAACGACGTTTCCGTCATCCTATAAGGGATTAAAATATGGAAATTATCTAAACGGGCTGAGAACCAACTTACAATCATGCAGAGGACTTTGGAAAGAGCAAGGCCAGGGGCAACACTAAGAGATAGAGAAAGATCAACATTGACCAGGGGAAAGGGCTAGAGTGAAAGATATTATGCAAATAACTAAGCAACAAAGATGGATAGACTAGGTTTGCATGTAAGACTTGGCTGAGGTTAACACTATTGCAGGTTGTCATCGAAGGAGATGGGAAAGGCCTTTGTCCAGCGGTGGACTTATAATGGATGATGATGATGATGATGATATAGGTGTATCAGATGAATTGTCAACTATTAATTTATGACTAGGGTTTTGTTGTTTTTCCCCATCTTGAAAGATCTGCAAAATGTAATTACTTAAGATGGAAATTGGCAGAAAAAACTCGAAATTCGTCCTTTGACCTCTACCTCGGTTCCCGCCAAAATATCCATCAGAATTTACTTTTGTCTTTGTTGTCTGTTTGCGACAATTTCTTGAATTCTTCCCAATTAAATAATCCCGTCGTCAGTACCATGATCGTAATTATCTAATTTGTTTCTGAGTCGCAATTTCGCTAATAAGGAAGAAAGATTTCGCTTCCTTTCACATAAGTAGCTTTACATGGGGCATTCTTATCTTTTCTCGCGATAATCGTAAATAATAGAAAAAACATATTTTTAATTTTTTTCATTATGTCACATCTTCGTTTCTTGAAGTCTCGTATATATATATATATATATATATATATATATATAGTGAAAATCTTTATTGGAATTACACGGATAGGGTGAATAGGTATCTATTCACAGACGTTTCGTTGTAAGTAACCCAACAATTTCAGAGAGTTGGAAAAAATATATATGAATACAGAAAAGTTTGCCGAAAATAGCGCAATCACATTCGTCATGGAAGTACTTGATATAACGGAGGATGACGATGATGATGCATTCAGAGACGGGAAGAGGCTAATTTTCTCTCTACGTATATTGATATATGCTGAGGGGGAGGAGCTGTATATCATTCTATGATAAGCATCTTATCTTGTCGACCATAATGTTGTGAGTTCGACAGGGAAGATCATTTCAAATAAGAGTTTCTGTATGATATGACACTATTTATAATCATTCTGTCGGATCATATACATCCTTTTTTTAATGCACGACTGTCACTTTAAAGGAAACGATACGCCGAGAATAAACGAATTATACAGTTATTTGGGCCCTTGCATTACGGGCGGTTGCTTAGCTCAATAGTAAGGCCACCCTATCGGTCGCAGGTTCGATTCCTGTAGCAGACCCATTTTCTTTAATTGTTTATTCGATTTACGTTGTCTTGGCCAAGTGATATATTAACTGTATAACAACGGGATATCATTTCAAATAAGTTTCTATGTAATAATGCGATATATATATAGTACACCTTTTGAACTTCTTGATTTTTATCAGTGTTAAAACTGAAAATCTATCTTCGCACAAATATATTGTCAGCAATGGAAGTAGAGTCTGTTTGCAACGCAAAGACTTGAAACACTTTTAACACTTTGAAGATTCAAACACTGACTTAAGAGTCAAGTTGTTCTCATCATCATCATCATCATCATTCTTTTAGCGTCCGTCGTTGGACATAGACCTTCCCCAGGATTTGCCACATTTCCCTATCATGGGCGTCGCGGAGCCAGTACTTACTGAATCTGTCTAGCTCGTCTCTCCATCTAATACTTTGCCGGCCTCGATTGCGCATGTGGTCTCAGGGGATCCATGTCGTGAGTCGCAATGTCCATCGATTGTCTGCCATTCTTGCAACATGGCCAGCCCACCGCCATTTGAGATTTTTAATGGATTCTATGATGTCCCTGACTCTTGTCTTTTCTCAGATGTACTGTGCTGTCTTGTAGTCTCTCCATGTGAGGCCTAGCATTATTCTCTCATGTGCACGTTGCATGGTTCTCAATTTGCAGGTCTGTCTCTTGGTTAAGTTCCATGTTTCAGCTCCATAAGTAACTATTGGGAGGATGCATTGGTTATACACCCTTCTCTTTAGGATCAATGGGATCTTCTTATTTTTGAAGGTTGAGCTTGCTCTGCCAAAGGCTTGCCATCCTAGTGTGATTCTTCGCTTGATTTCTTCTTCTTTTGAGGGTCTCATGGAGATTCGTTTTCCTAGGTAGATGTAGTGGTCTACTTAATCTAGTTGTGTGTCCTTGATTTTGATCTTAGTGTTTTTATCCCTGATGTGGTTGTTGCACATGATCTTCGTCTTGCTGAAGTTCATGTGTAGGCTGACTTTCTTGCTCTCTTCATTTAATTCATCTATTATTAGTTGGAGGTCGTGTAGGTTCTCTGCGAAAAGGGCTATGTCGTCTGCAAATCTGAGGTTGCTCAGATACTCGCCGTCTATTTTAATTCCTTTATTGTACCGGTCTAGTCTTCTGAAGATCATCTCGATGCAGGCAATGAAGAGTGAAAAGCTGGTATCACCTTGTCTTACTCCTTTCTGGAGCTGAAAGGGGTCCGAGTCCTTAAGTAACCTGATAAAGGAGCTGCCGTGATTGTATATATGTCTCAACACTTCAACATATACTGGATCTACACCTTGCCGACTGATGGCCTCCATGACCTTCGGGATTTCTACCGAGTCGAACGCCTTTTTGAAGTCGATAAATGCCACGGCAAGTGGTAGTTTATACTCAGCTGCTTTTTCTTTCAGCTGATTTATCGAGTGCAGCTGGTCCATGGTCGAGTAGCTTCTTCTAAAACCAGCCTGTTCACGTGGCTGGTTTTCATTGAATGTTTTTGTGATTAGGTTGGCGATGATCTTAGTGAAAAGTTTATATACACAGTTGAGAAGGCTTATAGGCCTATAGTTGTTGAGGTCTTTCGGGTTTCCTTTTTTATATAAAAGCATTATGATAGCAGTGTTCCAATCGTCTGGGACTTTACTGTGTTTCAGACACAAGTTGAAGAGGACGGCCAGTTTCCTAGTGATGATTTTACCCGCTTTTCGGAGTAGGTCGATGGTGATGTTGTCTGGTCCAGGGGCAGTTATTTTCTTCCTCTGTTTAATGGCTTCTTTCACCTCCCATGGGGTTACTTTTGGGAAGTCCTCGAGTTGATTGCTTACGTCCTGCGTATCTCGCTCATTGTTTTGTAGTCCTTGGATGAATAAAGTTTTTGGTAGAATTCTTTGGCACGTTCGACAATCCTGTCTCTGTCTGTTGTTAGGCTTCAATTTTCTACGAGTATGCTAGTTATTTGCCTTCGTCCCGAGTTGAGGAGTTTTCAATGAAGTCCTCCTCTAAAGAATCGGGAACAGACTCAGTAATGGTTGTGAATGTTGACACAATCCACTCGTACTTAGTGTTCGCAGTCCCGTCACAAAACGACTTCGAGAATTTGAAGATCTGTTGCTGTAAATTGGTATCTCCCTTTCAAGTCTCATCAATAAATTCTTTTAAGGTGGGGAAAACCTCTCTCTAATTTTGCCTTCCACGGCGGAATTATTAAAAATAGAAAGCTGTCAGCGTCTTTAGTGCAGACGAATACTTCGGAAAATAACTTTACTTTACACCATTCATGATTTGGGCAGCTGTTCTCACTAGAAAACATTCTCATGATTCATTCAGTATTTCCCAGCTCCCCTAGATATCATTTCACCCCTGAACCTCTTAAGCACAATGGACTAGAGCACCTGTACCGGTATTTCTCATATGTTTGTTACTTTAATTTTCTCTTTCTGTTTTGGCCTCAATTCGATTCTGGCTTTGCTTTCTTCTATTTCTAAATACCTCTCTTCATAAATGACGGAAGCAACATTTCCCACAAATTGCCAAAGGCACAAAAAGAAACCCATTTGAATTAAAGGGTCAGACAAAAGAGGATTTCTCCACCGGGCAAACCCAAGACTGCAGATTCAAATAATTGAAATTTAACCAGCGAAAACGGTGGTCATTTTTTTTCCACCAGCAGGTTTTATGCGTAAGTTCACACTTCAGAGAATTAAAACAAACCGTATTTTTAGATGCAAAAAAAAAATGTAAATTCGAAACCAGAAAGTATTTAGAGGACACATACAGTGTTGAACAAAAAAGAATTTTATCCAGGAAAAATCTAGACATATAATCAACCATTTTGACCCCACCACCCTGAACGTTTCTATCCTTTTTTTTTTCATGAGTGTATATCTTTGTTTTGGAAGTTTCGTTTGTTTTGGAGGTTTTGTTTGTTTTGGGGGTTTTGGAGGTTTTGTTTGTTTTGGAAGTTCCGTTTGTGTTGGAGGTTTTGTTTGTATTAGAGGTTTTGTTTGTTTTGGAGGTTTTGTTTGTTCTGGAGGTTTTGTTTGTTTTGGAGGTTTTGTTTGTTTTGGAGGTTTTGTTTTGGAGAAACGAAACTTCCAAAACAAACAAAACCTTCAAAACAAACCTTTTTTTGTTTTGGAGGTTTTGTTTGTTTTGTTTGTTTTGTTTGTTTTGAAGGTTTTGGGGGTTTTGTTTGTATGCTGGCGAGATGGTTTATGTGTTTGCCTGTGTTTGGGTTTGTTTTTCTCCTTTTGGGGATTTTTTGAAGGGTTTCCTAATAATATCTAGATACTGGAGAATATCGATGTTTTCAACTCCATTTCTGATGTTTTCCTTTGGGAAACGCCGATGATGTCATAAATAGAATTTTTTTCTAACCATATTCATTCTTTGATTAATTTTTCACACGACATCACACTTGCAGACGTTGGTTGTTCAATTATTGACTACGAAAGCAAGTTTTCTATTTTCTTGTTATAGACCGGGGTCTGGTGGAGGGAAGTACTACTTTAGGCCGGAAAAATTGGGGTTAGCATTTCCAGACAAGTTTCTGCTGAGAAGTTTGGGGATGTTTATACACTAGCTGGATTTCTTCTACCCTTGTTTTGTTTTCTTTCAAATTTTCAGTGATAAAGAATAAGGAATTTCAGTTCTAGCCTTGCTGATTTCATCAGGTAGGGGAGAGAGAAAGGGGGAGAGATTGAGGGAGAGAGGGTGAGGAGGAGAGAGAAAGAAAGAGAGAGAAGATAGGAAAACGGGGAGAGATCTTTATCCATGGAATCTAGAGTTAAAATTCTAGCAAAATATAGTAAATATAATTTGAAATAAAAAAATTAAGATCAAATACTGCTTATCTGTGATCAGTTGACTGACATTCACAGTTCGAAGTTTTTTTAAATTCTACCATTGAAACACTAAGATCAAAATCGAAGACACAGAACTGGAGAAAGAAGATCACTAAATCTAAGACAACGAATCTCCATGAGACTCTCAAAAGAAGAAGAAATCAAGCGAAGAATCACACTGGGATAGCAAGCCTTTGGCAGAGCGAGCTCAACCTTCAAAAACAAGACGATCCCATTAATCCTAAAAAGAAGGGTTTACAACCAATGCATCCTCCCAACAGTCAACAAGAATTATGCTGGGCCTAACATGGAGAGACCACAAGACAACACAGTACATCCGGAAGAGGACAGGAGTCAGTGATATCATAGAATCTATTAGAAATCTCAGATGGCAGTGGGCTGGCCATGTTGCAAGTATGGTTGACAACCGATGGACATTGCGACTCACGACATGGATCCCCAGAAATCACATGCGCAACCGAGGCCGGCAGGGTATTGGATGGAGAGACGAGCTAGACAAATCCAGGAAGTACCGGCTCCGCGACGCCCATGATAGAGAAATGTGGCGAATCTTGGGGAAGTTCTATGTCCAACGACGGGCGTTGAAAAACTGATTATGACGATCTTGATGATGATGATGATGGTGATGATGATGATGATGATGATGATGATGATGATGATGATATGTGGATATTTGATAATGTGATAGTAAATGGGGATCTACGAGTGCGTTTGTCAAGGGTAATTTATCCCAGATATACCATACTATAAGTTAAAATAGTCTGGGGCACCTGCTATTCCCAGGACTATATACATAGGGTGCAAAAAATGTTCTTTAGGATTTCCTCTTTTACAAAAAGATGTTCCCAGGAAATAGATTAGGCCAAAATCAACTCATTTGTATAAAACAAAATAGCCGCCACCGGCAAATTCCAGAATCTCATATATTGTCTTCTAATTGACATATCTGAGTCCTTCAAAAGACTAAGTCAGGGTTTCCAGACGTGAGTAATACAGAAATACACTTGGTAAAAGTGATTTTTTATTCCTTCAACTCGTATTTGTTGGGCAAAAAAGTTACAACGAAAAACATGATTGCTAAGCTTTCCAAGGTCATATCGTTCAAATGAAAGGACATTACAATGGTCAGTCGATGAATTTAGCGATGAAAGCGACTGAATACTCTGTGGCCGAAGCGGGACCGACATAATACCAGTACTGGACGCAATCATCATCATCATCATTTTATCGTCCGGCATTGGACATTGACCTTCCCAAGGATTCGCCACAATTCTCTATCATGGGTGTTACAGAACCAATATTTCCTGAATCTGTCTAGTTCATCTCTCCGTCTCCCGATTTTCACCTATGGAGTTTGAAGATGGAACTTCATCAGAAAACAAACTTGCAAACTGAGAAGGATGCAAGAATATATATATATATATATATATATATATATATATATATATATATATATATATATTGGCTGAAATGCCTGGGGTTGCCCTAGGTAAAAACTCTCCAAATCTGACAACTTTGGAGAACAAATAATATTTTATAGAGAAATCATAAAAACTCCAGGCTGGCATGTGTACTGCCTCTATATTATTATTAAAGATCAGTTTTTCTGAAAGCTGAGAATCCATTTTGGCGTTAGTAGTTCGCACGTCAAATCAGATTATCGTATTTAAATCTAAATTGTGCTCATATTTAATGTTCGCGTTTTGGTTTGAATTAAGGTTATATTTCATTGTCAGTTTAGGGTTAGATTTCTTAAAACATTCTCCCAAACTGGCATAAGTACCAAGAGAAAGAGACATTCACGTCATTTATGTTGAATAAAAAATAAAGGTGCACTGCAGCATTATAGCAACATTATAAATATAAACCCTCTAATAAAACCTTCGAGAATTTCTTTCCTCAAAATTGAAAGATATCCGGAAGATTTGATTGTCTAATGCATTGAAAGCACATGAAATTAAAAGTAAAGAAAAGAAAATCTTCTCCATCTGGTTTGGACTCAGTCTGTCGATGTATTAACCACATTTCTAAACATTGGTGCATTTTGGCTCTCACTGTTTTTTGTTTTTGTTTTTGTTTTGTTTTTCTGATTAGTTTTTTTTATGTGAGCAAGAACGCAACACCAAAGAAATCGACGATTTAATTTTCGTAAAATTCAACCTTAAAATGTGTGTTGAAGGTAAATTCTGATCTGCTGATTTCGGATATGCCTTTGTTTCTCCTTTGAGATTGTCGACGGTTGAGCCAGCCACACATTCCAAGGCAGCCAGCACGCAACCCCGGGAAAACTGGTATGAGAACTGTTAGAAAGAGAAACTCACATCCACGGTCACCAACGTCGAAAGGAAAGCAAAGATGCAGTTTAGTTTTGTAGCCAAATTGTGAATAGAACACCGTCTCGTAAAACTTTTGAATATTTCCTTTTGCAAACCTTTCAAATTCAAAATTTGAAGGTCTAATACATTGAAAGCTCATAAAACTGAAAAGAAAAATAGGACTTTATGTAATATAGAAACAGCGATAATTGGATCGACACTGAAAGTCACATCCACAGTTTCCACGCTCGTTAATTGGTTCAAATATTTTTTTTGAAAACAACCCCGGATGATGCTGATTCAAAACATACATATAGTTAGATTTTATTCATCCTACCCAAAAAGGTTTTGAGTAAATTCTAATCAAAAAGAACACAGAGAAAAATATTTTTCAACAGATTTGTTTTCTGGCAGTGCAATCGCTGACCACATAGATATTGTTTAATTTGGGGGGAGGGCAGGGGGCGGGGGTTGCAAAATTCGACTCAAAGCTGAATGCTATAAATAATTATAGAGCTGCTGATTCCAGGTATGTCTCTGTTTCTATCTTGTTATACCATCTTAGGGGGGGCCTTCACGCGCACATTCGCATACTTCATCATATAGATAGACATACCCAAAATTACATCAGCACTGAGCGGAAAACTATAACCAGCTCGAGTTCGGAATCGGTCCGCCAATTCTGTATTCCATAGTTCTAACCAGACGACTATTGAATCTCCCTGGCTTTGTACCTTTACAAGAGTATTGAATCTCCTCATCTGTGAATAGCTCGACAGACTCGTTTTTCGGGGTGCGAACGGAGAACCCATAAATATCGATTTTTCTTAGCAATTCGGCCTAAAGATGTGTGCTGTAGGTAATTTAAGACTTTTATTTAATTGATTCCGAACATGCATTTGTTCCTGTAGTGTGATGCATAGTTGTCGATACCGCTCAATTGTTTATACTTTCAAACTATTTGACCTCCAAACCTCATGGAAATTTGTCAGTTTTGATGAAATAATGTTTTCTGTTTTTTAGAATTGGTCTTTACAGTAATGACTTCGGTACTTGCTATGGGGTCTACGTTGGCGCTACCAGAAAACACTTACGCACACACATATTTTTTTCTGGTGGGAAGTAATTAACAGTTTCAAAGTCATGGCGGTCGGAACCTCAAGTTCTCCAACGAAAATAGTTTTTACTTTTCCTTTCAATTTCAAAGGCTTTTCATCAAATGAAAGATGAAAATGAATACTGCGGATGGTGCTGCTTCAAAATATACATATAGTTTGACTTTGGGGTGCTATAGGTAATTGAAAACCTACTTTATTTCATTTTTTCAGTTGGTGGGCCACATAGTTGAATCACTAGAGCCCCACAAATGGCTCGCCCGACTATCCAGCCTAGTCGGCTACAGATTCTTCCATCTTCACTCGTCTGTGAGTGTGTGTCTGTGGGTGTGTCTCTAGGCACACCTGGTCACATTTGGGGGTCAACAACCTAGAAAATTTCTATGAGTACACCACTAGGCATTCTCTGAAAACACAGGTGTTTTTGCAGATAATTTTAGATAAAAGATCTATATTTGTAGATGATTTTAGATAACTTTTTAAATGGTCGGTTCAGGCGTGGGTTATGACGATTCATTGATGTGCAGTACGGATATTTTCAGTATATTTCTCATTGTGCCTTCAAATGTTGAAAACCACCGGCGTAGAACCTGGAGAAGCGATTGATTTTCTACTTTTGACATCTGGATTTGAACAAGTCTTGTCAAAAATGGCAACGAGAAATTCATGCGATGTGGCATTCGAAATGGAAATGTTTTAAAATACATAACATTTTCAAGCAGGAAAAGAAGGCCAGAGGATATAGCAGCCGAAACGTGATGGAAAGAAATTCATAAAAACTTGCACGCAAGGAAGACCAGAGCCTCTAACTTTATTTGTATTCAAATCTCATATTTTCCCCATCACGACACAACAGCCTTTATTACCTATGACCCTTAGAGCATAGAAGCTGCAACGTCATAATGAGAAAAATTATAACATATGCAAGCAGGAAAGGAAGGCCAGAGGATATAGCGGCCAAAACGTGATGAAAAGAAATTCATAAAACTTGCACGCAAGGGAGACTAGAGCCTCTAACTTTATTTATATGCAAATGATATATTTTTCCCATCACAACGCGGCAGGTATCACCAGAATCCAGATAGTGTAAAAGCTGTAATGTCATAATGAGAAAATTATAACATTTGTAAGCCAAGAAGGTCAAAGGGCATGGGAAGCAATGTTTTAATATCTCATACGAATAGATTTGTGCTAAATTGTGTAAATTTCGTTTCCCGGAGGATTAAGGTTGCTTTAATGTCTCGATCAAATACCATTAATACATCTTTCACCGACAAAACTCTCAGAGAGTACGTACGTCTACCAACGCGATTGTCAGGGTAAATAGTTTTGCATTGACCCCTCCCCCCACAACCCCACCAACTAATCACTTATTCTGCAGTCTATTACACCTACACTTCCCAAAAAAATCGATTAAAAATCATTGAGAACTTTTAGAAATATTGTGGACAAATATGAACATCTGGCGATATTACGTGAGTTGGATATTCAACTACGACGTAGGAGAGGTAATTGAGCACCGATCCGCCCCATCTGTTAATAATTCCTTCAGTAAAATTAATTGAGAACTTTCGGAGATATATTGTGGAGAGTCATGGGTGTATGCATAAGAGTACGGAGGAAAACAGAAAATATATGTTGAACTCTGGATCCGCCCCAAAATCTAACCGCTTAGCTCGTTGTTGCACCCCATTCACAAATAGTCATTTGAATTCTTTGTGAATTTTGGTGATATCATGTGAACAAACTTGAACTTTCAGCGATATCATGTGGACTCGGCATATCACTACGACGTAGAAGAATTAGTTATCCATGGATCCGCCCCCAAACTGAATCACTTCTTTCGTGAAATTCATTGAGAACTTTTCCAGATATCACGTGGACAGATGGAAAGACGAATGACGGACAGAATGACAGAAAGACGCAACCGAATATTTATACCTCCCCAATATCGTTACCTGAGTAAATCAATCGTTTTATCTTTTTTGCTCTTGCCTTACATCTCAATATCATGGATACCGCAGACGACTTCAAATAGTTTTATTATTTAACCATCCTAATACCAGTCAAAAATGGCTGGATCATTCAAGCATGGATAAATTATGGAGTTGACTTTGTTTTCCTACCACAACAAGAACAATCCTCACTCATCAAATTTCGGGGAGTAAAAATTAACATTCCTTGTTCTAATTTGAAATCAAGACCAACCAATTGGCCGGCTGGTGGCTTACCAACTGAGCTAGACTGTCAAGTCTAACATGCCTACCCAAATGTATTTTACAGATATGGGAGGGCTTATTCTAATATAATACATTCATTCTGAGAAATACGTTTTTTTATTTATCATATATACAATTAAAAAAAACTCACAGAAATCATTTTCATTGGGAACAAAAGTAGAAGTGAAGCAGACAGGCGTTTATTTTAGAATAAATCTATTAATTTCATAATCCTTTGAAGATAACATTCTTTATAAAGAAATGTTATTCAAATAGTTTAGGTCAGATTCTTTGTTCTACTCAGAATTACCTATATTTATACACACACACACACACACACACACACATATATATACATATATATATATAGAGAGAGAGAGAGAGATAGATAGAGAGAGAGAGAGAGTAGGTTGTGGATTCGCTACACAAACTAGCTCATGTTTCAGCCCTCTCTGGGCCTCTTCAGGCGAATCCAATACATTTAAGAAGTGGCTTTATATCATTGATATATTATTATATTATGTTATACTGCTAGCCTGATTTGTACCACATATACTATATATATATATATATATATATATATATATATATATATATATATATATATATATATATATATATATATATATATATATACACACTCTTATAAGTTATCCATACATAAATGATTCTGTCTATTCTTTAATTCAATAATTTCAAATGGTTTGTGAACAAGATATTACAGCCAACAAAAATTTTCCTGAACTCAAATTTTCAACTGGATCAAGTGATAGCAAAATGTATTTTACCATTCGGACAGATCTTTTCTTTTCTTTTAATTTCCCACCTTCCATTCTTTTCCTCTCTCCAGTTAGCCACTGATTTAAACTGTTCTTTTTCCATCAACACGGTCGCCCCTGACACACCCAATGCATACAAGTTTGCGTATTATGTAGGTCAGGAGCGACTGCACCAGTAGGAAGGGGACAATACACATCAGTAGCCAGCTGGAGAGGCAGAACAGAACATCCCACAACGGTGGGCAGACATGAAACTGACGTAAATCATCCTCTCCTAATTTCATTCTCCCGTTTCCATCGTGACTCTCTGGTGAGAACAGACAAACATACCAACAAATTTTATGACACTGGTATTCATGTTTATTCATGGCGAATTATTTTTATAGATACGTTTATGTTTTTGTTTGTTTTTTTTATAAATGAGTAGTTTTTTTTTAACTAACCTAATTTTGTTGCTAGCCGGTGCTTATGGCTACAGTTGCATCGTATTTTTCATGTTTAATGCTGGCATTTGATAAACGAAATGAATTATAAGTCAATTTTCCCACCACCCATTACTTGTACAGGCTGTTCAAAAAAGTATGTAACTGTCTTCTTGATATTTGTATTTTAAAAATGTTCAATTTAAAAACTATCTTCCGAAGACACAAATTACAGAAACATCACAAGAATATGCTACTTTTTCAATGTAACGAAACATTTATATAATAAAACGAATACGAACCTATATCCAGGTCAAAGGTAATCACTTTCAACATTTACTGTAAAGTTGAAATGTATGCGGTACATGCATATTTGATAATCCTTGGACTAACGCAGTTTCTTGGATTTCTTGAATTACCATTTTGAATCGGCTATTTTGAGTGCGTAGAAGTGGTTAGAATTTTCCAAATATGGGTGAAGTTGAGCATTCCATTCCTAGGCAACAGTATACGCCTGGAAAGCTCCTACAACGACACAAAAGGTATAAATATACAACGCATTGTTGAGATATTAACGTTCACAAAAGACGTTATTCTCGATCTAAGGATTTAACGTTTTATTAACATTATTCTTTTTATTCAAAGATATCGTTCTTTATATTTAAATAGAAATATTTCATGCCAATGTTTTGTCAATTTACTGGACTTCTTCACGGGGAGCAACAGTTGTTTTGTATGTGCTGTATGAATTGTGGATAGTTTTTGGGTTTGTTTGTTTTTTTCCAAAAGACAAACAAATGATTATGTGATACACACATAATACGTACATGATAGCTACTGTGCACACACATATTCCGACAAGCAGTCCGTTACTTAAACACAAACCCTCTTATCAAATTACCACTTAAATAGAATTTGCCGACCGACCATAAACAGACCAACTACACATCGTTCTCTTTATTCAAATTTTCCATATAACAACATCTTTTCAATTTCTCCCGTATACATTCCTATCAACTTATAACAAAACCAACAACAAACCACACACAATTCAATTTTCTCTTCAAAATATGTGTTCTCTGATTTTTCGTTTCATTTGGCCGTCAAAAAGTTCAGTAAATGGACGAAACCTTGGAACAAAACTTCAATAATTCAAAACAAAGCTTCTAATATTGTCATTCATTGCTCTTATTGTTGGATAAACCACGCCAATATTTATTCATACACATACACACACACACACACACATACACACACACATACATATACATACACACACACATATATATATGTATTTACGAAATGGACATATTTGGTCCGACAGGATAACTTATAAATTGCGTTATATTATGCAGAAACTTCTTTGAAATGATCTCTCGTCGTTACTCGGTTAATAAATCACTCAATTTAGACAACATGAATAGAATAAACAATTAAAGAGAATGGGACTGCAGCAGAAATCAAACCTGCCACCGATAGGGTAGCCGCTTCAACGTATCGATGCTCTTACCATTGAGCTAAACAACCGCCGTTAATGCAAAGGCCAAGTAACTGCTTTCAACCTACATTCCAATCTTGTTTATTCACGGCCTTTTTCGTATCTCTCAACGCGACAGAATGTATCAAAGAATACTTTGTCTAAATTGACTGATTATTTCAAAGTTCCTACATAATATAACACAATTTATAATTCACTCTGTCGGACCAAATATGTCCATTTCTTAAAAGCATAACGCCGCGTTCAAAAGACGAAAAAAGACCGAGAATGAACGAGATGAGAATTCGGGTTGAAAGCAGTTATTTGGTCTATTTAGCCTTTTTTAGCTCAATGGTAAGAGCATCACTATGTTGAAGAGGCCTACCTGTCGGTGGCAGGTTCGATTCCTGCGACAACCCCATTTCTAAATGTTTATTCTATTTGAGTTGTCTAAATTGAGTGATATACTAACATTGTAACGACGGGAGATCATTTCAAGGAAGTTGCTGTATTACATGACGCGATTTAAAATTCACACACACACATATATACATATGCGTGTGTGTATTGATCAGTTATTTTCAAAATAATGGAATGCTTTCATCAGATTACCTCCCTTTTTTTCAAATCAAATCAAAAATAGACGTCTGCATTTGTCAATGGATTGCTGCATCTTTCTATAATTCGTGCCTTCGAAAAATGATTTTCATGTTTGAAATAGTTTGAATAAAAGTTGTCATGATGACGGTGGCGACCATTTTGAAACTCCCCGTATGTCAGAGACTCCGGTTGGATGTCTTTTCTAACTGTTGTGATTTCTGTATCGTTGTTTATTCTAAAAATATTTTCCTCAATTTCCCTGATGAAAAGCTTATCTTGGCTTCCGGAATATTTTATGTCATTTTTACAATCTAAAGTTTAGGATTATTTCGGATGTTTTTCCTGTCGTGGACTGAGATCTGCAGTCTTCAATTGAAATTCGTTTTGAAATTTTCATTGCAATATATATGATTTATGTTTAATTGAGAAGTATATATATATATATATATATATATATATATATATATATATATATATATATATATATATATATATTAGGGCCTGTGTTCGCGCTCTCAGAAAATAAATTTGTCGAAAATATTCATTATTTATATATTTTTTTCGAGTAAAACCCCATCAAAAACTATTAGAGTCAGATCTATGAAATCGAACTGTACTTATATTTTGATGCACCATGTGGGAGGATCAGTTGTTTGTTTTTGTTTTTCAAATAGGGAGGAGGGCAAAATTTGTTCTTTCAAAGTGACGGCGGTGCAGTAGCCGAGAATGCAAAGCCTAAGAAAATATATTTGGCGGACCGAGTTCAAATGTAGACCTTTTTTCCCACTCTCAGTGCTAATGTAATTTTGGTAGTATCAATCTACATTATAAAGTAGTAAAGTATGTATGCGTGTGTTCCAAGATGTCGAGAACTATGCATCACAGAACAGAAACAAAGGCATGTTTGAAATCAGCAGGTCTCAAATTACTTATAGTACATATCTTTTGGTCGAGTCTTGCAAAAAGGAAATGATTGTTCGTATGTGGTCTCCGTTTGTCCTCTCAGAACACAAGTCGTTTTTTTTTTTCTTCTTCTTCTTCTTCTTCTTCTTCTTCTTCTTCTTCTTCTTTTGTTTTGTTGTTTTTCATCTCAGATTTTCAGAAAAACTTTTTGAAGTTGAATCTATGAAATCAAATTCTGTATATTTTAAATCTGCATCGCCCAGGATGTTTTTTCATCATTCATTTGAACTTACTCACATTCGAGGGGGGTAGAGGGCAAAACTTTTTTTTTTTTCAATCTTCTTCAGAGCAGTAATTTGGGGGTTCAAAGACAGTTCAATAGCCGAATGGTGAGAGCCTCGGGAGATAGAAACAAACAGAAAAATCTTTTTCCTCTCAGTCCGAATGTAAATTTCAGTGTGTCTGCTATATCAGAAGAGTACCAACGTACGTGTGTGTGTGGGTGTGTGCATGTGTGCGTGTTCTCTAAGATGCTGAGAACTACACTAAAGTCCAAAACTTTAGGTCGAATTTTACGAAAAAATCTTTTTGCCGATTTCTATGGAGTGTACGTTCGTGCTCTCGGGAAACAAATCAGTCGAAAAATATTTTTCCTTTATGCTGTTTTTGATCTGGGATTGGCTCAAAATCTATCTGATTTAGATACATTAAATGAAACTCTCTCTCTCTCTCTCTCTCTCTATATATATATATATATATATATATATATATATACATATATATATATATATATATATATATATATATATATATATATATATATATATATATATATATATATATATATATAATCTGAATCAGCATCATCCGGTCATTGTTTCTCCTAACCTACTCACAAGCATGACTTCAATGATTTTTTTTTCTAACAGTAACTCTTAGCTCCTAAGTCATGGTGTTTCAGAATCCGAATGGTTAGAGCCTCGGAAAATAAGTGTGGCAGTTGAAACTCTAACAGGAAATGTTTGATTTGTTTTTAATTTCATAATCTTTCAAATTATTTAACTTTTGAACGTCACAGATATTTGTCAGTTTCGATAAAATAATTTCTTTCTGGTTTTAGGGGAGGTCCATTTGCAATGTAGTTATAATTCTAAACTAGACCTTCACTATAGACATATCCAGGATCAGCAACTCACAATTTGCCTAAAGTTCGTCGACCTCCAGGGGGTCTACGTTCGCGCTCTTAGTAAACAAATCTATCGAAAATATTTTCTCTTCGTGTTTTTTTGTTTTATTTTTTTTTCATCTAAAATTTTCTAAAAAAACTATTCGAGTCAAATCAACGAAATCAAAATATGTGTATATTTTGAATCAGCGTCATCTTATCATGTAATTCGACATTTCATATTCATAGCCAAGCAGATCACTATTTGCCTACAGCCTACATTTTAGGGTTGAATTTTACAAAAATACTTTCGGCGCTTTCTATGCGGTCAACGTACGAACTCTAAGAAAAACAAGTTCATACTCGTCTCCTGTTTTTTTCTTCAATTTTCTTTTCCTCAAAATGCTGACTGTTCAGTAGCCGTGTGGATAAATCCTCGGGAAATATAAATGGCTGACTGAGTTCAAACTTAGGACCAAGAAGGAATCTTTTCTTAATGTCAATGTAACTTTGAATGTGTCTATATAATGTAAAATACTACATTTTTTTTTCTTCAAGATTCATATGCTTTCAACTTATTAGACCTTCAAAACTTCTGGAAACTTGGTTGGCTTGAAAAAGGAAATATTTAAGGTTTTTTTATAAGAGGGGATCTTATTTATATTGTAGCAATAAGAAGGTATCCTGGTCTAGAGTTCAAATCGCAGTAGGGGGTTGTGGATTTCATATTCGGGTTTGTTCCTGTAACGGTAGGAAAACGAAGTCGACTCCAAACTTTCCACTGGAATTGGTCAATACGTTGGTGTAACTAAACGGTGCATTTGTTTCATTATTCTCGTCTCACTGGAAAGCTACTTCACGAAAAATAGGAACTCTCTGAACAAAATATTTTTGTGCTAGAGTTGTATTTCACAAGAATCGATGCTAACAATGGCGTTGTGGGTAAAGCTGGTATGAGGGTAGCTATTTGTTAGTTAAGGAAGGAAAACCATTTCCTGGCGGCGAATTAATTGAGGCTTGTACGATTACAGCAGCTGGATTAAGTTGTGTCCAGACATTATTCAAGAACAGGTTAGGTTAGTCACTCAATAGAAGCTGACACGTGACAAACGTCTTTTGGTTGCATACTGTGTTGGGGATGATCAATTTGAAAAAAATCGGGGAAAAAGGTGATTGATGAATTGATTATTCTGTCGGACAGTGATAATTCTCAAGAAAACGAGCATGAATGCTGCCGGGCATAAAAAGGGACCAATTCAGCATAAACTTACTTTTCAAATTGACCTCCCTTATTTTTGAGGGAATCTTTCAAAAAACAAAAAGTAACTTTTTTAGACATAATAGGAAGTAAATGTTTGAATTTTCAACGTTCTAGCTCCTTTGATGGGGCTTTGACACGTGACACATGCATGCATAGATAGATAGACAGCCAATTAGCCAGACCCACTTAGAAAATGGAAGAAACCTATGTTGACAATTTTGGTTGATGGTCTCTAATATCAGTTTCTCTGCGAAAACAATCTCTTGGGAAGTCATGGACGGAGGAGACCACACCCTGTGCCAATTAGAGAAGATCTCCAGTGGTTTTCTCTGTCTCTTCTTGAAACCACAGATGTGTCAGTCAATTCAATTTCGCTTTTGTTTGGTCTGGAAATTAGTACCAACATCAGTGAGTTGCATGCATAGAAGAAGCACTGATGAAGACATTTTCAAAGAGGTGAGGAAACCGTGGTTTTGATACGTCTGTCAAAATTATTGTACGCTACTAGGCTACCATACATTTTGTGGTTGGGCAAATCGTCATACATAACTTCTATTTCTTCCAGAAATGTACGAAACTAGCATTGATGAAATTTACGGTTGATACAACAGGTTCTATCACATATGACAGATGTAAATGTTATCTGCAAAGTACTTACAAATGAATGGTTTTTATATGTTTTAGATCCAATGCTAACATAAGTTTTGTAGACAAGACCAAGGAAACTTTTCCTACACTACACATTTTTCCGACCGTAAATGGTAATATACAATACTGTCAATAATATTGTGTACTTTTTTCAAAATTGACTTGTTTAATTTTTTAAACCGTATTTAAACCACAAAGATATAAGCAGCAATGTATGTTATCATGCATTTTGAATTCTGCATTCATTCAAGTAGAATTCCCACCATTGCTGACCCCAAGCGACCTCTGGTTGATCACCACAAAACTTAAACACATCCTACTTTAGGGTGACTATTTTATCTCAGGTGAACTAATATAAGCTTTTAAGATTTTTTTATATCCAACCGTATGTCCATTTTACCTCTTTGATTTAGAAAGTATCAAGTATATTACTATTTTTACAACTTCACAATCATTAAAGTTTTTCACGGTATGTGCAATAAATATCTCTCACCTTCTTTATCTTTTTAAATACAATGACTCTTTACTTATTCGAATCTTTTAGAGAGAGAAGTTGAGTAAGATCTGCTATCCTTAAAAGGGAATAAGATACAAGGATTAAAACATGACCTTTTCTCAGAGGGTCATTGTGAATTTCAATCATGAACCAACAGCTAACAGTAAATCCAGCGGCCATAAATAAATATATTAGAATGAACATATATTAGTTGAAAATCGAACCACACACAAGCATATTGTCGAGATAACTCTCAAAATTTAACCTGCTTTGCAGGAGTGTACATGGGGTTATGTCGAGTGTTTTTTGCGGTAAGATATCACAGACAGAAATTCGGTGAATTATAATTATTATCATCAGTCTTTTATGGTCTGTCGCCGAGCTAATACTTTCTGAACTTGTTTAGTTCGTCTCTCCATCTTGTATTCTGCCGGTCTCGGTTACGCATGTGATCTCTGGGGATCCATCATTTGGCTGCCATTCTTGCAACTCATTGCTATATTAGTTTCCTAATGGATTCGATATCTCAGACTCCTGTTTTTCCCTGATATACTGTGCTGTCTTGTGATCTCCCATGCGGTTATCTTATGTGCACGTTGCATGGTTCTCAGTTTGAGGGTTAGTCTCTTGGTTTGGATCCAATTAAAGAAAACTAAGCTTATTCAAGTCCAAAAGATTTTTCAATCCGAGGTTGGCAGTATGGATACGCGTGTCACATCCAAGAGTAGATGAGTTTGCGTCTGGAGCAATGTCCCCAAATTTTTTCAAACCATCTGCCCCTTTTGGGGGGCATATATTTCTGCTACGTTCCCAATAAGTCGTTCAAAAATGATTCATTGGAAATGGAATTATTTTTCCTTCAATAGAAGCATTCATTCGAACCAAATATATCATTCTACACAAATATCCAGAAGTAAGAAGACTTGGCTCGAGTTCTTTGCTCTTTACACCCTTGCCACTCTTGTCTTTCAACGCCCTCTATCGTCTTTGCCTTTCAGTACCCTCTTTAGTCTTCCAGCATCCATTTTGAGAATCATTACTCAAGAGGATTAATAACATTCCGAAAATAGATGAGTTTATCATATTACAAGGCGTTGGAAATTAATGCATCATAAACAATGGAAAGTGATAGAAAACGAGAAACACCGGAAGTTGAGTATTGACAGTCGACTCAGAGAAGGAAGGGCAGTGTTTAAAAACTCGGGGATTGATTGAGGTCCCCATGTTTTATTGCCCTCGTTTGAATTTCTAATATAAACGGAGCTCGACCGTGCCTAAATCAGTCGGCATCAGGTCGTCCTATTGGTTGAGGAGACGTTGTGTCAACCACCGGTTGCTGACGTGACTAACTCACGAAGCCGACCGGGGGAACGTTACAAGCCGGACATTGGCAATGCGATTGTAAAAAAAAAAGCAATGCTTCTCCCTATTGGAAGAACAAAATTACACCCTTCCATCATTTTTCTCGGAATGTAACAGGCAAAGATGATTTGTTATCAACATAATAAAATTATATCAGAAATAATTTTATTTTTCCTCCGATGAAACATTGTAAACCATAATGATTATTTCCTGACTAGTGTGAATAAAAGAAAAGATTAATTTATGTTATGGTTCACAATATTTCATCTGATGAAAATAGAAAAAATAGTTACTATGATTTTATCATTCAAATAATTTTAGTTGATATGTATTTATGCATATATAAATATATATATATATATATATATATATATACATATATTTATATATATATATATATTTATATATATATATACACACATATATATACTCATATATATACATATATATATATATATAAAATACATGCATATATATATGCTTATACATGTATATAGATATATGCATATATATGCATATACATGTATATAAAAATATACATATATATATATATGCATACACAAGTATATAAACATATGCATATATGTATATATATATATATATGTATATATATATATATATATATATATATATATATATATATATATATATGCATACACAAGTATATATATATATATATGTGCAAGCTAAAACCAACTTAAATGTTATACAGACAACGGGCCTACCGCAATTCAAGTGATAGGGATATTCCTTTCGACAATATAGTAGTTTACTGATATCGGCATCAGAAAACAGATTGTTTCAAGATGTTTATTATATATTCAATCCTGTTCTATCAATTTTTGAGAAATAATATATTAAATGTTTCTCATCTTCTAACATGTTGTAGGCCTTTTTGTACTGATAACGTGAATCAAACACCTTTTTCAATCGGTAACTACCACGAAGCAGACAATTACTGAAATGTATTCTTAAATCTTTTTTCCTGACATATTTGCTCTAAAAATGACTCAAGATCTTGCTTGAATTCCGAGTGCAAACCAGAATTACTTTTAACAAATAAAATGTGCAAATGGTATTTTTTTTAATCAATTGTAATGAATTCTTGCACAATTACTAAGAATACGTCAATTAATGTTTTTTTTGTTTGATTCGTCTTTTGCAATGAAAGAAAGTTTTTACAATTTAATTAATTTTCGGATAAGAACCATTGCACACAGACATATTTTGTAGACACACAACAAGCAAATTGAAAAGACAGGTGAACTTAATTGATTAACTCAGCAATTTTCAACCAATGTGCCGCAGCACGTTAGTGTGCCGTGAAGCATCCGTAGGTGTGCCACAGGAGTTTTGAGGAGGATCGGTTCTCCCTAAAACAAGGACTGTGGGACACTTTTCCCAGAATGGATACAAAATAACAAAATTTGAAAACGTTTTGACATTACTGATACTATCATGGATCTCATTAAATTCCTTTCCCTTTTCAATGATGCAATGAATGAATCTGTTGTTCACTGAAGGCTGAAATGGTAGTTTAAAATTCTTTCCAGAATTCTCTGCTGTAGAACAGCTGATCTCCATTGTCAGCTTTGAGGGGCGGGGGAATTCGCGAATCCTCACACGTCTTCCCAGACTTTCTTAATTTTTTATTACTCAAAATCTTTTGAAAATCATGATCAGCAATATACTTTTAGCAACAATTCAATAGATTATTTGTTTATTGAACTCATAAACGTATTATAATCATTCTTTTTCTGTAGAATAATCAAATCTATCCTTATGTACATTTTAGTGCCCGAATTGTTGTGCCGCAAGAAAAAGTTTGAAAATCACTGGATTACCAAAAAACACTCATATAAACACAGCTACATCTGCTGGAAATGTTTAACACAGGAACAGATTTAGTGCAACTATAACAATGTATAACAGGTTTTGTGCAATGTTCGGGGAAATTTGGTTGCTGCATTTGCACAAGAGTTATACGCGTTGTGGTTCATTGTAAAACTTATTCTTTGCTATGAAGAAAAGTATCTGATTATTTTCGGGAAGGCACCATAGAGTGCAGACATTTTTGAGTCGACAATCCGTGGAGTATTTTGATCCAATGATCTGAAACCTTGTTTTCCTCTCTCTTTGGGAATGACTTGTGCTTACCATCATATGGAGAGATCACAAGACAACCGATTGAGGATGACTTTTTGGTGATAGTGGGTTAGTTGCAGTTAGAACTTATGAAAATTATTGATATCTGCCAATGAAGAGTAGACAATGGCTGCAGGGAAGGTTGATTAAATTTGAGGACCCAATTATCCTTTTTCGATTGAGAATTAATTTTTCCATTCATTTGATCATTCATTCATGTTTGCCCGTCTGCAAGGGTTCTCACTTGATTCCAATGATATATTATGAAAGGGTAAGCCATGCACTTATGAGGGATTGATTAAATTCGGGAGCAAATTATCACCCTTGCATCATAAATATTTGTGAACTGATTTTCATTCATGTATTAGTGACAATGGCATTGGCTGAGGTATGCACTCTCTGAGTGCTTTCTGGGTCTTTATACAAAGAAAAAGTTTCACTTCTTACCAGCCAAGTCGTTCGAGGATTTGAGCTGAAGTGGAAAGACTTTTGCTTTGTCGAATTCTTGATTTTTTGCAATCATTGTAGAAACATTACGGTCAATAAAGTTGAAACATTAGGTTGAATTTGAGTTTGAAAAGGACAAAGCAATTAATTCAGTATTAATCAACGATAAATTGACCAAATAATTAAAATAGTGCAGAAACGATTCGTGAGAATTGTGAACTTGGTGCAGAGTATTTGCAATTTGCTATGATGTTGAGAACGACCATGAAAAATTTTCAAAAAGCATTGAAAACAATTTAGTGTCGATCTCTGGTGTCTGTAAGGTCAATCCAATATGGACACCGCATCAATTTCATTTTTCATTTTTTTGCGTGAAATACATCCCCGGCGTTTTTTGTTTTGTTTTGTTTTGTTTTTTTGTTTTGGGGGATGGGGGGGGGGATTTTCAAGTTTATTTTAAGGTCAGAAATCACCTTTTAAGGTCTTTTTATCAAAAATTACCAGAACTCGAGATTTGAATTTCATTTTATCTCTGTATAAATGCATATACTCTGGAAAACATATGGTTGAAGATACTTCAGGCTGGACTATCGATTCGTTCATACTGCATATCTATGATAGGCTGGATCAGGCCTCCATATCATTGTTTTTTTGCATTTTCATCCCTTCAAGCTTAGTCTAATTGTGATGTTGAGTAATGTTGTTGGGTTGGGGCGTTTTTTGAAAAAGTTATGGTCATACTCAAAATTTTGCCAAATTGCAAAAATTTAGCCCCAAGCACTAAATCTGATATATTTCAACACAGCTATAATCAAAAAAGCGTTTTTAGTCGAACAAATGCGCTGAGATTTCTTGAAAAATACAGTAGTTCTTAGTAACACGCTAAAAACATTTTTGGATTTTGGATATGAAGTTTGCTAAGCAAACAACTAATATTATCAAGCAATAAAGATCAAGTTATTTCTATAGAGACATTCTTGGACGAAATTTCACTGGAGGGCGAATTGTTTTCTTTTCATTCTAGAGCGTACACGTAGTAGAAGACACGTATGCGTAACTATGGTTTTTGATTATAACGATGAAATGTCTTTTATAATTCTATCACACTCACACGAACCCACCAGAATAGTTACACACACACATACACACTCATACACGCACTCTGTGCAGATTGATCTTTCAAACCTGCATCTGTTCAAGTATTTTTTTCCAAGTGTGATA
>OY735222.1:52021205-52251205 GCA_963457665.1 Thysanoteuthis rhombus | reverse complement strand
ATTGATATATACATATTGATATGTATATATAGATATTTATATTGACATATATATATATATATATATATATTGATATGTATATATAGATATTTATATTGACATATATATATATATATATATATAGATATTTATATTGATATATATATATATATATTGATATGTATATATAGATATTTATATTGACATATATATATATATATATATATTGACATATATATATATATATATATATATTGACATATATATATATATATTGACATATATATATATATATATATATATTGACATATATATATATATATATATATTGACATATATATATATATATATTGACATATATATATATATATATTGACATATATATATATATATATATATTGACATATATATATATATATATATTGACATATATACATATATATATATATATATTGACATATATATATATATATTGACATATATCTATATATATATATATTGACATATATATATATATATATATATATTGACATATATATATATATATATTGACATATATATATATATATTGACATATATATATATATATATTGACATATATATATATATATATATATATTGACATATATATATATATATATATATATATTGACATATATATACATATATATTGACATATATATATATATATATATATTGACATATATATATATATATGTATATATTGACATATATATATATATATATATATATATATATTGACATATATATATATATATATATATTGACATATATATATATATATATTGACATATATATATATATATATATATATTGACATATATATATATATATTGACATATATATATATATATATATATATATTGACATATATATATATATATATATATATATTGACATATATATATATATATATATTGACATATATATATATATATATTGACATATATATATATATATATTGACATATATATATATATATATATATATATATATATATATATATTGATACAGTTATTGATATACATTGATATATATAAACATACATACATACATACATACAGTATAAATCAGAAATACAACGTAGTATAATACAATATCCGATGTGTGATGGGTTTATTTCATGAGTGCTCGATACATTATCAAGTTGGATCAGAGTAGAGTTTAAAATATAATGTAATGAGGATTCGGTATCCAAACACGTTTTATGGTTTTGCACTATTTGGTCTCCTTAAGACGAATGATTCGGTCAATTTTAGAATCCTGTTCGGGATATCATAGGTGAGCAGTACACTGTTCTATGTGGTTGGGTCTCCCTTGTATTATATTCGTTTCTGTTCAGTAGTTGGCTATTGTTACCTATATTTTGTTTTATTTAATGGGTTTGCATGCCCGTTGGTGGTTATAAATTACAAACCTTGGGGTGTGGTGTAAGTGTTTATATCATCAGTAAGTGGTGCTAGTATCAGTTCATTTTTGGTATGCATGCTCTCTGAGAGTGTTTTATTCTCACTTAAATTTATTTCCCTGTACTAGGATCCATTTAACACGACCTTTATGGGTCGTTTAATTATAATGGGTTTTGTCTACTCCCTCATGTCTAAGGTAATTATGTTGATTGGATTGTTCTTTGAGGTGGCTATGTGAATATGATATCTATTTTAGTTATCATTAGTATATCTATATCGAGTTATATTTATTAAGAGGAATTTGAGCGGTGCCGGCAATTTAACGCTATTTCATTTTTTTTCTGTTTAATAATTTTATTTCATGTTTTTTGTTCTGTTGGCAAATCGAAGGTTTCAGGCATTGGTGGCATTGAGTTTCAATATTTTTGCATTCGCATATTTGTTTCAATATTTTCCATTTTACAGTAGGTTTGAGATTGTCATCACTCAGTCTCCAATAGTATGATATCAGTGATGTACTATTTTTATATTTTTCATTCGTAAAAGATGATATATGGTTGGCTAATCTAAGTTTTGATATTTCACTTCTAAGGGTTTCTTTTGGGTTGATATTCCGGTTCTGTATTCAATATACGATTTGAGACATTTGTTTTGCAAAGGGCACCTATTTTTGTTTGTACAATAGCGATTTAGTTTATTTATGTTTTCTTCGTGAGTATAAATTATAATTACTCTACTGCTTTGTTTTGTAATGGGTGTATTAAAATTTTCTGTACAACTAAAGCTAATTTTCAATTTGTTCTCGTCAAATATTTTACTCGATGGATTACTAATGAGAAAGTTTTTCTGTTAATTGGATGAATATTTTTCTTTAGTTAGTTTTTACTTGTAAGTTGAATGGTGTATACTAGGTAATTTTTCTACCTTTATCTTTGGTCCGACTGAATGAATTATAATTTACGTTATATTGTAAGAAAACTCTTTGAAATGATCTCCCGGTTAATGTATCACTAAATTTTCACAACATAAATAGAACAAACAATTAAAGAAAATGTGACTGCTGCAGGAATCGAACCTGCCATTGATAGGGTGGCCGCTTCCAAGAATAAACGAGATGAGAATTGGGGTTGAAAGCAATTATTTTGCCTTTGCATTACAGGCAGCTGTCTACCTCAGTGGTAAGAGCATCGCTCCATTGAAGTGGTTACCCTATCGGTGGCTGATTCGATTCCAGCAGCAGCTGCATTTTTTTTTTGTTGTTTATTCTATTTACGTGGTCTAGTGTGAGTTATACATTAACCGTATAATGAGAGATCATTTCAAATAATTTCTTTATTACGCAATTTATAATCATATAGATAGATATTTATTTCTAGGGTCATGTCATACTACATTTATGTTTTTACCATACACAGTGTATTATGATATACTATACATCATTTATTTTTTAAACACAGTGCTTACTTAGGAAGGCAAACCCGCAAAATGCATTTGATTATGAGGGATCAATAAGTGTAACCACAGACATAACTTGTTTTTTGTGTCACTTCCATCAAGTGTTCACCCAAGTGATTATTTAATCCATTGTTTCGGTTTTTATTCTGAACTTACAATATCTTTAATAATATTGGTCACACAGAACTTCTTTGAGTTGATTGTTAACCAACATATTCAACAGAAGAATTAGATAATTTTTTTCAAAGATTTTATCTCCACGATTGTTAGACTGAATTCTTGACATAGTAGACTAGAGAGAGAGAGAAAAGATTGAAATAGTTCATCAAAACTTGGAGAGTTCCCAATTCAGGTTGAAATGTAAGACTAATTCCAGAAGATGACACTGCCTTCTGCTTCCAAAATATCTTTCAAATATGAAATGGAATGGGGGGGGGATCATTAAAATTCAATTCACATCCGATTAATTTGATTCTTGTCTCAACAACTAATCAGGAAGAATAATTGGCATCACTTGTAAAGTGCTTGCTACCCAATAACAAAAATTGATATTTCATACTCTAGCTACTTGGGGGGCGGGGTGCTAACTTCTTTAGCAGTGATCAACATCACTGACATAACAAAATGTTATTAAGTACCTTGCTCAGATGAGAAGCATTTAAATTGTCAGCACCAAATCTAGATGTTTTTGATGGCATCTAGATGTCAGAAATTGCCATCTTAATGATCTTCAATAGAATAGTTTGAATTTTTATTCAATTAATGATAATAAACAAGGGATTTTTCAATAAATCAAGTAATATTTTAGAATATTAAAGATCAAATTCACCTGATTCATAGGTAATAATGCAATATATCCTTTAGATTTATATATATATATATATATATATATATATATATATATATATATATACATGAAAAGTCTAGATGTTTCTAGATGTGTTTTGACTGGAATTTAGATGTAAACTTAAAAATAAAGTTGGCATCACTGATTGCTAAATTTTCTCACAAGAGAAGAACTCATGCTTCTGTGGTCAATTCATTGTAAAAGTAAGAAGCACTCAGTGATCACATCCTCTGCCAACGCCATTGTCAGGGTAAGTAACTGTGCCTTGATCCACTCCAAAATTTAATTACTCTTTCCGTAGCTTATTTATGTTGAAATTCATCTGTAACATTTGGAGATAACGTGCAGACACATAGGAGTATATAGACGATTGTGAAAAAAAACAAAAAAACTTCCTGGATCCGCTACATGAGAGATCCATGACTAAGACCTGGCTACAGGAGATGGAGAGATAGGTAATTACTGGCTCTAGGAGGCAGAAAGAGAGAGATTCATAAATCTCTCGGCTGCAAGAGAGAGAAAGAGAGAGAAAGAGAGGGAAAGAGAGATATCCATTTATTGATAACTCCAGGCTTAGAAAAAGAGAAAGATCTAGAGATAACACCCGGTTGTAGTGGAGACAGACAGACAAAGATCCATGGATATCTATGAGAGAGAGAGAAAGAGAGATTAATATATCTCCTGGCCTGCATTAGGGATAAGTATATAGGGATAAATCTTGGCTTTAGAAGAGACAAAGAAAGATTCGCAACTCCTAGCTATGGACAAATCTAGATAATACTTATATCAAACCCAACTGAAACCGAAATTTAGATCCGTAGCTTTTAACATCGTTTGAGGAAACATTCAGAATAATGCACGAGAAACACTATCCTTTTCGGTTGAAAAATTGTGCTATTTCAGCAATAAATCCTGGCACTGAAGGTCCTAGATTTGACTCCCAGTATGAGCGAAGAGTATGGAAAACTTTTCATTAGAATAAACTCCCCTGAGCACTCAGCAGATAACAGAGTTCACTCTAAGCCGTGTGATTAGTGTGGAGATATCTCTTTGATTGACTTGAATCCTGCTGAGAGGGTGACGATAAAAACTTGTCCTGGTCTCAATCAGACTTGAAACTTGCAAGAATCACTAAATAGACACATACAACAGAAAGCTGAACTTCATCACAACCTTTCAAACTCCATTGACTTCTAAGTGATGGAAGGATAATCTAACTAGTAGCTGGAAAAGAACATTATTCAGATAAAGCCCTACCTCAGAAATCAATTGGATGCGTGGTGGGCGGTTTTTAGTGTCTTTTCATTCAAAGGAAAATCACTTTTGATATGTCAGTTAAATTACACATGACAAATGATATCTCAATAGATGGAGCAACATCAGGGTCACAAGCTTCAGTTGGGAAAGAGTCATGTTGCCAGATGTTACACCCAGGGATTGAGGGGAGAGATAGAGAGAACCAAAAAAAATATGCTAAAGAGAGGGAGAAAGGATTCGATACTGCAACAGTCAGGGAGAAAGTGAAAACTAGAAAAGAGGATGGGTAACTCAGATATTAGTCGTGGAACTCAACTTGTCAGAGAAAGAAGAAGGCACTAAAGACTTTAGCAATGAAGTCCACAAGTAATTTTTTGCAATTCTGTTTCACATCTTCAGGAGAACTATGGTCCCAAACTGTTTGTTTCCGTAAGCAGAAAATCAGCATAGCATGCACACATCTCTCTCTTCACAACTTCAGTGCACACTTGAAACAGCTTCATCACATTGCAACCTGAACCGAACACAAAGTCGAACCATTGTTGAGAAAACTCATTGACCAAGTAGCATCTTCAGAGTATCTAGACAAACTGGTTCCGTGAAGATGCTGCGTTCTTACAGAATAGGTTTGCAGGTTGGCTCCTTCAATGTGCATCAATGTCGATATGCGGCTGGTCACTGTTTTCGTCTCATTGTTGTCTCATTGCTCGTTCCAATTCTCGTGAGCTGCACCTGTGGTCTCAGGAGGAATGATGCAGACTTGAAGAATCCTTAACGTGAATCAAGATGCAGTTAGATGCATGACGCCAAATAAACATTTCAGGATCACCATCTTGCATTCATCTATGTCTTGGCATGTCTCCAAGACAAAAGGTGTGGATCCATGGGGTCAGAACTCCCCCACCACCTCAGGTAGAACATAATTTTACATTTTTTTTTTTTTAAACATTTAGTTTAAATTTTATAAATAAAAAAAATATAAATAATCCCAAATAATTATAAATTAACTTTGAAAACAAAAGAATATTTTCCATTTAATATAAACAAGATTTTTCACATCTCATTCTTTGTTTCATCTCTTGTTTCTGTCCAAAATTTCATTGATCAATTCTTTTTTTTTTACATTATTCTCTTGTCAATTTTAGTACAGGTTGACCATCCCTTATCCAAAACTCTGAAAACGGAAATGTTCTAAAGCCAAAAATCTTTAAAAGCCAACAAGACATCACAAATGGAAAATTCCATGCCTGGACTCACTGAAGTATGATTCATAGACGAGGTTGATTCATATGCGTTCGACTCATCTTGACACACAGTATCTTCGTGTAACTCACATAAATGTAAAACTATATTTAAGTCATTGCTCCCTTTACAAGATATTTCATTATATACATGCAATCATTCCAAAATCTGAAACACTTCTGGCCCCAGGCACTTCTGATAAGGGGTACTCAACCAGTACTAAAAAGTTATGACTCAATCTAAATGACTGATGTGTGTTATAAAGATAAGAGATGACAATAAAAACGAATGACAACATCATTTCTAAAAAATCTTTTATTGACAGTGTTAAGAGTTCTCTTTTAGATTTTCTTTTTTTACTTCCTTGTTGTAAGAGTAAATAGTAACAATAATTATAGAAGGGAGATCCTGGAGTCCCATTGGTTAATAAAATTGTACATTCTGATTGGCCCTTTTTTCTCCCACCCAACCCAAAGAAACCAGCGTTTCAGTCTGCAATGCTGATAAAAAGTCCAGACCTACCACCCACCTACCCTTGTCATGGACGGGCAGGCAGGGGGGAGGATGTGTGGCCAGAGTCAATATCTATGCCTAACATGAATGAGTGAGTGACCGGACCCGATGATGACCATTGAAAAAAAAGAAAAGGAAGGCAGGGCAAAGTAGGTTAAGTAAATTGGGAGAGGGGAGTGTGTTGCAGTCCATTGAATTAAGGCAGGTGTGGAGTTTTGTTACCTGGTGGCAGGAGTGGGAGAAGGAGAGGAGAGCAAGTAGGGTGTAATTTGCACAAGATACACAGGTCTAAGGAGAGGAGAGCAAGTAGGGTGTAATTTGTACAAGATACACAGGTCAAAGAAGAGGAGAGCAAGTATGGTGTAATTTGCACAAGATACACAGGTCTAAGAAGAGGAGAGCAAGTAGGGTGTAATTTGCACAAGATACACAGGTCTAAGAAGAGGAGAGCAAGTATGGTGTAATTTGCACAAGATACACAGGTCTAAGGAGAGGAGAGCAAGTAGGGTGTAATTTGCACAAGATACACAGGTCTAAGGAGAGGAGAGCAAGTAGGGTGTAATTTGCACAAGATACACAGGTCTAAGGAGAGGAGAGCAAGTAGGGTGTAATTTGCACAAGATACACAGGTCTAAGGAGAGGAGAGCAAGTAGGGTGTAATTTGCACAAGATACACAGGTCTAAGGAGAGGAGAGCAAGTAGGGTGTAATTTGCACAAGATACACAGGTCTAAGGAGAGGAGAGCAAGTAGGGTGTAATTTGCACAAAATACACAGGGTAAGGAGAGAAACAGGAAGCATTGGTATCAGAAGGGAAGAACAGCCAAAACATAGAGATGGGATCTTATAAGCAAGGAATTGTCAGGTAGAACATGAAGGAGGGAATAGTAGGGACAAATTCGTCTGACATACATACACATTTGAAAATTTATGCACCAATTTTTTTGTTTCGTATTACTTTTTATAATTCTTATTGGCATGTCACCTTGCTATTTGAAAAGAGATTTCTTCTATTCTTTTTATGGCAAGGAGGTGGTAGTGATGATGTTAGAGGAGATCGCATTGTTGGTACTGGTGTGTGTCCAGTAAACGCAGGTATTTGGGGAAAAAAGGGAGGTAGAGGAGAACTAGTGGTAAAGTTGCTGGCGATTGCTCTACTTTATTTACCCTAGGAACTGAGGCCACTTATCATCATCATCATCATCATCATCATCACTCTTCTAGTCATTGCAATATCTCCCAAGCTTCAAATGCATCCAGAAAGTTCCAAAGCCCTTATGCGAAGGGATATCCACTTGGCATTGCATTCAATTGGTTGCAAAGTCATCGATCTCACCCACATCCGAGCAGGTTTCAGAGTTCTTGGAATATGTGATTTTGAATTTTAACCGAATTTTTTCCTGTAAAGAAAATATTATATAAAAGTTTACATACATAAAACTATCAGCAATAACAATACACAAACACTAACGTTAACAAAACCCCCATATTTATATTAATGAAGGTGAATATTGAAATATTTCAATAAAATACAAATCATCTTCAAATATTTTTTTTTCAAATATGTGGGTATGATTTTTTAGAAACTTGCCGTAGCATATATTTAGACAAAAATTATGGAATGAAGGGTTCAAGGGTTATTAAAAAAGATTCTAAGCACTAAAGACAAAAATATTTATCCATAATAAGTCAAAGATAAGTGTTTTGTACATTTTATTTGTACAAAGATCCCTTTTCAAAGAAACTACGGATGAAAAATTAGGAAAGACATTGATAAAAGAGTGGCCGAGAGTCATAAAAGATCAACTTCTGAAAATTTTTGAGACAAATCTTTTTCTTCAAGTTCTTGGGGGTGAGGGGTTCTATTTACTATGAAAGTATGATTTTATGATAACACTCCTCACGGGAGGGGGGGGCATGCAAACCCAGGTATGCACACAAATGCGCACCTTTACCCTCATTTCATTTTATGAAATATCTATGAAATATCATTTGCATTCTTATTTTTGAAGTTTGTTCTTTTTCCCAGGCAATGCCAGGTACCCCTGCTACTATATATACATATATTGTATAAAAGTACACACAAAATGAGCAATAACTGTTGTAGTATATGAAATAGTTAAGAACAGGAAAGAAAAGATGATTAAAGAAATGTAAAAAATGTCTACGTCTGGAATGAAGTGAATGAATGGAGAGAGTTACTTTTTGAGGATTAGCTATTAACATGACTTGTGTAATGGCTGCTGGGGGTAGAATTGGGTTGTAAGCGGGCAGGTCCGTGGCTGATGGAGGCTGCAACTTCACTTTCATCACCTGAAAATAGAAAAGATCACAGTTGCAATTTCTGACAAGAGGAAACTTCAAATGCAGAGATCACAAGATAGCACATCATAATAGAAAACAAAGATTGCACAGAAGACATTAAA
This sequence comes from Thysanoteuthis rhombus, assembly GCA_963457665.1. Taxonomy (NCBI): domain Eukaryota; kingdom Metazoa; phylum Mollusca; class Cephalopoda; order Oegopsida; family Thysanoteuthidae; genus Thysanoteuthis; species Thysanoteuthis major. The sequence goes on along the minus strand of OY735222.1, from coordinate 52,242,057 downwards.
AATCTCTGATAGCAAAGGGCTGGTCATGTTGAAAGAATGTCAGTCAATCACTGGACATCACAACTCACAATGTGGATATCCTAGAGATCATATGTGAAACTGTGGCCTGCAAAAAATAAGACAGCGTGACAAACTAGACAAGTACAAAAAATATTGGCTTCATGGAGGCCCACAGTTGAGAGAGAGAACACATGATTTTTATATATATATATATATATATATACATACAATGACACAAAAAGCAAATCACGTCCATTGCTATATTTACTGATCTCTCATCATTAAATACGTTTTTGGGGTTAACCTAAGTAAGTAAGCCCTGTTTCAAAACATAAATATGTAATATGAAATAACGTCAATATGCAATACACATAATACCCTGTATAAAATGACAAACTACGTCTATGGCATAAACTATATAATAAGAAAGGGAGGTGTTGTTTGTTCAACACTGCAGGGGTTGCCATGTTGATATAACTGTGTTTTGTTTTTTAAAGTCCTCAAAACAGTTAAATGGTAAACAACTGATGATCCTAACAAGAAACAATTTATACATTGTACCATAATAACAAAGTATATGTTTAACAGGGGAAAAAACACTGAAGAAAATTACATGATTTGCATTGATAGATATTGGGAAATAGGTGACTGGAGTGACACAAACAAATTTTTGGAAAAGTTTTTTTTATGTCTTGTGTTTGAAGCAGTAAAGCTTTCTAGAATAAATATATATGAATCATATAACGGAGATAGAGAGGCCAATGATTGAGTAATATAGTAAATCTTGAGGAAGGTTTATGTATAACGACAGATGCTATGATGATGATTATGATGATACACTGGTTCATTCTAATAACATAAGATATCCTCCTGCTGGTCGGACAGCGGACTATGGATAATCTACGCTTGAGGATTAAATGAAGAATTCTGTTTGAAATTCTGAGAACATAATCAAATAAGAGAGACGCATGAAGAAGGATAGAGGGTACAACAGCCAAAACATTGTGACTTCTTGACAACCAAGATGAGGATGACAGTTTGGATAAATCAGTGTATAACAACCGAAAGTTATTTATATCTTTGGAGAGTCAAGATGACCTTGGGACCTCATCAATATCCTTGAGAATATTGTCAGAAATGGACCCAACAAAAAGGGAGAGAGAATTACTTTTGTTGGGCAAAACAAAAACTTTAAGAAAGATGAAACAAAATTCACATCGACTTAACATGAAATAATAATATGGTCTGGTTAGTCACTCAGTAGATACCGTCACATGATTTTTGGCAGCAGATCATTTTGGGGGCGATCAATTTTTTTTTTTTTTTTTTAAAGAAGGAAGTGACAAGTTAAAATTGAAAAAAAGAATCCATACATTGGACCTGAAACTGCGTGCAGCAATATGACATTGAGATCGAGATTCGAGGAAATTTCCTGACACACACCAAGATTTCAAGAGCCAATAATCCAACATTAATTGGCCCAAAACAACAGAGATAATGCAACATTTAAATAACCTGAAAGCATTTTAATTATGCACTCTAGCTTCTCAAGTAATTTGTAGAGTGCAGCAGAGAAATCTAATGTCATTGCAGTCAAGGATGATATCAAACTTTTATAGATTCACTAATCAATATTAATAATCAATAAGACTGGTTAATGCAAGGTCAAACTCATCTCAGACTTCTATCCAGACTGAAGATGATTATTGCAACTTTTTTATAGCAGATATAATGAAAACATTATAGAAGAAAATTATGTTTTTTTCTATAGATGTATTTATTTTTTAAAATAAAATAAGCCTTAGCATATAAATTTTCTTCAATATCTAGGACTTATCAATTTTGCTCAGTCAATAAAACAGCCTCCTGGTAATCAGGTCATGAGTTCTTCTATTCCAACTGAAGAGGATTATTGCAACTTTTCTGTTGTATACATAAGAAATAATAAATTATAAAAAATATACATCTTTTTGTAGAAATGTATTAAAATAAAATGAGCCCTCGGTCTACACCAGAGAGGTTATTGAAGCTGTGGAGAAGCGAGTGAGAAGAAATCCTTGCAGGAGTACAAAGAGAATTACTGAAGACCTGAGATGATGAGGGTCATTCAGCTAATGCTGGAGACCTTTCTGAAGGCAGCAGAGCTCATTTTACTTGCCAGAATCCCCAGGGGTGAAGGTGTGGGCCAGAGTTGCATCAAATAGGATAAATTTTCCTTTGTTGTCCATTTAGGAGGATATGAAGGTAATTAGCCAAGGTTATCTTCTCCAAATGCTTGAAGAAAAGGTGTTACCTAGGGTAGCCTTTACAGAGTGTTATATCTTTGATTAAAATGGTGCTCACACATCAGATATCAACTGTACAAAGTGCAATTTAGCAGATTCTGGAACAAGAACATCTTTCTTCAAGCCTAGACATATATTCCATGGATTTTGTCATCTAATCCATTTTGAAGAGAGATAAGGATCTCTTACAGCTGTATTGTCACTCAGAAACAAACTCTCATCAAATCCCAGAAACAGAACTGCCTAATCAAGGTGAAAGATGATCATATTCAAAAATAATTGTTTGTTCGGACGAAATATAGAGAGTGGATTATATGTGCCTTATCCTATCCACATGCCTCGATTCAATTTTGAATAAATAGGAAAAACTGATAAGTAAATCTTTATGGCACACCCTTTGAATGAAGTAACCTGCTAATTCCATGTTTTTCATCTGTCCCAAGAGAAATGTCTAAAGGGACAAATGTATCCCATTGTGATTTGGGTTCTTTAAAATATGGGAAGTTCTTTAATCAAAGAAGAGTTTTGTTTCAGCCATTAAACAAAAATTAGCATGTATTTGGCATTTCTCTACCCTTTTAAAAATTCAGGAAATTAACTGTGACAGGTGGCAAAGAGTAATAGTTATCTAAAAGCCTTTGTAAATTGGTAGTTATCAATGGTAGGATAGAAGCCCTGACTCATAGATAGAACTAAGTTGCCATCAATCACAATGAAACAGAGTTAGTCATAAAACTGCATCAAAGGAAATTTCCGTCATCCGCACTTTGTCTTGAATAGGTTAGTCTTAAAAGTGAAAGTCAAACTAATAATGACCTATTGACTTTGGAGGCTATTGCATGCTGTGAAAAACATACTAATTGACTTACCTTGGGAACTGCCGCTTGGAATAAGAAACTTTTGACTGGAAACGTATTTGTACTCATCACTGACACAACCATCACAAGAACATCAGGTCGGGGTTTGTTTTTGGCAAAATGAAAAACTATCTTCAGCCCTTCTTTGTCATATGCATTAATTGATGGTAAGGTGCCTAGACAAGAAAGAGAAGAATTGGTTCCATAAATGATTTCTCATTAATTAACTGTGTTTCTTTGAAAGCTAAATCAACTCCTTAAGACAGTGGTTCTTAAACCTTTCTTCATACAGATCTCATAATGTCTTAAAAATATATACAAAGGGTCCTAAAGATTTTCAAGTCGATTATATTTAAAATAAACCATCACAAGTTTTGCAAAACATAATTTATTTTGAAAAATATCTCCATGCTGAAATGGAAGGAGATTGAAAAGTTGATGGAATGAATGAGAGAGTTTTATTTTGTTTTACAAATGCCTTTGAAATTCAGTTTAATGATAGAGAAATGAATTCTCATCTGCCACAGCATTCAGTCTATTATGATGAGTAGATTTTATTGTCTTCTCAATACTGTACACAACAATGTAGAAAGCAAATTGTTGTTAAAAATGAAACAATTCATTACAATATTATGTTTCATCATTCACCAACTTCATTAAAATGTAAGTAAATACACAAATGTATCGGATTCTCATCCCATTAATCATATTAAAATGTTATCAATTGGTGAAGTCATTTATCTTAATCACTTGGTATAGTTCTATGGTTGTATAAAGAATCTGGCCAACACACCTTATCTCAGTCCCTGGGGTGGGGTGTAATACTTTGGTGTCAGATTATATGTCTGTGATAAAGATCTAAATAAATGGTTTGGTACTATAGTAGTAAACTGATATAAATAAGAAGCAAAAAATTCCATTAGAAAATTTCATGTCTGGTAAATGCAAACTTGTTAGTAAGAGGAGATTGGATGAACCTAATCTAAAGATTGACCCTCAAACTGAGAATCATACAACGTGCACAGGAAAGAATCAGGCTCAACATCACATGGAGAGAGCACAGTATATAAAGTAAAAAACAGAAGTCAAAAATATCATAGAATCCACCAGAAAACTGAAATGGCAATGGGCTGGTTATGATGCAAGAATGGCAGACAAGCACTGAACATCACGACTCACAACACAGATTTCCAGAAGTTATATTGAAACTGTGGCCAGCAAAATATAAGGCGGCATGATAAATTACAAAGGTTCAGAAAATATTGGCTCCATTAGAGAGAGGTCTGACAAACCCCAGGGACAGTCTATTCTAACGATGGACAAAAACAAAAAAAGAAAAAGAAATATTTGAAAAAAAGGTATCGGGGCAGGAAATATTTGTCATTGGGTTTTGTCTGGACAAAGCCAAGAGTGAGAATTGACAGTTTTTAAAATTAGTGCAGTTCGAAATCTGATGATTGGTCTTTACACTTCTCTGACCTTTTGCACTCTGCATTGTTTTTCAAGGGCACCAAGATTTTGTGCACAAAGTAACTTTGAAAGCCTGTCACTTCAGCATCTATTCATATATGAGTGAAATGAACGTAACAATACAACAAAAAAAATGTTGAAAGAAAGACAAGAAAATACAAGTAGAAAATCTGAGAAGCTAAAATCTGTAAATCCATCTTTTGGGCCCAAAAGGTGAAAAAAAGCAACTATGCTCTTCATCACCTGATAAATTTCAGTCAACAATAAGGGAAGAAAACAATAATTGTAAATTCAAATTTATTCCAATATCATGATTCACCTAGTAAATGGCAAACGCAAAGTCTTATGAAATTTTTAAGAGACTGTGAAGCTTGAATGGATTTATATATTCAAAATATTAAAGTCAAGAGGTATATTGTTCTCATTCTACTGTCCGTGCTCGAGTACATTATTGTTTCCTTTCCTTATAGTCAACTATATCAATACTGTCGGATATATATCCACAAACCAATCACACTAATATAAAGAACTTTCTGTTATTGTTGCATTGATTTATTCAAAGTTCTCATCTTGTTTGTTATAGCAAAAATGTTTCCGCTGTTGTACCCTCCAGCCTTCTGCAGGTGACTGTTATGTTTTGTAATCTTCTGGAAAGTTTAAATCCAATCCTTTACCCAATCCAGGGGTTAGGTTGTTCTCATTCTGCTGTCCATGCAAGAGGATATCTTGAATCATTTAATTCTCCCTAGTTAATTTGTCCTTGTAATGTTGCTTTTCTACATCTTCCACTGAAGCAGTGATATGACTTTTTTGCAGGGATTGAACCCTAAACCACCAGGCAGGTCACTAGATATGCTAAACCAACTGTTTTATCCACTCAGCCACAAGTCCCATGGGATTGGCTACAGCCAGGAGGTCCTCAAACTGCATTAAGGGGGCTCCACTCCCTTGGAATCAAAGTTGTCCTTCTCCTAGACTGGTTGCCTTCCCATGCTAAGAGGGCATTGGGCACTTCTCTGAGTAAATCAGTGTATAATATCTATACATTGCATAAATGAACCATCATAGCTCACATGAGTACCAGAACTAATTACCTAGAATTATATCAAAAAAATAGATCTACTATGTAAAATTATCTAAAAAAGATACCAGCACAAGTGTTAAGCATTGTTGGTCAAAAATGACCTTAGTAGCCCAAAAGAAGCACTTTTTTGGAAAGAACCAGAAAAAGGTTATAGATGGTGCCTTGTGATGTACTAATGCAAATTTTCAAGGTTGTAACCCCCATAAATTGGGCCAAAAGTGCCAAGAGATACATACATGCACCAACAAACACATGGATACACAGACAAGCCAAGAGAGAAGGATCTGTCACCCACTTCACTGGTTGGTCGGCTGGGCAATTTGTGAGACTATAATTATTCAATAACGATAATTCCTCATCTTTGAAATGGAGAGCAAAAAAGCTTTCTCACCTGGTTGAACAGTATCCAAAGGTACAAAGACATCAGAGAGTGAAATCGGTTCCTTAGGCAGGATGGTTGGTGAATTGGAGCCAATGCTGAGCGTGTCAGCACACGACTCTTGGGAGGTTGGCACCAGAGGGGTTGGACTTGGGCACAAAATACTTCTAGCAGAACCAACGGGGGGCACTGTACCATTAAAGAGATCATTTAGGGTGCTGTCAGCAGTGATTGTGCTTGTAGTAGTGGATGTTGTTGTTGTTGTTGTTGTTGTTGCTGTGCTCGCGAGGCTACTGATCATTGATGGTGTCGGACTTGAAGACCTGCACAAAACAATCAAATAGGCAAACATAAACGTTTTATTCACAAACACACCCGCTTCCAATCCATCTCATGCTCCGACCATGTCAAGATTTTCTGAGAAAGTTTCACGCAGGTTTATTGGAAAATCATCTTTTAAGATCATAAAATAATGTAACCGAATAGAAAACAGATACTACACTCTGATCATGAAAGTAAAAACAAAATCTTCAATGAAATGAAAAGAGACTGTATTGTTCAAGTCAACTAGTAAACAAGAGTTCAAAGTAGACCTTCTCGAAAGATTTACTTTTCACAAAGTCTTAGAAAAACATTATTTTACAGTCATTTCAGTTTTATCACAACTCTTTGCTTTTTAAAGTAAATAATAAAATTAAGATGAAAGTAAAAAGGAGTCTTGATAATTTTTAAATAATAAGAATTCAAAATACTTCACCAAATAAAAATTCAAAATACTTCACCCAATAAAAATTCTAAATACTTCACCCAATAAAAATTCTAAATACTTCACCTAATAAGAATTCTAAATACTTCACCTAATAAGAATTCTAAATACTTCACCCAATAAAAATTCTAAATACTTCACCCAATAAAAATTCTAAATACTTCACCCAATAAAAATTCTAAATACTTCACCCAATAAAAATTCTAAATACTTCACCCAATAAAAATTCAAAATACTTCACCCAATAAAAATTCAAAATACTTCACCCAATAAAAATTCAAAATACTTCACCTAATAAGAATTCTAAATACTTCACCCAATAAAAATTCTAAATACTTCACCCAATAAAAATTCTAATTACTTCACCCAATAAAAATTCAAAATACTTCACCCAATAAAAATTCTAAATACTTCACCCAATAAAAATTCTAAATACTTCACCCAATAAAAATTCTAAATACTTCACCCAATAAAAATTCTAAATACTTCACCCAATAAAAATTCTAAATACTTCACCCAATAAAAATTCTAAATACTTCACCCAATAAAAATTCTAAATACTTCACCCAATAAAAATTCTAAATACTTCACCCAATAAAAATTCTAAATACTTCACCCAATAAAAATTCTAAATACTTCACCCAATAAAAATTCTAAATACTTCACCCAATAAAAATTCTAAATACTTCACCCAATAAAAATTCTAAATACTTCACCCAATAAAAATTCTAAATACTTCACCCAATAAAAATTCTAAATACTTCACCCAATAAAAATTCTAAATACTTCACCCAATAAAAATTCAAAATACTTCACCCAATAAAAATTCAAAATACTTCACCTAATAAGAATTCTAAATACTTCACCCAATAAAAATTCTAAATACTTCACCCAATAAAAATTCTAAATACTTCACCCAATAAAAATTCTAAATACTTCACCCAATAAAAATTCTAAATACTTCAACCAATAAAAATTCAAAATACTTCACCCAATAAAAATTCTAAATACTTCACCCAATAAAAATTCTAAATACTTCACCCAATAAAAATTCAAAATACTTCACCTAATAAAAATTCAAAATACTTCACCCAATAAAAATTCTAAATACTTCACCCAATAAAAATTCAAAATACTTCACCTAATAAAAATTCAAAATACTTCACCCAATAAAAATTCAAAATACTTCACCTAATAAAAATTCAAAATACTTCACCCAATAAAAATTCTAAATACTTCACCCAATAAAAATTCAAAATACTTCACCCAATAAAAATTCTAAATACTTCACCCAATAAAAATTCAAAATACTTCACCCAATAAAAGTTCAAAATATTTCACCAAATAAAAATTTATAATACTTCTATTCCATCCAATAAATATATATAATACTTGATCGAATGAAAATTTAAAGAACAAATGGAAAGACGTAGAACTACCCGTATTACAAGTCGCCATTCAATCTATGCTGTTGCATAGGATACTGTTCCAAGGGGAATAACTCGCTCTCCACTGATACTATGTAATGAAAAAATATTCTTAGTAAAGAATTATCCTTCAAACCCATTCAAAAAGTAGATAAATGAATTTGAAAATACTTTTGTTTTTAATTGTTCAGAAATGTTAAAAAAGACACTAAAAGACATCCATTGATTATTTTAACCCAAGGTTGACAGACAAGGTTGATTAACAAATGCATGAAAAATATTTGATTTTTCAGCCACAGGGAACAGTGACTCTTCAATTGCATCTTCTCTACCATTAACATTACTTTTTTACTATTTTTTGCCAAAACCTAGAAATCTGGAGTTGACTTTGTTTTCCTACCATAACAAGAATAATCCTCACCAAAAATGATGGGTATACACTGATACATGAAATCCACATTCCTCTCCAGTAATTTCAACTCACAACCAACTAATTGCCAGGGGACAGTCTTACTAACCAAGTTAAATTGACAAGTCTTGGATATTAACCAAAATACATCATACAGATGTGCACAGGCTTATTTCATTCTAATAAATAAATAGATTTATACAAAAAGTGTATGATTTTATTTATCAACTTATGTATACAATACAAAAGTTGGAGTAGAGGGGTTCCATCCTTTTTTTATACATGGACGTGTTTGTCAGTTCATTTAGTTGCTTGTCTAGCATTTGGTCTAGACTTGAAAATTGGCATCAGTACTCCACTAGACCCCTTTTAAAAATGTTTCATTGATTTTTGGGAAAAAAAGGGTTTTTTGACAGGTTTATTAATAACATCTAGATTCTTTAGAGTCTAGATATTTCTAAATGTAATTTTTACTCTATTTTAGATGTTTTCAAGAGGAAAATGACAGTGATATAAATACAATTAATTCTGACAATATTTATTCATTGAGTTCAAATTTAAATTTGAGAGTAATTCAATTATTGACTGTGATGGATGGTGAGTTTTATCTTTATTTATTTTATTAGATCATGTCCTGTAAATCATCATTATCATTTTTTTGGAAAAAATTGAGAACCATGCAACGTGCACAGGAACGAATTATGCTGGGCCTCACATGGAGAGATCACAAGACAGCACAGTACATCTAGGAAAAGACAAGAGTCAGGGACATCATAGAATCCATTAAAAATCTCAAATGGCGGTGGGCTGACCATGTTGCAAGAATGGCAGACAACCGATTGACATCATGACTCACGACTTGGACTCCCAGAGATCACATGCACAACCGAGGCCGGCAGAATATTAGATGGAGAGACGAGCTAGACAAGTTCAGGAAGTACTGGCTCCGCGACGCCCATGATAGAAAAGTGAGGCAAATCCTGGGGAAGGTTTATGTCCAACGACGGACGTTAAAAGACTGATGATGATGATGATGATGATTTACCTTCAGTTTGTGTTGCATATTATCGCAAATAATTTCACTCCTGAAGGGAGCCTTGCTTGAGTTGCAATAAAAAGCAACAACAATTAAGATGAAGGTAAATAGAAGAAAATAATTAATAACAAGCTTGGCTGCACTAGGGTCAAACTACCTTGCTTCATTGAAATTTAAAAGGTATCAAAAAAATTCATTTCTCCATACAATACTGAGTGTCCCATTTCAACTCCTTTATTAATAATTCCTGTAAATGGGATTTGCAAACTTTAACTAAACAAGTCAACCCAAGTTGGGCTTTAGATGTGGCAATGAATTAGTCATCACTTTCCGCGTACATCAGTGTATCACTGTTATTTGTACATGACATCACTGGTTTTCAGTCTAATGATCGTCATCTGTCATTATCATTACATAGGAAAATAAAGACAAAACTCTATAGCTTATTCAGCCTTAAATATACAAAATACAAAATACACTGCCATTAAAAAGATTTTGATGAATCAGAAACTTGAAAGACATGGGAAAATTAATTGCACCCAGTGACAGATTACATACCACCAGGGCCCTTTGATGGAGCTTTTATAATGCTGACCCTGACATTGACCCCTGCAACATATCATTGTACTATGAATTATAAACCAAAGTAATATCATTATAGTTTATAAGTCATTTATGAAATATACCACAGTACAGAATTATTAAGGTGTTTGGAAAGTAACTACATATTTTTGAAAGGGAGAAAAAAATTAAACTGTCATCTGAAGTTGTTTGTCTTCTACGACAAAGTTTGTCGGAGAGATCACAATTGCCTTCATTGCATCAGGATACACTTCAAAAATGTTTCTCATTGTCTGTATATCAGTACAACACTTTTGAAATTCATATAGTAAGAATTGGTGAATATGTCCCTTTTTAAAGTATCAATCTTCCATGGGCTTAAACTTTACTATACCCTACAAATGACACACTGTTGAATAGAAGAACTGAATTCAGGGATCATTTCATTCCATTTAAGCCTGGTCTTGCATAATTCAGTTGGCTTATAATTTATAGCCATTCCAGGCCCCTTAGGCTTATACCTACTCAGTCTAAGGGTCGATCTGCCATTGATTCTAAACAAAGAATGAATGAAACAAGCAATAAACACTTACGCAGCCGACACCAGATTTGATTTATCTTTGGAAAGAGATTGTTGCATCAACGTTTGTCCCAAGATGTCCAACTCCGCCATGGCTTTCTTCTGAGAGTCTGTGATTGTTGTGTTCTGGCAAGCAGCATTGGAGCCGCCTGCTTGAGATGACGTCTTTGATACCAGAGAAGAGTCTGTAGCAGACATGGGTGGAATGAGGCCGCTGCTGCCTGATGACGAGGATAGAGGGCTGCTGAAAACCTGGGGTTTGGGGCCCATTGAACCTGAGGAGACAGAAGAAAAATATTTTAAAAGGTATTAAAAATCTTTATTGATTCGAATCACTACAAGATGGAAAACATTGGCCAAAAGCTAAAATGACAGAATTTCCTGACCTAACAGTTCTGCGCAAGACAATTCAGCACACAACAGTTCCGTGGCAACAATTCAGCTAATATATATATATATATATATATATATATATATATATATTGTACTATGATGTACAATAGAGGAATAAATAAAAGGAGAAAAAAATAACAAGAAGTCCTCACTTTTTTGCAGTTTTATTTATATCTACGTCTACATATGTTTGCTCATAGAAAAAATGGAATGAAAATACCAAGAGATAAGCAGGTCAAAACAATTTCACATACAATTTATTCAAAGCTATAAAAATGGGGGGTCAAAAAAAACTTTTTCACTACTCATTGAGGAGAGGTGCAAGATGATATAAATGTCAGAACACATGAATAACTTAAACCCAGCAACAGTGATCAAACCGTTCTGTTGTGGGTAGTGGCAAGTAATACCAACACAGATTTTGAATTAAGTGTCTTAAAATGCAAGGTATATCTACAGAATGTTTGCTGTACGTACAGTATGATAAGCCAATTCAATGAATGCTGCATCTTTTATGAATACACGGTTATTCTATACAAAAACAAAATTAAAAAAGCAAGATCATCCAACTGTGGGATTAGGTCAAATAAAACCAATTCCCCGAACCATCAGAAGTGACACTTGAATGGCCTTTTCCTAAATGAAGATTCATTACAAATTAAAACTGCCCTTCAAGATAAAAGCATGTTCTAATTCTAAACTTTATTGCTTCACAATAATTAGAAACTATTCCACCTCAACTACTTCAAAGTCATTTATTTGCACATTTCACATGTTGTATCATTCCTTAAGAATAGTTTTAGTTTTCTTTCCATAGAAATAGTTCCCGATTATAAATTCTCTAGAGTTTAAAGTTTTTAGATGAGTCATCAACAATCCAACTTTTGTTCAGACAATCTGATCCAACAGTGGCACACCTATGACACACTGCAGGTTTTTGAAAAATAAAACTTTTTAAGGTCCATTTTATCACCCTAGTTTAATAAGTATATTTTGAAATTTTAACTTAAATTTCATCAAAATCCTAATCTTTAATAAATGTGTCAGAAAAATAGTTTGGCTATCCATAAGCATTTATTTATAACTAAAACTAAGTGACACTCATAGAACACTATTCATAAAATGAAAATTTCAACACACCACACAAAAAAGGTTTGCCATCAGTTATCTTCCCATTCTTGATGTTAACACTACATTTTGACCAACCCCTTCTCCTACCATTGGCAGGTGTATAGTTCAAGAAAAGAGGAAAAAAAAAAAACAGGTCATTAATATGATTGGCGACATAATTATGTCTGTGTACCTAGCACTGACGAAAAACTGGATTGATATGATTGGTTTAGTAATGATCACTATTTTTTCTTCGCCTGAAGAAAAAAACAACAAAAAAAAAAGTTTGCCTCTTTTTTCTTGAATTATACATCTGACGAGGGTTGAATAATGGATTGGCTGAAACATTGTGTTGACTAAATCAAAGTTGGGAAGAGAATGTTCGATTGTTTGAACCAAAGTTAGAATATTATAAATTCATTATCTTCTCTACCATTTGTTTCCCTCCAGACGTAAATGAAGAGCTCAAAGTAGAAGTATTTAAAATCAATCAGCCTAAAGATAACATTTGAGAAAGAATTAGTCACAATCCTACAGCATTTAAGTTTTCAGTCATTTTTGTACAATGAGTTCAAAGAAAAAAAAAACATTTAAAAGATTCAAAATGAATAGAATTTCTTTCAGGTACATGAATGTGCACAGAAAATTTCATTCTATATTAGAGATTACTTTCCATCATTATGCAAAGGGAAAGCTAATTTTTTCTCTCCGCATAAATAACATTATTTTTCTCACACTGCTTAATGATATTTTTGCAAATAAAGTGACACTTATATGGGTCACAGAGCTAATTAACTTTCACTTTTCTAATAGTTTTTACACATTCTAATGTTCTTGATCGACAAATACAAAACAAGACAGTCCATTTCAATACATAACAGTTTGTAACATTCCAAACCAAGAGTACATCTGACCTACAAATGGATTCAGACTGGTAGCAAATATCGGGATACCATACTTACATTTTATATTTTAAAGATTCTTTGAGTTGATTCAAAAGATTCAAAAGATTGAAATAAATTGCAACTAAATCAAATTCTTTTTGATTACTAATTTGCATCTTTGGTTGAACGCAAATGATTTGCATGTGTCATTCATTGATTTGAAAGATTCCACAAAAGTCGCAAAAGGGTTTTAAACATTTACATCATTTTAGTTTTAACGATTTTTTCAATTGTTCTCAATAAATGAAATATATAAAGGAGAATTTCATTATCCTATGTACAGAAAATTGTTTCTTTCCAATGACCGTTTTCAACTTCACTAATTCTTTCTCTTTTGATAACATAATTTTCCCAAGGATATCTGCTTCTCTGCATATGTATTCAATTTTCAGCATTTCACACTGAACCCTGTTCATGGGTGATCATTAACAAAGCCCAATACTCAAAAATACCAAATAAATGATTAATCATTGACTCAAATAGTGGGGTTGAATAATGAAAATATGATTCTTGAGTTAACGTTAAAGGAATTCAAAAGTAAAAATGTTATAATTTTTATTTCATTGTTCAGTTGCATACTTTCCCAGGATGAATTCTCAAGGGTTCTTTTATATATCTGAGAAAGGGAATAACAAAAAAAAAAAATAAAGCAGAAAAAGTTATGATTGTTTTAAATCCCTTTGTGACTTCTGAGCTACCCTGTATAACTTAATGAATTCAAATGGATAGTTTCTGTATTTCAAATCATCTTATGGAAGTAATCTGGCCCACTGACCATTCATGAATACAAGATCCATCCCAGAGAGAGAGAGAAAAGTTACGAAACCCATTTCTAAACCAAAAGATCAAGAATAAAAGCTCTAACCAGACATAAGGAGTCCACTGGTGGTTGTAGTTGAATTTGACATGGTTTGTGTCAATCCAGTAAATACAGATGATGTTGACGACAGATTCACCATGGCATTAGACCCACTCAGATTATAAACAGGAGGTTGGCTTCCACTTGTCGGGAGTAAAGTACTTGTAGGGGGAGCTACAGTGCCAAACGTCTGAAATTAAGAGAAAATGAAAGACATTTCTTTCTGATAACACAATATTCACAAAACTTTAGATATTTAGAGATGAAACATAAAGAAAACAAATTTTATGATTAAAAACTATTTGGTTGAATGCTTGTCAAAAGGTCTTAACTTGATTTATGGAAATATAGAATTAATTTTGAACAGGTCTGGTTATATATTCTATAGAAACAATCATGTGACCAACATCTTTTGGCAGCATGCCATATTGGGAATGATCAATCAATAATTGAGTTACATTTCTTGCTTTCTGTTGGATCATTGAAAAGTTTGAATTTCGAAAAAACAATAGGGGAACAAACTAGTGGCCATTTTAAAAATTTTTTCAAGAGATAATAAGGAATAAATGTTGAAATTTTCAGTCCTCTAGCTCCATCGGGGCATGATACACGTATACAATGCCAGCTGAGCATACTTGGAAACTGTTTGACAGTTTCAAATTATTAGAGATTATCTGCTGATTACAATCAAATATTTCGATAATGTAAAGTTTTTTCAAAACAATGTATTTATAAGAATGAATGTAAATTGTTCCAATTTTTATATCTTTTGCTTAATGTTATCAGCCAGCTGAGAAAAAACTTGTCCAAAAGTAATCGCAATCAGTGGTTTGCTCAGTATTCACCAATTCTATAATTTTTATTCATGAAAACCAAGTCCAATGTAAAAACTGACGAAACCAGTGTTGAAGTTTGATTGATGATTTCTGATTATTCTGTAATTCTAATCTACAAATAAGTTTCATTTTGGACAGAAATTTTGTCAAAAATTGATTTTCATTCATAAATATCAGAGGCACATTTTGCAATCCATTTGAACAATTCCCTGAAAAAAATTTGTACAGAATCAAATTTAGTCTTGTACTAAATGAAAAATGGTACAATTATATAATTCGTACAAAATGGAAGATGGTACCTTTTTATGATTCGTACTAAACTGAATTCGTATAAATTGAGGTGTGGCTGTATAAGAAAACATGGTTCAGTCTGGGTGGGAGAGACTAAATCACAATACATCTTCAGTGTGGAGTAGGGCCATTAATGCAATGATTCTGAAATTAAGGTCTGACAAATAATGCTTTGGGATCCATCACAGTGTTACTTATAAATCAAACATTGCAGCCAATGAGGCAGAAAAACAATATCATTCTCCATCATAAGGCTATCGAAATACAAAAGTTTTGTACACAGACCTGTATCATACATAAGAATTCAAATAAATGTAATCCATTTGGAATAAATGTTTTTTAAAGGGGAAACAATTGTTAACTTTGTAGTTAATTGATTTATTGTCTGAAAACTAGAATTTAAAAATGGGGATCTGCCAGAATATTTCCCTTATAGAAGGGGTCCTTGAGTTTTCAAAGTTTCAAAACCACTGCTTCACAATATTCAAAAAGAAAGATTTCAATCAAAATGAAAACATAAGATATTTTGTAATAATCAAAATTTCCCTCCTTGTAAGAAATGTTGAGCAAAATCACCAACACTTTTGCCACACATTTCGTCATAATGCAAGGGAGATAATCAGGTTTTATCTCTCTTCTATTCTGTTCTAATTGTTGAAGGTAAATGAATGAGATGACTTACTGTTGCCGCTCCAAAGATATCACTCAACTGCTCCAAAGTCGAACTGCTCTCTTGGTTGGTACTGATCACGGACGGGGCCGATACAGGCTTCACATCTGGAGTGTCACTCAGACCTGGAATCAAGGCAGACCAAAACAGAAATAAGTATAGCTAATGAAAATCAACATCATAATAAGCAACCTGTTTTTCTGTCTGTCTGTCACACCATCTAAGGTATCAACTATAGCTGAGGGAGAACAACTTCAGAAAAAATTTGTTTTATTTTTTTTTTCCTGTTCAGATCGCACATCCAAGGTAAGTTAGTATCAAAAAAAATCAATGGAAATATTTTTATTACGTAAGACACCTCCCACTCCATTCAATTCTATAACAACTTAATAAATAATAAACTGAACAATTAGCTCTGTTCCTATAGAGGAAATCTTAATTAGTATGGTGAATTCATTTCAAAATTTTCCATATTTCAAAATCTTATAATTATTTAATGTGTTTTTGTTTTTTTTCAGCTTATACTTATTGACATTTCGTACAGTAATAACTCAACTGTACAACATCAAAATCACACTATTCAAGGAATTCCTTTTATATCAAATTTTTCTCCTTTCAGGATTATGAGTCAAACCCACTTTATGGAATCTAATAACAATATCCATGGGACAGTGAATGCAGTAGGGAAAAAAAAAAAAAAAAAAAAAAAAAAATCAAACACAAGATGGAGGGATGAGATAGAAAAAAAGTTTGTCCGTAAGATAAAGCTGAGATTAATGTAATCGTGGTCGTCATGAAAGGAGATGGGAAAACGCCTTTCTCCAGTGGACTTACGATGGCTGATAATGGTGATGGCATAAAAGCACTCTCAAGATCAGTTGCTAATTGTTTTTCATCATTATTGTTGAAGGTTTTGTGATGAGAAAGTTTCCTAATGCCAAAGTCATGATTCTTAACAATGAATTCTTAATAAAGATTCTTAATAAAACCAAAGTTAAGATTCCTTCTTACCCAATGCCAAGAGTTGTTCATCAAGAATTGAAGCTCCCGTCGTCCCCGATTCATTGTTCACTGATGCTTGTTTGCTTGGGGAGCTTGAACTGGTATCAAAGCTCAGGTCAAGCAAAGAATGATTATTGCCAAGGTCTGAAAAAAATAAGAAATAAAAAGGATGAAGTCACTTTGGGCATCTAATTGAATACCCTTAGAGTTTACAAGATTAAGATTTTCCTTTTTCACTGGAGTCAGCAGGATTGGAAACCCCTAATGCATACAAGCATGTCTCCTTCATTTTTTGTTTCATACAGAATAATACATTATCATATATTCTATTCCATTTAGAATAAATTGGTCAGTTTCAGTTATACTAAACAACAGAAAATAGGAAAAAAGAGGTGTGATGTCATTAAAATGGATGAGATCATTAAAAGAACTCTATTCTGATTAATTTCTTTTCACCAGCTGTTAATGATGTCAAAATTGAATTTTTGTATTTTAAAAAAGCAAGAGAATGGCAAAAAGACATTTAAAAATGTCCGTTTTGCAATTTTTATTTCATTATTTTATACAAGCAGAATACCTCCATATTGCAATATTTTACAAGTAGCTAAATTGATAAGTCTTACATATCTACCAAAATTAATGCTAGAAATCCACAAGGGATTATTTTTTCTAAAAAATTAATACTTTTATAATATCAATATTTCCCAATTATGCTGACAGATCTGCACAAGCTCTTTTCATTCGAATAAATAAATACATTTATATCAAAAAAATGTATTTTTATAATTTTTTTTATTTATTATATATATATATATATATATATATATATATATATATATATATATATATTATATATATTATATATATATATATTATATATATTATATATATATATATTATATATATTATATATATATATATTATATATATTATATATATATTATATATATATTATATATATATATAATACATATATATATTATATATATATATAATACATATATATATTATATATATATATAATACATATATATATTATATATATATATAATACATATATATATTATATATATATATAATACATATATATATTATATATATATATAATACATATATATATTATATATATATATAATACATATATATATTATATATATATATAATACATATATATATTATATATATATATATATAATACATATATTATATATATATATAATACATATATATATTATATATATATATAATACATATATATATTATATATATATATAATACATATATATATTATATATATATATAATACATATATATATTATATATATATATAATACATATATATATATTATATATATATATATAATACATATATATATATTATATATATATATATAATACATATATATATATTATATATATATATATAATACATATATATATATTATATATATATATATAATACATATATATATATTATATATATATATATAATACATATATATATATTATATATATATATATAATACATATATATATATTATATATATATATAATACATATATTATATATATATATAATACATATATTATATATATATATAATACATATATTATATATATATATAATACATATATTATATATATATATAATACATATTATATATATATATAATACATATTATATATATATATAATACATATTATATATATATATAATACATATTATATATATATATAATACATATATTATATATATATATATATAATACATATATTATATATATATATATAATACATATATTATATATATATATAATACATATATTATATATATATATAATACATATTATATATATATATAATACATATTATATATATATATAATACATATTATATATATATATAATACATATTATATATATATATATAATACATATTATATATATATATATAATACATATTATATATATATATAATACATATTATATATATATATAATACATATTATATATATATATATAATACATATTATATATATATATAATACATATTATATATATATATAATACATATTATATATATAATACATATTATATATATATAATACATATTATATATATATAATACATATTATATATATATAATACATATTATATATATATAATACATATTATATATATATATATAATACATATTATATATATATATAATACATATTATATATATAATACATATTATATATATATAATACATATTATATATATATAATACATATTATATATATATAATACATATTATATATATATAATACATATTATATATATATATATATATATATATATATATATATATATATATATGATACAAAAGTTAAATTAATCATCTTTAGTCAAAATAAAAGTAGGAGTGGAGTTCCACCCTGCAGCAGCCAGCAATTTTGTAATTTGTTGGCAATTTTCTGCTCAATTTTCAATGTGGATAATTGGAGCAAAACTTATCATACTTACCTCCATCTACCTTCATTTTGTATTGATTCATAACTTTCATGACATCATCATTGGCCCGTAAAATATCACCTAAAAAAACAGAAAGAGACAAAATAGTCAGAAAGGCAGCTAGCTACAGTGAGAACATCTCTTTGTGTCCATGATTGTCAGAAACTATCAATATACATTTCTTCAGTTTTTAAGTTGGTCTGGCTGGCTCTGTCTTTATATATGACAAGAGTATGCCTTGCTAGTGGGCTGAAAATTTAAATATTTATTCCTTATTATATCTAGAAAGAACATTTTTACTTTTTTTAAAATTCCATCCCTAAATAGTTTTTAGTGGTTATGTAAGTTCATGGTTACTTTGTCCCTTGGTTTGTGTCCAGCAGCGTTCACATGTATTTTTAGAAAATTCAGATTTTTCTAGTGATCACTGCCCAACAAAAGGCGAAAGAAGAAACTTCTTCATTGATCAGTACTAACACGGTATGGAGCCAAAAGATGTTGGTCATGTGACGGTTTCTATTGAGTGACTAACCAAAGCCATTGTTGGTTTCCATCATTCTTCTGTGTGTGTGTGTGTGTGTGTGTGTGTGTGTGTGTGTGTGTGTCTCTGGAGTGTCTACCGGTCACATTTTGGGGGCTACAACCTTGAAAATTAGCATGAGTACACTACTAAGTACCATCTTGAAGGAAAATTTTTGTTCTTTCAAAACAATGTTTTTGGCTGGTAGTTATTCTTTTCATAATTTTACAAAATTTTTTTCAAGACAATTAGTTCTGTTACTCGTGTGGATAATGGGCATTCATTTATGCGAGGTACGGGTATTTATTTCCAGTCTGTTGTCTATTGAATAAGTAAACAAAAGAAAAGGGGGGGGGGAATAAGGGTCACTTACTAATTCCGTCATTATCACGTTCATCTGTATCACTGGCCAACCGGAATAAATTAGGCCGAAGTTTTTCTAATGTTTCATACAATTCCTGGAAATAAACAATGGAAGAATTCAAGACAAAAATTTTACAAACAAGAAGGAAATTTCTTTTCAATTCTCACTTTTTCATTCATATACAATCTCTTTCTTTCTTTCACAAGTTGTTAGATGTTTCATGATGAAGTTTAATCATATTTTACACTCATACAGTACATGCTCATTGAAAATGACGAGATTATTTTTGTATGGATAGGCATTCCTGCCTAGGGTCAGTGCATCTGTGATGTCTGCCAAAGATCAAAGTGTCACTCACTGTCCCTGTGTCAAGGATCAAACTGTAGTAACTGTTCACAGGATATACTTTGGTAGCTTTGCTCCGATGCAATGACATGGCCAAAGAAAGCCTACTGAGGCTCCGTATTGCTAAGAGCAAGAGGCTTAGGATTCATCCTGTGGCCTCAAAAAATAACTTTCCCCAGTCCTGGGAGATCAGTAAGCCCCAGGGCAGCACTTTCCCATTGCCCCCACGCCTTCCCTACACTAGCTGTGGGGACTGGAGCAATTTTTTTAGCTTTCCCGTATGAAACCTCACATTGAACCAACCTTGATTTATATCTTGCTCTTGAAGGGAGGCAGGTAAAAAACGGATCTAAGTGTTGTATCTGTGCACACATTGAAAAGTGTAACAAACAAATTATAAAATATACTTTGGAAGTAATTAGATTAAAACTAATAAATAATTCAGAGCTTTTGATGATGAACCAAGAAACATCTGCTCAAGTAAATATGAATCTACATTGTATTACTGAGCAATTTTAATTCAATGAAAATATTTAAATTCTATAACTTCAGGAGCACTACTTTTATTTATCAAAATTATCTATAAATAAAGTGATATATTTGACTATATATATATATATATATATATATATATATATATATATATATATATAAATAATCTAGAAAGCTTTACAGCTTTAAACACTAAAGATGTAAAAGAATATTTCAAATCTTATATCATTTCAGTCAATTGTTTCCAAATATCTGTTATTTATGCAATTTATGTCAGATTTCCAATGGGTTTTGTGTTCTACGCAGAAGTAAATATTAAAGTACTTCAATTTTTCCTTGTTGAGATCATCAGTTTTTTACCATATATATATATATAATATATATATATATATATATATATATATAGATAGATAGATAGAGAGATAGAGAGAAATTGACATAGATACATAGTGTTTTAAATGTTACACTGAATTAGCAAAATCTTTAATTTTTTCCACAAAAAAATGAATTCGTAATTTTAATTTGATCAAAACAAGGATATAAAACAACTATTTTTTTTAAATGAAAAGTTTAAATAAATCAAAGTGAAATCAAACTTTTTTTACAGAAAAAAAGTAAATTTTTCTAATTCGGTGTAACATATATAAATGGATTTCAAAAGTATTAAATATTTTCTCTTTGAAAAAGCCCAGATGCGTTTCCCATTAGAAGATTTTAAGCATCTAAGCCAATGCAGATGAAATGACAAAATATCAATCCTATAAAGATGAAGCTTAATGTCATTAGCAGATTCAATTCTGAGTTCAAGTCCAACTTCTGCTTTTTTTTCTCTCTTCATCCTCTGCTTCTCTGAAGGGATATAGGTATGTGTTCTTCTTCATAGCCTTCAATCAAAATAAATGTTTTCTTTCAGGGCAACATTGGTCTTTTTAATCAAAGAAGTTATTGCAGAGAGGTCATTCTTTCTCGCCACCTAATCTTTGTGTTGTCTCTTTCAAATGCATTGGCAACTTCTCTCATCCCCAGCAAATAAAAAGTAAAAAGGGAGGGGCGTGGCACCCACCTTCATTGTGTCTGTATCACTTTGTGTAGCAGCTTCTGAACTGTAATGTTCCAACATCTCAGACAACACACTAACATTATTATTGATCGTTTCTAACTCGGACATTCGCTTTGAGATTTTGTCCATCCGATCTGCATCCTGGGGAGAAAAGAAAAAATCTTAAATATTTCAAAATCCGAGGTTTCAGCCTTCCAGAACACCTGGAACAAATTTCAGACTAGGGATTTCTTTACCTAGTCTCATATTCAATCACATTTTCAAAGGTTAATTTTTTTTTTTCAATCATCAAAAGAATCATTTCTATCCTATATAAGGGATCACAAGTGGGGGGGGGGGGTACGAGAAGTCTAAACAATGACATGCTTTCCAGTTCTTATTAACTTATTGGACTCAAATATCATTTTTAATAAGATATTGTTGTTATGATATAGTTGAAATAATTTGTAATTCATTTCACACGCTCTAATCTCTAATGCAAGACTTTTCGAATCCAAAGGAGGTAAACCCGAACTATATTTTTATTTCCGATTCTGCAAATAATGCTGTTCAAACGATTTTCCAAAAATTTGACTGAAAAACGGAGGGAAAAAAAGCGTTAAGCATTAAAGACGTGTGATTACTCGAAGCAATCCAAGGGAGGTAATTTAGTTTACAATCGGTTCAGGACTATGTTGAGGAACAGTAAAACCATGAATGCAGAACCTTCATGTCAAGCACAAAATGGGATTTTTGTATCCCCAAAATTCAGTCAGACACCACCACAGGCAAAAAACAAAATAAAAACAAATAGAATATTTTTAGAATCATCAAAAAAAATTCAATGTAAATGTAATTAGTTCGTTTATTCGTTTTTTAATAAACATTATGAAGACAGTTGTTAAAATATAAATATATTATGAATGAATTTGATTTGTTATTATTGCAAATAATACTGGTAATGAATAAATCATGCATGAATTAGTGACATTATGCATCTTATCCCAGACACATTTTTTAAATTATTGTCTTAATAAAAACATGATTCTAGGTTAGGGTTTCCAAACTACAGCCCACAAGCCACATCCAACCCATCACAGGATTTTATCCAGTCCGCAGCAACTCGAAATATTCATAAATAATAAAACTAATTCCTTTCATTTTTCCTATGCAGTCAAACAGTTGACGCATACAATGAGGTAATTGATTATTTTGTCACAGCATTTGAAATTCAATTAAAATACTCATTTAAGTCTTCAAGTTGACATGTGTTGTCGAAAAATCCAATCTTGTTTCAGAATTCTCAGATTATTAAGGTAAGTACACAAATACACACTGACTCAGATCAAAAGATCATCTTTAATACTTCATGTCTATGAAACTGTGTTTTGGATTTATTTGGACAACGAAGATTACTGGAAAGCAGACAAACAGAGTATTATCATTCATTTTGACCGCCATATTTCTTCATTTTGATTTTCAGTTATTTTTATTAAAACTCAACTCAGGCCATCAACCTACAATAGTGATCAAAAAGCTATTATCTGGAAATTTTATGACTTTTTACCTTCATTTCAATTTTATTAGTTGCTTTTTATGGCTACTTTTGGCTCAGACTGATTCCCCTTTGGCAGTGAGTAAATAACATTGATCAGAAAATGAAGAATAAGCTTCAACAGTGTTATTCTAATTTCAGTTTTCAGTTGAGTCTTGGTGGCTTAATTGGTAAAGCAGGCCAGGATAAATGGTGCTTCCCTCCAAAGATGTGGGTTCAAATCCTACCTGAGGTTAATTCTTTATTTTCTGATCAATGCTATTTGCTCACTGTTGGAGGGTAATTAGCCTTAGCAAAAAGTTGGAATGAAAGGCAACTAACAAAATTAGGATGAAGGTAAAATTTTAATCATAAAAATTCCAAATAATGATGATTTATAATACTTTATCTAAGAGATAATCTTTTAAATGGAAGAAAAATGATTGAACAGCACGGTCCAGAAATAAAGAATAAGCTCTCAGTGAAATTCAAACTCACATCTCTTTTGTCAAATGGAAGCCAGCTTAAAATACACCAATTATTTTAATCAATTGTGTTATGCAAACAGCTTGGCACAAGATCAAATCCAACCTTTTAACTCTTCACCATGTTTGTTTTTGTTTCTGCACTGATTCTATCAGTATAGCAATTAGCAGTCAAAATTAATAATAATGTTCTACAATACTTCATCTGGAAAAATAGTTTTGAATATAAGATAACTAAAAAAACAGGTTGCAATTTTTGGTTATTAATAACAACATGACACTGATGTTAATGCCATTAATATTTTACAGAACATTATAACAATCTAAAATATGTGTCTGAAAAAGGAGAGATTCCAACCCTTTGTGTACCAGTGAAAATACAAAGTGTCCCATCTCTTACGAGACAACTCCCAAAGGAGTATTGAGGCCAGAGACAAAGTCCCAGTTTCTACATGCATAAGCTTAGTAATCCCTGAAAGTCTCAAATCTTTTCAAGACCAGGACTTTATTTCAACTAGTTTTCATAATCACTCCCTTGGCAGGATTCAAGTCAACCAAAGGGATACCTCTACCCTAATCACACAGCTTAGAGTGTACTCAATTAGTTACAGAATGAACAGGGAAATTTTTCCTTAAAAAGAGTTTTCCACAATCCTCGCTCATACCGAGAATCAAAACCAGGACCTTCTACATACGAGGTAGATGTGCTCCTCTATCCAAGCGGACACATGAAGTAGTTGTGCTTACCACAAAGACACCAACCAGAAGATCCTTCTCAAACAAAGGACTTATCTAATACAACTAGAAACATCAGAAAAAAACAGTAATAGCCATAAGCCACAGAGCAGTTCAATCAGTTAGGCACATTGAAGCTAAGTAGCAAAGCAGCTACTAACCTGCTGGACCATGTTTTTTATAAGCCTATTTGCTGCTTGGAGATCTTCAGGGTTCTTACTTTTGAGTAACCGAGATAAAAGCTGAAAAATCAAAAAACAAAAGGCCATTAGTGAAAACTTTCAAATATCAAACAAAAACAAATATTGAACTCAAAACAAACCTTAAAAGAGTTTTGAAATACAGAGATGGCTGTTTGTTATAATCATAGATATCAAACGGTTATTGTTATGAAAATTAGTCAGTTTCAAACACTTTATTAGAAATGAATTAAAACCAATAGAATAAATTTCATGGTAATTTTCTATAATGTGAAACTGTTTATAATGATGAATTTTATAAAAATATTCCAATGTTTATATCCTTTGCTTAATGTTATCAGCAGCTTATTGTCATCTAAAAATCCCTCTCCTAGAATGATCACAATAAGCGGCTTCATCTTTATTCATTCTATCAGATTTAGGGATCCTTTTTTTTTCACTTGGCTTCATATTGTGAATTCACTTGTTTTTTGTTTAAGTGATTAATGCTCTTTCTACAAGTGAGGGGGGGGTAGATTCAAATCAAAAATTATAGAATTTACAGAAAAATATTTTTTACAACAAAGTCATCAGGTGGCAAATGTTTCAAGGCTAATTTCTCTAATAGCATTAAATGAATGGCCACCGTTCTATCTCTACAGACAATGGATATATAGCATGGCAGTTGGAGCCCCTTTAGCCTCGTAAGGTAGTCTATCTTGGGCATCGACAACTTTAAAAAAACGAAATTGCTAGAAACAATAGAGTTTCCATGGATTGACTGAGAAATGGAAACAAAACCATTGCCTTCTGTGCCCCATGATAAAAGCATCCCATCTCTTTAGAGGCAATCCCCAATGGAGTATGGTAGCCAGTGATGACTTCTCGGTTTCTGTTGCATGTATCAGCTTAGTGATCCTTGCAAATCTCAGATCAGGTCAAGACTAGGACTTCATTCCAATAAGATTTTATGACCACGCCCTTGGCAAACCCTTTCCCAAAATGATCACAATAAGCCACTTTGTCTGTATTCATTCTCACATATTCAGTGATCTATATTATTTTTTTTCAATTGGCTTAATATTGTGAATTCACTATCACCAAAGGGATACCATAAATACTGACATATATAAAATTGACTGATGAGTAAGTTGATCATTAGTTTCCAATTTTAGAAGTCAGCTACTCCGATTGGTAAACTAGTTGCTATTAACAATTACTACAATATTTTGATTTTTGACGGTTATCTCCCTTGGTCAGTAATTTTCCCCATCAAATATAGATTCAACTTTTTTTAGATACGCTAGCAACTATAGCAGTGATCAATGTCACTAACAAACAATTTGACTGACAAATCGACATGGCAAACGCTACACACTATCTCCACAAAGCATTCCCTCCCACCATATTTATCACGTCAGAAGACGAATACATGTCAACTGCATGAATGAAATTCTATTTTACTGCAATACTATCGTTAAATGAATGCTTTCTGAGGAAAGGGGTCTCAAAAGTTGGATGTTTTGAAAGAAGTAGGCTTCTAAAGGCACTACAGATCAAACTAGCGAATCTATGATCTAACTTTCAGGCTTGTAGATAAGGGAATGATGCCACATGGTACCTAAGTATAAGTAATGGCTTTTAAAATCTCTGGTTGTAAGAATGGCTCAAAATGAGTAAAATGAAGGCTGAATATCTTGAAACCTTCAGTGTTTAGAATCCTTTATTTCCATTTGCCTTACCTTGGCTTTTTCATCATCTTCAAATAATGCATTTTTGGGTCTGGGAGGAGGCATTGGATTGGCATTCAGAGTCTGCAAAAATTCATCAACAAGAAATTAAAGAATTAAGGAATAGAACAAAATTTTTCATTTCTCTCTTTTAGCGTTACCTTCCTACTGGTATGAACAAAAATTTCAACTGGAATATCAATACTTGATTTTATAAACTTAATTAAAATCTTTTGAATTTATTTCTCAATTTTTTTTTTCTAGAAATACATTAGCCAGGATGTTTGTCTGAATAGAAAGAAAAACACATTATCAATAATTACAACATAAATATTGACTAACCTAAAGTCAATTTTTACTATAATCAGAAAAAAAAAAAAAAACATCATGACATTTTCGATGACAGTAAAAAATTATTAAAATACTACCAAAAATCAAGTTACTGTCAAATGCAGATAATTTGAGGAAAATTACATTGCTTTATCATCAATCAACTGAATTGCACTAAAAATGCCCAACGTTTTGCATTAAAAAAATGAAAAATAGATTTTTAACACAATCAATCAGCAGGTTTCAAAAGTGATGATTGAGGTTGATAATGAGTGATGACAGACAGACTAATTTCAGCTGACCTCCAAGTCCTATGGAAGATACAGGGCACTCAACCCAAAATGCAGTAGAATTTAAAATCAAAATGCACCACAGCTGTGTTGTGCAAATAAATGTGCTTTGTCATCTGCATCAATCATTTGTAGGCTCCCATTATTTGAAATTCCAGTCAATTAACGTAAACAAAAAAAAAACAGAAAGAAACAGAATGGAAATATATGGAAAATACACGCAGTAAATATTCTTTCATAATTTTGCAGAATTTAATTATTCATTGTTGCTATAATATTTTCTAAATAATTTTCAGTCAAAGCACAATATAGAAAGAATAACAAATATATATTTCAAAAATATCAGATTAATTGAAAATGAATGATGAAAATTTTTGGTTCATTCCTCATCACCCTACGACTGATTGAATTAAGTATGGCTACTATTTACCTTCATTTTGATTTTGAAACTGTTTTTATTACAACCTCAACTCAAGCCATCACTTCTGCGGAAACGAGAAAACAGCACAGATTGGAAAAGTGAGCTCTGAGTGAGAATCAAACTCATCTCCTTCTTGGCTCTTTTGGTGTGGACTGTACACATAATACATACTTATCCAAACCAACACGAAAACTGAAGAGACCAATATTGACAGTTTGGGTTGACTGTTTCTAATTAAGATGGAGGTAAATAGTAGTCAAAATAAATTCAATGGGATAGAATAGAACACATAGCAACAACAATACAAACATGAAATGCTTTCTTTTGTAAATGACATTAAAAATATAATACAATATTAGAAAAGAATTAATGAGAAGAAAAATACAGAAAAGCTCAAAACTTGATTTTTTTTTTTAATTTGATTGCGATCGATACTGCTTGTAATGTTGGTAACTAATATCAACTCTGAATTCACAGTTGAGAGATCATGGTTGCTGAAATGACGAGATGCTAAAAGTTAGGGGCTCTAAGTTGTCCAGATTTAAGGTAACCAGATTTCAAGACATTTGATCACTTAATGATACCAGTTCCAATATGTACAGGGTGTGAGCCACGAATTCGATTTCCCTTCAGTTTTTATAGATTTGATATGTTATTTAAGGTCAGCATTTGTGTATTAGCATTCATTTCATACTTTTATAAATGTCAAAAATGATCAAAAAAACACTCAGCTGAATTGGGAAATTGGAATTAGGTTTCTTTTGGGATATAGCCATTAAATAACTAGTGGGAACACTGGCTAACATCCTGATGTATTATATATCTCGGTGAATAAGGTGACTTCCAGATAAGACAAGACCCAAATTTCAGTCTGAATTTCATGGTTTTAGCTCATATTGGTGGTATGAGACAAAGCCTAAATAACCAAACTATACCAAACAACTAATACAATCAACTAAATATCTTGAATCTTTTATCAGTAACAATATAATACTTTAATGTATTACCAGTAAATCATTTTAATATTTACTATCAAAGGTGAGTCGATGAAGAACTGGGTTTTTGGGTTTAAGGCTGAGCACATACACTGATAGCTGTATATATCGAATTACATATTAACAGTGTAACAGTTCAGTGCTTCTGCACTTAAATCATTATTATAAGTTACTCTCTCAGGGTGCCAAATATGCAGGGGGTATAAGCAGTGGGGGGTTGGAAAAAATTGCAAAGTAAGCGAAGGGAGTGGTAAATGAGGTGGGGGCAGAAAATGATATAAGATGAATGTATCAAGTTCAGTGGTCCCTTCGATTTTGAGAACTTGAAACTCATAGATTTGATTACTATTCACATTTTTTTCCCCTCATCATAAAAGGAAGTTACCGTCATATACTTCCAGGGAAAAAATTAAGATATTTCATTCTTACATTTTTTTCTCATTTTTGCTAGAAAGAAAAAAGTCCAAGATATTTTATTCTATGCTCCCTGATGCTTCCATTGTTGAAAACACTCATTATAAAATCTACCAACACTGAGTATTGTAAAGACGGGGTGGAGATATCGCATGATAAAGTCAAACAAAACAGTTGGTGTAGGGAAATGAAGATTGTTTATCAGGGAAATATTTTCTATGGATGCACATAGACAAACACAAGGTTGATAATCTGATTGAGTAATCAAATTTGTAAATCCTCTTCCGCTGAGGAATCATCTTCAAGTCCATGGACAAACATTTTGTTCATTATAAGACAAATTTATGAATTTCCTGATACAGTAAATTAATATGGGGAGGGGATTGGGTATTTAGCACCCCAGATTAAATATACTGATAACAAAGATACTATTGCCATGGAGGAAATGTCTTGCATTTTGTTTTTTTTTCTTGAAACCCGATTAAGGACACTACATTTGAATGAAATGTACCCCATAAAAAACATGTTGAAAATTATCTATAATTTTGAGAAGTCATTCACATTCAAAGACTTCTTGTCATTTTTGTTATTTCTGCCACATTTCAGCCAATTGATTCTACAGCCGTCTTCAGGTGAGATAAAAGACTCAAAGAAGGTATACATCGACTTGTCAGCAAAATATATTCGCTGTTCAACAAGGATAAGGGATAGAATTCTTTGTCTAACAAAGAAAGGAGTTAAAAGCATCAGCATTCTCTACAAGTGTAGCAACTAACAAAAAAAATTGGCTATTGTTACCGTTCTAGTTTCAAAATGGCCACCGCTCCAGCTGCAGGGTTAGTATGTTTAATTTTATGGCTATTTTCATCTGCTTCTTTGACTCTAATTCCCCCATCAGCATCAGCCACTCTACAGCTAGAGTGGCAGCCATTTTGAAACAGGAAAGGTTACAATTGCCAAAAGATTTGTTTCCGACAGTTTTTCACTTGGCACTACTGGAAAAAAAGAAAAAAAAAAAAAAAGGATTCCCGCTCTTTATATAAGTATAGTATTACTCAAGAAGGCTGTAGAATGCGCCAGCCAAAACGAAAAATAACAAGAAGAATGAGTTTGATTGCTTTGAATGTCAAAAGCACAAAGAAAGAAAGTCAGAAAAAAAAGTTTTCAAAAAGATAAACAGTGATTTGGGGGATTGAAACTAATGAGATGTCTGAGAATGCAACTGAACAACTATTCAAATGCGGTTCACAAGAAAATTGGGAATTAACTAATATAGACACTGTTTATGATAAAAGCATGAATTATGCAGACAATTTGGAACAAATAGGAGACTGTTTTCTCCTTTACACGAGTTTATAAGGAGAAGTAGTCAGAAATGACAAAAAATAAATAATCCAATCATTTTATGCTATCAAATTCAACCATATATTCATTCTAGTGTTACAAATATGGGAAAATATTTTACCTTTCTTTTTGTTAATTGAAACCCCTGACCTAGACAACCACTAAATTATATCATTTGTAGTTAAATTTGATAAAATACAGTTTTAAATGGTCAGGTTTCTGCTTTCATTTGTTCCATAATTAGTTAGCTGCAGTAGCTTAAATAATAGTGTCTATACCAGTTACCTCCCTTCTCTTGCAAACCTCATCCAAACACTTTCCAGAAATGAGTTAAATTGTCTGAGGAACTTCTTGAATGTTAAAAGCACAATCGGCAAAGTTGGAAAAAAATGTTTTTAAAAATAAATGTTGGTATGGGGGGGTGGGGCATTGAAACTACTGGGGAGATGCAACTGATCTCCAGAGGGATTGAAAACAGTCAACCTACTTGGCTATCCTCGATCTCAGTTTTGCAGGTCGAACGAAGGTACATGATTTCATCAGATTCAAACAGCTACATAGAAAAAGGAAACTGGAGCCAATGATGACTTCAAAGACAAAATCAAAAACAAAAGCAGAACAAAAAAAAACGAAAAAGCACTCAGAGAACGCATACCTCCAGCAAAGCTATTGTCACTAGAAACTGAAAAAAAGTGCAAAGAAAGCAATAATCACCATTACAAAAAATTGCTGACAATGCATTCTAATTGCACAATTACCCAATATGTTTTGTTATTAAAATGTCATCATCAATGACATCATCATGGAGACTTGTGTTATCAAATCCTTACCGTATGTGCTTTCGGGCTGTAACAGATACTACCCCAAAGTTCCAGAATTTGAACAATGGGAGAAAACCATACTCAGTTCGGCCTATTGCCAGTAGGTGGAGTCAGCAGCACCTTTTTCACATCAGTAGAGCACCAATGGCCATGACCTTGAATGTATGTGTAGCAGCGTTACACTTATTTTTGTAATGCCTTGTTCAGATGGTTTGCAATGGCTGATCTCACGGCACAAAGGACCTACATCAAGTTCTGCTTCAAGATCAACTAGATGGCTGCAGAAACTCTTCAGGAAGCTTTTTGTGACAATATCATGTCCCAAAACAGGTTTTCAGGTACAAGCATTTCAAGATAAATGAACATCTGTCAAAGACGATGACTGTTCTAGACGACCTTTGCTGAGCACAACACCAGGAATGCCAAAGAAGTGTGCCAGATTATCCTTGTAGATTGTAGACAAACTGTCCACGATATTTATGATATCCTAGGACTAACAAATGCTACAACCATCGAGAACACTGAAAGAATAAGAACTGTGATCTTCTTCATGATAATGTGTCTACCCACACATCACTTGTTGTCCAGCAGTTCTTGACTTCCAATACAATGGTAGTCATTCCCCACCCACCCTATCTACCTGACCTTGTTCCATGCGACTTTTTCCAGTTTCCCAAGCTGACATTCAAACTGAAATGGGGTCATTTTGACTCGATCGAAGAGCTCCAGAGAGAATCCAAAAAGATATTCAAGGCCATCGTATTTGGGGTCTTCCAGGAGGAAAAAATGCTAGGACTGCTGCATACATGCCTGAATGGACAACTTTGAAGGCAACACAAGGAGTTAGAGTAAGTTACTTTCCTGCAATGTTTGAATTCCTGAAACTTTAGGGTAGCACTTCTTACAGCCAATGTGCACACAACCCAAACACCCCAAACTAGTACTTCAAGGTCAGGGGTGGTTTTCTTAGGGTCTATATCTCTTTTGATATTTTGTCTATCTAAATCTCTTACTGCATGACCACACTATACTTCCCTTAGAATTATAATAACATGATGATGTTACTGCTGCTATTACACAACATTTTCATTATGATTGTGCCATTGTGATGATAACATTACAGTTTTATTACATCTGAAAAGCCTAAAAATTGTCTTATCTCACAATGTTTTCAAAATAAAAAAAACAATTCTTGAATATGCCCCAAAATTTAATCGTTTGTTCCTTAGCCCATGACTCACACTTCCACAAAATGTCATTTAAATTCATAGAGAATGTTTGGATCTTTAAGTTGAAGAGTCCATCGTTACTGACAAAGAAACAAAAAGAAAAAAAGTAACACAGTTCATTACATATATAGATGCTGACATTAATATCTATTCTAGCAACTTGTTATTTAAGATATGCAAAAGTCACAAACCTTGTCAATATATACAGGGTCTTCTTTAACAATGCCTTGTGTTTTCAGCATAGCATAGGCTTCATTTATTTTGTTCTCATGTGACAAACCTTTTGACCAGCTATACATCAATTCTATACATCGCTTCTTCACTTTCTCTGATGTTCGACTGCCCAAATACTGAAAGGCAAAAGAAAAAAGATTATTTGAATGAACTGCCCAAATACTGAAAGGCAAAAGAAAAAAGATTATTTGGATGAACTGCCCAAATACTGAAAGGCAAAAGAAAAAAGATTATTTGAATGAACTGCCCAAATACTGAAAGGCAAAAGAAAAAAGATTATTTGAATGAACAAGATTGGTAAGTCACTTATTAGAATCCAACACATGACCAACATCTTTTAGCAGCATTCCGTGTTAGGGGTGATCAATGAATAAACAACTTCTCTGGCATTTTCTTGGGCAGTGATCACAAAAAAAGTCTGAATTTTTTTAAATAAACAAGTGTGGATGCTGCCAAAGATGAATTTAGCAAAAACTTGCATGGCTAATTGAACCCCAAACATGAAAATTACTTAGAAGAGAATGAAAAGAACACAAAAAATTTTCTTAGAACATAAGGAGTAAAAAAAGTGAATGTTTAAATTTTCAGCCTTCTGGCACCATTGGTGCTGTCTGTACACATGATACATAGCCAGACCAATTTGAAAACTGAAGAAACCTATGTTGACAGTTTTTTTTGACAGTTTCTGATTAAATGAATAGTTATTAAATATAAGTGGCTGGTTTTATTATTGAAACAAATTATTTAGGCTTACAGGAACTATAAGGAAAGAAACATGCCTGAAAGACAGACCATAGATGAGCGAGTTCAATCCTTTAGAAGCCCATTCCTATCCTACCTTTTTGAGCTCTTTCCTTTAAAAGAACCTTCATTTGATGTCAATATCATGGTAAAAAAGAATTTCATTCATGCAATTGATGCACGATTTGTCTTCTGACATAGTAAAAATAGAATTCCATGTTCTGATAATATAATAATAAAATGTCACTTAAGTGACACCTGATTCACCACGGTTAGGGTGGGGCATGTCAGCAAAAAGCACAGCAGGGCTTATTCTTTCAACCTTCAGGTGTCACCAGTGAAAAAATACTTTCAACTGAAAGAGGACAGATTGGAACTAAATGTGGACGTGCATAACTACAGGAGATTCATGCATAATAGTGCACCATGTCATCACTCAAAGACAGTCTCCAAATCCCTGAGAAAAAGAAGTTAAAAGTTCTGGACTGGCAGGATTAAGATCAACGCTATTACCCCATTGAAAATTTATCGGAACTAATGACCAAGTAGCAGATAAACTGCCAAGCAGCATCAAATGCATTTGGAACTGTAAAATGACCACAGAATACAGCAGAAAGTTGGTAACGAGCATGCTGGAATGCCTTCAAGCAGTGATAACGAACGGTGGGGGAGTGGTCATACAAAGTACTGATCTTTTAAAGAACAGTCAGCAATTTCAAATGATTTTTTTGACATATCAATCGAGTTAACAAGTCATTCCTTTGGTGAAATACCAATATGATATGTTTTAATGGAGTTATTTAGCAAACATAATTTGTTTTTACTCTTTTTGTGAATTTTCACAAGTGGTTTTAAATGTTTGGTGACGACTGTATATGTGGAAAGGAAAGAGCACTGACTTCACTACTGGATTATTGCAAATGAGAATATGACGGGGTGGGGGCTGTATTGAAACTGCATTGTAGCTGTACGGGGACCAAAAATTATAGGGAACAACCCCCCCCCCCCCCCCCCAAGGAAAAACATGTCTTGAAGAGATATTTTAAAACTTTGCGGGTAAAAAAGTGTAATGTCTCGAATTAACTTGTTTGAGGATTTAATATATTACATAGAGATAAGTCTTCAATGGATCAATAGTCTAATGTTTGATGAAACATCATAATTTTATGAATATTTCATTTGTTTCAATTTGTTTGAAATTAATAGCCAAGTACAAAAATAGAAGGATCCCTAAGAAATGGGTAATTGTTACCTTTCTTGTTTTGTAAAAGGTCACCGTTATGGCTACAGAATCACACGCGCTGATGACTAACTAACCCTAACTGTCAGGAATGACGGCCATTTTAAAACGGGGAGGTAAAAATTGCAAAGAAATGATATGCACTGGGGCCCATCATTGTTGAATTCGACTCAGGATAGAGGTGGACTAAAACTGAACTAACCTGCTAATAAATTGAAAACCTGCTGTCCATTTACTTTCGATAAAGGAAGAAGATATGGCAAACAGCCAAAATCAATACCTTAACCCCATCAGACGAAAATGGAGTGGGGGGGGGAGTGGAGAGTGTATTGTAAATGGCTTCCTTCCTAATCGTCCAAGGAGGAACAAAATGTTTATAAACAAAAGATCTGAATGATTGGCAAGAGGCAGGTCAATAAACTAGGGAAGCAATGACTTCCTGCGGGGAGAGGGAGGCATGCACAAATCTATCAGACTAAACAGGTCTTACCTTGTATAGTTCCAGTCGAGGATTCATCTTGTAGCAACAAAATGACTATGCTATTCCAATCTCAACAAAGGGTGGGAGGGTTCAGTTGCTATGGGGCTGCACCTTAACAGAGGTGCCAATGTAATGTAATTACAGAGGGAGCGGGTGACAAAATTGAATTCTTTAATTAGTTTTCCATAAAATAAAAAAGAATAGATCTTCATGAAGAGGGAATGGTTTGTATGCGTGAGCACATGTATATACGAACTCAAATATATATGTGTGTGTCAGTGTAATTGTTTTCACATGTTAAGAGATGTTGGAAACATCTTAAATAGATTATTTCACAATAGTAGGCACCCAACATGGAACTCTCAGACCAAGATGAAAGATAAGAGTGGCGCTTTGGACTACCATGCGTTCTCTTAAAGATAGTGAGCCATTTAATGAAAAAGCTACCAAGACTTTCAGCAGGAAGAAACCGAAAAGAAGCTGGAAGGAAAGAATCAAGGAATAAAAGAATTCTAACAAGAAGTAAGGAAGACAGGAAATGAGTTTTGTGGAAACAAAATAAAAGCAGAATGGAAATAGAAAGAGAAGGGGTAGATCATTATTTAGTTTCCAGTACAGGTAGAAGATGAGGGTATAGGGTAATATAACAAAAGGAAAAGAGATAAAGAAAACCCTTGACCATAAATTTGGTTGATCAAGAGTTGGGTGGCCTCAGATCATGTCAAAGGAATTGTTGGTCTCAAGTCCAGTCAAGACAAGGATTTTATTTCTAAAAGTTTTTATGACCATCCCTTTAGTAGGATGAACGTTCAACGAAGCGATATCTCCATCATAATTACAAAGTTTAGAGTGTACTCAATCGGCTGCTACGTGCACAGGGAAATTTGTCCTAATGAAGAGTTTTCCATATTCTTCACTCGTATCAGAAATCAAACCTGAGAAAAACTGTGAGGAAGATGTGCTAACCATTACACTATCCAAGCAGACATGTTGCGCAAGGAGTCAGCAGAAATAAACATAGTTTAATCAACATTTATTACAACATTTGAAGATTGCTGTAATCAATGTCAAAATGCCATACAAATGGCAAGAAGCATAGCTGGCCAGAGTCCTATCAACTAATCACCACACGACTACAAAGGCTTTGAAGAACATTTCTTGAATTAGCATTCCGAGAGGAATTATTAATCACCATCACCCATATATGCTCATTTTTATCACATAAATACAGAGATAAATAGATTTATGTAATTGTCGGAATAAATGAATAACTTAAACCCAGCAAAAGTGTTTAAACTGGTTTGTGGTGAGTATTGGTGATTAACATCAAAAACAACATCAATTGCATCTACAACAGATGAGACACATATGAAAAATTGTTTTTTTCTCAACCTCCAGGTGATCAACATTTTGGCAGCATGTTATTTCATTTAGAATATTCCTTATTTTTATTTAGAAAGGAACAGGAATGAAAAGAAATTCATTTAAGGGGTAAGGAGAGAGCGGGGGAAGGGAAGTTTGTTAGTTAAATAAGAGGGTAGGAAGAGAGGGAAAGGAATGAAAGGTAGTTTACTGAGGGGGTAGAAAAATTTTGGCAAATAAATCTTATCCATGTTTGCATAACAATTAAATGAAATCATAGACCTGCAACAAAGATTGGAAGGCTTGGGGAGGCAATGAAAAGATACAGATACAGGTTAAGAGTAGGCGTCAACAGTTGAGGAATTTCCCCATGGGTGCAGCAAGTATATAAAAATGTTAGAACCCATGAATAAAATGAACCCAGCAAAAATACTTGAACCAGTGTGTTGTGGGTAATGATGATTGGTAACAGTTACATGCATAACAGATGAGATATAAATGAATAGATGTTTCTTTTCTAAACCACCCGGTCACCAATATCTTGGCAGCATATCATGTTGGGGTGATCAATTAAAAAATTTGAAAAAGGGGTGATCAATGAATGTAACGTCTATTGCCGTTTGTTGGGCACTAAAATGTCCGAATTTTTAAAAACCAAGGGTGGACACAAACTAATCTTAAATTTACATTGCAAATTGAACCCCCACCCCACTAAAACCTCATTTAGAAGGGAAATTTCTTTTCTTTTCTGAAACACATTTGCACTACTGATTAAGGGTAATGTGTGTGTAAAATTTCATGTTTCTACTATGAATGGTTTGGGCAGGGCAAAGTACACAAGAATTACCTAGAGTCAACAACAATATCTAAATTAGTGTTGTGGGTAGCGGTGATTAATAAGCTGTAATATCAGTCTGTTTAGATAGCATGAGAAAGTGATATTTAGAGGGTCAAAGGGGAATATGTAAGCAACAGAGGGTAAGATTCCTAACATAAAAGAGACACTTATCTCTAACAGGGGCAGAAGAGATCCTTCCATGGGTCCAGGTCCCAGCCAAGGGTTTCGTCATCCAGTCGTGTCCTACTGGGTCTGCTGTTGTTGGACCACTGTATTTTGGTGGTCATTGTTAATTAGAAGTTGTATGTATACTTTTGTACATCACACTAGTCTATGGCTAATCTTGTTTTAAATGCTGTGATGTTGGGTGTGGTGACAGTGGACTCACTCGAGGCGTTCCAGTTTTTCACAACATGATACTGAAGGAGGCAAATACTATTCATTGGTAATTACTTCCTCCAATCGCCCGGTATTTATCATTAGCTTCAAAGGACAGAAGCTAGACAGAGTGTTTTAATCAGTTGTTGGTAGATAACAAAGGAAAGTATCCATTGACCAATTTTGATTAATTATTTCAAACTCCCCCAGAGACTTCGCATTCACTTCATACCAATGCCCTTGAAAAAAGTATAAATCCATCTCTTCTTTCATAAGCTATAGGGTAAATAGCAGGGCCAACTGTTCTCCCTAGACATGGTTGGCAACCAGTCTAGGATAAAAACAACACTGAAATGTTATTCAGGAAGTCAAGATGTGAACTGGCTTCCTTGACAAAATATCAAATGGGAGAATAGTTACATGTACTGTATAATATATTATATTATATATATTATTTATAATAGTGAAATAATCGATTGTACTCAGTCTAAGTTTTCTATGTTGAGATGAATCATTGTTTGGGAATAAAACTATTGATCATCCCGAACAGATAGTCAGAGACTAATTCATGATCATATCTTCGAGATAGCCAGGATTTATGTCATGATGACCAGATAAAAGTCAATTAGAATAATTTCCAGGTATAATTCAAGATGTTTGCTTTGACTAAAACAGAAGCAATGTCTTTGCCATAGTTCACCAAGAGCAAAAGTGACATGACCATTAACAAACTGATTCAAAAGAAATCTCTAAAAGAATTGAATATTCTGAACAAATCGTCAGAGACTTATTTACTTTATTCCCTGGTGGATAGATTTCACAAGGAGCGAAATGTCCAATTAAACACCAGAAATAGGATAACTTGAGAGATGAGCTGATTGATCAATTTCTTCCTAAACTCTTGCATATAACCTTTATAGAGAATATTATTATCTATATTAATATATTGCATGAATGCTACAAAAGCAACAAAGGAAATAGTATTACTTGTAAACCAATTTGATCCTTATTAAATACTGATTGAATCAGATTGGTATCCCCATCTGACCTATTATAGTTATAATTTTTAAGGCATTGTACCTTCAAGCCTTCTTCAGGTGCCTGTCCTAGTTGGTAAACCCTGTAGTTTGATTAAAGGGTTCAGTTCAAAATTTCCACTAAGTCACCAACTGCAACAGATACTTAAAGAAGGATGCAGGCGGGGGGGGGGGGGGGTACAAAGGCTGAAACGTAACTATAACAAATAAGACAAGGAAATAAGGAAAGGAAATGTGTATGATCTTAACAGGCCTGGTTAGTCACTCAATAGATACCATCAAATGACCAACATTTTTTGGCAGTAGGTCTTGTTGGGGATGATCAATTAAAAATTGGAAAAAGGTGTGATCAACGAATAAGTTACTTCTCTCGCCTTTTGTATGGGCTGTGATCACTAGAAAGTATGAATTCTTTTTAAAAACCCAAAAACCCAACTAAGGGATCTATTTAGCATAAACTTTCATTGTAAATTGAATCTCCCCCTAAAAGGATATTTGTCGGGAGGGGGGGGGTCAGTGAGAAGCGTGGGAAAAAAAAGTTTTTTTCTCAACTTAATAAGGAATAAACGTTTAAACTTCCACCCTCCAGCCATTGGTATAACCTATACATACATATGTAGCCAGTCACTAAAAACTGAAGAAACCTGTGTTGACAGTTTCTAACATTTCCCCATTTCAGAAATTCAGCCGATGAACACACTTAAATAATTCAATACAATTTTTTTCATCCAAGATAATGATCGAGTGCAAGATGTTGCCAAATATCGAGATGAATTCCTAAATCTTACCTTTGGAGATACAACTTTGATGATCTCATTTAAAAACCTAAATTTTCCAATTTCTGCATGAAATCGTCGTCCGCAGTTTTTCACACATGCTTCTAGCGTCTGGAATAAAGGAAATGTGAAATAATTAGAAGGGAAAAACATATCATATATCTGGTTAGAGAACAATAAAGTTCAGTACTGAAAAATAGGGCAAAAGTTTCATTTTTGCAATGGCCTCGAATTAATCAATGTTTTATAGCTAAGGGAAAAATTAATTGGCTTTTATAAATTCTTTCCCAAAAACATAGGATAATTCTTTGAAATTCTTGGCTCGGGAATGAGTTCCAGAATTTGAAACAACATATCAATACAAGGAAAAATTTTCAAAGATGAAGTTGAGTTATCCCTTGCCCTTAGTGGGGGTTAAGGGCACAAAGGGGCTTGAATATGCTAAATCCATGAATAATTTTTACTGACCATCTTCAAATCCTTTTAGTCCCCAAAACAAAAAATATTGTAACAAACCTTTGGATGAACAAACACTTTACAACCCCCAAATTGTAATTGTACAAATAAATAAATGAATAAAGTAAAGTATACAGTAAAAAAATTGTACACAGTTAATTAAGAAAAACCACAAATTTCATAAAATTACGATACAAAAAATTGGAAAAGAAAATTTATTGTCTAAGTAGTACTGTTCGACTAACCAATTCGCAAGTCTAAACTCAACCGCAATTATTTCAGGGCTTATTCTATCTTTTTCATTATTAATAGATATTTCTATATTTTTAGGGGTTTTTTTTATTTTTTTTTTGCGTATTCTCTTTCAATGAATATTTTAAGTTCATGATAACTTTTTATCTTCATAAGATGGAGGTTTTTACGTTTTGTTTGTACTGTACAGAATATTCTCTATGATGCGTTTTTCTATAGTGCATCACAAAACTCCCCAAAATATCCCCAATAAATTATTCAAGACTGAATCATGAATTATTGAACCCACAAATGGCAAAGGATAATTGAATACTAAATCAGTTGATAGGTCAGTGTTAACTGATCACCATTGGCAGTCAGTTTTGATTATGGAAGTCGACAAATTTGAATCATTATTTGATAATATTTAGTCCCTACCCACCAAAATGAGTTTCACTGTTCTTATTGATTGATAATACATGGAACTTTATGTAAAGCAATTGAAAAACAAGCTGTTTCCACAGCCTTTTTCTGATCATTGTTTTATTTTACATTGGCCTTGGCCCACAAGACATAAAAATACTCCTAATCTGGTCCAACTTTCAAAACATTTACCAAGCCCTACTTTACACCCCCCCCCCACCAAAAACTAACTTTTTGAATTCTGATTTACATATTGTCTTAAGATTCTCTGAGTAAACTAATTAGGAATGGACATCATAAATACAAAAACAGGAACAAATATCCTCAACATATTCAACTGATATTCAATGCAAATATTCTTATCAAGCATCCACACAAATAATAATTAGCAATATGTTTTTGTACTCTGTCAGGTTCAGAGATGCAACTCATCTATGATGATATAAAAGGTAGAATTTCACCTTCTGATAAAGTAAATATGCTGAATTTAAAGAATAATCAAAAATATCTTCCAAAGGTTAGACTTACCCATTGCGGAGGTCTAATGAAATAATTTGCTTATACAGTGGATTTGGGTTTTTATGACCAGCCACACAATAACACCAATCTTGTAAGAACCTATTTAAACACATGTAATTTGTTTTGTTTCAGATAACCAATGTGCCGTTTGTTTGGTCCAAGCAGCATTGCAACCAAATTGACATTTTTTTTAATAAAATCTGATAGAATTACTAAAAATATATTTTTTAGTTCTCAAAACAACTAACTTTCAAACACTTCTAACTTATGACTCAAATTTTCAATAAAAAAGAAAAAGTAGAAAAGAAACATGACATAAGTCGTTGTTTTAATACAAGTTATCCCCCTTGAATACAAAAAACTATGGTGCTTTGTACATTAAGAAAATGAAATTGTTCAGTTAATCGATCCAGCCACTTATCGGGTTAATCATTGGCCTCTATGCAGCCCTATCAGTCAGAATTCACTGTATTCAATTATTTCATCACCAACCAACCCCATTACCTTTGCTTTTTCCATGATTGCTATAATCCAAATGTCAATACAGGTACACCATGGATTTTCCGGTATCCTTGGTTCCATACCATTTTTGACGGACTAACATAGGTCACATGATGATAATTCAATAATACATCTCACACCCACTTATTATACACATCTTGTATCTTTCAAGCACTAGGACTGTTGAGAACTTAAACAGATCTCAAACATGTCTGGTCAGTCATTCTTTGGAAACAGTCACGTAACCAACATCTTTTGACAGCATGCTATGTTAGGGGTAATCAATAAAAAAAAAAATTTACTTCTCTTGCCTTTGTTTAGGAGTAATCACTAAAAAAGTCTGAATTTAAAAAAAAAAAGCATGAACATAGCCAGGCACAAACTAGGAACAAATTTGGCAGAAACTTACGTTGCAAACTGAACCTGCTACTAAAAACCTGTTTAGGGAGGGAATTGTTTAGGGGATTTTTTTTTTTTTTTTTTAAGAAAACGTTTTTACTAAATGTAACGAGTAAATGTTGAAATTTAATGCTGTCTAGCTTAATTGGTACAGCCTGCACACATCACACATACATATATAGCTAGCCAGGAGATCATGAAAACTGAAGAAACCTATTGCAACAGTCTTGGTTCATGGTTTTTGATATGAATTAAATGGTTCAATGCAATACATTAATATGAATAAATAAATACAGGTATATTAGCATATTTTTCAGGATATGAAGGTGCTCTTTTCTTCTGAATAAAGAGCCAGAAAGTCACCACGTGTCAAGGTCATGGGTCAGCTTTAGATAACTGGCAAATGATGGTTTGGGAGCTGCAGTAACCATAAACTGAATA
The DNA here is from genome assembly GCA_963457665.1 of Thysanoteuthis rhombus. NCBI lineage: Eukaryota > Metazoa > Mollusca > Cephalopoda > Oegopsida > Thysanoteuthidae > Thysanoteuthis > Thysanoteuthis major. The sequence continues at coordinate 52,199,280 of OY735222.1, read as the reverse complement.
ACAAATATTTCCCGCAAGAAAACTGGTTCCCAGATTACTTTAGAGTTATTCGTAATTATTATTTAAAGTGTAACAACACTTACCAATCGGACTTCCTAGATATAAAATAACACCAGTGAGGAAAACATGTACGACAAATTATCACTTTTTGATCACTTATTCACCAAATTCAGAAGTTCTATAATGAAATTTCTAACTGGGAACTTTCTATCTATTATGACAAAGTATGAAGCAAAAGAAAAGGCTGCATTAGTTATGAAACATTGTCATAAAAAGAATGGACTATTTTCTGTCTCAGGAGGCAAATACTTTATAACGTAACTGTTTTATGCAAATGATGTAAGCAGTCAGCCACAGGTGGTTTCATCAGTTTGAAGATAGAGTTTATTGTATTAAGACAGACCTTCTCCATGAAACAGTTTAACTGACAGTAAAATATTTGTTTATTCAATTATTCATTTATGATATCATGAAAAACATGGGAATTATAAGAATACGAAATGGAAAATTATAATCCCTTCATCAAATTTTGTATTTACAAGATTATAATTTATCTGAAATATTAGAAACTTTCCATATTTATTCATTCTGAAAAATGTGACCAATAAAAATATGAAAAGTGAGATAACATTATGAAAGATTATAATTGATGTATCTAATTGACGATATGACGAGTAGCTGTCACAAGGCATTTTAGGGAGTCACTTACAAAGAAAATGGTACATGAAAGGCCAAAGAATAGAGAAAATGATATATGACTGGTAGAACTCCCCCCAGGAGGAAAATCAAAGCATAACCTTTTCAAACCAAAAGCTAGATGGAAGGAACAAGAGAAAGAAACTCTATCAGGTCATTCAAGAAGGGACAAGTTACAATAAAATAAATTGTATACAAAATAGAAATAGTTATCACAACATCTATCAATCCATAAATTGAAGAATTTTAGAAAACTCAGAGTCTTGACGGTAAAATTCTTGAGGTTAGCCATCTGAACAAGATACAGAGCAAACGACATGTTAGAGCCTGACACAAGTGGCAAACACTAAGGCCTTGTCCCAGAATGCTGCTGCCATCATCATCAACAGCATCATTATTATCAAAACTCATGGTTCCTAGGTGAAGTAGGCCTGAACACAAAATTAAACAAAGTTTTTTTTAGTTTTGATTGCCAGGCTTACCAGATTATACCTGACACTGCCTATTTTTGGTGCTAATAACAGAAATCAAATATCTTTCGATAATAAAACCAGATTGTTTATGAGGAAGAAAAATATTTGGAAAACCTGCTCAAATACAAAGAAGCAGAAAAAGAATTTCAGGGCAAAGCAGGAAAATTGAAAGCAAACCAAAAGAAACATAGATGAGGAGATGAAGACTTGGGTCTTAAATCACATGAACTTTTCATAGTGACAACTAAAAGAATCATATTTTGAAGCTTAAGTGAGGGCATCTGCAAGGGGGCATGGGGATTTCCAGGTGCTGCTGACTGGTGCTTCAGATTCATGAAGAGGAACAGATAAGCCAAGAGAATAAGAACAGAAATAGCACAAAAAATGCCCACTGAGTATGAGAACAAAATTCTTGAGTTTTACAGACATGGTATAAATGTCAGAGAAGAAACAAATTTGGAAATGGGACAGATTGCAAACACAAATGAGGTATCAATGACAATGTACCCCTAATAAGACAGACAATTCTAAAGGTGCTAAAACTGTAACCATTAAAGCGTCTGGCTATGAGAAATCCAACTTTACAGCAGTTATGGCTGCTTGTGCTGATGGCCCAATTCAATATTCGAGGGAAAGAAAACATTCCATCAAGAATTTTTATCTATGTTTGACCAGAAAACTAAATGGGTGGGGAAGGAGTGAGGCTGTGGCTAGAAAAAGTATGGGTATGGCATCTTGGTGGACTCTCCAAGCAGTTTGAGTCTCATTTAGCAAATGCCTCCAAGGATAGAGTAAAGAGATTAAATAGAAAACTAGCTGGTATACCTGGAGGAATATCATGTCAGCTGCAACCCCTTGATACATTGACAAACAAGCTTTTTAAGGGGTAAATGCATGAATAATGAGACAAACGAATGTCCTTTCTACACCATAAGCAAACACCAAACAGATTAGATGAAAAGGCCTACACTAATTCAGGTTTGCCAATGGGTCAAAAATGCTTGGAGACAAATCACAACAGAGACATTCAACTGGTCATTCAAGAAGTGTGGCATTAGAAATGGCCTTGATGGTACAGAAGATGACCTCTTACATGAGGAAATAGACACCCCTCACCGAGGAATTCATAGATGCAGATGACAGTGATCATTATTATGATGAAGTCTTTAATGATATTTTAGGCTTTGAAGATCGATAAAAATGGCTTCAATCTCATTTTTGACAGCAACTATAATCGACAGTTCAAAAAATGGCAAAAGATTTTTTCATTCAGACTTCTTTTGAATCGGTTCATAATGTTGGTAAAGATAAAAAGATACAATATACACAGTGAGCAAAGCAGCTTTTTTTTTAAATTGATTCACAAGTTGAAAGAAAAGAAAGTACAAGAAAGAAAGTTGATTATACAGTGTTGATTACTAATGGATACACTGCAAATATATATTCAAAACTTTTTTGTTTACCAGTGAATTATATTGCATTTGGACAATGTTTTTTGTTTCTTTCTATGCAGTGATTATTTTTCTTTCAGACATTTTAAAAGGGATTTACTCTAAAAATCAATTGGAAACAAATAGTTTTATTAAAGAAAAACTGACAAATGCCTCCAATCGTGTATAATAACATCACATGTTTTGAACGGGGTCTCTTCTTTTACTAGTTAAAATTAAGAATGTTAAAGCTCTACTAGGGTTTAATAGAGATTTGAAGAGATTATTAAAACATTAGCACATTAGAACACAATTGCGCAGAGAGCTATGAAGATCAAGAAAAAGAGGGGTTTCTTCAAAATTTTTTGAGAATATGAGTGTAGAATTAGAGTTGCATCTTATATGCCAGAAAATATGGTAATTAATCAAATAGAAATAACATATAGAGTTGATGAGCCAATGACATACATTGAACACAATTCCTGTACGGAAACACAACAATCAAGTATAGACTTGTATTCACACTCTACCCCACCATTACCGACACCTGCAGTTCGCTTGGAAGTCATTACTAAGCGTAAATGTAAGCAAATGAAACAGGAAGGCTACAATATAGACTGTATTGATATAAACTCAGTGGATAGTATAACTGTTTAGGTAATGTCTTTAAATTTTCAACTTCAAAGTCACATGTTTCAAGGTGCAAATTAAGTAATAGTTTAGCACTGAGTTAACCCATTACTTGGTCACAGGTTCACAATAAATAAATGAATAAATGAAGACTAAATGTGAAAAATATTGGTGACAATAAAATGATTAAGAAGTGAAAAATGAAAGGGTCTGGTTAGTGACTAAATAGGAACCGTCACCTGACCAGAATCTTTTGACAGCATACGACATAGGGGATGATCACTTAAAACATAGGTAAAAGGGGTGATCAGTGAATAATTTACATCTCTCACCTTAAAAAATCAGATGTTTTAAAAGAACAAGTGTAAACTCTGCCAGACACAAACCAAGGGACCAATTTAGAATAAACTTACAATGTAAATTGAACTTCACCTAAAATTAGGAGGGTTCAATAAAAAGAAAATTTTCTCAAGTTTTTCCTAGACATAAATAAATGTTTAAAATTTCAGCCGTCTAGCTCCATTGCAGAGACCTATACAATTGTCATATGCATACAAAAGTTACGTAGAGCAATAGATGACTTGATAAGATTAAAGGTGCCGACAGATGTCAGTTTCAAGGGAACGGATATAACAAACCATTTGGACAAAAGAGGACGTAATTTTTATTCTAAAAAAAATTAAAATTTAACCCCACTCTCTCATTTTCAAATTCTATCCATTTCTATGATTAAAAACCTCTTCCATGTACACCTAAACATCATTAATGCAACATCATGGTGAAATAAACGTGTCCATTTTACAATGGATTGAGATTAATTTTCAAAAAAAGAGAAAAAAGTTTTTAGAGGGTGGTTACTGGACTACATATGGAAATTTTCAAGGTTCAATGCTTAAAAATGTGACCAAGAGCACTGAAATGGACACAGGGGTGGATGGATTGACAAGAAAAAAGGGAAGAATACCTCTAGCCTTTTTTTTTTTGTTTAGTCAGGTCGATGATCATGGCTAGTGATTCAATTTCCCTTCTACTTTTCTTGCTACATATTATCATGAGTTTTTACTTTTTGTGCTATTAAGTGAACATTTTATATACGTATGAATGATATTGATAAGAAAATTATGTATCATGTTTTGTATCTGTTTAGGCAAAATGAGGTTGCTAGTATTATGCATTTGTACATAGTATATGAAAGTGGATTATTAGGTTATTGCCTAAAATCTAACTGGTTTGTGATCAAAAATGGTTGAAGAACTCTGGTTTAGCCACAAAAACACTGTCAACTTCGGGTCTGTACATAGAAATCTGTTTCTACCATTGACCTTTTATACATATGATTTTGTTTTGTTTCCAGCTTTTCAATGTTGACTACATTTATTTTCATAATTTCAACCATTACATGAGATAAGCTTCTAAGACAGGGATAATTAAGGAACTCGGGCTTATCAACAGGGTCAAGTGTTCCCTTCTCCCATGCTTTCATTCACACACACACACACACATACAAACATACATTTTATTTATCTAATAAAACTTACCAGCCCACTAATGTCAAAACTCTTCATTTTTATAGACACTTGTTCAGCAGCAACATTTTCAATTACTTTCTCAGGAAGTTCAAGCCAAGGTCATTTACACAATTACAAGGACAGATTTTTAAGTTTAAGTATTAGAACCTTTAATAATTATCCTTCTAAATATTTTTATTGACATAAAAGCCTCAAATTATTAAACTAAGCAATTCTTTTAGTGAAAAGTAAAAGAATATAATTGAGCTCAATTTATATAGTTAAGTTAATTAACTTAATTCCATTATAACTATAGCCAAAAGAAACTCTCGCAGTTAAAATGCTGATTAACTTTCCCATTCATAAAGTGCTCTTGTTACTCGAGAAGAAATTATTTTCAGGGATAGGTTACAATAAAATACATTGTATTCAAAACAAAAAATAGCTACCCCAGTATCTATCAATCCATAAATTGAAGATTTTTACAAAAATCCAGAGTCTGAAGAGGCTCATGGCTTGCGGCAGAAGTGACAGTCGAATTCTTGATGTTAGTCATTGGCCAAACCTATGAAACCTAAGCGGAAAAACCCTGACCACCAAACAAGTTTTTTTGAGGTCTAATTGCCAACTTTACAAAAAAATAAAATAATAATGATAATAATGATAATTCTTCATCATAATCTTTCTCCTTCATCATCATCATCATTCTTCCCCTTCATCATTATCATCATAACAACAACAAGAAAAAAAAGTACATTTATAGAAAGCACCCTTTTCCTGGAACCTCAATACTCAAATCCCACCTGAACAAAAAAGCTTGAAAACCTTTGGAATCATTGCACTAAAATATAAAACCTGCTGAAGAAGAGAATCAATGTAAGGTAAATATTTAAAGAAAATGCAACTTGTAAATAAATCTATTTTGCATAACACACGACAGGACAGGAGCTTCTATTTACCATGTTCATATAAGTGAGAAGGTTTTCTATTTATCTCTCTATTCAAAAATGGTAAATATCTTAATTTTACGGACGTGTATGGGCAATTGATTGTAAAGTCTGGTTGATATATTGCAAAAACTTTTGCACCCAGGAGTCATAGTCATAAAAACAAGTTTGGGAATCAAACTCTCTTAATTTTGGATGTTAATGAGAGCGCAGAAATTGAACATCTTTCAATAATGAAGAACAGTTTGTTTTTAAGGAAGAAGATTCGTAAAACCTACTTGAATATAAAGAAAGAAAGAAAAGTGTGTATGAGGGGGGGGGGGGCGAAAGCAAACCAAAAGAAACAATATCAGATTCCTTGGAAATTGGAAATCATTGTTCATAAGGAAATTCAATTTTACTCATTGTCAAGGCCAATAAAAAGTATTTCTATTATTATTCGGACTATCTTCATCTTGGTTGTTTTTCATACAACCTCAATGTATGAAAAACAACCAAGATGAGGATAGTCCGAATAATAATAGAAATAATAATAATACCTCATCTCAAAAATTCAGAGATACACCAATAAAAAGTGTTTAGATACAACAGAAGGATAATACTTATAGAAAGAAATCCATTCTCATTAGATTCCAATCAGACTTGAAGATAATCTCCAAGGAGATTTCCAGCTGGACAAAGTCAGGAATCCTTTCTGGGTTAACAATAAAACAAATCAAGATTCATACAGAGATTTATACAAATTGAAACTGCCCACCGAATGAAAGAGACCAATTGTTTTGTGAAGAAGAACAGATAGGTATTTTTTCACCTGCAATTTGGTTCACATAGAACAATTCTTGCTACAGAGAATTCATAACATCAGGGCAAACCAAAGCTAATAAAAATAGGTTTGGTTAGTTACTGAATAGAAACCCTTGTGTGACCAATGTTGTTTAGCGGCATGCCATGTTCAGGGGTGATCAATTAAAATATTGGAAAAAAAAAAATGATCAATAAATAGGCTATTTCCCACGCATTTAATGACTAAGTTACCTCTCTCATCTGAATTGTGAAAAAACAAGCATGAATGCTGCCGGACATAAAAAAAGGGATCAATTTAAACTTACAGTATAAATTGACCCCCCCCCAAAAAAAAAACAATTGGGGGGGGATTCTTTAATAACATATAGAAAAAACATTTTTTTCTAGAAATAATAAGGAGTAGGTGTATTTTCAGCCCTCTAGTTCCATTGGTATGGTCTGTGTATGTGATACATACATAGTCAAACAGACCAACTCATGACTGAAGAAACCTATGTTGACAGTTTCTAAAAGAAGACCATCCTTTACAAAAGATAATTATAAAATTAAAAAACTTTCTGGCAAACTATTACATCTCAATGGGGGGAAGCAAGTCAAAACATTCAGTAAACATTTATCCCCCAACCTGGAGATTATGAATTCCTGTCTCCAGAACAGCAAATTTTGAATAAACAAGTCAGGTTGCCACAGGGTAAAACTCTGCACCTACTTCTAGGAATCTAGTGAGAGGATTACTACTTTTTTTTACTGCATATACAACAAATAAAAAAATTTAAAAATCTATATTTTTTTTGTATAGATGTATTTATTCATTTGAAAAAAATAAACCCTGCATGTTAAATTTTTGTTAATATCTAAGACTTGTCAATTTAGCTCATTCAGTAAGACAGCCTGCAGGCAATCAGTTGATCAGGGATGTGGATTTTACAAATCGGTTTACACTCCCTATTTCGGTGAGGATTGTCCTTGTGTTCTTGTTACCGAAGGAAAACAAATTCAACTCCAGTTTTCATACGGGAGTTTGACAACAATTTATCCCCCAACTTTGAGATTATCAGTTCTCCTCAACAAAACAGTAAGTTTTGAATATATAAACAAAGACACACAATGCTTCATGTGTCAATTTGACAAAAAGCTTTTTCCTCAGATTTACTTCATCCATTTGATTTGATTTCGACACACATACAGCACAAATAAATAAATAAGATTATTTTTTTTTAACTCTTTCATTCATGTCAGATATCAACCAATAAATCCATGTCAAAATGTTGCATTCAAAATAAATGGTGATACGATCTCCTAGAACAAGGGCATCCCATTGGTTTTGAAAAGAAGGGTCTAGAACCAGTGCATTCTCCTGATAGTCACCTATGGAGCTAAAACAGAGTTTAACCAAAAATTTGGCTCCCAAAGTAAGAACCCTGCAATGTGTACAGGAAATGAATCATTCTAAGAGTCAGCTGGAAAGATCACAAAACAACATAATATATTAGAGAGCAAACAGTTGCGAGAATTAGTCAGGAAGTCATTAGCAAATCTAAATGACCATGCTGCAAGGACATCAGATAACCACAGGACATCACAACTCACAACACGGATTCCTTGAGATCATATATAATTGTAGCCCACCTAAAATAAGATGATGTGATGATTTGAACAAGTTCAGAATGTCTTGGCCCAATGATGCTTGGGAGCAAAATAAACTGGCAGACCATTATGACCAACAACGCACTTTAAATGGATGATGACGATTAAATTATCAATTCTTACAGAGCCAATCATTCTTTATTTGGGAAAATAACAAATAGAAAAATGCTCTTCTTGAAATCCACCAGACCTTTTTATATTGCAAAGATGGGGGTGAAGGCTTTAAACAGAGAAAGTGAAAGAAAATATTCCCAAATATAATATGTTTAACATTATCTTCGTACGTCTTCAACTTCCACGATGGAGCCATGCACTCCCCCCCTCCTGGGCAGTTATATTATTCTAGCCATCAGAAAAGACCAGAAATAGCTACAACAATAAGGGTTGGGGGGGGTGCAGGGGAGTACAACTATTAAATACTTTTTTTTGCATCTCCCTCCCCCTCCCTCTAATAAAGTCATAGTAGCAGACACTGTAGATATATGTATTGATTTTGTTAACACGGCCTCACTCTAACAAAATCACCACAGCACACAGGGGAGGGAAATAATCAATACCTGTACATGAAATCTATTAGAGATAACTTAATATACTTTTTTTTTTTTTATCCATCTCAAATTAAACAGTATTACACTATTTATCTGGCTTCCAGAAAAAAACAGATTAACATAAAAAACAAAATTGAAAAAAAAACGGCTGCTTTTTAAAGCATCTGCTCTTTAATCTGGTGGGCTTCTGAGTATTTCACCACTCAAGCATTCTTTCTTTTGAGTTTTGTGGAGAGATTGACTTTTCTTCAAATGAAGATTAATGGATAAAGACCCTGGTTTTAAGTGGATCAATTTGTATACGTAGCAAATAATGTTGATGTCAAACTCCAGTCCAAAACTGACGTTGACTTTGTTTTCCTACCACAACAAGAACAATCCTCACCAAATTATGGAGAGTAAAAATTAACATCCCCTCTAGCGTGCTTTGAAATCACGACCAAGTGATTGGTAGTTGTATTCCTTAATGAATGAGCCATATTAATAAGTCTTACAAACCTACCGAAATTCAGGCTAGAAACATGCGAGGGCTTATTCCATTTTAATAAATAAGTACAAAATTAATATGTCCCTATCATGATTTGAAATCACAACCTAGGTAGCCAGCTCTCTCACTGACTGAGCAAAACTGACTAATCAAACACATCTACCAAAAAAAATATCTCACAGATATGCAAGGGTTTATTTCATTCTAATGAATAAATACATTCATTCTAGAAAAATACAATTCTATAATTTTTTTATTTATCTTATACACAAAAGTTGCAATAATCTTCTTCAGTCGCAATAGAAGATGTGGTGGAGTTTGACCCTGCAGCAACCAGGTTTATTGTTTATTTTCCATCATATATCTTATATCATCTATTCTATATTTCAATAATTTGAGTGGATTAATAACGATTAAAGAGACCCTGTTTTAGAAGTGTATTAATTTGAAACTGTTATTTACAATTTCATTCTTGAGTTTTTATTGTTTATTTCATATTTCAAGTATGTATTGAGCTTTGTCCAAAAATCTAGAAAACATAGAAATCTGTGTCATCTCCAGTCCAAAGCTTAGCAGAAAAATGGCCTGTTATTGTTCTTCAAGCCTTTAAACTATACAATTTTAGTTTTATTTATTTCATTAGACATAGTATTTTGAATCATTATCATTCATTTTCTCACTACAATTCACCTATTTCCAGCATAGTAGGTTGTGAGTTTGAGTCTGACCTGGAACTTATTCTTTATTCCGATCCATTAATTCATTTACTCACAGCTGAATAAGGTTGAGATTTAAAAAAAAACACCAACAAAAGTACCCAAAAAAAAAAAAAAAAAAAAAAAAATAATGATAATAATTTACATTACTTCATCTAATGAAATATGTAAAAAAAATAAAGTTGGATAAAAACTACCAACACAAAAGAGATCGGGATAGGGAGTTTAAGGGTTTCGTTAGGATTTGCACTTACACTGAGTTCAAGTAGTAAGAACAGCAGCACTCTAAATGAACCACCCTCAATAATAGCTCTGAGTTCGATTCTCAGCTAGAACTTATTCATGAAGGGTACCCAGCCTGAGATGAGTTGAGATAAAAAAGCAACAACAATTGATGAAGGCAAATAGTAGAAAAAAATCAATAATAATGCTTTAAAACTATAATTTTTGAAAAATGTTTTACATCAAACATAAAGACTTATGAAAGAGAACCTTATTGAAAATGAAAAGCATTTTCTTTTCAAATCTCCTCTAGACAATGCATGTAATAAAAACAAGATAAATAAAACACTCTCCCACCACACCAGAGATGAAAGTGCAGAAAAAGTTCATTTCTTCATGTTAACCATATATTAACCAAAACTTCAAGTCAACCATTAAACTACAAGGACAGGAATTTCTGTCATCTACAGGTAATGAGTCAAGTCAGATGATGATATGTATGGAATCTAGGAGGAAAGACCATCATGTGCTTCTTCTCACATGCATCAGTGTGGGTGTGTTTATGTAATGCACTTGACTGACAAGTGTAAGCAATAGGTAGGGCTGACCCTATCAATCGTCTCTCTTACAGCAAAGATTGTTTTTTTTCTCTCTTGTTAGACTTAGTTCAGTTGGAAACATTGAATTCTTAACACCTAAACATTTTGCCAAAATGATCAATACAAGTGCAGACAGAAATTTCTCTCTTCTGTTTCAGGCCAAATCACTTCATTTATCTGGCCCAATAAAATTTTCATTATTTAAGGTCTAAGCTTCAATGAGCTCTTTTTTTCCTCTTCCAATCAAGGAGATATATGTATGCATTCACTTATTTTCTTATTAGATGAAGTATTAACTGATTAAATGACATTCTCAGTTGCACGGTAATAGTAAGCATATATATTTTTCTTTTCGGCGAACATACTACTTTATTCAATTTTATCGGTAATATTTCAGCCTTGCTGGTGAACACCATTTTCTAACTGAATTAGGAACATAGCAGAAATTCTTGTAAAGAACTGTTTTGTCAGTCTTGTGACATAGTTGTTTACTTATTCTTTTCACAAACAGAATCCAAGATTGTGTTGTTACCAATTTCCTGTCATTTCCATTCACAAGTGCTTTATTTTTTATTTTTGCTATTTGTGTTTCAAGTGCTTCCTTTATCTTTATTTTTGTGTAATGTTACACTAGGGTGATTTTGTGGTATTAATTTTGATTTGTTGAAGCATAGGATTGTTTTAAGATTTGATTGTGAAGTAAATATGGGTTTTCTTTTCGGAGGTTTGAACCAATAATAGGGATCCATAGGAATTTCACAAATGTGGTGTCCTTACTCTCAGGGTTTTCTTGTGGATGAGGATTTGTTCGTGCAGAGCACTCTTTTGCACATTATCATTAATTAATTATTTTTATTCCCCTTCACCTTAATTATTGTTGGTTTTTATCACAATTAAACTAACGTTGGATCCCCTTCAGCAGTGATTGAATAAATTGACAGCATAGATCAGAAAAAAGAATAAGTTCCACGTGAGACTCAAACTCACAACCCTCAATGCCAAAGGGTATCTGGCTTAGTGTGCAATCAATCTTACAACTGAGCTACTGTAACTCCAGTGTCAGGAGCCAATCCAAATCAAACCCTTCGACTCATTCCCTATCCTGATCTCATCAGTGCTATGTTTGTAATTAATTGATAGTTCAGGATCAGTAATCTAATTTCATTTCATGCGATTTCTTATTGTAAACCATAATTATAAATTGTTGTTATTATTTATCTTCATCTTAATTTTTGTTGCTTCCTAGATAAAAATAAACAGCAGCGAAGATTCATAATATCTCTCATATTTATCTGTTTCTCCATAAAATATCTCAAAAAGTTCTGAATAAATTACAATGATATTCAGTGGAAAGATGAACCATAAACTAAGGAAGAATTGGTTATATTTTAGGGTGGATCCAGGAATTTCTTTCTTTTTTTTTTTTTTTTTTTTCAAATTGAAAAATATTTTTCATATATTGAGATGATGAGCTAAAAATTACAGTTAACTTGCCCAAATCATAACTACATCTGAACTGATTTGTAGGTTGGCAAACTTTCAGTAGAGTAAGTTCAACTTTCAAGAACAAGAAAATCCCATTAGTCTTAAAAAGAAGGGTCTAAAACCAATGCATCCTCCCAAAACAGAGCCTAACTAAAAAATTGACCATCAAACTTATAACATGCACAGGAGAGAATCATTCTCAACATCACATGGAGAGATCACAAGACAGCACAGTATATTAGTGAAAAAGTAAAAGACATCATAGGACCCATTAGAAAACTCAAATAGCAATGGGTTGGTCATGTTGCAAGAATGTCAGACAACCGCTGAACATCACAACTCATAATATCGATGCCCAGAGATCATACATGAAACTGTGTGCGCAAAAAATAGAATTGAGTGACAAACTAGATAAGTTTAGAAAATATGATTGAGTGGTCTGCGAAATCTTGAGGAAGGTCTCTGTCCAACAACACACACTAAAAGGCTGATGAAGATGACATTGGCAGAGATATGCGCTCTCTGTGTGCTTCCTAGTCTTATCTTGCAATAGTCCTGACAAGCTTTTCGAATTCAAAAGAATGAAAAGACCTATTTTTTGATAAAAGCATCAAAAATATAAATCCTCACATCTTTCTAGCAAGTTGTTCTGTAAAGTAATCTTAAGATTCACAAATCATCATCAGATATTTATTTTTACAACTAAACAACTTAACATTTCAGAAAGTCCCCAGAAATAGGTGGGCCACAGAAAATGCCAGAAAACACAATTTTTTCCAATGAAGTGGAAAATAGATCAATGTATTCCAATATAATTCATAAAATATAAACTATGTAATAATTAAGGAAAATCATTTGTTTGCATCTACTTTTCAACTGGTTGGATTCAAGATGATTTATAAGATTAAGGAAAAAATAAATAAATATACATCTAATTTCATGCTAAAATAAACATTCAGAGTTCTTGAATTTAGAGTTCTTCAATTTGATTTCAAACTGTTATTAGGTTTATTTACACATTTTTAGTTTAATCAACTCATAATAATCAGCAATGTGCAGATGTCTATGATGCAACTGACACAGTAAAAAAATTCCATTCGTGCAATAAAAATTGTAAAATAGATTTTCATTCACGTTCTAATGAAGTAATAAAAATATTGAATTTAAAGAATAATACGAAAATAGGAAAAGTAATAAAAAGAAAAGAAAAGAAAAAAAGAAATACGTTTGAGGTCAACATAATGCTATTCTCCGATGCAAATCTCTATTATCCACATATATAAAATGCATTGAGTATAGAAAGCTATTCTCTAAGCTCACTACAATACAAATCTCTATTATCAACATGCATAAAATGCAATGTACATAGAAGGCTATTCTCCAAGCTTACTTGCAATGCAAATCTCTATTATCCACAAATATAAAATGCAATATATATATATATATGTAATACATGCCAACATTTTTGTTGGCAAATGTAAACTAGTGAGTTTATGAACGGCTAAATCACACTTCAAACAGCAGTATGAAACCAAATTGAAAAACTCTACTTGGAGATCCATAAACTAATGGCACCAGATTCAAGATGTGCTGGATCATTTAAAAGTTGCACCCAGAGCACAGAGTTAAAGATGTACAAAGGATAAAAAGTTTGATATCTGCTTATAGAATAGCAATTCATTCTCTTTGTTGACCAAATGCCTTCAGTGGCCAACCTGAAATCAGTTCAAATGTTATATTCCTAATCTTTAACATTCTGATATTCCACTATACTTCAAATAATTGGTCTTATTAGACACTCAATAGAAAACATCATGTGACCAACATACTTTGCCAACATGCCATGTTCGGGGTAATCACTTAAAAAATTGGAAATGGGGTGATCAATGAATAAGTTATTTTGTACACATTTTGTTGATGATCGCTAAAAAGTATGAAATTCAAAAAAAAAAAAAAAAAGGCAGACACAAACCAAGGGATCAATTCAACAAATTTGGCAAGTTGAACCTCCCCCCCCACTAAAAACCTATGTAGGAGAGCAATTCTTTTTTTTTTTTCCAAAGAAGTTTTTGGTAAACATAATGAGGAATAAATAATCTAATTTCCAGCCCTCTAGCTCCATCAGCGTGGCCTAAGTGCGTGATATATACATACATACAAAGCCAGCAGGACCAACTTAAAAACTGATAAAAATCTATGTTGACAGTTCCTTATAGCTTGGTCATAGCTACACTCCCATTCAGTAGGAAAATACAGACATGAGGAAATAGTAATTACTTTAAAAACTGCTGAAGTGGCTCTTTTCAGATGATAATGTGGCTAGAAGGGAGGGTAAGAACCAATGGGGACATATCAAGGAAGTTAGAAACTATTTTCAGCTATGACAAGCAGATGAAAAACATAGAAACTAACAAAATCACTTGAAAACAAACTCAGAAAAAAACACGAAGAGCTAAGGGAAGAGTAATGTTAGGAATGACACTAAGAGTTAGAAAAAGATCACCAAGGATCTGACAAACATCCCAAAGTAAAAAAAATATCAGGGAAATAATTAAGAGACAAAATAGGAGATGGTCTAGACACTTAGCAAGAAGTAGATATAACAGATAGTGCAAAAGGTCAACAGATTAGAGCCCTAAAAACAGGAAGGCAGTAGAAGAACAAGCACAAGATGGAGAGATGAGATAGAAAGATTTATTGGGAAGACATGGCAGAGGTTAGCACAGTCACAGTAGACATGGAAGGAGCTGGGAAAGGCCTTTGTCCAGCAGTGGACTCATGATGGTTAATGATGACTATTCGATAGTTTGTTCAGACTATCTTACGGCTTTCTGAATATAAGATTTCACAGGCACTTGAGAAAGGACCATCAAATTAGATTTGAAATCAGTGAAGTTAAAGTATTACAGAGAAAAAGTGAAGGCCTCACAGAATGCAAATTATTTCCATAGGTGTAAGCGGAAAAAGATTGCAGTGACTGAAACTCAGGGTTGCCAACTTAAAAACATTTTTGCATTAGTTTGACTGCTAAAAAGTGCTAAATAAAAAAAATAGCTACAAACATCCAAAATGGACAAAAATACCAACAAAGTTGCAAAAAATATCCAAAATGTTCAAGCATTCCCACATCAATTTGATGATTCTTCTTTTCTAATCGGTCAAAGACTGAGATTTGACATCCATGTATTTTCTCTAATCAGCAAGTTAAAATGAATCCCTTTCTTTTTTGTCTGAATTTCTGAGACGTCAATTTATCAATATTTATAGCCCGATTTACTCAGACTAGTGTCTTGGTTATCATAGTCCCAACATTTCAGATATTGTACCCTCTAACCTCTTTCAGGTGTCTGTCACCATTGGTGACTTTCAATTTCAAAATTCCCAGAAGATCACCAACTACAAGAGACGCCTAAAAAAGGAGGGTAAAATAACGGGAAGGTGGTGACTCATTCTCCCTTTTTCTGTCAAATGGATAACTCTCTCATATTCCATTGAAATAGATTGCATAATACAAGAAAATAAGCTAAATTTTTACTATTTACCCATATGAACACATTGGGTGCAGTGTTTCCCCACAATGGGTTCTGCAATAATAAATTGGGCAATGTGTAGTTTTTTGGTTTTAATGTTTTGTTTATCATTTGTCTTTTATATGAATAAATTTTCTCTCAAAGACAATTTTTGTTTCATTTAATATCTTAATAAATTAGGGTGGCAGGGAGTGTCTATGAAATATAAGTTAGCTCCCAGAGGTGCCGCAGGATATTTTAGAATTTTAATAATTCTGGGCAATTTTAATCCAATGCACTGATACACAGTTACGATGATAGGAAGCGGTATTTAACTGACACATCACAAATCATAGTATCTATTTTGTGTGATAAAAAGATATAAATTGACATTGAATAGGAAATGAAGGTAGCTGTCACCAGTTGGATTCCAAGATTTGAGAAACTATATAGTTAACAACAGGCTCACCAATCCAAGCAGTAATTATAGTTTTAAAAAAAGAGGAAACATTTATATAATTTTTCATGAATTTTAATTACAGGATTCATTCATTTTTTTTTCACTAACATAACCACATGATCGTCAATGCAATAGTTCAATATTTTCTGACTTGGGGTGCCTTTAAAAAAATCCTTATACTCTGAAGCGCCGCAAAATCAAAAGGTTTGGTAACCAATGCATTAATTACTCCAAAGACAAAGATAGAATGATCCGCCATTTAGGAATCACCTCAAGATAAATGAGAAGCTCTTTATTCAGCCCACAATAAAAAAAAAAAGATTCATAGATCTCAAGTTATTGATTTTTAGATTGACCTATTTTCATTAAGAATTTGTAATTAATGACTTTTTTAATTCGGTTTTTTATCATCCATCCACTTGTACCATCAAAGGTGTGGCAGGGCTTATTGGAAACCATCAACCAAAACCGTCATCAAATCTGTCAAAATAGATTTCTTCAGTTTTCAAGTAGTACTGGCTGGCTATGTATGTATCACAAATAAAAGCCATATCACAAATAAAAGCCATATCAATGGAGTTAGAGGGCTAATAATTTCCACATTTACTCCAAAGGTCTAGTGAAAACGTTTTTTGAACCCTTCATAGGTTTTCAGAAGGGGATTCAGTTTGCAATGTAAGTTTATGCAAACTGGTCCCTCAGTTAGTGTCAAGTAGCATCCACAACTGCTTTTTAAAAAATTGGACTTAGTGATCACGGGTAATAGAACTAACATTTTTTAATTGATCATCCCTCAAACAGCATATTGGGAACATGTACCGAGTTCTGTCTATTGCAAGCCTCTCACAACACTGGACTTGGATTTGGACTTCCCCAGTTTGAATTTAGAGTTGACTGGTTTGCCAACCTAGGCGAAAGATTCCAGTCTGCCCTGCTATTTTAACTACAGCTAAAATTCATAATTTTCCTGAGGGTTTTGGAGCAAAGTGAAAACAAACCGTTCCAGCTGTTTCCATTTTCCACGCTGCTAACTGCTTGGCTACATCCACACCCTTCTAATGACTTATCAAAAAGTCATTATATTCATATTTATCTACGTTTGTACAAGAAGCAGTCATGAGCATAGAAAAATCATAAAAGCAAAAAGCATCAAATGAATTATTGGCCTTTGTATGACATTGTTCATTGTAGCTGAAATTTCATATCCCTTTCACAATTCAGTGAACAGAAGAAACATCATAAAACTAATTACCACAACTCAAAAACTACCCACACAAACACAGCCAGAATTTGCAAGAAACAAATAGATAATCAAATATACAACGATATTAGCTTTATAAATCATAAACCAAGAATTTACTAATATAATATGCAAGGTATCTATATTTTTTGTCTGTAACAAGCCAAAGTTATGTGATCTATTTAATGATGATATACAAGAGTTGATTCCTTTGTATGAATTTTTTTCTTTTATCCACGTACATAAAACACAAATAAAAGAAATAATGATGATTCAATATGACAGTCAATAACTGAGAATCAAAATTTTAATCATCTAAAAAGATTCCATCTAAGAATAAATATGGTCAGAATAAAATCTATTTATGACATCACTGGCATTTTCTACAGGAAAACTTCTAAAATAGAGTAATGAAACATCTAGATTCTGGAAAATCCATAAGTTATTAATAAACCCTATCAAAATAAGGCCAAAAGAACTCAAAAAAACCTTTTTTCTAGAACTCAAAAAAATAAAAATGTTTCTAGATGGGGGTCTAGTTGAGAACTGATGACTATTTTCAAGTCTGTAGATAAAATGGTATGGAAAGGAGAACTGGAATGCATTAACAAACACACGCAAATATAAGAGGAGAGGACCCTTCACCCTCTGTGATGGCTACTATTCTTCAATAATCCATGTATATGTAATGGACTTTTCCAACATTTTTTTTTTCGGTATTATCAAACAATCCTCACCAAAATTAGACGTGTAAACCAATATGTAAAATTCACATTTTAGTTCTGTGATTACAACACACGACCAACTGATTGCCAGGAGGCTGTCTTACTGACTGGGCTAAGTTGACAAGTCTAAGATACGAACGAATATTTATCATGCAGATACACATAGCCTTATTTCATTCAAATAAATCAACACAGTCATGCAAAAAATATATTTCTTATATTTCATTATTGATTCTATATACAATATAAAAGTTATGGTAATCATCTATAGTTTGAATAGAAGTAGAAGTGGAGTTTGACCCTACAGCAATCAGTCTTAACTTCACCTTGAGCAACATAATGTTTTATCAGTAAAATGCAATTGCAAAATTATTTGAATACTGCAGTCATTTTTTGATGCCATGGGTAAACTACCTCAATTTTCACAGGGTGCCAGGGAGCAGACACCTTGCAAAATTGAAATTCAGCAAATCACTTTTGATCCCTACCTTACAACTCACACACTTTGCCATACAGTTACAAAACTTGCACACAATCCAACACAAACAACTGACTGATGTACCTGTACAGAATGATGATCATTTAATCATTTATTTAGTGGATTGGGAAAATAGCAAGCCTGTACATAATTTCAATCTGTACTTGTAAAGAATTAAAGAAGACTGTGATACAAGACCAAGAAATAAATTCTGGCAAAGAAAATAAAGAGAGGCAAAAAATAGGGAGCAGAACAATGGACAATTCCGATTTCAGCATAAGAAATGCTTTGAGTGAACACCGAACTAGGTGTGAAATCACATTTTACTTGCTGATCTCAGCAAAGAAATTTTCCACTCTTCACCTCTTACTCCTCAATCTTTTTTTTCTTCCATTTCTGCTGAGAAGAGAACGGTCATCAAGTACACAGACATCATATCAGAAACGGCTATCGAGTACACAAACATCACACTAGAAACTATCGTTATAGGAGGCCTTAAAGTTCAGCCTAGGCTTCCGAGCAATAGATAATCCATCACTTGGATATTTTAGCAGGAAACAATGATAGATAAGGAAAACTAAAAGATTTTGGTTGACTGTAGCAAAGTGAGGATAACACAGGATGAAGTCTGTGTGAATAGTGAATGAAACCATTTCCTTGTCGCTGCTTAGAGGAGTCAGAAAATAAGTAGCTCAGTCCATACAACATTCACTTATTCACATTCAACAAGGAAAATCAACTCAAAATTTTTCCAAGCAACCAACACACAATTATCACTAGAAAGCGGTTACAGTTAAAGCAGTTAAATACCTCTACTGACGCTATTGTCATTACGATGCTGGAGAAATGACTGTAAGAATGATCCCTGAATCTGACCCTAAATTCAATCAATTCTTCCTTGGCGCATAAAATGTCATTGAAATTCATCGAGCGCTTTTGGTAATATTGTGTACGAACATGAGTGAATACGTACAAAACAAAATCAAAACATTCCTTGATCCGCTCCAACCAATTCTTCCTCACTTTGTGGCCTACCCTTCTAGATAATTTGATTGAAATTCATCGAGAACTTTTTGAGATATTGTGTGGACATATAACTACAATACAGGGGAGGTAACTGTTGAAAAAATTCATCCTAAAATATATCATATTTTACGGCATATAAGATGCAACATTTCAATGGAAAAAAAAAAAGCTCAAAGAGTCACCCTAGGTCTTATAAGTAAAGTTACAATCTCACACAGGCTACTGAACAGCCTCAAGTAGTCTACAGATAACATCCACCTATCTCAACACCAAAATATTCCTACTACTGATAATTTTAATTACCAATTGATTTTTATGACTATTTTTCACGAACATTTTTGTTGCGTTTTTACTTCTTTTAACCGACCTAAATAATAGTTACAGTTAAAAGCAACCAAAAAATGAATATGAAATTCTTCCCTTACAAATTTCTTTACTTTTTGTTCCCTTCACTCGTCGTTCATAGATTTAAATCAGTAAAGAGGAAAACATACTTAAATCTACAAATGACAACTGAAGGGAAGAAATTCCATCTTAATTTTTAGTTGCTATTTCTATCATAAGTTTCATTCAGGCTAGTCCAAATGTTGTAAAATACCCTTTACAGGGGTAGTAAACATGAAATGCATGATATTTCAATTGGAAAAGACTTCTTTCAAACCCATTTTCCCTGCGTACATTCTATCTCGACTCTCTTCAACCAGAATTATAGAAAAAAAATTTACAGATTCCAGCATCAAAGGTGTGGGATGCTTAAATAAACTATTCTGTGCTGAAATGGGGGAGGGGTTGATCAATTCTTCCTCAGCCCATCCCTCCAAAAGTATCATTGAAATTCCATGAGAACTTGGAGATATTGTGTGAACAGACAGACAGACAGACACAAGGGAATACATATTTGGGAAAAATATCCATGATTCATCAACATTAGCCTGAAGCAGGAATTCTAAAAAAGACAATATATAATTCAACCAGAGACAGAAAAAAGTTGGAATATTTTTTCAACAAAAACAATGGTTTGCACATTGTCAGTCACGTCTATTTGCTACCAACCAATCGTCCATGTGACAGGTTTTCTTCTAGCAACAATTCAAATTTAGATAGATGTCAAGGTTTCTTTAACCTTCCAAGCCTGCCTGCTGCAAAGTCAAAATCTACTTCTACTTCTATTCTGACTGAAAAGGATTACTGAAACTTTTCTTTTCTACGGATAATAGATTTTAAAAATTGTAAAAACATTTTTTTTTGTATAAATTCATTTATCAATTAGAACGAAATATGCCCTTGCATATCCTTAAATTTTGTTGATATGTAAGACTCATCAGTTTAGCTCAGTCGGTAAGATACCAGCCTACCAATCAGTTGGTCAAATCACATTAGTGAAATTTTGATTTTATAGATGTATGTATTCATTAGAATTAAATTAGCCCTTGCATATTTCCGACATTTTGGTAGATTATGTAGAATGTCAATTTAGTTCAGCTGGTAAGAGACACGGCTTCCAATGAGTTGGTAGTGATTTCAAATCATTGGAGGGGAATGGTAATTTTTACTCCCCTGAATTTAGTGAGGATTGTTCTTGCTGTTCCTGTTCTTGTAACAGTAAAAAAACAAAGTCAACAACTTCATGTTTGGAGTGTAGTTTGGCGAACCCCATTAGCACATTATTTTTAGCAAATAGAAAATAACTATTTTTGTTTTTAGATTCAGCTTTCTCCTCATTTAACACACATTTGGTTGATCTATCCACACTATTGTTATCCTTAGGGGAAAAAAAAACAACTGTATTCTTATCACTTTCATTATAGATATAATTAAAGGAAGAAAAATATTTCCTAATAGCCAATAAAGCGTCAAAACAATCATGAAAATATCAAATTATAGGTCATTTTTCATTTCCGTGCGTTTTAATTCTTGTCGAATTTCCAGGCTGATTGCCAAGTAAGGTATGACTGATTCCTACCATTCATTAGGTCTAAAAATGGATTTTCGATTTAAGACAATGATTTATCGGAGTCTCAAACCTTCATGTCAGTCTAAAAGAAACAATGGATCCAATAATGGTTTTCAAGAAAGCAGAATCAATAAACAGGGGTGGAGGGTTTGTGCATCATTATTCTGAGGTTTTCTTTAGATGAGCATTTTTCGGATTGGTATTATACATAGGAGTCCATGGAACATGAAACAGAAGAGAATGAAAACCAAACCATTTTTCTTTCAACATTTCTCTTCGTTCAATAGAACCTAATAAAGTAGTAGTAAAAAAATTATAGAATGGTTACAATTAAGATCCATAGACTAAAGAATCCCTGTATACCAAAATACCATCTCCCAATATTAAAGACTTATGCAAGATATATAATAGCAATGGTTTCCTATAATGATATTCTTTGAAAAAACTAAGATAAAAACAGGTACCAACTTAAATGCCGACTGTCAAGGTGGGTGGGAAATTCTTTCCACTCTATTCATTCATTGTATCCCAAATCTTCCGAGGAAGAACTCATTGTAACGGATAGAATATCTACCGATTCAATTAATGGAAATCAGGCAATCAGAAAACAAAAAATTTACAGCAATACAAGCCTGGTTACTGCTTAGTCAAACTTTACTGTTACCTCTATTCCCACCGAGGACAATTACTGCAACCTTTTTTTTGTATACATGAAAAAATATATATATATATATTTTTAGAATAGACGTATTCATTTCAAGCAATAGCCTGGGTTTAAGGTTAACTCTATGACAGATGACAAAAACACACAACGCCATGACTACAGATAGAAAACATAAAAAGGTTAAAATCAGCAGCAGATGTCATAGTTGATAATTTAGATTATTTGATAAATAATAAATAAGGATTTGAATTGAAATAAAAGCCAGTTTTGCTTCACTCAAACCAGTAACTAAATAATTTGTTAAAATTCAAATATTTCGTATTTGTTAGATACATTTTTGTAGATTAGTAAAACTGATCAGTTTGGCTCAGTTGGTGAGAGACCTTGCTACCAACCATTTGGTCATTTCAAATCACAGTAGGGAGATATTAGTTTTATGAATGTATATATTTATTAGAATGAAGTAAGCCCTTGCGGAAGACTAGTCAATTTAGCTCAGTCGGTAAGAGATTGTTGGTTGTGATTTCAAATCACAGTAAAAATGTTAATTTTTACTCCCCTAAATTTGGTGAGGATTTTTCTTTCTACGGTAGAAAAACATAGTTGACTCTTGTTGATCAACTGAGAGGTTTCTAGGCACAATACACAGAAAGGCTCCAAGTGATCATACAACAATATTGGAAGGATGAATGAATTACTATCTTTTAGATAAGTCCTTATGATATCACCAAATGAACAAAGAATGGTGGTATAATGAGGTACTGAAGGGGTGCTCTGCATTAGTGATAATGAAGCTTTGGTCTAAAAAAAATCATGCCTGACCCCAGGGTCATCATTTTTTTTTTTTTTCAGCAGCATGTGTATGAGTGGCTGCATATGATAAGTACCCAACAAACCTTTTTTTCTTCAAGTTGATATTTCCTTTATTTTCAATGTTACAATGTTCAGTTTTTATTTTATTTTGAAGCTTGAACACATTGAATAATGACGCAGAGTGTTCAAGCATCAAAATAGAATAAACTGAGCATTGTAGCTCTAAAAATAACAAAAATATCAACTTCGGAAAATTGTTTGTTGGGCATTCATAACTATCATGTCAGTTTTTATGAAGGGATCTTTAATATCTCAATCTAAAATATACAGACACTAGGTAAAAAAATCATTCACTAACATACACATACACGCACATACACACTTCAAGGTACTCATCAATAAAAACAATAAATCCCTTTTAACTGTCCTCTTAAAAATTCCTTCAACAGGAAAAGGCCTAAAATATTATTCAAGTCTTTCGATCACTTTGACTATTCATCCCTTTCCAAAGAACAAGAAAAATAAATAGCCAAATAATCTAGCAAATGAAAAGTGCAATGACCCCATTAAGCTGCATCACGAGAAAGAAATTCAAAATGAAAAAAAGAAAGAACTCAACAGAATTAAAAAAAACAGAGAAATATCGAATCTTGAATCCACAACTTAATTAGGTCACTTCATATCTATTGTAAACACAAGTAGCAGCCATATGAAGCAAGAAAAAAAAAAAAAAAAAACAAATCTGGCTGCTGCAGGTTCAAACCCCACTCCTACTATTCTGATTAAACGATTACAGCAACGTCTGTATTTCAATCATAGATTTTTTCATTTATTTATTAGAATGAAATAAGCCCTTACATATTTCAAGCATGATTTTTGGTAAAAACGTAAGACTTGTCAATTCAGCTGAGCCAGTAATAGACATGACTACCAATTAGTTAGTTGTGATTTCAAATCACAGTAGAGAAATGTTAATTTTTATTCCCCTAAATTTGATGAGGAGGCTAGAAAAACCAAGTCAACTCCAGGACAAAAATTCAACAAAAACAATTAGAGAAAATTCAGGCTATTAAGATGAGATAATGGATTCAGAGCAAATTTTTTGACAATAATTATTGTGAATCCAATACATTAGTAGAATACTCTTTTGAATATAGACAGGTCTGGTGAGTCACTCAATAAAAATCATCACCTGACCAACATCTTTTGGCAGCTCATGTTGGGGGGTTAGGATTGAAAAAAATTGGAAAAGGGGGGAAGGGTATCCATGAATAAGTTACTAAGTTACTTCTCTCATCTTTTGTTGGGACTGGGACAGTGGACACTAAAAAAGACAGAATTTTCAAAAAAAAAGCACGAATGCTGCTGGACACAAACTAAGGGATCAATTCAGCATAAGCATAGATTGCAAATTGAAAGCTCCAAAAGATAAAAAAATAAATGTTACTTCTTACCTTTTGTTGGGCAGTAAACATCTGAATTTTCAAAAAGACAAACATGAATGCAGCCAGACACAAACAGACCAATCTAGCATGAACTTACATTGCAAATTGAAGCCCCTTCTGAAAACCTAATGGAGGGTTTTAAAAACAAAAAAAAAACTTTTTTTTTTAGACATAATGAAGAGTAAAGTTTTCAGCCCACCAAGCCTATTAGCGCAGTCTGTACACGATACATGCCCCCATAGCCAGCAAGACCAACTTGACAACTGAAGAAACCTACATTGACAGGTTTGGTGATTGTTTCTAATAAATACAGGTTTCCAACACTATCTAGATGTAGAGCATTCAAAAAAAACTTTCATAAGCTAAATGGCATAAAGCAAAGAAGAATTATCATCAATTTATAAGGGGGTAATATTTTGAGTGTTCCCAGACCCAAGAAATAGTAATGATGGTACGTTAGGCTGAATCATTGTGTCTTAGCATGGTGGGAGGTACAGTGCATTAGGGTACTGGAGAGAGAGGAAGAGGGTGCATGCTACCTCAATAAAGGTTCGCTGCAAAAAACAAAGGCTAAACACTATTTTCGCTTTTCACCTTTTAAAAAAACAAAAAATAATGTAAAGCAAAGTTTCGAAAAAGGGGGACAGCTGCACTTTAAAAAAGTGTACACACACACACGTAAACCATTTAATAGCTGACAAAATCATGATGACATACACATAAGAGATTGTCTACAAAACTTTGATATGGACGGTTATAGGGCTTGGATAGGTTGCATTAAGTGGTAGTTCCTCCCAATATCTTTGGGAACCATTTGTTTTATAGCCTGGCATACACTGTAGCTATCTACAAGAAACTGCCAATATAGGTTTCTTCAGTTTTTAAATTGATCTGGCTGACTGGCATACAGGCCACACCAATGCAGCTAAGAGAGAAGAAAATTTGAATATTTATCTCTTCATTATGCCTAGAAAAAAATGCTCCCCCCATAATAGGTTTTCAATGGTAGGGGGGTTAATTTACAACGTGAGTTTATGCTCAATTGCTCAATTTAGTTTAAGCCTGCTTGTTTTGGGGAAAATTTATACTTTTTAGTGATCACAGCCCAAACAAAATGGGAGATTAGTAACTTATTGATTGATCACTCTCAAGCTGCAAAAAAAAAACGTTGGTCATGTGATGGTTTCTATTGAGTGACTAACCAGACACGTTCAAATATGATTCTAAAATTTATTTCAAATGATCTCAAATGATCCAAGGAGACCCTGTCATTGTTTTCATCTACAAGGCTATAATTGCCGTGTTATTTACCCATAGCTGGAGCAAAAGTGGATTCCTGCCTTTTCCCAAAGTGAACACAAACCGCCCCGGCCAGAGTTAGAACTATGTTTGCAGGTTCTAGGCCACTTGCACCTCCTAATCAAAAGACAGAAAAATAAACTAATCTGATCTGTTGAAGGTCTATAACATTCTAAATAACATTCACACCTTAGACCAAAACGGCCACAGTTCCTTGTTTCCAGACAGGTACATGTTTACCACATCAGTATCTATAAAAACCCAAGAACATATTTAAAAACTCCATGTACACACATCCCCTGGGCTGAGAAAGAATTTCTTCTTCAATCGAGAGACCAAATCATAGAATGCTCTCAAAGAAGAGACTATTTCCACCAAATTGATCAATGCTTTCAAAAACAAATTAATGAAGGATATTGGACACCATGTTCAACTATCAATTTTCACATAGGTACAGTCCCTGCCTGGCTAGGCAAGATTGATTGTAGGCCGTATACGGTTTCAGGACGCTATTCAGCTGTCACTAAAATCTATTTGAATGTATATATATATTGCATTTTAAATTGCACTTCAACCGAGACTCTTGAATCTTTGTCAAATGAAGCTATACCTTCTAAAGATTTCATTTCAAAGACTTGATTGATACTGATAATGTTGCAGAAAAATTTTAATGTGATCAAGAATATGAGCTTGGGGAAAAAACAAATATTGAAGTTCTTCCAACCGATTAGTATACAAACAAGACGACTAATTTTTAAATAAAAACAAAATGAATTTGAAAAGTTTTCTTTAAAGGCTGCTCACAGTTACTTCGTACATATGTCCTTCAGAAAGGCATGAATCCTCTTCTCACCCCAACTATAGGTAAATAGCATGATATTTGGTACCCTTTAGCCCTGTGAGGCAGTCCATCTAAAAGAAAGTTATGCTGACTTTTTCTTTCTGACGGACTTGACTGATTTTATTTTCTTACTTTAGGTGACTGGGGAAAACTATCCCACTTTCCAAGAATCAGACTGCTCCAGAGTCCAGTCCCCACCCTAAAAAAAACCCGTATCTCATATCTTGTCGCTGCTGGAAGAAGACCAATAATCACATAACTAAAAAATAGCCCTACGCTCCAGAAGAAGCCTACACAAGTGAACAAAACAAGAACCAAATAGTACATTTCTTAGTATTAGTGCATTAACTTACCGATAAGGCAAATAGTGCCTCTCTTTCTTGTGGTGATTGCAATTTATGTGCTAGAAGACGCACTGCCACGGTTGGCCCTTCTAGATCCTTGTTAACTTTATCACAGAAAATCATTATGTATTCCCAATCCTCCTCACGATTAGCCGGATTAGTGGCCTTATCTGAAAGAGAAAAAAAAGGTTTGATTAGTCAAGACAAACTGAACTCCCTCTCTAAATAAATACTGGCCAGGGGCAGGGCAAAAAAACTCTTCTTTACTAGACATGATAAAGTGTAAATTTTCGAGCATCCAGCTCCATTTTTATGGTCTGTACACATGATACATATAGAGCCAACCAGACCAACTTGAAAACTGAAAGAAACCTATGTTGACAGTTTTTAATGCTAAACCATTGCCAGTTATATGATGGCGTTTTAATCTTCACAAATATACTTTTGCCATTGAGGGTAATATCAAATTTAGTCATTTTTGGTCATCCATTCTTCAGCTGTCCTGAGATTTGCTCGTAAATTTAAAAAAGCTTTTATCATGTATGAATAAGAAAAGCCGACTGAATACCCACTTGACCTTTGAATAGAATTAATAGGTAACAATTATATTTTTCACTATATTCCAAGTAAAAAGTAAGAAATATTTTTTTCAAAACCCAGGACCAGAAAAGAAATCATTAATTTTCAAAATCCTATACTTCGATGACAGCCACCTTTTTTTTTTGGTCAGCAGTCATCAATCATGGCAAAACCAAATTTAAGTTTTTTCAAGACAAAAATTGACTTTGGAAACCATCTAAAACCTCAATTCTTTAGAACTTGCAATTAGAACAAAATCAAAACTTCAAAAGATGTTTAAATCACTGCAATTCTTTTTTTAAATTCTTATAAAAAATCAATTGCCAATTCCTAATGTTTTTATTACCTACCTCTACTTGAGATTAGAAACATGAATTTTTTAAGCAAACATACATTGGGATTACATATGCAGAATATGGAAGATTTAGTCAACACATGAACAAAAACATGACATGACATGTTTTGTGAGTTGAAGAGCAATGGATATTTCAGGTTGTGTTTTCTTTTATGATCATGTGACAGCAAATGTAAAATGCTAAATAGCTTTTCATCTTGATATTTAATTGAGAAATGTTTGTCTGTCTGTATGTACTCGCCTACCACAAAAACTACTTGATATAAATCCATAAAATTCTCCACATATACAGGAAGTGTTTTTAGCAAAATTTTGGAAAACCAACCCCTAAAATATGTTTTCAGGGGCTTTCAAATCAGCGGGGGTTCTATTTACACCATTATTCATCAATAGTGTAACTTTTTGATGACGTAAAAAGGTATATATTTTATTATTTTCTCTCAACTCAATCTTCAAAGATAAAAATGTGACTCAGACTGTGTTCTTTATTCAGCAAGAAGCAATAACATTTTTTAACACATCTCAACACTTGTTTTTTTCTCTTTTTTAAAGTTGAAATCGGAGAGTGAGATTTTTTTATCTTATTTTGAGAGGGGGGGGATTTTTTCTCACTTTTAGAGGTAAAAATGGAGAGGTGATGGGGGGGGGTTGAAATTTTTTTCCTTAGAGGCGGAGATTGTTTTATCACTTTTAGGGATCCAAATTGAGAGGTAATTTTTTCCCCCCACTTTTAGGGGGCCCAAGAAGCAAGAGAATTCTTTTTCACTCTTATGGGAAGATTTTTTTTAATTCTAGGGAAGAGATTTTTTTCATTTTTAGGGGTTCTTTTCTCACTTATAGGCTTTCAAATTGAGAGGCTGGATGTCAAAATGGGGAAGGATTTTTTTTTTCATTTTTGTGGGTCAAAACAGAGAAGTTTTTCAGGGATCGAAATCCAAGGGAATTTTTCTTTTACTTTCAGGGGACAAAATAGGGTAGAAGGTTTAACATTCCCTGAAAATAAACATCCCTCTCGATTGTCACAATTCTCACCTAACCCCCAATAACCCCCATTTTTACATTAGCTCAACCTTTTCTTTGCATCAGCCAAACATCTTTTTTTCACATTAGCACCCCACAATTTCATCATTAGCACCCCCCTTTTTTTACTAACATCATGAAAATAAGTATTAAATCAATTTTGAAAACAAATTAAATTAAACACTCTCTGATTTCAACTTATCTTTCTACTCCTGTTTTGGACAGCAATTTACTAAGGGCAGGTATTCAGTCTAGTATTGCTAATTTCTGAATCCCATTTCAGCAGGTACTAATTAACCATCAGAATACAAGGAGTGAAAATTCACTGGAAACTTATAATGAAGACAAGTCACAATAACTCAGCAGTTAGAAATCGAAGACTCAGAAGTTTGGGTGTCTAGTTTCTAGTCAGTGATAATTAACTTATTATGCTCTTAGCAAACAAAAGACAAAAAGAACTGATAACAGTACAGTCCAGTTTTGAAATATGAGGAGGGGTACAGACAGACGGACTTTCAAAAGAGTTTTTGGAAAATTAATAACCATAAAAAAAAAAAAAAGGAAGAATTTGGTGGACATGTCAGAGAAAGGGGGAAATAAGAATGAAATAAAAAAAGATGATTACAGCAGGTCTGGCTAGTCACTCAATAAAAACCATCATGTGACCAACATATTTTGGCAGCAGGCCATGTTGGGGCTGATCAATTAGATAATTGGAAAAAGAGGTGATTAATGAGTAAGTTACTTCCCCCACTTTTTGTTTAATAGCGATCACTAAAACATTTTTTTTTAAAACAGGAGGACAGGAACTGAGGGATCAATCTAGCATGAATGTACATTGTAAATTAAACCCCGCACCGAAAACCTGTCTAGGCAGAGGGGGAACAAAAAGGTTTTTTCCCTAGATATAAGAAGTAAATGTTGAAATTTTCAGCCCTCTAGCAGCCTGTAAGCACCATACGTACATACGTAGCAAGCTAGCCAGACCAACTAAGAAACTGAAGAAACTATTTTGACAGCTTCTAACAAATAAAGACAAACACACAATACATTACTATCACAAACCTTACAAAAGTACTCCCCTCTCCCCTTGAACCTAATCACCCTATTTATCTACATAACTTAATTTTGAACTTATTGTATTCATTAGATGCTTGGACTTCTGATATTTTTTTAAACATTTTTTTCCACTCAACCAATATTTTATGATAGAAAAGAATACAAGAGTGAAGAGAAAATAAACATGGAGTCAATAAACATACAAATAGCTGTGCACAATGATAGCACAATCTATACATAAAAATACCAGTGTCAACAAATTATTAAGTATGTTTGTCTGTTCATGTCTAAGAGTGACAGTGGAGACAAAAGTTTCACCCCCTTCCTCTCTTTAAAGTTAATCAAAAAGGAAGAAGATATTAAAATTCATGTGACTGACTGCTGAGGCTTTGGGCTTGTGTATAACTGATGCAGCTAAAATTCCTACGTGGGCAGAATTGAAAAAACAAAAATAATTTCTGTCTTTTCTGATAGGTTTGATGGATATTGAATTACTAAAATTAGAAATATCCTAAGATATTAACCTATCTATAAATAACATAGAAAATCCTTTCATTTATGACAGGTACTAAGACATTTATAACATGTACTATGCTGGTAAATACATAAAGATTCAGAGATCTTTTGAACAAGATCCTGGAAAGCAAGAATTAATTTTTTTTTCACAAAACCAAACAAGAAAGAAAGTGCATACTTCTGTCAATGCCATACACTAACTTACGATTGAATAAGGATGAAACATAAGAGAAAAAGTGGAGAGAACACAATTTTTGCAATATGTACCAATACCAAGTTACTTTCTTTGAAATCTAAATTTAGTTAAATGCTGTTTTTACCTCTTTTCATGTAGAATAATGAAAACAAATCTTTGAATAAGAAAAAATTCCTGGATCTGCCCCCAAATTTGACCATTCCTTCCTTAGCCAATGACCCACTCTACTAGAAACTTATATCGAAATTCAATTGAGGACTTTTGGAGATAATATATGGGCATACAGAAGGATGGACACAAGTGAATACATATATCTCCAACCTCTTTGGCAAATAAAAAAGATGGTTGGACAGACAGAAGGACAGACATAAATGAATACACAAAAGACTTGACAAAGAGAGAAGCTGATGACAGAAGACAGGAAATATGATCTGATGAAATATTCAACTGGCTTTTTCTGAAATGTTAGTAACAATTTTCAAATAAATTTGCTTAGGTAAAAATCTTTTTTTTTTTTTAATTACATTTTGCCTATATTGTTATCCAATCTCTTAAAGCTGATAAATTCATCTACTCAAAAATATTAATTTGAAGATAAAAGTTTTGAAGTTTTTTAAACATTTAGAATTTTAAATTCTTCTTGAAAAATATCAAAGCAAAAATAAAGTGGATTTTGGCTAATACTACTCCATTATCTTCATTGTAGTGTTGGTCGTCATCAGGCTACAGTTTGATATCTGGAGAGTCTTGCTTTCTGCCTCCCTAGGGTAAATGGCTGAACAATGTATGAACAACAGGTGCTTGACCATGCAGCAACTCCACCGTTTCCATGCACCAATGTTGTCAAAGAGACGAGCAAGGACTGATACAACTTGGCACCAATGTCCCCACAGGAGTTGCCAAAACAAGGCTGAAGACAATGTCAGACTGCATGAAGGAATCCAGCACTTGGGTTTGAATTCAGAGTTGTCCTTCTTCTAGACTCCTTGCCTCCCAAGGTTAGAGAGCTCAGTTTGCACATCTTTTTTGTTGGCAGGGTAGATGATATGGATTCATGCCTTGCCCTAACTGGGAATTTAGGTTGCTGGTTTTATTGTCTGCATGGTGGTGGTTGTTACTACTACTACTACTACTACTATTATAATTATAATAGGAAACCATCTGTTAATATAAGTTTCCTCAGTTTCCAAGTTGGTCTGGCTGGCTTTGAATCTATGAATGAATGCATCACACATACAGGCTGTACTAGCAGAGCTACAGAGCTGAAAATGTGAACATTTGATCCTTGTTGTCTAAAAAAAAAAAAAAAAAAAATGTTTTTTGTTTTTTTGTTTCTTTAAATTCCCTCCGAAATAGTTCATTAGTGTGGGTTCAATTTACAATGAAAGTTTATGCAAAATTGGTCTCTTAGTTTGTGACCAGTAGCATTCGTGTATTCTTTTGAAAATTTAGACTTTTGAGTGATCACAGACAGCCTAACAGAAGGCAAGTGGTTACTTATTCATTGATCACTCCTTTTTTTAATTTTCAATTGATCACCCCCAACATAGCATGCTGCAAAAAAATATTGGTCAGACAACAATTTCTATTGGGTGACTAACCAACCATTATAATTACTGTTATAATGACAATACATCTAGACTAAATTTCCAATTCCCTCGTTTGAAGCACATGATCAGATAAAAGTCTCATATACTGAAGGGCTAAGAACTTGATGATGGGGAAAGTACCCATCGGACGGGGCTAGAAAGAGGATTGACAGATACAGGCAGATTTTATCAAATAAGAAATAAATGGATAAAAATCTATATCAACAACAGGACTGGTTAGTCACTCGATAAAAACTGTTGTGAGGCTAACATCTTCTGGCAGCACCGTTAAAGATGATCAATTAAAAAATTAGAAAAAGGGGTGATCAGTGAAAGCTACTTCTCTCACCTTTTGTGGGGCAGCAATCAATAAAATGTCTGAATTTTCATAAAACAAGTGTGAACACCGTTGTACACTAACTGCGAGTCCGATTTAGCGAAAACTCACACAGTAAATTTCCCCTTGAGAACCTATTTAGAGGGAGAATTTTCATTAAAAAAAAAAAACAAACATTTTCTCTACACATTCTGTACACATAATATACACACCTGCTCAAGCTCCATTGGTGCAACCTGCACCAATAATACATATATAGTCAGGTAGCCAAGCCAGACCAGCTTAAAAACTGAAGAAATCTATGTTGACAGTTTCAGTTGACAGTTTCAAATATGCATCACGTGTTCCCACCATGTGTACAAGTGTTGATGCACAGTTATTGTTGAAGGACTTGTCAATCAGAGGAGAGCAGCCAAGTCGAAGGAGAAAGGAAGGCGATATAATGAATACACCTAAGCCTTGACACACCTCCCCACTCTCCAACTTCTCAAATCTTACAGACAGGCAACATGCAAGAGACACCAACCTGGGACCAGAGAGACAGTTTTAAATTGTTACTATGGGGATAACCAATCACTATGGCCCAGGGATGGAGTGCTTGCCTCCGTTTCTGTAGGCCATGACTCAATCCACTGGCTAGTACTACCAAAGACTTTAAAAATGGTACTCAATGCCTCTCTGCTAAGCATTCAAAACAAGGACTAGGAATCTCTTTCTGAGACTAAGAGGTTATGGCCAAACCATGTCGGATACACCAGTTCTCGTGAGATCACTAGTTAAGCAACATCAAGCCAGGTCAGTAAACAGATGGGTAACCTTTGGGGAATGCCAGTTTCTATAAGCAGAATGAAGCTCTGACAGGCCTAGCATGTTAGAAATTGGTCTTTATAGCAATTGCTAACATATACCAGACCCCACAACACCCTCATTGAGGATGTAATCAGAGAAAGATGATATAAGCATATATACTATGAGGATGAAATGCACACCACAGAAAAATGAGGTGATCAGTAAGTGCAACATCTGGTATGAATATCAGGTTATGTAAAATTGGTTTCCAACCTGGGGTCCATAAAGGTATTACTAGGGGTTTATAAGCTTATTGAGAAGGCAAACCTTTCAAAAGCCTGAGAAACATAGCCTTGCTGAGTAGGCAGACCTTCCAAAAAGCCTAGGGTCTGTGGGAAAAGAATAAACTTTTATCATCCTGAAATATATTTCAAAAAATAAAAATTGCCAGACATGAACTAAAGGAATAATTTAGCATTAATTTACATTGTAACAATATGGCAATCATTTGAGCATCCGATTCATCATCATCATCATCATCATCGATCTCTTAACATCAGTCATTTGACATAGACCTTCCCCAGGATTCACCATATTTCTCTATTGTGGGCATCGCAGAGCCAGTATTTTCTAAATTTGTTTAGTTCACCTCTCCATCTTGTATTCTGTCGGCCTTAGTTTTGCATGTGATCTCTGGGGATCCATGTCGTGAGTTGTGATGTCCATCTTTTGTCTGTCATTCTTGCAACATGGCCTGCCCATTGCCATTTAAGTTTTCCAATCAGTTGGCTATTCTGCTCAGTCAGTAGAACAGCATCACATCAAGATGGCCACCTTGCTAGGATCTCTGCAACAGCCCATTTCTTTATTGTTTATTTATTTACAGTGACAAGGCCAAAAGGCATATCTTCACCATAGAAAAACGTGAGAGTCAGTTCAAAAAGTTCCTACAAAAAAATATGGACGAGGACATAGGTAGATAGATGTGGAGAAATAGAGTGATGGAGAGAGAGAAATAAAGTGATGGAGATGGAGAGAGAGAAATAGAATGATGGAGATGGAGAGAGAGAAATAGAATGATGGAGATGGAGAGAGAGAAATAGAGTGATAGAGATGGAGAGAGAGTGATAGAGATAGAGAGAGAGGAATAGAGTGATAGAGATGGAGAGAGAGAAATAGAGTGATAGAGATAGAGAGAGAGGAATAGAGTGATAGAGATAGAGAGAGAGGAATAGAGTGATAGAGATAGAGAGAGAGGAATAGAGTGATAGAGATAGAGAGAGAGGAATAGAGTGATAGAGATAGAGAGAGAGGAATAGAGTGATAGAGATAGAGAGAGATAGACGGATATAGACGGACAGAGATAGATACACTGAAGGAACTTCGTTGAAAGTATTGGTTGATGGTTTCTAAAGAAAAAAAGGTAAAACAAAAAAGTCCATTTAAGAAAATGTATATAAACTAACCAATCTTGTTTATTATAAGTCATTTGTGGACAAATATTCACATGACTTGGAGCACATTGCTGTCGTCACATGTTTAACAATATAGGTTACAATTGGTCATGAGGTTCAGATGAAGCTCACTTCTGAGAATGTCATAAAATGTTTGCATATCAAGGCTAAAAAACCGACACTTGATATCTATCTATCTATACATATATTATATACATAGCAAAGGAATATTTCAGATTCATTCATTCATTTCTTGTTGCTTGCAGCCAGACCAGTTAATGTAAAATATCCAACTGGGTATCCATTGTGACATAAACAATTTCAACAATGTCTGAAATTCTCTAAGTCTTTCAAGCACCAAGTATCTACAGCAATACAACAGGACAATGTCATTAACGGCACTTCATTACAAACTGGTTTACACAAGAGCAATGTCAATTTTTGTCAAACTCCAGTCAACACCTGGAGTTGACTTTGTTTTTCAAACATAACAAGAACAACCCTCACCAAATTTATAGGAGTAAAAATTGATATTCCCCTACAATGTTTTGAACCTGTGTCCTGCATCAGTATGTTTACACAGTTATTTGAAATTTCAAATGCAGGGTATTCTTAACTAAACCTCTTGTATTCATTTTCAGTAAAACACATAATTGTCACATAAGCAGCAGTGGTAGCAGACATACTTATATTAATAGCTGCCATCAAATGAACACATGTACACACACATAATAGAACAGCAATTTTAGTTTGTGTGTTCAAAATATCTCCTTCCTCTCTTTCATTTCATTGTCACACAGCTTGCAAATTATTGTTCAAATACTTATTATGTTAATTTATCATTGTTCATTCCTGTAGACTCCTTGCGAAGCTTTTGCAGTTTCAGCAGCAAGTAGGTTTTGATAGAGTGGGGCTGCTAGCCCCATGCCCAAGTTGTAGGTTTTGTTTCCTGTCAGAGTAACTTCCTCTTACATGGACTATCTTATAGGACTAAAAGGGTCCTACTACCTTGCTACTTACCCATATTTGGGGGGCGGGGTTCTTGCCTTTCCCAAGTGTATTATTGTGAACTGTACGTAAGCAAGCCCAACCAAAACACTATTACTGATTTTATTCCCACTTCAGTAACTACACTCCACACCTCCTTTGAGAGATGTTGTAGATCAGAGATTAGCCAAATCTGGTCCACAGCCTTATTTCATCTGACCTGCTGACTATAATGAATATGTAATGTTACAAATTCTTTGTTTCCTTATCTGTCTTAGATGAGCAAACAATAAAATTCAATGTAAAAAACAGCAAAAACCTTATTTTTGCAATGACCTCAAATGAATTGGAGTTTTATGACTAAAATGGTCAGTATTAACAAATCACTTCTTGCAGTCAGTTTTGATGACAGGAACCACAAAATGTGAACCATAATTTTAAAATATTCTACCTCTCCCACCTGTAAAGAATTTAATAGATCCCATTGATTGATAGTATGCAAAAGTTTATATAGGTATATAATCCGATAATAAAGAACAACAAAGTGATTAAATAAGAACCAAAGTTCAATGAGGCATCCACTATATAGTGTAAACTCCATTATTACCAGATCATGTAACCCTGAGGAGAAGATAATTTAGGTAAGAAGCATCTTATCAAGGAACATCTTCCTACCAAGTTTCAAGTAAACCTGACTTGAAACAGCTGAGAAAATAGATTTTAAAGTCAAGTTTGAACGCCCTTGTTGACCCAGAGAGGAGGATTTTCCTAGGTAAGATGCATCTTATCAAGGACCATCTTTAGGTAAATTTCAAGTTAATCTAACTTAAAACAGCTGAGAAACAATATGGGGACAGAATAACAGACAGAGTCTCTTATAGAGACATGAGAACGCCTCTACAAACCAGCTGTTTCCATATCTTTATATGTTCCTTTTATATTCACCTTGGTCTGCAAGATATGAGAATATATTATTCCCCACCCCTCAAAGTTTGCTGATCCCTGTTGTAGATGTTGTTGATACCTGCTTTTGTTTTTCTTTCACTAAAATGAGATTTTTGGATTTCTAGCACCCAGAGAGTATATTAATTTGGCTCACTCAATCCCCATGGTCATTGAGGCCATCACTCTACAAGGAGTAGACCCAATATGTATCAGAGTACTGCAACATATATATAGTCACTACAATTCCTTTATAAGGCTACACAAAGACTTTGAGCCCTTCCAGTTTCAAAAAAGGATGAGACAAGAAGATACCAGCTCACCCAAACTCTTCACAGCCTGTCTCGAGATGATCTTCAAAAATCCTAGACAGGGAGAATAAAGGAATCAGAATAGACAGCAAATATCTGAGCAACCTCAGACTTGCAGAGAACCTTCATGACCTCCAACTAATGCTAGATGTATTGAATGAAGAGAGCAAAAAAGTTGGCCTTTACACGAACTTAAGCGAAACAAAAGGTCATGTGCAACGATCTCATCAGAAATAAACAACAAAATAAACAAAATCAAAAATACAGAACTAGAGAAAAAAGACCAATACATCTACTTAGGACAACAAATCTCCATGAAATCCACAAATAAAGAAATCAAGTGAAGAATCACTCTAGGATGGCAAGCCTTTGGCAGAGCAAGCTAAACTTTCAAGAACAAGAAAATCCCATTATCCCTAAAAAGAAGATTATACAACCAATGCTCCCTCCCGATAGTCACCTACGGGGCTGAAATATGGAACCTAACCAAAAGACTGACCCACAAACTGAGAACCATGCAACGTGCACATGAAATGATGATGCTCAACCTCATATAGAGGGATTTCAAGATATCATAATATATCAGGGAAAAAACAAGAGTCCAATATATCATAGAATCCATAAGAAAACTCAAATGGCAATGGGCTGGTCATGTTGCAAGAATGGCAGACAAGCAATGGACATCACAACTCACAACATGGATCCCGGCAGAATACAAGATGGATAGATGAACTACATAAGTTCAGAAAGCATTAGCTCCACGACACCCATGATAGAGAGGTATGGCAAATCCTGGGGAGGTCTATGTCCAACGATGGATACTAAAAAAAAATGATGCTGATTATGAATGGATGGATGGATGGATGGAATATAGAATTCTCAATTATAAGTTACGATAATGATAATTTAGTAAAGAATATAAAGCTTTTCAGCTTCAATGTAGAAACTGTCAACCAAATCTGTCAACATAATTTTCTTCAGTTTTTAGGTTGGTCCAGCTGGCTGGCTATGTATCATGTATAGAGGCTGCACCAATGGACCTAGAGAGCTGAAAATTCAAAAAGTTACTCCTGATAATATTTTTGTTTTTAAATTCCTCACCTAAATAGATTTCAAGTGGGGTGATCAGTTTTCAATGTAAGTTCATACTAAAACTGATCCTTCAGTTTGTGACCAGCAGCATTCACATTTTTTTTTTAAACTAGACTTTTTCTAGTGGTCACTGCCCAACAAAAGGTGATAGAAGTAACTTATTCATTGATCACCCAATTTTTACAATTGATCATCCCCAACACAGCATGCTACAAAAAGGCATCTATCACATGACTGTTTCTATTGAGTGACTGACTAGATTTTTTTCTTGGCTTGTGATATAATCAAAACAAAAGATATTCGTCGCTATCATGTACACTTCCCAGCTATACATCCACGGCACCAGCAACTCACACACCAAACTTCATGAAGAGTCATTTGGCTTGGATGTGCACTTGAGTGAACTTGACAATTAGACCATCAAAGCTCAGGGGTCAGTCACAATCAACTCATTTTGTTTTGAATTCAGAATTGCCCTTCTCTTAGATACGTTGCCTCCCAAGGCCAGAGAGCTCAGTCAGTTCAGCTTTGTTACCCATAACTGAGGAGATAAGAGACAGATTCATACCTTTCCCAAGTGCGAAGTGAAAGTAAACAGTCTCTGTCTGTGCTTGAACTCGGCTTGCCAATTCCATTGTCCACACAGTAATCTATAATGTCACTCATAACCCCAAAATTCAATTATATCATTCAGCACCAACTGAAAACCATTCTTAAATGCTCAAGTAACCATGAGTGGACAGAGGATAGGCTTATCTGATCCAGCTCATCAGACAGTCGTTTTTAATCATCTCAGTCCAATAACACAGTCATCTGGACCAAAGGCAAATCACTAACAATCAGTGGTAAATAACAGGTCTGGTTAGTCACTCAATAGAAATTGTCGTGGTGGGAGAAATCAATAATAATTATTGGAAAGGGGAGGTGATCAATGAATAAGTTACTTCTCTCTCCTTGTGTTCGGCAGTGATCACTAAAAAAAGCCTGATTTTGAAAAAAAAAAGCAGGCACAAACCAAGGGGTCAATTTATCATAAGCTTACATTGTGAATTGAAACCCCTCTAAAAAGGTATTTAGATTTAGGGGGGAATTTTTTCAAGACACGAGTAATTGTTTGAATTTCCAGACCTCTAGCATCATTAATACAGCCTGTACACACACATATATATATATATATATATATATATATCAAGTCAGACTAAAACGGAAAGAAGACTGTTCTGATTAATGGTCTCTTATACAGTAAACTCTTTTTAATATGGCACTCCCTGAGATTTAAGAGTGCTGTTGAAACGGATTTACCTTTAGAACGGATGGATTACATACAGAGTGCATTAATAACAAAGAACCAAAGTATACAGAAGAAAATTACTTTTTATCACCCTTTCACAGCCTAATGCCCCATATACAGGTTACAGGTCAGCAAATGAAACAAATGAACCAATAAGTAATTATGCTAACAAAAACAAACACAGCATTCAAACACACATGGGTCATTAAATAGTACCATAAGAACAGAGTGGTTACAATGATAGTTTATTAATCACCGCTACCCACAACAGACATGTCTAATCACTGTTGCTGGGTTTAGGTTATTCAGGAGATCTGACATTTAAATGCATCTATATATCCGGACTCCACCCATCCCCAACCATTTATGGTAGAAACTTGAAATTTTGTACATATACACCCCTCAATGAGTACAGAAAATTTTTTCTTTCTTCCTTAAATTGGTTATATTGGGGGGTTCAATTTACAATGAAACTTTAAGCCAAATTCGTCCCTTAGTTTGTGTCTGGCAGCATTCACACTCATTTTTTGAAAATTTGTACTTTTTAATGGCTCACAGCTCAAAAAAAGCAAGAAAAGTAACTTATCCATTTTGTTTTGCAATTTTCAATTGATCACCCTATTGAGTGACAAGACCTTTTTTTTTTGTATTCTAAATCATGAATTTATGATTCAAACCATACTGGTAGTAAATTACCACCATCGCTGCCCAATTTACGAGGTAAAAAGCAGCAGTGATTCTTTATTGTATTTGTTCAGAACTGCCTACTTGGTTGTTCAGTTTGCTAATATTCTAGGCATTTCTATGTTGAAATTGAATCCAGTTCTGGCTTTATATAATGGACAATTACTCCCTGAAAATTCACTTGTTTTCAATGCTCATGTCTCGTGTCAGACCAGGAAGCTAATCATAAAGACACAAACCCAAGGTCAGGGTCATTTACTTCACACTTCCAACAGATGCTAATTTACAAAACCACAATAGACTATTTGTTTTGACGCAACTCAAAAGCCAAGTATTTTTAAATTGTCAAGCTCAAAAACTAGAGTTTATTTTATTTTTCAACTGTAACAAGAACAAGTGCAACGAGAACAATGAATAAATTTATACAAAAAAATATATTTTTATGATTCATTCATCATTTTGCAGTTATCTTCAGTTGGAATAAAAGTTTGACCTTGCAGCAGCCAGTCTCGTATCAGTTCAAGTTATATCAGCAGTGGTTATAAAACTGACATTCTATCGAGTAATAGCAAGGGGATCTAGCATTACCTAGGATGCAAAAGTTTCTCTGACCAAAACAAGCCTGAAAGTCAGACTTGAGATATGATTATTCAATCTTTGGGGGCTTTTTAAAGCCCATTCCTTCCAAAGCTCTCACCTTTAAAAGCCCTTTCCTCAAAAAGAATCTTCATTTAACGCTAATATTGTAAAATAAATTTAATTCATGCAATTGGCGCATGTTTATCTTCTGATGACGTAATAATAAAATGTCAGAAGGAGTGGGTGGTAATACATTGTGAAGATGGTGTGAGGCATTCGCTATGTCAACCAGTCAGTGACACCGATGGCTGCTATGGATGCTAGAGGATCTAAAACTATTCAAAAATTATTTTTCTTCTCTACTGAAACGTCTGCCTGACCAATAAAGATGGACAATAAACAGAAGTATAATTACAATGAGAAAACTTCATATCAGTCATAATAACAATTATTAGCTCCTTTAAAAAAAGAGAAAAATGATGAACAAGTGAAGGAGAAACTTGTTTAACCTTTGAGTACTCGGCATTCTTTTCAAAGGGTGACAAGATTTTGTGCACGTAATAATTTTGAAAGCTTGTAACTTGTGTCAGTTTATATACGAGCAAAATTGACTCAAAAATCAAAATGTACAATAGTATGGCTATGATCAGAGTCACCTGCAGTGGCAGGACAAACATTTTACTCGGTGAAGTGAGTCATCTACAGAGTGCTAATGGTTTTCAAAATATCCACAATTCATTATTGTGCACCTCATAAATCTAAGATGGAAGTCAATTCATTATTTTCAGCAATTTGACAAAATAAAAGGCAGAAATTCTTCAAACTCAAATTGCAAACTTCAATTTGATATCTTCAAGCGCAGACGACACGCAAGTATTCATGTTCAATTGGTTTACTTTTACAATAATCTAAAAGTGGATCCAAAGGGAAATTAAGTCCTTCATCATTGAATATTATTCAGTTTATTTGTATGTACTACACTTTCTGAGTATTATTCATTACTTGTCTTGTCTTCTCACACTAATGAAATTTGTTGATTAATTTGTTTTATCACTCTTTTCCCCTTTTCATTTTACCACTCACAAAGAAAGTGACCAGTCAATCGCTGTCCACAGGAACTGAAGCAAAGTATCTTACAGCAATGAAATTTCAATTCTCTCCATACTTTTCATCCTTTTTCAGCTCCCCCTGACAACTCCTGTAATGAAATAAGTTTCCAATATCTCCAGAAGTTCTCAATGAATTTTAATGACATTTTGTGGAAGGGTGGATCATGCGCCAAAGAACTATCAATTAAATTTGAGCACAGATCTAGGAATTCTTTTCATAAGACAGGACAAGTTTTCAGCTTTTCAAGTGTAATAACACAGTGTTGACAGCAACATCATCATGGAAGTGAAGTGTAATAATTAGCAATGATGTCATTCATATGATAATTATTACCAGCTCTTGTTACAACTTACAGGTGTATGTACCTGAGGGGAAAAAATTTAAAATGACATATATTGCTCCAAATTCTTTTGAAAATACCATTAAATCCCAAACTGATTGTTTTTCTTTATTCACAATGTTTTATCTCTTTCTGGAAAACTGCAAACAATCACATTCCTTCATATTCTGTTGCAACTTGGAGCAGAGAATGTTTTCTTTTTCATATAACAGCCCCTGAAATTTATGAACATAGATTCAAGTTTATTATTTTATAAGAGGTAAATATCATATCCTTACTACTTTACACAGAAAATCTACACAGAATCCAATAATTCAATATAATCCAATGGTGAACAGGCACCAAAAAAAGGTGCTGTCTTTGTATCTTTTGAGGAATGCAGAAAACTTGTCTATACAAGATTATAACTTTCAATAGCCTGTACTAACTGAAAACCTTTTTTTGATTTTTAACATTTTGTGTTAGACAATATAGTGTGATAGAAAGTAGGGGAAAAAAAGAGCTCAGGGAAGAATAGTTCTGAACCTCTGGGTGGATATGTCCGTGTATCTTTGAGGTGTGTTTTAAAAAAAGTAAGAAAAACTTCAACTATAACTAGTTAAAGTAAGATCTCTTGCCTAATAACATTCAAATTTCTGGGAATAAATTTCTTCTAGGTAGGAACATACATTGAAACAAAAGCAAAATTTTCTTTCTATATTTTATGCAAAAAGTAAATTTTGAGTATCTTTTAAGGTACTTATACCTGTAATCTGGGACCTATGACCCAATTATCTAGTTTTAAGTGATGATGGGAGAAAATATGCACTCTCTGGGGGCTTTCTAGTTTGTTTTTGCTATTTCCAAGGTCAATATTGTCTTCTATATGAACAATACCAAAGTACCCACTGTTTTCCCTCTAAAACACACCTCTCTAAAAAGAATCTAAAGTCTCATCTCACCATGTTGAGTGGCGTTGAAAAAAAACAGCAGTCAGTGGACAGCTGTGGGGAATTTAGCATGAATTTAGATTGTAAATTGAAAACCACCATCATTCCTTGAAAACATATTTTGGAGGGTGATTTCAGAAAATAAATTTGCTAAAACCCTTTCAAGGGATCACATTGGCACACATAGAAAATGTCATAGGGTTTTGCAGTGGTTTTTGCAATAGACCATCATATACAGAAGGATGGACGAACAGACTTTTGGTGGAAGCATTCTTGATTACTTTCATAAATCAAAATTTGGAATATAAACAAAATATAAACAGGTCTGGTTAATCATTCAATAGAAACCATCACACAACCAACATCTTTTGGCAGCATGCTGTGTAGGGGGGTAATCAATGGGAAAATTTGAAAAAAGGGGTGATCAATGAATAAGTTGTTTCCCTTGCCTTTGGTTGGCATAAACTAAGGGATTAAATTCACATAAAACACACATTAAAAACTGAACACTCCTCTAAAAAAATATGGGGTGGGTAGAAACAAAAAACGTTACTTCTAGATGTAATAAGGAGAAAATGTTTAAATTTTCAGCCCTCAATTTCCATTAGTGCAGCCAGCATACATGATACATACATACATAGCTAAGTAGACCAACCTGAAAACTGAAGAAACCAATCTTGACAATTTTGGTAGAGGATCACATGCACCCAGTCCAATAGCACTACAACAATGGTACATGAAAGTAGTTTCATCAGATCAAATTCATGGACCACTCGGAAACGCTGATATTGACAGAAGGACTCCTCAATGAATAAAATTAAGATAATGGAATTATTGTGAATTGAAAAGAAAATAAACTTTTCAAATTCACCAAATGTTCAAAGGGATATACTTTCAATTGGGAGATATGAGTTAATGACATTCATTTTTTTAAGGAATTTATGAGTTCATCCAAAGACTTCCTCAGTAGGTTTTTTTTTTGACTTATTACACACATACTTGCTTTATCCAGTGGGCACAAAAGGTACTCAATACATTTCAGAACGTTCTTTTAACAGTCTTATACAACTTTAAAATCGACAGAATTCGAGTCAAAGATTAAAAAACACAAAAAAAATCAAAAAAAATATTGAAACAAGATTGAACATTGAAGAGTTATGTCCAAAAATCAAAATCATTTGATCCAAATTCTCTCAATTTTGAACGTGTAGAAGGATGTTGAAAAATGTTTTGAAATGCATCAGATACTTTTTGCAATCATGGTATGTGAATGGATACTATCTACTCAAACTGGCATCCTCATCTTGGTTGTTATAGCCACATTTCAGTCATTATACCTTCCAGCCTTCTTCAGGTGTCTGTCGTAGTGAGTAACCTTCTAGGAATTTCAAATGTAACCCTTTATCCAATCGACAGGGGTAAATTGTTCTCATTCGCTGTCAATACCAGAAGATATCTCATATCAGTTAATTATTCCAAGCTCATTTGTCCTCATGATGCTGCCTGCCTGCCTCTTCCACTGAACCAGAGTATATGATTTCTTCACTTACAAACTATGATAGACAGCCGAAGGAAACGTCCAAAATGTCGTGACAATTGAGTGAATCAGTGTATAATCATGATAGTTCCTTGACTAAGAAATTCAGACAAAAATTCTCTTTTCAATTTGATCACAAATGAT
This sequence comes from Thysanoteuthis rhombus, assembly GCA_963457665.1. Lineage (NCBI taxonomy): Eukaryota > Metazoa > Mollusca > Cephalopoda > Oegopsida > Thysanoteuthidae > Thysanoteuthis > Thysanoteuthis major. The sequence continues at coordinate 52,154,450 of OY735222.1, read as the reverse complement.
ACAAGTACAAACAACTCTCAAAATGATGAATTTTGGCTCTGATGCACTCATGAATCCATCCAAACTGACTTTGGATTTACTAAACAAAGTTTGATAAATGCTGCAAACATAAAAAAAACTTTCTCATCTACCAGGGGGTCTATTTACAACACAACTATAATGCTATTATTATTTTTTGGAAGCAAACCTTCCAATGTAAGTAGTGCCAACATTAATGCTTAACACATCATAAGTTTATCGCTTACAAAGTAACTTGACCTTTTCCAAAAATTCTTTCAAGGAAAAGTGAATACACTTGTTTTTATTGAATATGTTATAGAAACATACATAACATTAGTCATTGGTTTAAAGAGGTAAAGTCAAATGTAGAACGAGGGGCAACCAAAGTTCCTTTGGATTTACCAAACAATGTTCGTTAAATACGGTGAATTACTAAACTTGCTCCTTATTTACCAACTGAGGGTCAACCATTATATATAACAAACCTTTCAGTTTAAACAACCATCCATCCCACCGATTAGTTAGTGATACAGAGGTTTAATATCATTTCCATTCTACCATATATTTTGTCGGATAAGACAATACTAAGAACATCCCCCTCCCCCAATCGGGTTGTCCTAGAGGCCAGTGACTAAACAATGAGCTGAAATAGTGTAATCCCAATCAAAATCAGGGTCTCATCAGCTGAGGGTGACTTAAACTACCAAAATATACGGTAATTATACCAACACACATTATTACAGCTCTGCAGGAATTATTGGGATTTAAAAAAATCCTAATAAAACGTCTCCCCTCCCAACAGAAAATAGTTGAAATAGAAAGAGAGGGTGGCAATTAGTTGCTCATCAGCACAATTAACTCAGAGATGCCAGACCTTTTTTATTCAACCATAAAATTCTTAGAAACGTTATATATTTCAGTAATTAGGTACCCAAGAACCGCTATAACAATTTTCATTCTAATCAGTACAGCAGCTCCAATGTTCAATATTTTTTGCATATTGACATGGTTAATTTACATATAAAGTATAAACAAACAATTGGATCGACCATAACTCACCACTTTTCAATTCTAAGAGTTCCATTAACATTATAACCGAATTTCAGTAAAATCAGTCAAAATTAGAGAAATTTTGCACAATGTAAACAAAAACGTTTCTAATTACAAAATGAAAAGAAACAATCGGATCAGCCATAAATCACCATATAGTCTCTCCACAAGCCAACATACTGAATTTCATTGAAATATATTGAGGAATAACAAAGTTATCCAATTAAGAAAAATGAGATGATGACAGACACCCATAGCAAATGAAAGTCCCCAGCAGCTTTTTTTCCCCCCAGGGACAAAAATGAAAACAAAAAAAGTATTTTTCAATATAAAAATAAGATGAAAGAAAAATATTGTCTATAACTTTGGGAAGAGTCATTAATATTCCAACTTCTGGTCAAACAATCAAACGTTTTCTTTCTATCTTTGATGTTGGAAACAGAACAAAATTTTCAATCTATTTTTTGAACCACAAAATTGACCCACATCGACTTGATCCATAGAAATGGTTTTATATGTTAAGGAATCAGGAGATGATTTTGCAGCAAAAAGATCAAGAACAGCTAAACAGATTAAACAAGTCTGGTTAGTCACTCGATAGAAATCGTCACATGACTAACATCTTTTGGCAGCATGCCATGATGGGGATAATCAATTAAAGAATTGGAAAAAGGGGTGATCAATAAATAGATCACTTTTCTCATCTTTGTTTGATCACACTCCAAATTTTCAAAAAGATAAGCATAAGTGCAGCCAAACACAAACTAAGGTACCAATTAAGCATAAACTTACATTACAAATTGAACCACCTACTAAAAACTGATTTGAAGGGGGGGGGGATTTTCAAAAGACAAAAAAATGTTTTTACAAGATATAATAAAGAGCAAATGTTGAAAATTACAGCCCTGTATCTCTATTGATATACATGTGATACATACATAGCCAGTCAGACCAACTTGAAAACTGAAGAAACCTGTGTTGGCAGTTCAGGTGATAATTATGGTTGACGATAGGGTTACTTCATTATTTACTGTAAAAATAAATGTACAAAAATGATTTTTAGGGTTTATAATTTGGTTTATTTTTCACATCATTCACATTCAATGACATTGGAAGAGGTATATGAATTTACTAACACCTGTGTCTGTTTATCCACACAACATCTCCGAAAGTTCTCAATGAATTTCAATGAAATTTTGTGAAAGGGTGGGCCATGGGCTACAGAAAAATTGATCAAATTTTTAGATGGACCCAGAGATTTTTTTCTATCGAGAGATTTTTATCATTTTGCAGCAGAGAACAGTCCATAAAAAGGCTAGCTTTACATTTTAAAAGGGTAACTCAATATTTGTACATTTAAAATTTTCTCTCTTTTTTTTCTTTGAATACTTATATAATCATATAATGTTTGTCCACATGATATCTTCAAAAGTTTTCAAAGAATTCCAATGACATTCTGTGGGAGGATGGACAATGAATGAAGGAAAAATTGATTAGACTTTTGAGTGGATCCAAGTATTTTTCTACAGTTACCTTCCCTACCTTGTAGCTATAATAAAGTGATTTTCATTCCATTTTCAATGACAATGGCGTTGGCAGTGCCAAGTGCTCTCTGCATTCTAGTTGCAATCAGTCAAGTGATATGAACAATCAAGTCGTACTTAGGGTTTTTTCTGATATCAAAATTAATATTCACACTATCAGAATTACAAGAGAGAAAAAAATGACAAATATCTAATTCAACAATTCATAATTTTTTCAAAAGAAAACTAAATTACAATTGTTTCTGAGAATAATCTTGAAAAAGGTATTAAAAATGAAAAAGATTAACTTTTCAAAATATTTCCCAACAGGAACTTTCCTATAAAAAAAAAAAAAAATAATGTGGTATCTTTTGTTAATTTATAATCTTATCAAACAAAATTTGGATAAACATCAGCTTCATACATAATCCTACAGATAGTGAAATGGTCACTCATGATGCTAAGAGCTTTACACATACTTTCTTCTCAATTTACAATTTGATTCACTGAAGATACAAAGAAATGCCCTTGAATCGCAAAATATACTGTTAGAATTAAGCCAATGACAAAATGTTGTGAAAGGATGTAGATAAACAAATGATTTTGTTCATAGTAGAATTGATAGTCTCTCTCCCTCTGTTCCCCATGTTATCAATTGTCCAGGAGTCAGTTTTTTTAATCTCTTCCTGTCCTCGTCTGACTACTCCTCTTTCTTTCTCCCCCATCTCTCCCTCACACATACAAACGAGTGCATAGGATAGGTTGTTCATATATTAACACCTTCAGCACTCTTCAACACTCTATCACTAAATGTGTGTGAATTTTGCAGTAGTATTATGTTAATTTCAGTCAAACATGAACGAACACACTCAAGTTATAGGCTCTCAAAGATATTGAGTGCGCAAAATCTTAGCACCCTTGAAAAAGAATGCTGAAAGCAAAAAATTAGATATCAAAGTGATAATATGAATGCATTCAATCTACATTCTTTTATAGGAAAATGCTGGATCCAAGCAATTTTTTTTTTCATTCAAAATTTCCTTCAAAATGCATTCTCTCTAATTCATTGATGATACGGACAGACATCACAATACATTGCAAGATATAGCAAATGTTTATAGGATTAGCCTTGAAGGTCTTAGCAATCTTATGAGTGACACAAATATTATCATGAGGGTCACTTCTGGCCCACTTGCCTTTTCCTATTTTTCCCCGATTGAAGTTTTTAAATACAAAAATGAAATCATACTCTGATTTACTCCTATAACCAGGATAAAAACATTTGTCAGAGTCACAACATTCCGGCTGATGTACTCTCTGGCCTGCTTCAGGTGTCCATAGTTGGTAATTTTCTGTGGAATTTCAAATGAAACCCTTTATCTTGGCACAGGGCTGGATCGTTTTCATTCTGCTGTCCATGCCAAAGGGTTCACTGTGTAATTCCTAGGAGGTTACCAACTACAAGAGACACCTGATGACGACCAGAAGATACAATGGCTAAGATGTTGTGACTATAACAACCAAGATAAGCACATTACTCAGAGTAAGTCAGTGTATAATAGTAATTCCTCGACGCAGAAATTCAGACACAAAATGGATTTTAATATCTCAAAACATGCAAACACCTGCATCTCTAAGATACAAAGAGATCCAAAAAAAAAAAAAATGCTTCACAAAGAGTCTGCAGGAAACAAGAACACAATTCTAGAATGGACCATCTGAATTGGCTAAAAGTGGCTAGATTTAAGAGAAAGGAGTTAAATAGTTCACCGTACATTATCAACAATAACAACGTGATTTGAAAAAAACAGTTTCTTGAACAAAGGTTTTATTTTCATATATATATATATATATATATATATATATAATCTAGAAAGCTTTACTGCTTCAAACACTAGACATAAAAAAACTTATTCAAATTTTTTTTATTTGTCACTTCAGTCATTCATTTCCCAATATCTTCTAACGTGATTTTCTTCAGCGTATTTTTTCTGTTTCACATATACTTTGTTATCATGGTACTATGCGTAAATTTTCTCTCATTTGGATGATCAGTTGTTTACCATACGACTATTTCAGGGATTTTAAAAACAAAACAGTTATATCAACATGGAACCCCAGCTTTGTTGATCAAGAACCACCCCTTTTTCAGTAATGATTTTAACGTATTAACTTATATCATACACGTAGTTTGTTATTTTACCAAGGGTATCATCATAATGTACTGCATATGGATGTTATTTAATATTACACATCATTTGATTTTTTGAAACAGGGCTTATGTACATAGATTGCCCAAAAAATGTATTTAACGATGAGGGATCAGTAAGTATAACAACAGATGTGACTCACTGTTTGTGTCACTTCTATTGAGTGTTTACACATGTGAATATTAAATCCATTGTGTCAATTTCAATCTTAGACTGCATGTAAACCAACTTCATCTTCAAGAATACTTGTTAAACAGAAAAACTTCTTTGGGTTGATTCTCTACCAACAATTGACAATTTTTTCCACTAAACTTAAAGTTAATTTTTCCATGTCGTATACCATCTTGCTTCCATTATCCTTATATATATGGTTGAAATGAAACCAGGCCTAAATCCCATGTGTATATATATATATATATATATATATATATATATATATGAAAATTGATAAATTCCCTTAAAAAGGGTTGAATATATTTTTTTTTTAATGGAAAAAAGGCAAGTTATAGTTTTTAGGTATAGTAATTTTTAATGAGCATCAAACGTTTTCATACATGTCTTCAGAAAGCCAATGTGTGTCCAAAAACAGACTCACATTAGCCTTCTGAAGACATGTACAAAGTCAGTTAAAGCTTATTAAGCCTTAAAACCATAGCTAAGAAGTTTGGCTTTCCTTTATATATATATATATATATATATATATATATATATATTATACATGTACAAATGAAATAAATATTTCAATATAAATATAAAGAACAGTACCTTTAGATTGAGAATAATGTTATTGATATTTACAGTTTAGATTGAGAATAACATTATTTGTGAACATTCATATCATATCAATACGTTGTATATCTATACATTTTGGAACCATTGTATGTGCTTTTAGAGTGCCAAATGTTGCCAGGAAGTGAAATACTCAATTTTAGCCATATTTTGACAAATCTAGCTACTTTAAGCCATTCAAATTAACCCATTCAAAACTTGCATTCTTGTAAGAATTGCCAAAAACAATTTGTTGGCAGGATTAGTCTACAGTAACTCCACAATGAGAACAAATGGTGGGTGTACCTGTGGGAGAGGGAGAGAACCTAAACTAACACAAATAACCAAATTAAAAAACAATGAAATTTTTTACTGTTCAGAAGCAGACAATTCCAAACACTCAGTACACAAAAATCACAAACTTCAATTTGTAAAGTAAAAGAAATGAGAGAGAAAAATAATCTTATTAATCTAGTTTACTATGTTATAAGTTTTTGTAGGTAAGCAAAATCAGACATTTTAGGAATCTTCAGAGCGTGGACAATCTAAAAATCAATGCTGGCATTGGTACAGACACCTGCATAGCCACCATTTAGAATTTTGAAAATGGCCACCATAAAATTCATATTTAGCATTATTGATCAGGTTCAAAATGTATTTTCATTCAAAGTTTTTATAGATTAGCAGAACTATCCATTTTTTAGAATCTACAAGGTATAGGAATCAAAAAAAATAATGTTTGCACTTGCACTTGCATTGACATTGGCAATCATGGCTCTTCACAGCTGAAAACTGTGTATTGCCATGACTGTTCTCAAGAGCAATACTGGAGTGGTTTTCTATTGTCCTCCTTCTAGACTGGTTACCTCCCAAGGCTAGAAAGCCCAGGCTGCCCTGTTATTTTATCCAAACCTGGGGGAAGAAGAGATGGATTCATGCCTCTCCAAGGGAATTAGTGAAGAGTGAATGTAAACAGTCTTGGCCAGAGTTTGAACTCAGCTTCCATTATCTGCAATATTAACCATTAGGCCATTAGCATCTCTTTTGGATAGATTTTGAATAGAAGAGATCCTTTTCAACATCTGAAGCAGAATTATATCCAGACATCTCCATTCAACTCATTTGCTGTTTTAACTAAGGAACTAATTCAATTTGGAGGTAGATCCATGTACAATTATTCCCCCTGACAATGACGATGACAGAAGTACAAGTTCTCCGAGTGCTCAGTAGTTCAAACATGTTGATACTGGATTCAAATCGAAGAGAGAAAGACCATGCTGTCAAGAAACACTTGAAAAGACAAATATTCACAAGAGAACAAAAAAGCTCTTTTTCCAAATAAAGATGGTAATGTCAACAACTTTTTTTTTTCAGAAATGTCCATCATAGTTAACAGGTGGTTCAAACTTGGGATGTAACCATCTCAACTTTGAACTGACCAATAACTATTTATACGTCTGGTACAGAGAGACCTCAATTGTCCAAATAAGATTTGAAGGTCCTGTAAATGTGTTCAGTATGGGTTCTTTTTTATGATCAGATCTGTAATCCGAACGATCAGTCATCTGAACAAAATACTTCTCACCCATCTTGTACAGATAATCGGGGTTTTTCTGTCTTCATTCCTGAAAAACGTAACACAAGGCCAAACAAGAGGGTAGGAGGATGACAGTCATCACTATCCTATCTTCAACTCAACTACTCCCATTTACTGACCCAACAGTTCCTTTCACCATAAGATCACATTTATTCCAAAAACTTTCCCCGTCGCTACCATACAATTTCTTCATGAGCTTAACGTATGCTAATTCTATGGAGGTGACTTGTTCACATTTCTAGCAAAAAAAACACTGTTGTAATACAAAACAGTCGCATACTCAAAATAATATTTATGTTGGAAAGGGGTGTATGGAGGGGGTCAACAATTCACATGTTTGCAATCTGTCACCAGTCGTTTTCAAATTCAGTTCATTTGAATATTTCACAAAAAAGTTTAGCAGTGAACGTAAAAGGAAATATGCACCTGTTGGTCTCTGGATTTTCCTACAGAGAATCAGACATTTAGATAGTTGATGGCCAACAAGAACACATCAACACTTTGACCATCATCTGGTTGGAGAGAGTAGTACCCTTATTCTGGCTATGGCTACTAGGGTTCCACATATCACATTACTCGGCTTACCAACTGTGATTTAGAGGAGACAAGCACCTGAAGTGACGTCACTCAATTCACCCACAAAAGTAGGGATGAAAATCAATGGATATTGTAGACGCTTGGGCAATGGGAAAAGGAAGAGGTGGTTAAATTTGGTAGAGGTTCCAGAAAATCATTTTTTTGTTTCAGAGATATTTTTCTGGGCTTTTTTTTCATACATTTATGTATATGCTCATGGCTTTCCACACAATATCTCCAGAAGTTCTGAATAGATTTCTATGAAATTTTGTGGTAGGGTGAACTATGGGCTACAGAAGAGTTGATCTAATTTTGTGACGGATCCATGCACAATTACTAACTCTACATCGTATTTATATGTCCACACATAATATCGACAACATTTCATATCTGTCCACACAATATCTCCAAAGGTTCTCAAGGTATTTCACTGAAATTTATAAAAGAATGGACAATGGGTGATGGAAGAATCAATTCAATTTTTGGGTGGATCCATGCACAATTACTTCCCCTGACAATGGTGTTGGCAGAGCTTTTTGGTTTTTGTTTTGTTTTCAAGTCAACTTTGAATAGTGATGAAGGAAATGAAACTCCTTGCTAACAACAATGTAAACAAATCTCAAGCATTTTCATCTGAGTTTCCGAGATGTGCACAAATTCACTCAAACTAGTGTCCTTGTCTTGCTAGTTAGAGTTACAATTCTTCAACCTCTGTTATCTCCAACCCTCTTCAGGTGACTGTTACAGTTGGTAAACTTCTGAGAATTTCAAACCTTCGGTAGAACAAGATCTATCAGTATATCCCCATGGATTGAATGAAGGATTTGGTTCAAAATTCCCAGGTTAACCAGACTACAACAGACACTTGAAGCAGACCACAGGATCATGCAACTATAACAAGCAAGATGAGAACAGTAATCCATGTAAATCAGTGCATAATAAACCTGGTACACTTGTCACCTATCCTCCCACCCATTCTAAAACCAATAAACAGCAAAGTTTGAACTTTCCAAACAAATGTGAAAATTAATCAGACAATAAAAGCTTTTTTTGCTTTGTAAATAAATATAAAAACAGGTCTGGTTGGTCACTCAATAGAGACTGTCATGTGAACAACGTCTTTTGGCAGCAAACATTGTTGGGAGTGATCAATGAAAAATTGGAATAAGTGGTGATCAATGAACGAGTTTTGAAATTTCATAAAACAAGCAAGCACAAACTACTGACCAATTTAGTATAATCTTACACTGTAAATTGGACCCCCCACTAAAAACCAATTTTTGAAAAAAAAAAAAAAAGATAAGTTTTTTGTAGATACAATAAGGTGTGAATGTCGAAATTCCCAACCTTCTAACTCCATTGGTGTACCTGTTTGCATGATACATAGCCAGACAACCTTGAGAACTGAAGAAACCTATGTTGACAGTTTTGGTTGACGGTTTCTAATTTTTAAACAATTTAAATTGTACAAAATTTCAAAAAAAATAATGACATCCACTCCGCAATTAAATAGTACAATGTGGAGGGGGGGGGGCATTGACAATATCATGAAATGTCTTTCGGCACTGAAGAAAGTCAGGTTGACAACATGTGATAGTTACATTTCATTGGAATAAACAGTTATGACATAAGTTTACTTTTTCTTTTCTTACGGGCGTTTAGAGAATGTTATATCCTTAATGACAGGATTATTTATGAATAAATGGATTGGCACTTCTGTCAGAGTATCCAGAGGCTGTGTCTAGGATCAAAGTATCGCTCTCCAGACCTCTACTCAGGATCAGAGCATAGTATCTGTGTGCTCTATCAAGGATCAGAGAGTTTGTGCACTCTACTGAGAAATATTACACAGAAAAAAAAATACGCTTAGCGTTGGATTATTGTCGGTCAAGACTAAGAGTCTGGAGACTAAAATCACACATACTTATTTTAAATTAGAATCCATTAACTGCAGAAGGCGGCAATCTCAATAAAACGTAAATTTTATTGAGTTAGCCATTAAAACTGCAATGACGTAAATTTCCGTCATCTGCAATTAATAACAACACCACAGTAGGCACCATTTGCGAGGTGTGTCAGGATTGAGGGGGGAAAATGCGTTAATCGATTTTGAAAAATCAGCAAAAAAAGACGAATCCATTAAATAGTAATAGTAATAACAATTATAATACTAATAATAATAACTAACAATAACAAAAATAAAGACAACATGACTTTTCAATAATGTCGCATGTGAAAAAGTGAAAAAAAAAGCTCTTTAGAAGGTATGAAACAGCTGTGACAGATATTTCCTCAACAACAACGAACGAATGACGACAAAATTGAACTTAATGCTCTAATATATTCCTCATAGGTAAAAATTATCTCGGAGGGGGGGGGAAGAAATATACCAACATTTGAACTTCCTTTATTTTTTTTTACATTTCACAATCTAAATCTCTAATTCGCACACACATCAACAACGCAATGATACTAAAAATAAATCGATTGAATCTTAAAATAGAAGGTCGATATAAAAATGATCGCTCATTTACATCGAATATATTTTATTACTTACATCATGAAAGGAGATTTTATTTCATTTGAATGTCCCGAAATCAATGAAATTATGAAAAAAAAATAACTGAGTTTTCCAAAATGTTTCGAATAGTAATCATTTCGTTCGAGGTTAGACACGCCTTTTATTGTACCTGTGCCGTCAAAGATGACGACACATATTTTGTTAAGTCACTGAAATGTTCTTGTCTAATTCATTTTATCATTAGTTTTTTTTTACAGCTGGTGTGCCGTGCAAGTCAAAATATAATTTCCAGCGTGCTGTCATACAATAGAATCTGGTGTTACAGATAATATTCAAATAAACATGTAGCCTAGTAGAAGACATTCCATTGCAATCATATTATAGGGTTGTTAAAAACATCCATTTCATTTTTACAGTCAATATTTCTTAGTGTGCCGTCATAATATGAAGTTTGAGAACCACCGTTTTCTGTTTTAATGTCTTGTATCACTGTAGGAATAGGATCACAGCGCATTTTGGGGGGTTACAGTCAAAAAATACACTTGGCGTATCATTATATTGGATATAATTTGATGACATTTTGCAATTGTAGAAAAATAAATAAAGTGTGTAATTACAGACCTATCTATTTTAATTTCAAAAGCAAAAATAGAAACTGAATTATTTTACGACTACAAATAAACGAATATACAAAAATATACGAGTCAGAAATTATTAGTCAAAATAACGATAATACTAAACAATAATAGTAACAATGCTTCTAGAAAATCGTAGACTTAGACTAAAATAAAGCTTTTTAAGGAACTTTGGCTTTTTTTATCATTCTTCCTGAAAATATTTAATATAAGTTTTAAAAATTATTGATATTTCTACCCTTTAGTGTGTTCAATATTTATTGCCTTTTACAGACTCGAATTTAAAATAAACAATTTGAATAAACGATGGAGGTTTATTGTTGACGTGTTGGGATTAAAAAAACATAAATCTTTCGTTTGTATTAGGGTTTGTTTATTGTTTTGGAGCAGAATTAAATGTTTCTGTTTATTAAGATGATCTTGTGTGATTTTTTATTTACCAAAACATATTTCAATTTTACAAATAATCCATACAGACATTGTATTGAAGATTATTATTATTATTATTATTGATAACAAACAAGTGTTTTTAGGACAAAAAAAAAAACAAGGACATTTTCAACAGATTGGTCCGAGTTTCATTTTGGTACTATTTCAATTTTGTGGTCCACTGAGGAATTTCGAGTGCGTCACAGAAACATGCGTACTAGTCATGCTAAAAGTGAGCACATGAATTTATAATTCAAAAAGATGCAACATTTTGTCTTCTTTTATCGAAATCACAGAAAATAAATATAAAAAAGATCACTACAAAAAAATTAAATCCGAGTAACAAATTTAAAACGACGTTGGTTATTTCTTAGTATGAAAAGTAGATAGAAGCAATAAATACAGAAAAAAAATCAAAAAGCTATGACTTAATTTTTATTTACTAATTTCTGGTGATTGTTGTTTTTATTGAAATAAAATAAGTAAATTAGAAAAAAACCCAAGGTTGGTTCTAGAATGAAACTAAAATGAATTAAAACTTGAAAATCCCTATTCTAATTAAAAGATTACGGTCATTTTAGCAAAATATACAATTCGTATGTAAAACGGTTTCTTCAAAGATGATTTTTAAAGGAATTATGTGGAAAATTGTCAAAAATTAACTTGTAAAATCCCAAGTTAATATTTGTTTTTTTGTTTGTTTGTTTGTTTGTTTTCTAAATGGACGATACAATTTACAAACAAACCGGATAGATATTTGAATAAATCGTTTTTATACAGGGGAAGGATTTATACATGAGAATAGGTGCAACTTAACGCTGGTGGTCCCGATTGGAATTCAGCTGACGTCACACAAATAAACAATCTGTTTTTGTTTTTTTAATACGGATATTTTATAGGAAAGACAAAAATTCAAGAAGCAAGACAAAACAAATTAATGAAAAATGTAATCTATTTAAATTCCAAACAATAACCATGAGATTTAGATTTACGAATTTTACACTTATTTACAGATATTTATTTATAAGACAGTAAACCACTGTCAAAGCGAATTCCAATCGGGACCACCATCGCAAAGTCGTTCCTAACAAACACTTACTGACAGTAATTAAATTTATTAATCATAAGTTAGTAATCATTAAATAGATCCAATTGTATCGATATGAAATAAATAAAATAAGAAAAATTGATCTATTTTTTTTAAATAAAAAAGGATCTAGATATGGCGACACTTAAATGGAGAAGACGTAAAAATGTTTTTACATAATTTAATTACTAAAAACAACGAAATGCAATGCAGTCTTGTCAAAAAGGGACAACTTCCGTACGAATGGCAGAAAATAAGGACCCAGTTTAACATAACAGTTACATTGTAAATAGAACCCCCGCCCTAAAACCTTCAAAAAGATCGACTTTTTTCAAAACTGATAAATTTTATGAGGAAGCGTAAGTCTTATGGATCGAAAGCACAAAAATAAATGGATTAAGACAAAAACTGACATTTAGTTTTGTTTTATTTTTCAAAGATAGTCATGGCGACATTTACAGACGACGTAAAAATGCTTTTTGCTTTTCACTAAGAAGATTTACAGCATTTATTTACCAAAAAAACAGTGAAATGTAGTAATGCAACGATATGAATGGAGATAAACAGGTTTAAATGATAAACCTACAATTCTATTCATTTAATTCTCGTTTAAATTAAAGGAAAAAATAAAGACATAGCTTTAATAACATTAAAATACGAAGCGACACGATTGCATAAAATTGCACTACCGTATATTTACTCGTGTATAAGGCGATCTCGAATATTACACGATCCTCACTTTTTGCAGCTAAAAATCGGTAATATATGTAGTATATATCATTTTTGTTCAAACTCAAGTATAAATATCTACTCCCAATTCTAACCCTGATTTTTAACATTAAATTTCTCGCATTATACACGAATCTTTACGGTAAATTGCATTGCATAGAAATTCCAGGGTTCGGCCCCCTTTCCTGTCATCCAGATGGCTAAAAGAATGAACCATACAACCCTGGGGTGGTTGAGAATTAAAAGAATTTCGAATTGAGAATCTAGATGAAACAGTTATGGGTTCATCTGCTGCGCTTGGGTGTTTATTTCTTTTTAAAACTAATAGAAAACATCGACTTACTGAGTACTGTATCCAATGTATCCTCACCGCCCGCCATTTTGGAAAATGTGATCACGGGGCTCAGTGTTACCAATTTAGATATTTCTCATCTAGATCTAGATGTTTTTGAATGTCGGAAATTGCTATTTAGATGATTTTTATTGAAGTAAATGATATTTTTTATCAATTCATAGTAATAAAATAAGTGAAGCTTCTTATTAAATGAGTGATGTCTTCATGAAGTAAATGTTGAAGATTAGAGTCATATTCAATTTATCAATACTATGTAATATATTGCCGAGATTTTAGATATATATCTGGAGAATCTAGATGTTTCAAGGTGTTTTAGATGTTTTTTGAATCAATTTCAGATGTAAATGTTAGATTAAATCTTGCAACACTGACGGGGGCTTTAATGATGTCGAGATGTCTCTTTCCTTCTAAATGCCACGCCGTCCGTAAAGCTGAAACTCTTAAATTTCCTTGACCCCTAAAAACGTACCCCTTTTCTTAGGAGGATTCTCACCTACATACTCTACAAGTACACCACTTTATGCATCTTCATTCATGCTATATTTTTATTTTACTATATTTCTTTTTTTTTTCTGTGCTCTGCATTTTCCTGTAAAGGTGTTCAAGCCAAGGTCTGGTAAAAGCTGATATTTATAAAAGTGATTTTCAAATCAGGCAGGCAGCCCATCCCCCAACGAAGACTGTTGCAACATAATCTTTCTTCAACACTTTGGCTTTTCTTTTTGCTTATTTTATTTATTTATTTATTAGTGTGCTGCATTTTCCTGGAGAGGAGAGAAAAGTAAAATAGTTATGTATATTAGGTTGGTGCAAAAATAATTGCTGTTTTTCATCATCAAAATGGTATCCCTTAGCTTGGAATGGAGGTTATTAATCGAAATCAGAACCTTGAGAATCTACACATTTTTGTCACCAAAAAGTAAGTCCTTTTACTCCAGGAGTATAGAGTTCCGGGAGCCTGGAACAAATAAATTCTTTGAAGGCGTTTTGAGCTGCAGCTTGATTATTGAAGAATTTCCCTGGGAGGAAGAAGTTAAAATGCTTGGAAAAGTGTTAGTTGGTTAGAAAGAGGTTTGGTGAATAAGTTGGCTGAGGTAGAGTTTTGTAACCTAGTTTGTTCAATTTCTGCAGGGTCATTCATGTGACATGCAGTCAGGCATTGTCATGGAGAAAAACTGGTCCTTTTTGATTGACCGGTTTTGGACATAAACGTTGCTATGCTTGGTGCATTTTGTCGATTTCCTGGTAAAAACTCTTCACTGTGCTGGTTTCGTCAGGATTTGAGAAATTGTCAAGAAATCATCCAACAGAGACCATAATCTTCTGATGCAGGTTTGGTTGGTGAAGTATTTTGGTTCTTCAACTTTGTCTTGCCACGGAATGTTGTCAATTGTCATGGAGAATCTATTTTTGTCGCATGTCACAATGCAATCAAGAAATGGATCGTTTTTGTTACCCAAAAGAAATGCAGGGCAAACTTCGTAATATTGAATTTTTTGATAATTATTCAATTTATGCGGCACCCATTTGTCAAGCTTTTTTTGTGTTTTCTATTTTGGTGCAAATATCAGAGGTCAATGTTCAGTTCCTTGTTTTGCATAGGTTCATCTAAATAATGGCCCTCAATTGAATGTTGTCAATCACAGAAGGATAATCACGACCCTCTTCATTTTTAAGGCTCTCATCTCCATTTCGAAATTTTTGGAACCAATGTTGCGCTGTATGTTCGTTGACGATCCGTTGGCGGAATACTTAGAGGATATTGCAAGCAGTTTCCACTGCTTTATGCCCCATTTTGAATTCATACAACAAAATTTCTCAAATTTGCTTTTCCTCCATCTTTGAAGTGAAAAATGAATTGATGGAGTAAAATTCAGACTTAAAAATGGTATTTCCACAAATGTAATTGAAAATAAGCATCAAATTTCGAAATGATAAAAATACAATCATTTTTGCATCAATCTGATATGAAAGAGAGAAGAGGAAGAAGTATTAAAATAAAGAAGGAGGGGGGCTATTTCAGGGGTGGGGGCTTGCCCGGTGACTGAGAGAGTTGCATTTTCCAACTAGTTCTAAAAGTCAGGGTTCAAGCTGTTCAAGCCTAGGTCTGGCAAAAGCTAGGATTTATAAAATGTAAAATTTTCCTGCTTGAAAGACTGACCTGATACAAACTTTCTACCCAACTTTGACTTTTCTGTTTTGTTTTTATTCATTTTTTAGAGCACGACATTTTCAAGTAAAGGAGAGGAAAATAAAACAAGTAATTAACATGGAAGAAAGTGTGAGAAAAGAGGAGGAAGAGGTAATGAACATGATGGGGGGGGGGTGTTTTATGGGCAAGAGAGTTGTGTTTTTCTAGATGGTATTAAAGTTCAGGGTTCAAGCCCAGGTCTAATGAAAACTAGAATCATGCAGGAATTTCCCTGTAAGAAAAAGGAAAGTAAATAGTAACCTACATGAGAGTAGGTATGAGAGAAGAAGAGGATAAGGTAATAAAACATGATGGGGGGGGGTAGGGTGGCAACTGGCCCTGTGGCTGAGAGAGTTTCATTTTCTATCTGTTGCTAAAGGTCAAGGTTCAGACGCAAGTCAGGTAAAAGCTAAGATCTATATAATCATTTTTCAAATCATGCTGATAGGCCCTGAATGAATGTCCGCTGGAGGGCATTTGTCCCTGCTTCAGGCTTTCTCACCAATGGGCAAAAGGGTTTGAAATTTAGAACCTTACAGAGGCCAGCAATCAAGGAGCCACTATGAATGATGACAGCTAAAGACAATTGACTGCTTGGGCACTCTTTGGTCTCTTACTTTACTGACATCTTGATGTATCCTTTTGCTTCTCTCTCAGGAATATATCCTTATCCCCTCCACCACAAAGGAGCTGTAGACTCCCAATTTATGTTCAAGCTTAGCTTGAAGTTGGATTTTAAATAATGATTTTCAAGGCAAGCAAATGGGCTATCTTTACTTGAGAAATCAGCATGACACAATCTCCTCAACATTTTTAATCTTAGAGGAGAATGTTCAGAATAGAAGCCAAATTCAACAAATTGCATATCGAGAAAAAGTAACTCCTGAGATGAGAAAACTTTTCTTTTGGGAAAATGGCTTTTTTGACCTTTTGACCTTTTTTAAGTTCGCTACTGAATTCAACTCAGTGTTCGACACAAACCAATTTTTGTTTTCTTATTGGAAACAGTCGAGCGAAACTGTCAATTTAAGTTTCTTCAGTTTTCAAGTTGGTTTGGCTGATTGACTGGCTGGCTGGCTGGCTATGCATGTATGTATCACACTACAGGCCACACCAATGGAGGTTGAAGACTGAAAATTTAAACATTTACCACGAAGTAAATGTTTAAATTTACATCTACAAACAATTTTTTTTATTCTTTTTAAATTTTTAAATCCCCCCCCCAAATACGTTTGTAGTGGAGGGTTCAGTTTGCAATGTAAGCTTGTGCAAAATTGATCCCTTTGTGTCATACTTGTTTTTAGAAAATTCAGACTTTTCTAGCGATCACTGGCCAACGAAAGGCTAGAACAATAACTTATTCATTGATCACCCCTTTTTCCAATTTTATAATTGATCACCCCCAACTCAGCATTGTGTTTTAGCTGTTTCAAATCAGATTTTCTTGAAACTTGATAGAAAGGTGTCTATTAATAAGATGCTTCTTTCTTATAAAAATCTTCCACTTGGGGTCTTGTGATCAGTCAATAATAGCATCAAATCTTTGCATTTTAAAATCGATTTTCTCAGCTGTTTTAAGTCAGATTTACTTGAAACTTGATAGAAAGGTGTTCCTTGATAAGATGCTTCTTACCTAAGATTATCTTTGACTTAGGATTGCGTGATCTGTCAATAACAGCATTTAAACTTCACAGTGGACACCTCATTGAACTTTCAGTTCTTGTTTCAAAATAGTATTCTATAAACCACGGCATATTATCATAACAGTTTAATGAAGAGGCTTACATGGTACTCTTCCAAATTTGAATGGTAAATGAGAAAAAGATCACTACAATACCTGATTGCTTAAAAAACAAAATTTTAATGAGTTATTGATTATTTTAACCATGCCTTTAAATAATGATTCTTTGTTTCTGATTAAAGAATAAAAATCTGATGGTCACAGCTGCTCATCAGTCATTTATATTTACATTGGTTCAGTAAGTCTTACGACATGCATTTTAATTACAAATAGTTACTGGTTATTCAATGCGATACAGTTCTAGGTTCTGTCCAAGGAGAGTGGTACGGTCAGTTTGTTGAAAAGATTTTAGATAGGTGACCAAGACCATGTTGTTTAACAAAACAGAGTTACTAAAAATTAACTGACCCCCCCCCCCCGGTTACTTGGTAACTGGAAGGCTACAGAAAGATTAAGCTAGATGCAAAAAGTGACTCACTGTTTATTTTTGTATGTAATTTTTAGATGTGTTTACGTCTATAGCAGCAATTGCCTTCACTGACTGACAATCTGACAAGTCGATATAGAAAATGCCTCACACCATCTCCATGAAGCATTCCCCCCCGACTCTTTGTATGAAAGAGAAATGCTCATGTTTAATGTCGCTTAAGTAACATTTTATTATTACGTCATCAGAACATGGAATTCTATTCTACTTCATCAGAAGACAAACACACATCACTTGCATGAATGGAAGTCTATTTTACTATGATGTTAGCTTGATAGAAGACATCAGCACATTAGTAATTATTATACATGTGGATTAATTTTGACTACTATCTAACTTCATCTTTGATGCACAATTATCTCTTGTACTGACTAACATACAAAAACAAAATTAGCGATTCAACTTATTTGGGGCTAGATCCAACTCCTTTTTTATGCATTTACCTCTTTTACATCACTCACTCATTGACATTCCAAAACAAAATTTTGAAATAAGGGGCTGTTAGATGAAGGTGCTTTTAGGCTTTTCTTGAAGGTGGGAGCTCTGAAAAGAATGCTCTTCTAAAGGAAGGGGCCTTTAAAGGCATGAAAGGTCGCACTTGTGCATTTATGGTCTGACTTTTTGGCTTGTCTTATAAGAAAAGCATTATTGTGAATCTTCATTATTTAGAAGAATGAGTATCTTCCTATTTCTGTTCTGCCATATAAGATAGAAGCAAAATTGAATTGTTTGTGGTGATTTTATCAAGACCCAATGTATATTATAATGATCTGATTTATGAATGTTTGTCCAAGGGTTTGTGGGTTCATTACCCTTAATGCAACAAAAACAGCATATTGTAGCACAATTTTTGTTAATACAATACCCTTGAAATACTTCAACTAGGGGAATAAAGTAATTTCCAGTCTAATCGAGCCACTACTTTCAGAAAAATTAATTCAAATATGAATTGACCCCCCACCACCAAAAAATTGTCTGTCCAAGAAAGATAACTCCAGGTCTACTTACTCCAAATTATGATTCTTGATAAGAAAATAAAAAGAATAAGAAATAATCATTGTATAAACTCGCCATCACTGTCAATTGAACAACCGTAGCGTCTAAATTTGAAATCATATGAAAAGAATTTTACTGAAGAGTAAATAAGGTCAGAATTAATTATATTTATTTTAGGTCTGTAGACAAAACAGTATGGCTAGGAGCATTGGAACACTCAAACACATGCACATATAAAAAATATGTTCTATCAAGTCCGGTTAGTCACACAATAGAAACCATCATGTAACTAATGTCTTTTGGCAGCATGCGGTGTTTGGTGTGATCATTTAAAAAATTGGAAAAAGGGGTGATTATTGAATAAGTTACTCCTCTAGCCTTTTGCTGGGCAGTGATCACTAAAAATGTTGAAATATTTATTAAAAAAAACAAATGTAAATCCTGTCAGGCTAACTATGGGATCAGCATAAATTTTCATTGTAAATCGACCCACCCACTCCCACTAACAAGATATTCAGGGGGGCAATTAAAAAAAAAAAGAAGATTTTTCTGGTGAAAATGAG
Source organism: Thysanoteuthis rhombus (assembly GCA_963457665.1). Taxonomy (NCBI): domain Eukaryota; kingdom Metazoa; phylum Mollusca; class Cephalopoda; order Oegopsida; family Thysanoteuthidae; genus Thysanoteuthis; species Thysanoteuthis major. Next base: position 52,134,992 of record OY735222.1, on the reverse strand, counting down.
CAAATATCAAATAATTAAATTCTCACTCTATTGGTACGTATACATCATACATACATAGCCAATCAGACAGGTTTAGTTGACAGTTTCTGGTATGAATCAAGGTAAAAAATAAAAGTCAAAAAAGGAAGAGAAAAATTAATCTATTTTGATTTCATTTTCTTCTCTTATAATCTTACACAACTGACCGATCTGATCATTGTTGCTAGGTTTAGGTTTTTCCTGTGTTCTGACATTCATATATATATATATATATATATATATATATATATATATATATATATATATCCTATATCCTAATGGATTAAACACTAAACTTAACAACCCTTATCATGCAGAACCCTAATACACAAAACTCCTACCAATAATATCCTCACACCCACATCTAAGATACATTCAATAATGGAAGCTTCAAAGTCACCCAAACCCATAGGAAAAATTCACCTTAGCCAGTTATACCTTCTGTCCAAATCATAGCCAACACATTTTCGATAACTTATAAGGTTGAAACATATATAGCTCCTTGACTTCACCACCCCTCCATTTACATTATCCCTAACATACCAAAAAATCTAACTACACATCACTCCCCCCTACCTTGACACACTCTGCCCTCCCGAGGACCAACTGCTACTATATATATATATATGTATATATACATATATATATATATATATATATATATATATATATATATATATATATATATATATATATATATATATATACATACATATATATATATATATATATATATATATACATACATATATATACATATATATATTTGAATTACACCTATATATATATATATATATATATATATTATCGTGTCATCGACAGACAGCTGTTTCGATTTATTACATCTCTTCATTGTGGCTATAGACTTTCCATTTTCCCATTCAGTACCAAGAGGCAGAATTGAAACCTTCACTAGGCCAATATCCTACCTCTGAACAACGGAACTGGACAGGCACTAAGGCTGAATTTAAGCGTTAGATTTAAATTACACCAATATATATATATATATATATATATATATATATATATATATATATATATATATATATATATATATATATATCCAAACTGCATACAGCCCTAACTGTTCATAGAAACTTGAAATTTTGTACACACACTCCTCTCAATGTGTAGGGAATTTTTTTTTTTTTTGAAAATCCCCATTCTCGAAGAATTTTTCATTTGGGGGAAGGGGTTCAATTTACAATTATGATTCATACCAAATTATTCCCTTTGTTTGTGTCAATGGTTTTTTTTTAGGGGGGGGGACTAATCATAAATTTATAATTCACACCTTATTGGTAGTATTTTCATCAAGATAACTTGATTCTACCAGCACCACTGCTGAATTTACAAGGTAAAAACCAACATACATGGGTAGCAGAGATCCATAATTTCCTTTGGAAAGCCAGTTTGTTCTTGTTTTTTAAATCTGAACCCAGTTTTTAAAAATCAATTGAATTTCTGTTCAATAATTGAAAAGAAAGATGAATCTGATGATTTATTGGTTGGAGTAGATTCATACAAAGTCAATCAAAAGCATCTAGAAGGGTTGCAACATTTCCTCAGGTTTATGAAGCCAGTTGATTTATGCCCTACTGCCACTACTGCTCCTGGGTGCTGTCTTTGCCCCCAGGGGCTGAGAATACTTGCCTCACCACTGTATGCCTCTACACACGCTGTTGCCAAAAAAAGTGATGGGAAATCAATTCATACATCATTACAACGCAAGGGCAGAGTCTATGAAATATTCCTGGATTTGCCCCATGAGTGATTTCAGAAATGAATGAGAAATGAAAGAGGAAAAGAAAAACAAGGGAGAAAATTTTAAATGTACAAATATTAAGTCACGTCCTCTTAAATGTTAATCCTTTCCTTTACCAACCATTTGTTTTTCATGGACTGTTCTCTGCAGAATAATCCAAAATGTCTCCCAATTGGGAATGAATTCCTGGATCCACCCTAAAATTCAACTAATTCCACGGCCCAACCTTCCACAAAATTCTTACTCACTCTGAAAACTGAATGAAATATAAAGCTCTGATGAAGAGGAGGTAACTATGTTTCAGTTATCTATATTTGGACAATTGTTCACCTTTTCTTAGTAATTAAAAAAAAAATCTCCTATGAAAAATAGATTCCTTGATCCTTCCCAAAATTGAACTAATTTTCTCGTAACCCATGACCAATCCTTCCACATAATGTCATCGAAATTTATCAAGAATTTTGGAGATATCATGTGGACAAATAAAGAGAAAAATGGACAGACAGACGCAAGTGAATACATATACCTCTTCAAACTTCATTGGCAAAGATGAAAAAGGTATAATGGATTTTATCTAATCCATCAAAGATTCACTGAGAACTTTTGGTGATATTGTGTAGACAGACAGATACCAAAAGTTCTCAAGTGAATACATATAACCCTTTAACTTCTTTGGCAGAGATGGAAAATAACTTTTGGAAATATTGTTTAGAAAGACAGACTGACAGACACAAGTGAATATTGACAGTCATAAAAAAGATTACATCAAAATAAATGGAAGTAAATTAACCCTATCAAATTTTACTAACAAACGAGATCAAGAGGTTCTTGGACTTGCCAATCTTTTCGTCTTGGTTTGTCAACATCAATTATTTCTTGTCAATTAAATATTTAAAACTAAAGGATTGACACACTTGAAAATGCAAGGAATTAAAGCAGATATGATATGTAGGAGCAAATGATTATGATACAAATTGTCAATAATTGACTGACCGTACCATTAAAATTTGAATTCACATAAAAAAAATAATCCAACAGAATCTACACGATAATATAAAAGAATCTTCAAAAATAATCTAAAGACTATTTTTTAAGTAGGGCTCTGTAAGACATGATGCCGCCATTGATTAAAGGCAATGGATTTCCTAAAATTTATGGAAAATATTGCCACTCTCTTTTTACATCTTGAAGATTGCCTTACCCCCATTTTGGAGTATGTGCACCACTTGAGGATTTGTTGCCACCCCCTGTTAACCCATTAACTGCTACTGGTGGCAAATGTAAAAGTTATCCATTGCAAAATAAAAGCCCTTATCCATTGCAAGATAACCCATTGCAAGACAAAAGCTCTGACAGACTAAATTGCCATCGATCACAATTTATTGAGTGAATATCAACTCCATTGACGGAAATTTCAGTCACCCGCAGTCAATGGATAAAGCAATCACCAGAGCTCTTCTTTGAGTGAGATAATTTTGTTGCTAACCGGTGTTAACCCAAGAAATAAGTAAACAATACCCGTTCATCAGGGCTCAAATAAAAGGGTAAGTTGAACTTCAAAGACCTGTTCCATACTTTTATTTTTTAAATAATAATTTCTCACTTTATTACAAGATATAGGATATCGGCATAAGTTAGCGATGGTGGTCCTGATTAGAATTCTGAAACTGTGTTTATCGTCTCTTTATTTGTGGTGTAAAAGGATCTTAATAGTAGTATAAGTTTTTCTTTTTTGCGTGTGTGTGTTAAATACCGGGTTTTGTTGTGTTGTGTGCTTTAGCGTTATTCACTCACAATATTCGGTAAGAAAATCTATTTTAAAAAACGAATTTCGTAAATGAACAATCACAAATTAAGGAGCCAATATAAAAAGTGTCTAGTTGTGAAATAAAATAACAATATTGTCAAGCAATAAAATAATTTTCCTTCTTTACCTTTAAAAGAAATTGAAATTGCATATTTCGAAGAAAAATGTTCATTTAGATTTATGTTTTATTTTTCAGTCTCTTTTCGAATAGATAACAAAAACTACTTATTTATCTACCACTCACTTGCATTCAATTTTCCTATTTCGTTACTCCATACACCGGCTGAATTCCAATCGGGACCACCATCGCCAAGTTGTAACAAATTTTTTTGACCAAGTCCTACGGTACACTTGGTTTCTATTAACTATGGTACAGTGTTGTTTCTTAGTACTTTTTTCTTCACGATTTTAGCACATTATAGTCACTAAAAGGCAATGTATATTGTTGATCCATATATTTTTGTGTGTTTGTAATACTTTTCAACTATGGCAGAAATATTACACTCTGATCCAAGGCAGAAGCATTGGGCGGAGCGCACAGATACCCTGATCATTGGCAGAACAACTGATCTATATATATATATATAACACCGTCATTTTTTTCAGGGATACTGTGCTAATTTCATGTAAGCCTAATCTCACGGTAGCAAAAAGTGATATCAACTAAAAAATATCAAATAATCTGACTAAAACATACTCACATACTTAATGCAAAAACTTGATTAAAATCAATATCATGGTTGAATTTTAGTCAAGTACCTCTAAACTAGAAAGCACTCAGAGAGCGCATACTTTCTTTATGCCATATACTAACTAAAAACTGAATGAAAATCAGTTCATATATGATGCAGGGGAGGTAACTGCAAAAGTTTCAAATTTTCATATTTCGGAGCATTGTCTTAATATATGAAAAATATCTCTCAGTTTAAAAAGATTCTCGAATCTGACCCAAAATTCGATCAATTCTTCTTCAGTCCATGGCCCACCCTTCAACAAAATGTCATTGAAATTCGAGAAATTTTTAATCTATTTTTAAATGAAGAAAATCTTTTCAAAATATCTGTCGAAATAAGATCAAATATTATGCTGGTCACTATAAAAACAAAAATACCGTGTACAAAATTTTGGTAAAAAGTATTCAAAAATAGATACAAAGAAAATAAGCAATTGTGACCTTTCCTGCTTCAAAATGGCTGCTGCCCCAGCTGTAGAGTGGCAAGCACTGATGGCGAATTTAAAGTCAAAAAAGCAGAAAACAATGATCCTAATCCTAAAAATACGAACCCTGCAGCTAGAGCAGTGGCCATTTGGAAACGGGAAAGGTAACAATCATCGCAAAATTTTCATCGAAAGATTTAACATGATACAACAAAATATTTTTAATGTTCACATTAAAATGAATTTGATTATAATCCAATTATTGTCATTTTCTTTTCTTAATTCAGGTACATGAGATACCACAAGGTGTTAAATGCTCTTTACAAGCTTACTTCCGGATCACTCTTGGGCGAGATGGAATACCTATCAGCATCTTCCTTGATTAAAAGTTTTTTTTTAAAGACTTGAAATGAAAATCTACAAAAAAGTTTTAAAAAATGTCCATCACTTGAAAACCATTATAGAAGTATTGATGAGCTATGATATCAGATTGATTTTTTATAATGATAGTTTAATATCTTTTATCTGAAATACGTTGAAATCCAAGGCATGAATTTGAGTGATACAACCATAAATGATTCTACATATTTTTATAGATTTATTTACAAATTACAATGCACATCTCAATTCAGACACAAATATATTGCATATATTGGAAACAAATTTTTTGATATAAAAGCAAAGTCTCTACAGAGAAACCCCAGAGAAAAATTTTTAGTTTGAAAATTATTATCCAGTTTAATTCCAAATAACTATTATGGTACACAATGCGTATTATTTTTTTTGCAAACCCCAAATCAATTGAATAGACATTATTACTAATGGGATGTAACCACAGCTAGTACTCAGTTATTGAGTGACCTAGTACATAGTTTTTATGCACCTGACTGACTGCTGACTTAGTTTTCAAAAACAAAATAGGTATAAACTAGGTCGAAACTAGATTAGGGTTGAGAATCGAGATATGAAAAAACAAGCATCTTGTATTTGTTTAAGGAAATTTCTTGTTTCATTCCTCACTTTTTCCTACAAAATTCCATCTCATGTTTTGATTTATACTTCCAAAATATATGTAAGACTTCATATTTAGCTTTCAATAAGGTTTTTTGCTTTAAAATAAAGCTGGATACTTTGACCAAGTTTTTGACTGCTGACTGACTTGGGGTTTTTTTTTTCATACCAAATTTAACTAGATTTTTTTTTTCTGAACTAGTTACCAGCTATGGATATAACCTACTTAATCATAATATAAATGAATCGCATCCCTTTTTCTATTATCGATGTATGTACAATGCAATGAGTATCCACATATATATGTATATATGTATATATATGCTGTCATTTTTGACAGCACATGGACATTAGTACATGCACTAAGACAAATTATTTCAATTCTTAAGGTCATGAACTGCTTGAAACCGCTCCCAATAAACAGTAGAGCTTTTCTGTGGCAGAAACAAATTTTGATGATTTTATTATGTTAGATGGAATAGAAAATGAATGAAAAAACTTCCCTAAAGTTGGAAGGGGGGTAACTTGGATCAGTTGTTATTCCCCTTGAAATTAACATCCACCTCTTTTTTTTATGAAACTTAGATTTAATCATAAAATCAGTTACAATGTCTCCAAACCACTCTGCCCTGCATAAACACATTGTCCCACAGCTACTGAGGCCATACGAATGCTCGCTATGCTACAAGACGTTTCAAAAACAAAACCACTTGACTCGTCATATTAAGATTCATTCCGACGAACGACGACACAAATGTCCTTACTGTGGAAAGGCTTTTCTACGTTCTGACAACCTCAAGAAACATGTTCGTATCCACACAGGTGAAAAGTTTCCGTGCCCTTTCTGTAATAGAGGGTTCACGGATAGCAGTAATTTGACCAAACATATCAGAACCCATACAGGTGAGGGCCGTCATCACTGTAAACTTTGTCTAAAACATTTTGCAGGGTTGTCTGCCTTTCAGAGACACATGCAAGAACATGAGGAGGGAATGTTGTTTGCTACAGACACTTCCTCGGTTAAGATCGAGAGGACTGATGATGCCTCTGACTGTTTATCATTTCTGGAACAAAAAGTTCATTTCAATGAAAAGGAACCTCGAAGACCAGCTCTTTCTTTGTTACCGAAAGGAAATCAAAATTCATCTCCTGAAGAACGGTATTTGGATAAAAAAAATCCTATCATATCTAATTTATTATCAATTAAAACCGAGAGGAATGATGATTCAGACTATTTATCATACATGGAAGAAAATGGTCATTTGAAAAAGAAGGAATTATTCAGGCAGTCTCAAAGACAGGCTTCTCCTTTGTTGTCGGAAAGAAACCCTAATTCTTTGGATGAACCATATTTGGATAAGACAAATTCTTTCAATTCTAATCTATTACCTCAATATCAAGAAGCGGTTATTCCTGATGTGTCTAGAAAAGTTGAAAAAGTTGTTAATCCTTTCAAAAATTATTTACAGAACATACTTGAGGATACTTCCTTTCCATCTAAACAGTTCCAAGTACTTCCACAAAAATCTTCTCCTCATTTAGCTGCAGACAAATGTCTAACTCCATTTGCATTAAAAGACCAAAGATTGGCAACTCAAGTTAAAGTTTCGACTTCTGATTTGCTCCAAGAACTAGCTCGTCCGGTGAATACCAATCAAGATTTGCCACTGTGGCAGTGTGTTTTATGTCTGGAAGAGTTCTCGTCCTGTTTTCCTCTACTCAGCCACCTCAAAGGACATGTTACTGATAGTGAACAAATTCCAGATTCCTGGGACCATGATAATACAGCTGCAACAGAAGAAGCCTCTGCCATGGAGCAATTGAATTGTAGATATTGCCAAAAGGTTTTTACACAACAGAATGAATTGTTGGCCCATATGGATCTAACATTGTGTAAAAATTGTGGTACCATTTTTGCTTGCTCTATGCTCCTTGAAAAACACAAAGATACTTGTAAAATCAATTGGATAGACAGTGAAGGAAGAAACGAATACAAAGACAATTATGATAATGTGATCAGTTGTAAAAGTTCCGAGATTCCTGAGGAAAATTATCAAGAGACTAATGCTGAAAATCATACTCTTGACACTAAAGAGTTCCCTTTTCTTACTGTGGTGAAGCAAGAAATTATTTTTCCTGATACTGAAAACATGGTCCCTGATCCTCATATATCAAAAGGTAAATCCCACTTAGCTGCTGTGGACTTGGATCCTCCACTTAACAAAGCTTTCTCATCAACTTTAACATCTCCAAGAAAGGACCATCATATAGACTCACCTCAGATACTCACCGACACCAACATTCTCTCTCCTCAACAAAAAACTCATCCAGATTCTGATCAGGAAATTTCAACTGGAACAATTCTTAATAACCTGAAAAAATCTCCGGCCTTTGATTCTGGGCTCAACATAAGCTTAGATATTCTACCAAAACCAGAACCTCTTGAAGATGAACCTGTTTCTGTAAATCCCGAAAAACCACTTACATTACTTGATTCCCAACTGCAAAACATTGGTCAAGATATTCCTGATTCTACCAAAGATTGCTTGTTTAATAAGTCTGTCTACGAAGCCTACAAGTGTGCAAAAGGTGCTCTTAATGACCCTAATGGTTTCCAGCATCAAAATCTTTATTCTTCATCTTCCATATCTGAATCCGACGGTCAATCATTTTGGTGCCAGACTTGTGGAAAAAACTTTCAATCTGTATTTGAATTCAAGGAACACTTAAAATTCCTTCAAAAGTTTATCACCAAGTTTTATCCAGAAAATTCTAACAAGCTTGAAGCCCTAAAGAAGCATTTGGATACCCATTTACCCCATAATGTTTCTGGTCTCTTAGAAAAGACCTTGATAGGTGGTGATGCCCAGTTAGAAATACCTGAATTGGAAAATGCAAAAAGTCAAAGAGTTCAGCTCGAAAGTCAACCAGTTCTGTCACAAAGTCAAACATTTCAACCCCAAAGTCAACCAGTTCTACCCCAAAATGTTGCACTGAGTGCAAACAACAACCCTTTATTGCTTACTTGCAATGTGTGCCACAAGACTTTTTCACGGAGCACTCAGCTGAATCGTCACTGGAAAATCCATTTTGGCATCAAGAATCACAAATGTACATTCTGCTCCAAGACTTTTCTGCGTTCGGACAATCTAAGAAAACACCTCCGGATACACTTGGGTATCAAGCAGTATGCTTGTACAATTTGCAAAAGACGATTTACAGACTCAAGCAATCTCGTCAAACACCAACGTATCCATAACACTAATCGGCAAGGCTACTTTTGCAGTTTATGCTGCAGAAGCTTCTTGAGCTTCAAAGGCTTTTGCAAACACAATCAAACGCATGAGCCAAGTCTTATAGAACAGCCGTCTGCAAATGGTGAACATTTCATTGATAATGATGTGGGGTCTGCATCTCCAACTCTTAGAGACGGGCAGTCAACAGCTGGTGATCGTTTCACTGATAATGATGTGGAGTCTGCATCACCAACTCTTGTGGAAATGCAGTCAACAGCAGGTGAATGTTTCACAGATAATGATGTGGGGTCTGCTTCAGCAACTATTCCTAAAAAAAAACTTGGAGTTGGTGCCGGCATGAATTCCCAAAATAATTTACAAATTGAAAGTCTTGATGCACATGTCTATGACAAACCAACTTTTGAATCACAATCAACAGAAACAAATCAATTTAAAGCACTCAAAATTGAATTAGCAAGAAAAGCAAATTCCCCGGTTAATAGGAATGGTATTCTTCCTGACGCTTGTTCTGATAGCTGTGACTTCAGTTCTAATTTGATACATTCAACTGAGCCCAAAATTTGTTCCTCAAATACTTCTAAACAGAACCAGATCTCATCAGAAAGCAGTAAATTATCCCCAAATCCAAAATATGAAAGTTTCTGTCCCACCCCTGAAGAACTTTTGGTTTATTCAAAACCACACGCTGTAACAACACAATCTTTAGAGGGAAATCAGCTGAGAACTAAAAAATTAGAGTCAATGATTTCTTCCAATGACGCCAACCAAACTGAAGAACCGAAATTGGAGAAGAAGGAAGAATGGAACAGAGAAGATCTCCGGATGATTGTCCCTTTGTACCAAGAGTCATCTGTATCATTGAAGTCTATAACTCCAGAACTCTCTAAGGATTCTTCAACTAAAGCTTACGAGACTTCTTCCGTTAATACTATTTTTGCTTCATTGACTGAGCAGATTAAAGACAATCTTACCCATGACATGATCACTGGGGACAAAAGGACATACAATTCATCTCAACTGGAATCCAGCATCTCAGAACAAAAACAAGTATTTTGCAATTCTGAAATGAATGCAATGAATATTAAATCTGACCAGAATTCCAACACATCAACAACTAACCTTTCCTCTCAGTTTTTGTCTTGTGATTCTGCAAAAAAAAACCCCGTTTCAGAGAATTCGAACTCTGACTTGCCAGCCTCCAGTGCCTGCTTTACCGGAAATCCAACTGAAGATAAGTTAGAGATGAGTGCATATTATAGCACGCAAACCTCCCCAAATAACTTAGTAAAGTCCATTCCACAAGATTCACCATTGCTTTCTTGCTTATGGTAGTCTGTGGAGATGACAATGACTGTTGACTCGTCATTGGTCATTGCATTAACGGCTCTTTTGGTGACTTTGGAGTCCGAATTCTGAAGTACCATGTCTTCCACACATCGGGGCTTGACTTTTCATCACCTGATTGACTGAAATGTGCAAGCAGCAAAACAAAAAATATCTAAATGTTCTGGAATCTTTAGATCTTTTGAGAATTTACCAAATTCTACAGATGATTATTCCATGCTTTGAAATTTGGCTACATATCTGTTTCGGGTGAGAGATTGTTCATTTCTTATCAATTCTAGATAATCTACTTTATTTTTATCTGGGTCAGGATTTGTCCAGTAGCCTCGATACTATGCCAAGTTTCAACTCAGTTGCCCCAAGATAGTACCTTCCCTTTGCACAGAAAGGGCTGGGTTACATGGTACCCAACGCCTCTGTGACACAGTTCACAGGGACTAAACAATTGTTGCTCTCACCCACACGTATGCATAAAACTCAACCTTGTGTCACATTCCACCCTCGTGGGAGGCAATTAGATAACCTACCCTTCATCTTTCTTCTTGTTCTCTGATCAACAAATATCTTCCTGCTTTACTGGATCCAAAAGAAAAGAAACTGTCCCCCAAGAAATGTTGAGGAACTCCTCAATGGCAAATAAAGATGTCCTCCAAGAAATGTTCCTTTTTGAAAAAGCTGTATTCTGGAGATGAGTCATCAGGGAAAAAAACTACCCATTGGGATCTTGTTGAATCATAATTTCTATATATTATGCTAACTTCAAAGACAATCATTGGAAGAAAACATCAAATATCATCTCTGTTCTTGCTGAGTTCTTTTACAATTCCAAAAGAATTGAACCAATTTGGTTGATCTGGTTTCAGATTCAACGGACCAAGTAATCTTCTTCCATTGATACTAGGTCCAGTTTGAATGCCCATTGGAAACACTTTGAGCTATGGACATTGGATGCTCTAACCAGCCTATGACCTCACAGCCCAATGCACAACAAGAATCAATGAATTATTTGTTGTGATACTTTTCTTCCTTCACCTTGATTAAAGCTATCTGCAATTTGTGCCACAGTAGCCCATCTGTTGACTTGTGCTTGTTGGAAAAGCTTCTGTTCTCACCTCATATTGATAAGTTTTGGCTGCCCTATGCCTTTTTGGTGGTTGGTGATTTTTCCCCTCCACTGCCAATACTTACTCAGCACAACTAAACATGAGTACCTTACAAGCCATGCCATTTTGGAAATGCTCTGACCAGTGTCTTTTAGCCTTTTTCAAAATCACTCAAATCTTCCTTCTTGTCTGTAACTGCGACGTTTAACACATCTATATGAAGTACGTGATGGTGGCTTATCTGCCACTGACCCCCCGATTATGAGATAGATGATGTCATTGTTTCCACATGTCACAATTTTTGGGTTCATCAATATATATATATATATATATATATGTATATATATATGTATATATATATGTATATATATATATATATATATATATATATATATATATATATATATAATGTTTTTAGTAATTTGTAAGATTACAAAGTAGAAACAGATTTGTTTTCCATTGTTGATATCAAATCACAGGGCTCAAAGTAAAAAGAGTGAATTCATTCAGGTAAATACCGGTTTTAATACATTACAACCATCATTAAATTCATTATATATACATGACGCATTTCTGTATTTCATAGCTTCTTTGGAGACCTGGCAATAATTAATTTGTTGCCATCCTTTGAGATCTGGCCGCTTGACCAGATTACCAAGTTTGGTCATGAATACTTTTGAAAGGGTCAAGTGCAGTTGTTTTATATCTTGCTCAACTGACATGATATTCACATTAGTAAAGAGTAAGTAGATAAGGCGTTTTGTCAAGGGAGGTAACTACCTCAAATCCTCTTCCTTATTGGTAATGTAAAAAAAAAGGAGGGGGGGGGCAACAAAAAAGCCAAACTGGTGAGAGCTGGTGGATGCAGCATACAAAAAACTACGACCCTTCTATAAAAGTATTTTCGTGCCAGGATGGATCAGTTCAAATTCAACTCTTTTTGAGCATCTTACCTAATCTCTGTTTTTCCCATGATCATAATTTAAATCTTTAATGTTTCAATTATTTATTTGTGTATCTATTTACGTTGCCATGACTTATTGGCTATAAGGTTCCCTTAGCCAGGAGTAAAACAGCCGGACAGATTGGGCTTTCTCCTCTCAGTAAGTCAACCAGTCTAGGAGAATGACAACAAACTATGGAGTGATACCCCTTAGGGCAGTTTGACACTTGATTGGACATCCTTCTGGCAGCTCCTGCAGCAAGGCCGAGAAGAGGATTTTGATGGTTGGGCATCCCAAGATGTCAATATGTTTTATCCAGCATGTGATCCATGGACAAAGAGCGTTCCATTGTCACACTGAACAGAGACCATCATTTATTTACTTTTCAGTAAATTAACATTCTATTAGAAACCGTCAACCTAAACTGTCAATACAGGTTTCTCCAGTTTTTAAGCTGATCCAGCTGGCTGGCTGGCTGGTTTTGTATTTATGTATTATCACATGACCAGGCTGTACCAATGATGCTAGCGGGCTCGAAACTTTAACATTTACTCCTTATGTCTTCAAAAATCAGTTTTATGCCCAGTTGCATTTATGTTTGGTTTTGAAAATTCAGAATTTTTAGTGATCCAACAAAAGGCGAGAGAAGTAACTCATTCATTGATCACCCCTTTTTCAACATGACATGCTGCTAGAAGACATTCATCATGTGCTGGTTTCTATTGAGTTACTTACCAGACCTGTTTCTCTGTGAGCTATCTCAGTATTGAACTAAAAAGAAAACACTGGCAAAATGAGAAAGTCTTTGAGAGAATATGATTCTTTTTCTGTCTTTGCTCTAGATTGGATAATGTTGAAAATTCCTTTAAAAAAGAAGAGAGCTGTACAGGCATACTTTGATTAGTGCTGTTAATTTGTCTCCAAAACTTTCCATACTGTTCAAAGCCACATTATAATTTAATGTGTTTTTGTTTTCAGCTTCTACCGAGTTACATTAATTTGTACAGTCATACTTTGACTGTACTACATCAAAATCTATGCTATTCAAAGTATTCCTGTACTTCCGTACGATGAATAGAAAGTGACATTCCGGTTCAGCGTTATAATTATATTGTGAGTTGAACAGCCAACCCTACGAAGAAAAGAAAAATTGAAAAATTAATTTTTCTCAAAACTGATAGTTTCAGAAGAAGCAAAAATTCTTATGGGTTGAAAGCAGAAAAAATTGCTGACTAATTTCTTTGGAATTTCCAGCTTCAACAAAATCTTTTTTAACCTTGGGAGTCTGCTGCAAATTTAAACAGGTGCAAATGGATATATTTGGGAATATATCTATTATACAATAGGTATACTACCCACCATTTGTAGAGCAAGTACAACAAATTGTATTGTGGATGTGAAGTGATCCGACAGAATGGAGAAGAAAATGACAATTGGAAGGTGAAGTGGAAAACTCAAAGAGATAGGTGTTACGTCTCAAAATGTCTCTGCCTCTCTTATCTAAGACTAGCCAAACACCCACAGAGACAAAATACATACCCCACCCCACCCCTGCCTCTCATAGACCCATCTCATTGCAAACCAAATGTCACCCTTAATTACACAGATACAAACACCTCCCCTCCCGCTCCTACCAATCAACCAAATACAGGAAAATTTTCACATTCTCCTCTTCAGCTTTGAAATGTATTTTTCTCTTTGAAACTGCTGCAAACATTTTTCTCTTGAAAAGATGGCTGGTCTCATCGAACTGCAGAATAATGAAAAAAAAAATTTTGAGATGTAACACCTATCTGTTGAGTTTTTCACTTCTCTTTCCAATTGTCATTTTCATCTACAAACTGTATTATCTCCAAGTCAGTTGGTGCACTTCACCATTGACAGAGATGCGTGGCCTCTGACCAGTCTTTTTTATAAGGGAACATTAATTTGGGATGACATTAAACAATTCTAGTACACATTTATCATTTATTGACTATAAGGTTCCATCTTTCAAACTCATTCACCCTGAGGGAGAAGAGCTAATGCCCCACCCTTCACCCTGAGGGAGAAGGGCTGATGCCCCACCCTTCACCCCACTCTCCCTCAACAGACACCCTTGTTTCTAACACTGAATTTCTTTCAAAATAATGAGATCAATTGAAATAAATGAACAAAAAAAATTTTCCCAGGAATTTTTTTTTGTCTGGTAAGAAGAAACAATTGAGAGATAAAGTCTGTTTATAAGTCAAAATGAATCATTTTTGTGATCTCTGAATGAATAGAAAACATTTTTTTACCCACCAAAATATATGTATATAAAGAGAATTAAAATTTTTATGAAAAATATCTTTTGTTGTTTGTTTTTTTTATTTTTTTTAAACACCGCTACCCATAACAGACAAGTTTAATCTCTGTTGCTGGGGTTTAGATTATTCATGTGTTCTGACATTTATATGCATCTATCTGAACTCTGCCAAGCCTTAATCATTTGTTGTAAAAACTTGAGATTTTGCACACACACTCCCCTCAATGAGTAGGGAAAATGTTGTTTTTTGGGTTTTTTTTTTTATCCCCCCTACATAGGTTTTTATTGAGTTGGGATTCAATATAGTATGAAAATTTGGCAAATTGTTGCCTCAGTTTATGTCCATGTTTTTTTTTTTAAATCATAAATTTATGTTTCAAACCCTTCTGGTAGTATTTTCATCAAGTTGACTTGATTTTTCTTTCGTTTCCTCTTGTTACTTCAACAAATTGGACATTTGACCTCACCTGAAAAACTCTCTGCCTTTTCTTTCTAATTATTTTGAGAAATGATTTTACATCAAATTCACTCAATATCAGAAGCCAACAGCCAAAGTGTCAACATAGGTTTCTTCAGTTTTAAAGTTGGTCCGACTGCATCACACATACAGATTGCACCAATGAAGTTAGAGGGCAGATATTTTCAACATTTATTCTTTATTATGTCTAGAGAAAAACGTTCTTCTTTGGAGTTTTCTAAATTATACCCCAAGTAGGTTTCTAGTGAGGGATTCAATTTAATGTGAGTTCATGTCAAATAGATCCCTTAATTTATGTCTGGCAGCATTCACATTTATTTTTAGAGATCACTGCCCAACAAAAGACAAGAGAAATAATTTATCTTTTGATCACCCTTTTTTCAAATCTTTTAATTCATCAACCTCCAATATGGCATGCTTCCAAAAAATGTTGGTCATGTGATGGTTTCTATTGAGGGACTAACCAGACCTATACAGAATCGAAATAAAATTTTTCTGCACAATTTGTATATTTTCAATATGATGCTCTCTGCTTCAACATGTTTTGAATCTTCTGCTCAGGGTAAGGGTTACAAGTGTCGGCATCTGATTCTAAAGTTCTTTGATTTGGTTTCCAACCATTGTTTGAACTGTAATTTGGCTGTTTATAAACCGATTTGTTGAACCCTAATCGTGGTTTTTGAAACTGAATCTAAGAACACTAAATTTTACAATTTCCAATGTCTATCTTAGCATCAAATAAGATCTATTTTTCAATTTTTTCAGAATTTTAGGAATCATTTCTCATACAACCAATTAAAAAGTATAAATTAGCACAAATAATTTTGATTTATTATTATATGTTTAATATTAGATTAATTATATTATAACATATTGTTCTATTTTCCACGTAATTAGAGAAAAGTGATGAAACACTAAAATAAAATTCATTACGTTTGGAAAAAATCATTTCTGTTCACCAGCATTCTCTGTGATCCAGCGATCAGCCAGATCCAAATGTTTCTGGATCAAAGAGGTACAAATGTTACAATCACAATCAGTTTGAAGACAAATCTCTACAAAGCAATAAACTTTAATAAAAAAAGTAAAAGGTGACTTCAAAACTGACCAAGAGATGATAATTTTCTAAACTTATGCTTCGAATACAATTATACCCTGCACCAGTTGTATGAAGACCAATCTCGGAAGTAATGGTATAAAGATATTTATTATCAACTCAATTTCAAACCAACTTTATCTCCTTCAACTCTCCATGAATGAGTTTTTGGCCAAAAAGAATATTCCTCACTTCCTCTCTCCTTTGACCTATTCTGCTGTAATTCCAATCACCCTAACCTCCACCGACTCAACCTAACGTATCATCATCAGGGGTCTGGGAACTCTCAAAATTTTCCCCACATAAATTGATCGCAATAGCTTCTCTTTATACCATTTTTCCTTACAAAAAATTTGGTAAAGGTCTGTAAACTGATATCAAAGGGAGGTAATCAATAACCCAGATTCATGCAGCTGCTACTAATTTATTATGGAACAAATGAAAGTAGAAAACCTGACCATTTGAAACTGTAAAAGTTTGATTTTCAAGGATATAATTTGATTTTAGGGTTGGTGTTTCGAATACCAGCAAAAAAAACTATCAAACATTTTTTTTATAATTATAAAATTAAAAAGAATATACACCAGCAACTTATAATAAAAATTCAGTGGAACTAACCCTAAAATTATAAATTTAGTTTAATTGAAATTTTAGTTTGCGAACCTTCGCCAAAACTTTTTACTGGCACGCTCTACTCGAGTGAGAAATCTGTTTACTAATTCAAATGATGACAGATGAAAATGTCTTCAAAATTTTCCCCAACTTGTATGGAAGACATTTTCATTTTAATGAAAATAAAGGAATTTATCAACATGGTCCACCGGCTATCTGAGAGCATGACGTCCCTATAAAATCTTTTGTTAACCGAAATGGCGTAGAGTGAAGAAGCAATTCTCTAAGAGCAATATGTACATAAGAACAAATTTCAAGCGCTCCCAACCCCCGAAAACGACGTTCTTTTGTCTTTTAACGTTACACCAGGAACTCCCCCGCCCCGCCGGGACAACCGTTAAGGGGGATATCTATCAAGTTCTAATTTAAGAGTAGCCTCCCTAACCTTTTCGAGCTCTCTTTGACTTCTCTGATCTTTTGAGATTCATCTTGTTTACACCAAGTAACTCGTTACTAAACACATAGGCTAAAAGTCACAGTTCAAAACTATGGCGAATCGAAATATTTTGTTGAAGTGAAATGGAACGCACGGTTTAAAAAATATTCAACTCAATGAGAAAGATCTATTTGTTATTATATGTCACTCCAGGCCTTGCTATCATTATTTTTTAAGGCATAAATCGTTTTTTTTTTTCCATTTCCACTAACATTCCTCTTCAGTCTTCTTTTTACTCTTCTTTGTTCAGTTTCGTGTACAATTGATGACACTTGATCCATGGTAGGAAAACAAAAAAAGTATACCCCCCCCCCCTTCTGTTATAAGTTAATTAACATCAAGTTCTCGAAAAATTAAGTTTTAGAACTAGGCACCCCCACGGTGAGAACAGTCAAGGGATGTAACTATCGAGTTCTAATTCATGAGTAGCCTCCCTTGATATATATCATTCTGAGGGTGTTCGTACGATTGAATTTCTTGTTATTTGTATCAACACAACGTTTCGGGCAGCCCATTCTACTCCTTCCTTTATGTGTACTATCCGAATGTGATAATGATAAACAGAATATTCCAATGGTAGCCACAGTACAACGTCGGGTTCAGGAAATGTCGATTTTACCTCTTTCCTTGTTAGGCTCTGATTTCCATATCTTTTCCCTGTTGAGTTGTGGAAGCCACATCGGGTTGAATTCTGCACTTGTCTGACATATATATTCAGTCGACATTACCCGGATCTCACATTGTAACGTGGCTACCATTGGAATGAACTGTTCACCACCATCTCATTCAGATAGTACACCTGAAAAAAGCCGTAGAATGGATCGCCCGAAATGTCGTGTTAACCACACAAACAACAGGAGAGGGTTCATTTGTCCGAAACACTCTTTGAAAGTTATTGACCCTTCTCGAAACTATAGACAGTATGTTATCAATATTACTTGTGAGTTGTTCCAAGTCATAGGTTAGTTTCTTGATAGATGAATGAAAACACATTGTGTCAACTGAAAATAAATATTGGCGGCTTTAGCGTCATACCTAGTTCTGAACACAAATATTTCAGCCACTAAGTCGAATTTTCAAAAGAGAAAAACGAAAATGTATCCCCTACTCAAAGGAATGCGTGTATGCAAAATTTCAAGTTTTTTCAATGGATGGTTAGGAATGAAAAGATCAGAGAGGAAAATGGAAAAAAAAAAAAGAAATGTAAATTCTAATTAAAAGATAATTCAATCTAGCGTCCAAAACTTTCCATTATATTTCTGTCTCTATCCATCATTTAGATTTCATAACACTTTCACTTTTTAATCTTGACCGGATGTCTGAACTTGTCAAACCCCTACTGAATTGACTCTATTCTCCTAACCTAACAACATTAAATGAAAAGTTATCTACATCAGAATATTTTGTAAACTAGATTAGCAACGATTGGAGAATGCAGTTGATTGTGTTGAAGCATATTGCATTCTATGTTTTGCCCAAAGGATTTAGCTAAGGCACTTACAAACACAACTTCATCTTAAACATCATATCTATTTGATTAATGGAAATTTCTTGATATATATATATATATATATATATATATATATATATATATATATATATATATATATATATATATATACTCGTCATCATAGTCAATAATTGAACAACCATTGCATTAAAATTCAAAGTCATATAAAAAAAAAGTTCCATTGAATAAATATGGTCAAAATAAATTCTATTTATGACATCACTGGAAAACATCTTAAATGGAATTTTAAATAACATCTTGAAAAATCTAGATGTTATTAATAAACCTGTCAAAATAAAGTCGAAAAAAGTTTTTAAAAAAAGCTTTTTTTTTCAAAAATAAAAAAAATAAAAATTTCCAGAAGTGGTCGAGTGGAGTACTGATGCCAGTATTCAAGTATATTGACAAAATGGTATGGCCAAGAGCACTAGAACACACCCATAAACACAAACATACATAAAGAAAGGATAGAACCCTTTGCCATCATTGAAGGCTACGGTTGTTCATTTGTGTTTTTCTGTGCCTAAACAGGAGATGGGAGGGGGTTCTAAATCCCTTAATCCCCTCCTCCTAGAATCCGGTATTATTAGAGACCGTCAACGTAGTTTTCTTCATTTTTCAAGTTGGTCTGGCTGACTATGACTGTACGCATTATCATGCGCACAGGCTTCAACATTTGAGCTCAAGGGTAGAAAATTTGAAGGTGTCAAGAAAAAATGTTTTGTTTTCAAGTTTGACAATTTGGTTTGTCTCTGGCAGCATTCACTCTAGTTTTTTGAAAACAACACCTGTTTTGAAACAGGAAAGGTAACAATTGACAAATCTTTTTCCGGAGAAGTTTTTAAAAATTGTTTGCACTTTCTATCAAATACAGTGCGAGCACTGGCTTGGCCAGGAGTTTCAAAATTCTAAACCTACGCTGGCCCCATGTTAGAAATAGTGTAAAGCCCATCATAGTGTTTTAAAAAATAGAAATGTTTCATACAAGAAATGAAATGGACCAAAGGGAAGATAATTTTTGTAAATCGTACTTCAGATAATATGTAAATAGAACCTACCCTAAAACCTTTTTTTTTTTAAATGACACTTTTTTTATTGATATCTCTTGGTATTTAAAATAATATATTTACCTGACCACACTTTTTCATCTTAATCAGTTTATCAAAACAAACATATATATATCGTCAGGTACAATGACAAAGAAATTCAGTCTGGTAAGAAAATGTCTCTTTGGGAGATAACGCATTTTGCTGGAACACACAAGTGAGATATTCCCATATCCTTCATCTACAGCAACAACTACATCTGGATATTAGTTCTAAAAATAGCCTACTCCGGGACAAAGTTTGGAGAAAGGTAACATTCTTTTCAGAGATAATTACTGTCGAGATTTTGATATAGACTATCCCAGAAGACAAAGAATTTTGAATCTCATGCCCTTATCTTCACCTTCTTCTATAAGAAAAGCGCGCATGACTCGATCTTTGTTCAGTTTTTCATCTGCGTTTAGCAGAATGTTGGCTGTTCTAACAACTTTGCGCAACAATTGTTTCACATACGTACGTAAGCGTTCATACATACACTAACATACAAACCAACACTTTAATTTTCTAACTTCCTGCGAAGGCATATGATCATTCTCAGCTATCTATGAATATCATGCACTTATATCTACTATATTGAACATTTAATGCCATCATTCTAACAAGTAACAAAACAACTTTAAAAGCACATTCTCTTCTCACCTATTCTAACGAGAATTACTATCGAATCATTAAATTTTATACACATTTCAAAAAATACTCCCTTTGTTATTTAAACCTTGTTCTTTATCTTTTTCCATTGTATGCATATCTTATTTGCACCCTTCTCGATGCATTACAACTTGCATTTACTATTTTGATTCGACATCAGTAATCGATCAGTTGACTTCCTATATTTGTGCCTACAGCTATTGGGGGAAGAAAGGGTCTAATCTTTCTTCTCCCTCTCACCTATTGAGTTAACCTTTTCTTCATGTTCCTAAACAGACTACTAGCATCATCAGCGGCCAACCTTGAATAATCATCTCTCCCTTGATAGATACTACTACTGATTTTACACTCCATATTGAATAGTAAGACTACAATTAAATAGTTGTTGGTCAGAGACTATGATTTGATTAACTTTGATAACCACTACAACTTTTCAAGGGTTGATGGGGTCTTATCGATTGAAAAAGAAAAAAAAAATTCGATACATTATGGGTGTTTTCCGCTGCTCATCGAAATCTTAACCAATGAACTTCTAAATTCTTGGCTGTTCTTGGGAATAAACTGTGTGAATCCATAGAAATGAATGACACAAGGTTTTCTTTTCACGATTCTCCTTGTTTTAACTACAGACATTAAGTTGCACCCTAGCCCTACACTCTTAGTGCAATGGGGAGGTGCTGTCTAATGAATCCCAGTCACCGAAGGTATTTTATTTTGAACTTCCACGCACAGATCTGCCATACATCGACGCCTCGAGGTGAGTTGTGATTAAATAAAATGAAATAAGATAAAATGAAATGATAATCAAGATTTAAGTAAATTATTTGTCAAATCCACATGGGTTCCAGTGAAAAAAAAATCGCGGATTGTTTTTTGCTGCGAACTTAGAGGCGTGTTACCCCTGACACTAACGCTCTCTCTTGGTGATATAAGGAGGTACTGTATGAGAGAAGGATCACAAATCGCCAGAATCTTCCGTTTGTTATTTTTGTCTTTTTTATCACCCGCGCAAATATTAAAAACGTGGGTAAGTGATAAATAAGCCGTGTAAATAGTAAATCGGGTCAAATAGTAACTTTTTCGAATGATAATTCAGTAGCGAGTAGATAACACTCAACAGAGTCGAATAGATATTTGAAAAAAGCCTGTAATAATCACTCAAGTAGCTACTATTATCATATTGATTTTTTAATTTTTATTCTTTAGCCGTGCAAATAACCCGTATAATAACTAAGTGTGGGTGGAAATAGAAAGGAATACGTTGATCGTGTAAATAGTAGTCACCGCATTATTCTGTTAGATGTAAAAAAAATCTCTGTCCCATAATAGTTCTTTTACTTAGTGATGATCTTCATATCAAAATCCAGGAATTATTATGGGA
This sequence comes from Thysanoteuthis rhombus, assembly GCA_963457665.1. NCBI lineage: Eukaryota > Metazoa > Mollusca > Cephalopoda > Oegopsida > Thysanoteuthidae > Thysanoteuthis > Thysanoteuthis major. Next base: position 52,112,971 of record OY735222.1, on the reverse strand, counting down.
CAAGGGTAGTAAAAGTATTAGCGCCAGGGTTGCCAGATAGTTGGAGTCATTTATGACCAAAAAGTCATATAAAATGGCCAAATGCAAAAAAAAAAAAAAAAAGTTTATAGAAGCAAGTGTTCATTTTTGAAGTATTATAAATCATTGATTAGTAATGCCTCTTTGGTGATCAGTACCTTCCCCGTTTTAAAATGGGTGCCGTTCGTATTAGAGTTGGAGGTTGGCTTATTTGATTTGAAATTCGTCATCAGCATCTGTTATTGTGTAGCTGGAACGGTGGCCATTTTAGAACAGGAAAGGTAACAATAGCCCTTTTTTTTTGTTGTTGGACACTGCCATCTTCATTTTGATTTGTCCGTTGCCTTTTATTTACAATTACAGTCAGAGTAAAGTGGCGATAAAAGCAACAATTGAAAAATTAAGATTAAGGTAAGTTGTATATCAAATGCTAAATTAATACTCGCCATCACAGTCAATAATTGAATAACCGTAGCGTCAAAATTTGAAGTCATGTAAAAAGATTTCATCAAAGAATAAATATGGTGAGAATAAATTCTATTTTGATATCACTAAAAGAGATTTTTTGTCAATCCAGAAACATCAAGATTCTGGAGAATCAATCAAACCTGTCAAAATAAGGCATTGACAAGGTGAAAAAAAGCTTCTTTTTTTTCCAAAATAAAACATTTTTGGAAAGGATCGAGTAGTGATATCGATTTTCAAGCACTGTAGACCAAACGGTATGGCCAGGAGCGCTGAAACGTACACACAGACAAACACTTGCACATAAAATGACAGAAACCTTCGCCATCTTTGGTGACTACGGTCGTTCAAATTGAGTAGTGCAGTCTACACCAAGGATGAGAATTCATTTTTAAAAAATTTTTACAGCTAAGTAAAAATTGCCAACAATTTTAACACTTTTTAAAAAATAAAAAAAAGGCCAGATTTGTCGAATTTGGCCATTAAACAGCAACCTTGGAGCCGTGCCTTGCAAATAGCTAAAACGTCACATCCGGTCCGATGTTCGTGGTGGCAGTGGCTCGAACAGTGAAGACTGCCTCCACGGGATTCAAGTTAGCGGCGGTTTTGTTTTTACTTATATCGGTTTATATATATCCTTTCTGCTTACCTGTCTTCCTGGGATTTAAGCTAAGCCTTCCTGCTAATTAATCTTGGTGTCAGACAAATCCGTGGAGGCTTGAGTAGCGTGCATGTGTGTGTGAAAACAAAAAAGCTTTTTTCCCCTCATCATAACAACAAAAAAAGGATGGCTTCACAAGAGGTTGTGGTTTCGCGATCTTCAAGCATGGCAGCTTTGGGATTGAAATGTCCGATGATGGTTTTAGCCGGAAATTCACATCCTGTACTTGCACAGCTTATTGCAGAGTAAGTAAAAAATATTACTTATTTATTCTTAGAGTCAAAAAATGACGACGAGGTTCAATTTTGCAATTGTTTCGTCTGTCCCATAATAGCTAACATTTGTCTGTTATTTCTTTACGTACATGTAACAACTATTATGGGACACAGGTAATATCAAAACATCATGTTGTATATTCGCACTTTATTTCTAGAATATCAAACAAAAAACGATGAGTTAATCAAGTGAATGCTGGGAGCTCATTAAAGGCAATGTAATAATACAAATGGGAAAATCATTATTTATTGTCACGTTCAGTTTATTTTATTTGAGGTCTCTTCATTCCTCAGTTATGATCATTAATATCTGTGATGATAAATATTGAAAAGTACACCCACCCACACACGAATAGAAAATTTTGTCTCTCGATATTGACAAATAACATTCATTTTACCATTTTGATTAATTGGAGTTTTATCCAGTTTAACATGATATGAAATCCTATTTATTCTTATTTCTTGGCATGAATTGTTTGAGACAAAAAATAAATATACAAACACGTGATGTAGTTTTTTGTTGTTTGCTAATGTAATGATGAACGGTAATCGTCATTTTTTTCAATTTATGGCTTGACCTGACAAAAAAAACAAACGTTTTTTTAATGTATATCTATTAAAAATCATTAATTCTTCTAAATTGGTTCCTAAATCAATCCTCTTCAAGAAAAAACTTTATTTTCATGAGATGAATTTATGCTCTGTTTTTGTTACAGACGTGGTTTCGTCTTTTGGAAATTTATTAATTTATTTATTCATTGAAGATTTACATTTGTTTCTTGAACCGAATAGTTTTCCAAGTTATTGGATTTCATCTAAAAAAAAAAATGCTTATTTAAAGACGGAAACACGTTTGAATTTCACCTGAAGTTTCCACAATATGTCCACCTTTTTTTTTTTAAATTTCATTATTCACTATGGCACGTGTTTATTTGTATATTTATTTTTGGTCTGTAACACTCCAAAATAAAGAGGGAATTAGTATTAGTATGCTAAAATAAATCTGTAATACATTGACTGTTGAAATGGATTTGTGTTATTGATTTCATTTTTACAGTTGGTCGGGAGTCACAAGGACTTCACAAAATATCAATTACATTACGCCGTCATTTTTATGGCCCGGGGGTACACGAGTTTTTAGTCATAGGAAATTTTATAGCGAGAAGGCTTGAGTCAGCTAAATAAATTTATGAAATCTTTTGAAGATTAATATAATGATTAAAGATGTGTTTCACCTTGAAAATATTTTCAAATAAACACTTTCATTCAGTGAATCAATCGGAAATCTTTTTCAAGTGAAGCAGAATGTAAGATGTGTGATGAACCAGTGAAAAGATCTTGTGATAATAATGGTCTACCGATATGATATTATGCACTATTTTGAATTAAAGAACCGTTTACTACATACAGTATAGATGCTTGTTGAATATTTGCTGTTTGCACACACACACACACATATGTGTATATATATATTTCATCATTTATCACAATGTAAACTAACTTTCTATGTCTTGAAGACTTGTCCCTGTGAGAAAAAATCTCTACGAAATGATACCGATTTTAAGTGAGAAAAATACAAAAATAAATCACCACGTGGTTTTCAATCTCGCAGCGACCAAGTTAATTTGAAAACGGTTCTATGTTAATATCATACTTTGTTTTTTTGTTTTTCTTAAATGTTATTTTACAAATATATTTAAAAAATCTTCGGTTTGGGACAGGTGATCCTTGTATAGTATTCTGATCTCCATTAGCATTACCTATAGATTTGCATTTAATTAAAAAGTATTCATCAGAATTTTCTTCAGCAACATTGTGGGGGAGGGATATGAAAAATTAAAATAGGACAAGAGTTCGTCAACGGAGAATACATTAGAAAAAGCATTTAAGAAGTAGATATAGATGTATAGGTGAATTTAAATACGGGATTAAAAAGTTTAATTTGATATTAAATTCAAGTCTGATTGGCTAATTAAGCAGATCAATCTTAATTTTTTCTGTAAAATTATTCCAATCTGATATAAAAAAAGAAATGAGAATCTGAAAGGAAAGTGAATACATGAATAAAAATGATATCATTACTTTGAATAAGTTGTTGTGTTTTTGAAATGAATTCTCCAAATACCTTACACACACGGTGTGTACCGGTTGCTTGAATTCAGTCGTTTGAATTTAAAATAGGTTTTATTTGCGGCGTGAGTGACTCTTGATTTTACTTTCCTTTTTAAATGCATCAAGTAATGCTTTGTTGAATTAATGAACGGAGCCACGTTTTTAACATTGAGTGTGCTAAGGTTTGAAATTATGAAGCGCCGGGACCACTTTCCCTATATTGTGCCAGAGTTGGTAAAAAAAAAAAATTCATTTAACTCACACTCAGATTTTTAAAAAACAAACTTGAATAGATAAAGGTCTTTTTCATGGATAAAATAAAGAATATACAACACATGTGTAGGAGGAGAAAGTTATTTTAGAATTGATTTTCAAGTCCCGTGGTTTTTTTGTTGTTTTTTTTGACTTGATCTGAAATTGTGAAATTTTCTGTTCTGAGTTTTACATTAATATCCCATTGTGTTTGACGATGTATTTTTTAGAAATGTAATAACAATCCGTAAAATGTTTTTCCCTTCAGAAACCTCGTCTTTCGGTCTTTTAAAACATGACAGCATTTCGGTTTGGCCACGTGACCTTAAAATCTATTTATTTACTTATGGCGATTTTTCTTTTCATCGACATAAGATTCAATATGGAAACAAATTCATTTATTGTCAATAACGAATCGTTTACAAATTCCCATGCCTGGGGCCACCGGGCATTCGGGCTTTCTCCAGGTGAAACTATCATATTTTTTTACCCGGTCTCATGTTCCAATCACGTCTCATTTTGTTTTTAGGCATCTTCAAATTAAAGGTGATATAAATTTGATATCACACTGTATTATTTTTTTTCACCTGGCCTCATATTCTAAAGGCATTTTTTTTAAACCTAAGCTCCCAAAATTGAAGAATACTGCCACAATTAATTTTCATACTGAAAACAAGTGTGAAAATTGATCAGGATCTTTTTATTTTCGGAATTATTACAAAATAATGTTCGACTTTCTTTGCAAATCTGCTCAAATGATTTTCCTCCAAATTTCCACTTTGAATCAAAACTATAGTCTTTTTTGTTTTTGTTTGTTTTTTTGTTTTTTTTGCGCTAGCGTATTATGAAAATCCTTGCCTTGCATACATGAATCGCCGTAGCCTGCGCATGTACCAGAACTAATCATTTAGAAAGAAAAAAAAGGTTGAATTCCTAACAAGAAGAGTTCAGATGGTGCCTTGAGGTGCACTCTTACAAACCTTCAAGGTTCTTACCAGAAGCCCCTGGGCACACGCACATGAGCAAAAAGAGAAGAATCTATAGCCCACGTGGCTGCTTGATCGGGTAGGCGGGCCATTTGTGGGGCTACAGGTTTTCTCAGTTTTTAAGTTAGTCTGGATCGCAATATATCTTGCATACAGATTTTACCACTGGAACTAGAAGACTGAAAATTGAAACCTTGACTCTTTATCTTATGTCTTGAATAAACGTTTTTGTTTTTTCTTCGAAATCCCGCCCAATAGTTTTTAGGGGAGGGGGGGTTTCAATTTTCGATATAAATTCTAAATTGGTCTTTACTTTGTATCCAGCAGTGCTCATGCATGTTTTTTGAAAATTCGGACATTTTTTTAGAAATTACTGCCCAACAAACGCCGAGAGAGTGTAATTTATTTTTTGATCACCCCCAACATGTCATGCTGCCAAAAGACGTCGGCCATCAGTATCAGTATTTTAATTCGTTTTGTTTTTTCATTAATTTACAGATCATTTGGGCTTCTGCTTATTGACACCATATTTTGGATTTTTGTGTGAATTTCACTTCCTAGAAAGTAGTTTCCATGTAAGGGTCGACCCCATGAATTTAATCTCTAAATTGTTTTGTAAATCTGACTTTTGTGAGAGAGAAATTCCGCAAACATATTTGGACCCAACATGCAGAAATAGGCAAGAAACGCATTATTCTCCGCAGGGAAAATCTTTGTCGATCAGTGTTACGTGACATAGCATACAGAAATTGTTTCCGTTATCTTTGATTAACAAACAATAAAATAAAGTATTGAAGAATAAAAGCAAAGTCTCATTTTTGCAATGACCTCAAATAATCAATGTTTCATGGCTAAAAAATGTTATAACTTTACTTTTCTGCTCTTCTGTTAATAAACATAAAATTTGAAACATGATTAAACAATATTTTGGTCCCCCCCCCCATGTTCTAGTTCTCATTGATTGGTCGTATGAGGAAGTTTATATAGGCATATATCCCTATAATGAATAATGAGGAAGTTCATATAGGCATATATCCCTATAATGAATATAAAAACATTAATTAAAAAAAAAAAAAGAATAAACTGTTTTCATGGCTTCGTGTGATCATGATTTCATTCTTAATTCACTTTGGCCACAAATCTTGATTTCAATTCGTGTTTTTAATATGAATTTACAAGTTGTAACAAGTTTTATGAAATACTAGTGTGTCTATTCTATCTTTTAAATATAACGGATACACATTGCAATTTTATGGACGTGGATAATAGAGATTTGAATAGCAGTATGATTGGAGAATAGCTCTTTATACACATTGCAATTTTATGGACGTGGATAATAGGGGTTTACATTGCAGTGAGCTTGGAGAATAGCCTTCTAGACACTGGTCACATTGTTCAGTAAACTTCTTTTTTTTTTTTTTTTTACATGAGAAAAGTTGCAGTTTTTTTCATGAAAACTAAGAAGTAAGACAGCAGTAGTGATGTTGAGGTGAACACATTTACACTGTAAAGCAATGTTATCCCCTTCCTCTCTCTCTGTTAGTTGTAACATGACAAGTGGCATGGTGTTTTTGTATTGGATGAAATAAAATTTAATGGAAAATGGCAAAATGTGTGATACTTTTCAGACCTTCAATTCTACTAAATATCAATTCATGGTCGCCTCCTAAATTGGCTGACCAAGCAGGCTACAGATTTTTCTTTATTGGTTGATAGGGATGCTCCTGGTCACCTTAAACTCTTGTGTGAGTACACTACTCCATCCTTTTCTTTTATTATTTTTATTTTTTTTTTTTTTTTTTTTTTCCCTCTCCTAGATGAATAGTTCTGGCACATGTGCAGGACTACAAATTTCATAAACAGTTTTATCCTTGCCTGATGACTAAAAGATCCCTCTCTAAGTGACCCGCTGACTTGTTGCCCCAGGAAAGTTTTGAGATAGAACCCCCTAATTTTAAGCAAAAGATGTGCCTTATCTCTTGTAATTGATCAAGAGCAATGTGTGTCTCCAGTGTCTGCTATAATTTGTTTACATTTATTGCTTTGAAAAACATTCATTGGACAAATGATCGTCTACCAGTTTAGGTAAATGTTTGGATGAAGTTTGCTAAAACAAAAGGGCTGAGGTAACTAGTATAGACACTGTTCATGAGTTAAGTGTAAATTACACAATTTGGGACGAATGGGAGACGGTTTACTTCTCATTTACATGAGTTTGCGTGTGAGGAAGACTTGTTAGAAATGACAAACAAAATTCATTTAATTATTTTGATATTGATTTCAACTGTTTACTCATTTTAGTGTTCAGATATTTTTATATTTTTTTCTTAATTTTAACTCTAATACTAACCCTAAATTATATCCTTTGTAGTTAAATTTAATACTGTTTTAAATGGTAGAGTTATCTGCTTTTGTTCGTTCTGTAATTAACAGCAGCTTGAAAATTTGTCTATAACCTCCCTTCTCTACTCTTTCTATCTTTTTTTTTTCTCTCTTCTAAGAAACTTATCCTAACAATTACCTAATTAGGGATCAGCATAGAAAAATACAATTCTGAATAAAAAGTCAATTTCCTAAAAGCAGTTGCACAGAATTATGAATCTTATTTTTTGATATCTAATGTGTTAAAACTAAGTTTGAGTTCTTTGAATTCTGATTCCATGGAGTTGGTGACGAATTGTCATACTGTCAATTCGATTGATGGCCATGTTAGTACTGGCCCATAGTTAGAGCAAAACATTTTATAAGTATGCGGTAGTAACAGCTCGCAGTTAGGCCAGTTGGATGATTAACTCAAAAGATAAGGTGGTATCAACCAAACCGTCTGGGATTTCTTTGGATATTGTAAGTAACGGAAGTTAGGGTCGAGAGGGTACAGCTTAAATTTTGCAGCAGATGCATATTAAAAACCATGGGAACTCATGGGGGAGGATATGCTGCTTGATCTGTCTCAAGAAGAGTTGCTCTGTTTTGTCTTTCCTCTTGATCTTGTCATTTCTTATCAGGTGATACAAGGCCAGGTGTGCAATTCATCTTGACGAGCAATTAAGATTGAATTACTCACAAGACCAAGTGAAAACAGTCTACTCAATATCCATTTCTAATTGAGTTTTCACCTGAGAAATTCTGAGTGCAACTCTTACCTGAATATTGTATACAGATCCAAATATAAAATGGAGGGATATAGTGTTGAGCCATTTGAAGTGGAATACTAAATCACATTCTTGGCCAGGCTTGCACATTATTTCACAATAGAGAAACTATACAAAGATGCTATAACACTTGAATTACAGGTTCAAAACCCTTTTTGTCCCACTTACCTCTTTCAATTCTTCAAAAATGAATTAACCCCCATCCCATTTGTTTTTTGTTTTCAGTAATTCGATTGAACATTTCTAAAATAATAAATCAGCCATCAAAAGAGGAATTTTAAGATCAGATAACAATATGTTACTTCATTTATTTTCACTTTTATCTTATTTTTAATTATAAGAAAGAAATATTTGTATGGAATCAGAAAATTTACCCCAGGTTGTGAATTCCTGACCTAAATAATGTGGCTTTGTTACATTGATCTTCTAAGTCCGAAAAATTTCTTTTCAAATATCTCCTATTGATTTATGTATTATTTATTCTGAAAAGTTCATCAGGGGGGGAAAAAATCCACTCCAACTCAAAATTAGTGCACCTTTGGATTTCTCACTTCAATAGCGTTCTTTTGAGTTGCTACTTTTAATATTCTTTATATTTCTCTGATAATGACATCATTACAAATGTCCCCGTGGGGTAAAGCACCCCCTTCTCTTAAGAGATAACTCCCAATGGATTATGGAGACTGGTGACTGTTACTGTTTCTATTGTATGCATCAGCTTACTGATCCTTGCAAGTAAAACCATGTCTTTATTCCAACAAGTTTCTATGACCACCCACTTAGCAGGATACAAGTCCTCCAAGGGATACTTCTGCCCTAATCTCACAGCTTAGAGTCTACTCAATTAAAAGCTAAGTGCACAGGGAAATTTGTCCTAATGATGAGATTTCCACAGTTTTGCTCTTACTTGGTAAGACAAATGTGCTATTACACTCTCCGAGCGGATTGGTCTACACTCATTTGAATATTGTTTATATGAAGCAGAGGAACATGGCGGCAAGGCAAGAAAAATGAAATAGTCTTTGAACACACTTATTTGAAAGTAAGGTTTGCTTAACCTTCTAGACTCTTGATTCTTTTTCAAAGGCACTAAGATTTTGTGCGCTTAGAAAGCCTGTGACTTGTGTGTCCATGAAATCACCATGACCACACAACCCTCTAATTTTGAACACACAATCTTCTGATTGAAGTCACCTGCAATGGTAAGACAAACTTTTTGCTCTGCAAACCAAGTTGTCTCCAGAATACTAAAGCTTAAACTTTATTCTAACCATGAAAAAGGAATTCTTTCTTTCATTTTATTCTTAGATTTCTTCTTTTTACTCAATGAAGAAGAATGTGTTGAGCAATTTTTTGCTCTATAAGATCTTCAAAATATTTGTGGTGCACGCAGAACATTTCTATTAATGTATTCATGTACATCTAGTATTTCTCTTTGTATCACATTAGACTCTGTAACTTTCACAAAACGATAGATCAGGGTTCAGCAAACTACAACCAAATTTGGCTCAACTGCTTCATTGAATATGTGACGCTGCATACTAACATCTTTTGTTTTCCTTTTGGTTAGTGTATAATAAAATTCAGTACCAAAAAATCAAGGAAAAGTCTCATTTTTTACTGCGGCCTCAAATGAATCAATATTCATAGCATTCCTGCTGTTCTATTGATATACACAAAATTTGAACAACAACTTTATTATAGTTTGCCCTCACCAATAAAAGAATTTCATACTTCTCATTGATAGATAAGACATAGAATTTCATGTAGGTATATACCTAGAATAGTGCTAGTTTTGAGGTTATGGTATTACTGTACAATTCTAAGTATAAGCTGTAAAAAGTACTTCAAATTATAGGAAGAGGTTGATATGAAAGTATGAAAAATTTTGGAACAGATGAACCAAGGTATACCTGTACTCCTATAATGAAAAGCATTAGAATAATTGAAACAACCGATATAGTTCAATAAGGCATCCCCTAAAAAAATGAGAAAATCGATTTTAAAACATAATGTCTGAACACCATTATCCATAGACCACATGACCCTGAGTTGGAGCTATTTATAGGTAAGAAGTATCTTATCAAGAAACACCTTTCTATCAAGTTTCAAGTAAATCTGTCTTCAAACAGCTGAGAAACAATATGGGCACATATAGAGAGACAAGGATGCCTCAAAAACTAGTTTCAATGATCATTGTTTTCCCATTTTACTCAAACAAAGACTGCTCGCTCTTCATCTTCCTCCTCCTGCTACCACTTCCATGGATGTTAGGAGTGAACTCATTGTTGAACTTATAGTTCTTGTTTTTTTTTTTTTTATCCTCTTTGTTCTACAAAACAAAAACATTTCTAGTCTGGCCCAATAGAGAATAAATGGTGATGTTGGCAACAGCAGGTTTCATACTTGATCTGGATATTGTCAACTACTCTAAGTAATGCGGGGGGGATTAAAGGATAAATGTATGGCGGCAACTGAATAAATGATTGGATTGAAAGAATTGTAATTCAACAAAATAGAATCTGCTTTTCTTTTTTTTTTCTTCTTCCTTTCAACTACAGTGTATTTGCTCATGAGACCTCCCCTGCATCGTAGCTATGTATGAACTTCTCAATGTTTTTTCTTTGTTTATGACATTGGCAGAGATATACTTTCCACTTCCTAGATTATTATTTTTTTGTTCAATGTATTGAGCAACTTTTAACTCTAAAAGACCTTCACACTATTTGTGGTATGCAGAGAGTATTTCTATTGATGTCTTAATGTACACCTAGTATTTCTCTTTGTATCACATTTACTCTTGCATCCATAAATCTTTTTGTAATTGGCAGCGAAATGCTTGTGTGAATTGAATTCTTTAAAAGAGAGAAATCCATCAAATGGTCTAAGGGAAAAAAATTTTGATCGGAAGTAATTTCCCTTGAAATGGACATTCGATTTTCATTGTATGAATTCAAGAATTGAACTCTGCGTATTTGTGTCTATTATGTAACAGATTATGATTTTGTTGTCAAGGGCTGAATTAAAGTGTGGACTTTCGAGTATGCGTGGGTGAAGACAAAAAAATTTTCAGTTTCTCTGGCACATCCTTTTGGCTCACCTCATGGATTGACCTTGACCCATCTTGGTGAAATGGGGAGGTGCAGCCCGAGAGGATGGAACTACTCTATTCCTATAAACTCCTAGTAGAGTATAGGGTCGCAACCACACCACTCCAGCAAATGTGGTTCAGCTGGGCCTATGTCGGTCCAACCTACCTTTGCCTTGCTCTTATCTGATCTTCTCCAGCTCCCCCTTGGTGTCCCAATTCTTCTCTTCCCCTGTAGAGTCTGCTTCTTGAGCTGATCCTCTACCCTCTCAAATATGGCCCTGATGTTTATACTTGGTGGTTGCTCTCAACTAATATAAGTCTTATAGAGAGTTTGAATGGAAAAGAAACTGAATAATCAATAATATTCAATGTATTGTTGCAATTCAAATATGAATTTCAATTCATGACATTAGATACGATAAGGCTCAAAAACATCCTTCTCTCTTATCTAGAAGATAAGTCAAGTATTTTACAAGTATGTATACAAGTATATATCAGATAAGTCAAGTATTTATGTTAAATTTTCTTCATCTTTTTTTTTTTGTCCTATATTTTAATTCATGTTTCCGTGTGGAATTATGGCCCTTTTCTTTATCAATTTGAAATACTATATTTTATGGTGTGTAAAACTGGGTGACAAATACCTGATTTTGAACCCGCCTCTACAGGGAGAGGTGCTATCATTGATATCTCTCCCTTGGCACACCCATGATAAAAACCATCAGTGGTCACATTGGGCAAATTTGGTACAGAAGCAAAAACAATCCTTTACACACAAATGATGTGATACAACACAGATATACATGGAACATAGATAGAATAGAAATATACTCACCATCACAGTCAATAACTGAACAACCGTTACAACAAAATTTTAAGTCTGTAGACAAAATGGTATGGCCTTGAGTGCTGGAACACAAAAGCACAAACACAGGGAAAAATGGATAGAACCCCTCGCCACATTTGGTGGCTATAGTTGTCCAATATTTAATCCATTTTTCCTGCAAGTTTGGTCTGATGCTGGATTTGAAGGTATTTGATTATTCTGGTGTTGAATCTACTCAATTTGATCATGAAACTTGTGCAACAAAAGACATTGAGCAACTAACAACCATGTACTGGGTTATAGGATATAGAGTATTAAAAACATTTTTGAAAAGAATCCCAGCCCCTCCCCCGAAAATGTGGATTGAGAAATTTCACTGAACCTCTGGGTGTTAATTTCTTTTTTTGCTTTCATTAGATTAAAAAAAAAAACTCATTCAAATATCTCTGAATGAAAAAAAAGAACGAAATAAATTGGGGAAAAAAAACAACATTTAAATGAATGAGAGGAGGAGAATGTTCATTCAAGAAAAATCAGTCAGAAGTAGGTGTTAAAAAGAGATTCCAAGCCAATGGACAATAAAGAAAATTACCTTACACCCATTCAAGTATCTATCTATATTACTGTTTCCCCCGGCGTGAAAAAGCTTTTTTTCCCTCATGTAAGTCACAGGCGGAATCTTACTATTTTCATAGATTTTTTAAAAGATTTTTTTATTTTTATCTTAGCAACCATCACCAAAACTTTCAGTTTTCAAGTTGGTCTGGCTTGCTATGCTTGTATCATGTATAGGCCATACCAATGGAGCTAGAGGACTGAAAATTGAAACATATACTCCTTATTATGGCTAGATAACTTTTTTTTTTTTCTTTTTCTAAATTCTTCCTCTAATAGGTTCTTGGCTGGAGGTTCAATTTACAATGTAAGTTTATACTAAATTGATCCCTAGTTTGTGTCCAGCAGCATTTATGCTTTTTTTTTTTTTTTTAATTCAGATTTTTTTCTTTTTGATGACTGTCCAACGAATGGTAAGGAAGTTAGTTATTCATTGATTCTCCCCATTTTCAAATTATTTAGTTAATCACCCCAACATGGTATGCTGCTAAATGATGTTGGTCACATGACAGTTTCTAATGTGGGACTAACCAGATCTGCTTTTGGTAGGGTTTTTTTCCTGTCAAAATTGGAATGCATCCTTGAGAGTGTCCTTGACAGTGAAAAAAAAAACTACTAATTACCTTTTGAATTGAAACATTTATATGGATTCTACCCAACGATTTATTTACTTATTTCTAGCTTAAGAGATTCTCGTATTAATTGGCTCTTTATACTTGTGTATGTATAGAAATATCTTTGTAGTGGTAAAGAGAAAGAAATAAAAATTTATTTATTGTGAAAAAAAATTCTGATTTCATTTTGATTTCAAACTTTTGATAATGAAAGATAGTTGTTTTATATTCTTGTTTTGATTAAATAAACTTTTGATCAAATTAAAATTACATATTCAAAACTTTGTCAATTAGGCAAACTCATCGATTCAGCATAACCTCAATAAAAATTGGCCCACACATCTAAAAATATTTGAAGATAAAGATTAGAAGGGGGCAATGGATAAGTTCCGAGCAAGGTGATATCTACTGAACCCTTTTTTTCTCCCTCTCTCTCACTCTCTTATGGTAATAAACACCATAAATCTTAGTGATAAACTAAGTTCCAATTTTCAGGTCATTTTTGCTCCTATGTTAACTTACTGTTAGATTATATTTAAAAACCCATATGAGTGGCTATGCTCAACAAACCATTTCTAATGAGTTGATAATTTTCATTTGCATTGCTATACTGCTCAGTTCTTTTTTTTTTTTTTTTTTTTTTTTTTTTTTTTTGGTGGGGGTCGTTTTCTTGGCTTAAATATTCTGCATTATGATTCGTATTGTTCATGCTTCATTATGAGAAAAAAATGGTCTTTGCTTTTATAAACTGCAAAAAAACTTTGTCTCCTCAAAAGAAGTCACGAGTTTGAAAAGCCCCTTGAGTGACTAGTATTCATTTGGTATTCCTGACCTAGACAAATATTAACTTTTCTACCATCTACCCTGCAACAGATTCTCATATTGCAAATGTCCCCTAGGGTGGTATTGAGAGACACCCTTTTTTTGCTCCTGTAATGGAAACCTAGTTGTAGATCCAGGTAGAAGGGGGAATACCTGAGGAATACCAAAGGCTGTCGATTTGTGTAGGAGTACCTTGATTGCTTCATATGTCACACAATGCAGGAGCAACTGAATCGCGAACCCTTAAATGCCAGAGAGTGTGGGTATCTGATATTTGACGTTACAGAAATGGTTTCATGTCTGGAGGAATTGTCATTACTTTTCTGGCATCTGGGATGACAAATGATCTGATAAACAGGAGATAACTTGGCTGTGTTTGTCTCTGTTTTAATTTTATTTTTTCAAATTTGAGAGTGTCTTCCAGAATCCTAATATTGAAAGACCACAGCTAAATGGGGAACCCTCTGGTTGACGCCAACATTTTTGCTTATTTTATCGCTGAATCATCCAGAAAACCACAAATAACTGAATTTCATGAAAATACTTTCTCATTGTGACTAAGATATTAATCCTTACTATAATTTGAGAAATCAGTGTGTGCATGTGCTCATTGCCTGAGATAACTCGACAACTGGCCGTTGTACGAAATTGATATTTGCCAGATATGTGGGTCCATGCCCTGAACATTGCACTGTCAAATTTGAAGTCGTTGTGTTAGCATCAGCAGTTCTGAATTTGAAGTGGCTGCTCGATTTAGAAAAAAAACGTTTTTATGACGCAATAAATATCTCTAATCATTTCAGAATGGAATTGAGAAAATCGGGGTTTTGGGGGGGGGTCAGCCAAATTTTTCTCTAGGACAAGATTAAATCAAATCATAGTTAGATGAGGTTACGGCATTTGAAAAAAAAATTCTGTTTTGATTGTTGCTATTAACATCATCAACAAAGAATGTCTCATTATTTCAACTTTTAAACTTCCTGAAGATTCTCATGAACCTGGGTTCACCTTTTGAACTGACATGCTCTAGTGTCTTCTATTTGCAACTAATCAAATATAATTTCAGTTTCTTCAAATAATTTCTTTGATCTTGTGATAAAAACAATACCTTCATTCTCGGGTGAACTTGGTTCAGCACTCGTAATTGACTTATGATTATCTGCTGTTCAATTATAAGATGAATGTCTCATTTGGCCCCAACATACTGTGATATAAAGGGAAACTACTGTAGATATTTACTAAGCTTAGTATTCTATGAGGACACAAATGCAAAGCACCTAATTTGGAACAAACTCACAGATAAACTGTGAGGACAATAGTTTCTACATGTTTACGATTATTCTACAGCAAAATGCCTTTTTATTCATTGAGAAACAAGAACCTACAGCTCAATGAGGCGTCCACCATAAAGTTTAAACACCATCATTGCAAGATCTCATGACTGAAGATTTTTTTAGGTAAGAACTATCTTATTGAGGAACACCTTTCTTCCAAGTTTCCGGTAAATCTACTGTAGTTTTGAAAAAATAAAAAGCACAAATCCATCCCTCTCTCTCTTAGCAACTAGATCCAAATTCACCGATTTTTCTCTTGCATCGTACATGAGTTGATATGGGATCCCCCACACACACTCTAACTAAATTCTGACAGTAATTGTCCTGTTACTGCTTGTTATTTAAACAACCCCTGTGAAAAAAAATTTTTTTTTTAAATAGGAAAAATACTTTCAATATTTTTCTTGAAAAAAACAAAAACAAAAAAAACAACTGTATTTTTCCATATGTAAATGTTTTTGTACAGAATGGTCACCTTCATTTGAAACCATCTGTGACCCTGAGAGGCCTGACATCATTGTTTATATAACTATAGCAACTCCAAAAAGCAATTCATGCTACAGGTGTGTTAAGAATTCATAGGAATTTATTAGATCATTTAGTTGATCCTGGTGGAAAACAAATCCACACATATATTTGAATTTCTATGTGATTATTATTTCTATTTTCCTCAACTGCGATGAAACTGTATTGGGGTGGGGTACCAAATTCTCAAACTATCAGCTCTATGAATGCCAAAAAGTTTTATAGTTTAATTGTGTTCGTAAAGTAAGGATTGAGAGTGGGCAACAAAATAGGAATTTTTTTTTCTTTCTTTGTCATACATCATTTCCCCCCGCCCCCTAATCAATTCTCAAAATTGAAAAAAATATGACGTATGAAAAAGTGTTCTTAATTTTAGAAGCTGAAACATTTTTGAGTAATGATATACAGGAATATCCATCCAGTTGGATTCCCGGGGCCAGATTTAGTGATATATTTTCATGAGACTGTATGCACCTTTTGAATGGGGCGTGCCCTTGTTGATGGTAAGTTGAAACTAAACATATTGTGTGGACTGACAAACAACACGAAAGAATGCATATACCTCTTCCAACTCTGAAAATTCGGTTCAGTGATTGAAATAGTTGCTTTCAGAGTGGAGTTGATTTGAATGGCTACTCAAATAAGAGATTTGAGTTCTTCCTGCTTTCAAAAGATGCTAAATAGTCTTGAGACAAAATCAGTGAACCTGTCATATTTGTTTGTTTTCTTTGTTGCCTGTATCAGTGGTCCCCAAAACTGCAAAGCATGTGCTTAAGGGTCACTAGGAAACCATATGATTTAGTGATATTTCTTTGAATTAGAGCAAATTAATTTCCTAGACAACCCACCAACACATTCGTAAACAACAACAGCATATTGGAGTATACTTTATGAGGTCAACATTCATGGAGATGACATTGAAGAGCTTACTTTCACCATATCAAATTTGTTAACATTGAGTTAAGATCCTGATGTTAAATTGTGGTTGACTTGTCACCTATATTCCAGTCATGATTACCACCCGTTAACAATGCCATAAGTTGTCGGTC
Source organism: Thysanoteuthis rhombus (assembly GCA_963457665.1). Taxonomy (NCBI): domain Eukaryota; kingdom Metazoa; phylum Mollusca; class Cephalopoda; order Oegopsida; family Thysanoteuthidae; genus Thysanoteuthis; species Thysanoteuthis major. Next base: position 52,096,174 of record OY735222.1, on the reverse strand, counting down.
AGTGGTATGAAAGAAGTTTGGAACGTCCTGGCCAATATTATATTGGTTTAATCCTGACTGATTGACTATTAAACATATTTGTTTCCTTTTTAATCTCTAATTGAATGAGGTAAACAATAACTTCTGGTTAATTGAACTGTTACTCCAGTTCACTAATGTCTTACTCACAAATTTCTCAACTCTCACTCCAGGTCACCATGACTACAACCTCTGCTTCTAGAACGAGATTCTCCATTAATAAAACTTGGCAGCTGGTGATATCGCAGTAGCACTGGAAGTACCCAACAGAATTTAATTAGAAACAATCAACCAAAACTGTCAACATGAGTTTTCAAGTTGGTCCTGTCGGCTGGCATTATGTCTAGATGAAAAGTTTTTTGTTCCCCCCCCCCCCCCACACCTCAAATTCCCCCATAAATTGGTTCTTAGTGGGAGCAAAGGTTCAATTGGCAATGTAAGTTGATGCTAAATTAATCTCTAGTTTGTATCCAGCAGCATTGAGGTTTGTTTTTTGAAAATTCAGACGTTTTTAATGATCACTATCTTATTCATTAATCTCTTCTTTTTCCGTTTCTTTAATTGATCACCTCACGATAATTTTAATATAGCAAATTGTTTTTGTATTTTGCAGTCGTCTGGGAATTAAACTTGGTGACATGAGAGTTTACCACAAAACGGACAGAGGTGAGTAACATGTTTATTATGGGACAGACCAGAATACTAAACACTTGACCTCCATGAAGCCTCTACAATGATGTTCATTCACAAGTGAAAAAAACAAAAGCTTCCCTTGCAACACTACTGGAGTCACTAGTCTTACAGACCTTGGTTAAAGCTGTCATTGACTGAGAGAGACAATCTGAAACCTGTCCCCGGGTTTAGAGTTCAGCTGAAACAAAACTAAAAAAAAGTTGTTTGATTGGATAACATTTAAAATAAGGAATTCTTCTCCGAGATTATCAACAATGAGAGGCTACTTAATCAGGTTTTCTGAAAGAAGAGTTTTTACAAAGATAGGATATTTGTAGCAGGTTTCAATTCAAAGATAATTTTAGCTTTAACCTTTTTGAGACTCGAAGGGCATATATCCTAAGGTTTCTATTCTCTTGTAGAAGTTGACTGGAACTTTTCTAGGTTAGTCTTTAAATAGTCGAGTGTAGTAGCTTGTGAGTTGAGTTGGAACTTTTCTTTTGTAAAACCCAAGGTTTATTCCAATCTGTCTCTCCTTTTTTTTTTTTTTTATCTTTTTCACCAAATATTTTACCTCTGCTTTTGAGTAAACAATCATTTTCATTGGATATAAGTATAAAAAAATTGTTTTGCATCACTTAGAGACACCCAGCAGTAGAAACAATGAAACCATGACAGCCTGAATTCAGCTAGATGAGGACAGTTGCACTTTTAAACGATTCCTCTCCTTTCTCCTTTCTCACCCTTCTCTCCCCCTTTAGATATCTGGTTACATCAAACTAATAGGCCAATCAGCTGACAGACGTAGACTGCACTTGGATTTGGATTTATCAGTTTAAATGTTTTATAATTTCTTTTGTTGCTGTATTTTCTGTCGACAAACTTGACATTTTTGTCTGAAATAATAAATTCAATTGATAATTAGGTATGGTTCTTTTTGTTACCATCTTCTTTCAAAATGGTCTTTTATTTTTATTACACATAGGAAGTGCTGTAAAGAGACAACAGAATCTTTATATTAAACTGTAATGTTGATAGTGGAAGATTTACTGATGTAACTTTTTTTTTGGTAGATTCAATATAAATGTGATATAATCAGTTATTATTGGAGGTTTTTGAACCCTTGACAGCAAGAAGTTAGACTAATTTCAAGCACAATTCCAAGTTAGGACATAATGCTGCTCAAGCTGCTGATAACATCAATTGATCTTTTGGAATAGACTCTACTACAGTAACCTATTCAGTGTTAATTCAAAAGGTTTAGCTCTGGAAATATAGATACCCATAATCAACCTCAAGGGGGAGCCCAAACCTGTTCTTAATGATGAAGAATTATCAAGAGCAGTGGTCAACGTCCCATGAGCAACAGTTTAAGCACTTTCTGAGGATTTTAACATCGACCATATTGTGTCTTTTCAAGTCAGTTGGATAATTTGAGAAGATGGAAAAATGGGATCCATATGAACTGAATGAATTGCTCCATGACTGTAGCTGACACCTCTCAGCTGATTGTGTCTAAGCTCAGAGAATCAGGATATGAAGTTTTGCAATTCCATCTAATGTTTTCATTTGCCAATGAATTATATTGCATTTTAGACAATATTTTCATTTTATTTTTGATGCAATCATTATTTTTTTTTCAACAGATATTGACTTGAAAACCCTATTGGCAATAAAATAGTTTTTTTAACGGAAATATAGACAAATGCTGTGAAAAATGGCCACAGTTTTTTAGCAGAATCTGTTCTTTTTCTCATTTCCATGATTAATAGTAGAAACTTGTATCAATTCCATTGTTGTACATTGTCTACAAATTAAATTCAAATAAGGCAGAACATGACTGAAGACTTTCTTGTAAATCTGACACATTGAAAATGACATTGTCTTTTAATACACATTTTATTTGTTTGTACCAAGTGCCATAACTTTTTTTATTCACTTGAAAGTGAAGATGAGAATTGTCCAAAATTTTGATTTGTCAACATTTCCAGGTGGAGATTCAACTAACATCCATGACTACGGTAGACTCTTTTAATATATATTTCTATAGGTGCTACTATAGCGTGCGGTCTACCTGGGATATTTACACTGCAGGATGATGAAATGAATAAAATTGTCTGATGGAATTTATTAACAATCTGTTCAATTTATTGGAACTTTTGAGTTGCATCTCCTACAACTCCTATTTCAAATTTTATCCAAAAAGAAAATTAACTATCATTTTATTATACTTAGTTGAAATTTACAAATCATGCGTCCCTTGCTTTTAGTCTAATCAGGTCAGATAGGGTTTTAGTAGGCCACCCGTTTCATTATTGTTCACCAGTATTTCCTGGGGTTTCACAAAATAGTGACATTTTCGCAATATACTTGATTATTCCTCATCGCATAAACATGTGTGTGTGTGTGTGTACATATATATATATATATATATATATGTAGAAGGGGAAAGTTTCTTTTTTTTTTTTTTTTTTTTTTTTTTTTTTCTCAAATGGGGTTCCCTAGAAAATTTAATCATGAAAGAGGGTTCCCCAAGTAGATAAAGTTGTGATTGACCGCATGCTATAGTAATACTTTTTATATATATTTCAGTTTTGTTGATTGTCTATATTTTCATTTTAAATGTCTTTTATCACTTATTTTTTGCCAACAACTGCACACTGATACAATTATTATGAAACAAGTGCAGATCTTGGAAACTAGCTTTGAACTAATGAAGAAACTTATATCAAATTTACTTCAACAGCAGAATATGTCAACCATTATTGATTTTTGACAAGAATTTTCTTACTTCCTGAATTTTTAATTGCTTTTTATCACTGTCTTGCCAAGGCCGTGAATATGCAACAGTGAGTGGCATTGATGGCCTGAGTAAAGTTGCAATAAAAAGCTTCTGAAAAATAAAATGAGGTGAAAGGAAATATGACAGTAATGGTTGACAATACTTCATCTAATGAAAATGATAGTCAAAATTGCTGCTACTAATACTGCTTGTGGAAAAATAATAACAAATATGGTTCTGAGAGAGATTGAGGAAAGAATGACAGATGGGTTGAAGGGTTAGACTTGATCTTCTGCCAGCCTGTTGGGTTCTTGTAGCTCAGTTCATTAGAGCAGTAGATGCATTTGACTGGGCTTCCCTGTGACAAAAAGGAGGCAAGTTCAAGTGTCACCGAAAGCTTTTACTTTATTTTCTGATCTCTCTTCTTTACTCATTGCCAGAGTTGAGTCACAATAAAAAGTGACTGAAACATTGAGATACAAAATACAAAAGAAGAAAAAATTATGCTTATTGACAATACTCCTTCTAACAAAAATCTTGGGGTTATGGTTCAGTATAGCAAGAGAGAAGATTTTTTTATAATCTTTTTTTTTTCTCCTATGTAGATCGATCGGATTTGAATCAGGCTTTCATTTCTTCCAGAAATGTTTTGTTCTTTAGTAAAAGTTGGGATTCAGTTTGGAAAACATGAAACCAAAGGGTTTTGTTTTGTTTTGTTTTGTTTGGGGGAGGGGGTTAATTCTTTGACTGTTTCAATTTCTTCTGGAAAATTTTCATTTTTGAGGAAAATCAACTTTTAAAATGAAAGCGAGTGAATTGACTTTATAGATTTATAATGCATGTATAATGCAAAACTGGACCCATAGTTTGTTTCCATCTTCATAACAAGAGTTTAGGGGTCATGGCAGGATTAAAATTTCTCAAATTCTCTTGAAAAATCTCTTTGAATAACTCCATTTAGGCATAAATTTTAAAGTTCATATTTCTCAAATTAGAATATACCAAAAATTTAGGTCATGTTCATTTTGAACGTCAAAATTTGAAAAATAAAAACTATAATCTAACAAACTTGACTTCTTCTTTGATTTCGACTTGGAGTTTTTTTTTTTTGTTTTGTTTATTTTAATGTTTGTTTCTGTTGGAATTAAATTTTTGAAATTATTGTTTTGTTATTTCATGGTTATTCAAAGTCTCATATTTTTTGTCAAATAATATTAAAACCATTTGAAGCAATGAAAACTAATTATTTACCTTTAACTTAATTTTAGTTGTATTTATTCGACTATCAATGCAGACCATATGTTTCTACAGCTACAATTTAGTAGCACGATCAGAAATAAAGAACAGAAATTGCATCCAGGCATAAACTGGACTTTTCTTTGGTTGAGGGACTGGTGTTCAATTCCCACGAGAAGCTCACTCTTTATTTCTGATCACACAAAGAAATTATAATAGCTTTAGTATGTGCCCTAAATTTCATATATCCGTAGCATTTTTCCTTTCTTTTAACAAGGAATTTGCTTCTTTACAGAAATTTTCTTTGATTTAAAACTAAATTTTTGTAAATTTCTGGATTTTTCATCTTATACCCTTCAACATTTTCGATGCCTAATTTGTCTTCTTGTAGTGGAGATGTTGAAGGTTTTGGACTGTCAAGGTGAACCCTGGAGTAAAAAAGCTTTGGAACCACTGGTGTAAGAATTTCTTTTCAAATGAAACTTATTGCAAATAAACAGAAATAAATGAATTGAATTTTTGTTCTTCAGAAACTAATGTTGAAATCAAAGAATCTGTACGAGGCAAAGATGTCTACATTATTCAAACAGGAACCAAGTAAGTAATACTTGCTGTTGTCATGTTGCCACCTCCCTCCCTAATGACTTGATTGAATATGTGAAGTTGCATACAAAAATTACTAGTTTTCCTTATCTGTTAGGATACAATAAAATTCAGTATTAAAAAATAGAAAAAAGGTCTTATTTTTGCATTGGCCTCAAACGAATCCTATATTTTTGTGGCTAAAAAATCTTTAATCACTGCACATTCCTGATCTCTTAATATACCCAAAATTTGAAAAAAAAACAACTAACACCTTTTCTTTAAAGAAGTTCTCATCAAATGAGAAGATCAAGAAGTAGGTATTAGCATGGAATCTGACATTTTTGACTGATAATATTTTTGCTGTGTTATGGTAAAAAAAAAACCGACAAATATGTAGAATTTTGATCTTCAGGTAGATTCAAAGCAGAAGTTACAGAGCAAAAACTGGAACCATGTAGGTTTTAGTTTTTCATGTATTTTCAGATTTGCAGTAATGAGAGGATAAAATATATTTCTGATTTGTAGCTACAAAAGACGGGGTCACGTATTCGAGTAAATATTAAATTGATAACAATTTTGTAATTGTAACACGTAGGTTTTTTTTCGATCCATCTGTAATTTGCTTGTGGAAGTGATCTATGATTTTTAGTGACAGGTTTCTTTTCTTTTCCTTTTTTCAAATGAGGTCATCTAAAGACTTTTTCTGCTTTGTTGTCTGTTTCCTCCTATCCAACTGACTGACAGAAAATACTCCAGGCTTGAAATTTTGATTCTTTTCATCTCTTCAGAAATAGCTCCTGTGTATATCCTCAGTCTATAAAGGTTTATGTTGGGTAATCTCGTTATTGAGCCAGAGAGCTGAACATTTAATCATTCACTCATTATATCTAGGTATTTAGTGAGGGATTCAAATTTCAATGTGAGTGTATGCTAAATTGATCCCTTATTTTATGTCATTATGAAAATTCAGACACTTTTATGATAAAGCTCAACAAAAGGCAAGAAGTGACTTCTTCATTTTTTAATTGATCACTCTTACATGGCATGCTGCCAAAAGACATTGGCCAAGTTTCTATTTAGTGACTAACCAGACCTTTTTTGTTTTCTTTGTTTTTTCATTGACTGTGAAAAGTTCTATATTTGTTGCAAGTTTCAAAAAAAAACTCCCACTCTAGGGTGAGAAGAGAAAAAAAAATGAATCGTTTTTATTGCCTCTTTAATTTCTTTTTCTGTTCCCCCCCGCCCCCCTTCATTTTAATCACTTCTTCAATTTCTTTTTTCCGTCGCCCCCCCTTCCTCTCCAGAGAAGTGAATAATGACATTTGGGAACTGATGATCATTGCCTATGCCTGCAAGACAAGTTGTGCCCGTAACATTGTCGGCGTCCTCCCTTACCTTCCGTATTCGATGCAGTGCAAAATGCGCAAAAGGGGATCCATTGCTTGCAAGCTGTTAGCCACTATGCTCTCCAGATCAGGTAAGGAAACTGTCTTTTGCCTTTTCACCTCACACTGTTGCTATCTTTAGGCTGAAGAAAAAAAAACAAATAATATAACATCACGAAAATGAAGCAACTAAATCAAAAAAGAAAATTTGGAAATGTGTAATAATGCAAATACAATGACCCCTCATTAATCCCCACACACACACACACCAAGGCAGATATCTGATAAAATGCAACCCCCCTCATCCAGGTAGATATCTGATAAAAAAGACAAAATTCAAGTTAGGAGACTTAATTATTCACCAGAGAGAAAGAAGCAGGGTTTATACTTCCAACTTATTTTCTTCAGCCAGGCAGGAACATCATCACTATCGTTCATAGCATAGTATCATAACTGAGCCACTTCAAAATTACAACTTAAATCATTTATTCCTGTTTTGGCTTTTTCAGAGGAGTCAGAGCTTAATTAATTTTACCTGAGTTAATCAACCTCGTTATGTTAATTGATCCCCAAAAATATGTTTTATATAGTTACGATGTTCAGCATATATGCTCTCCAATACCATATACAGTACTAACTCCTACTATTTGCTGGTTCAGACCATCAGCTGAAATGGATCCCACTCTGCCATTAGTCAGTTTTAATGAGTGTTCACTGTACTGGGATAATCCAGTAATGCAAGCACACTTGATAAAGTGGTTTGTTATTGTGTTGTTCACACTGGACCCACATTGCCCACTTGTCCAGAAAACCATAAATAAAAACAGAATTTTCCTTCGAACCTATCAGCCTGATATTTCCTGCTCTGTACTGTGAACAGGGTATCCCAAGGTGCAAGATGTAAATGTTGTGTTTTTAATTACTGACACATGCTATATCTTATATTGTTGTTTTGGTGGTCTTACCTAGAAAAAAACAAGCGTTTAAGAATAACGTTGTTTATTTATTCAAATCCCACTTGATTTTTAGATGAGAGACAATTTTTTGCCATCTTCCACCACACTTGAATATTACCAAGTTATCACAGCTCAATTATAACGCTGTTGGTTTTCTTGGACTCCAACACCCACATTGAACCAGGATAGATCTGTATTACTACGGGGAAGCCAATAACACATCTGATAGTTGTAATCAGAAGTTGTGATGGTATTCCATACACGTACACTAATGATCGCAGCTTTCATGTGTTCTCTATGTGTCTGAGAAAGGATTTTATGCTCAGTCTGGCCCTAGCTTATTAAAGATCTCTTTTGATCAACGGCAGAACATTTACTGAGATGGTTGCAGAACAATCTAATTGCTGCATACAGTACGTGGTATTCCCAGACGGTCACTCATCTGGTAATGACCTGGCTCAAAGTCACTTAACTCATAAGAACTGGTAAATCCCAACATGATTTGTCCGTGTATATTAATACTCTAAAATTATTATTATGGTAATTTTGAATTACTATTACTACGAATCTAATAAAGATAGAGTTAGCTAAAAGGTTCAGTGTGACTGCTGTCCATTTCAATGCATTGATTCAGTTGACAAGCTATTGGTGTGCACACTGTCTAATGTCGATAGTTGGAACATTTTCTTTTATCCAGCTTTTCAATTTTTGTCTGGAGGCTGGTTTTGTCCTATAGATCATGTAGCAACCTACCAAATCATCATCAAGCCAGTTTCACATGATGTAATTTCAGTTCTTTTAGGGACATCCTGTATTGACCAATGTCTGTAAATGCGAGCTATCTATTCCCTCCTCTCGGACTTTTGCTCAGAGATGACATCATTTTTTCTAATTTTTTTCCCCTCCAGGTCTCACACACATCATCACAATGGATTTGCACCAAAAAGAAATTCAAGGTTTCTTCAATGTTCCTGTCGATAATTTGAGGGCATCCCCATTTTTGATACAGTACATTGTTGAATCGGTGAGTGCCGTGTGTATGAAAGTTGCTAATCTGTTGATCTAAATGCCAACTTTCTAATTTTTTTCAGATAATTTGAACTCTTCTTTTCATCTTCGATGTAGTCACAATGTCCCGGTCAATTCATTTCTAGGACCCTCTTCAGGTATAAAATGGAATAATCGTAAGAAGAGAGTGTTTCTCCTCGGTCTTTTCTTCTGATGATCCTAAGCGAAATAAAAGGAAAACTGTATCAAACAGAAAATTTGAATGTGGATCGAAGATTAGTTGAGTTCAAATCGTCCAGAAAAAACATTGCTATGTTAATGACTCTCAAAGTTATTGACAATACTGAATTTTTATAATAAGATGTACTTGGTCTTAGCAGGCTAAATCAAAATCCATGTCTGTTACCATAAAAGTCTTGGTTACATATAAGAAATTTTAGATGTTGATGACTTGGTAATAACTACTGATCAAAATTACCTCTCTTTTGACTTTAGGTAAATTCTTTGACATTTTTTTGTTCTGTCATAATAATTTTAACACTGTCATTAAGAGTTAAGTATCAATTCAAGAACTAGTTCTATATCGGTGACATCAGGTAGTTTATTTCATGTTTTTATTAGTGTGATTGTTTGTACTCATCCACCTATGTATGTGTCTTTTGTATCCATAATCCTTCCTATGATTTCAAACAATACTGCACACTTCCAACAAGATAAGTCAATGACGTAATGGTTACAGACACAGAAAACAAAACGGCTAGCCAAGTTAGTTTCAGCAGATGCTTTCACCTTCACTTCACACTAAGGACTTTGGGAACAGCATGAATCCAATTCTCAAGATTCATCATTAATTGCTAATTTTATTTTGTCTTGGCTGCTTTGATTGAATGTGGATTTTTTAATTTTTTTTTAATGTCGATAGATATTACTTATATATTTTATTAGATTTGTGTGCAAAAGTTTCCAGTGAAAAACTGGTTTTCAACTGTGTATTCAGTCTCTAGTTTCTGAAAAGTAATGCTGGGAACTTACTCAAGCCTGATATTTTTAATACCCAATCGTTTCTTCATTCTACAATTATTATGATAAGAAAAGGTTAATGTTTCAATGTTCTTGTCTACAGATTCCAGATTACCGAAATGCTGTGATGGTATCCCGAAACCCCAATTCTGTGAAACGTGTCACATCTTACGCTGAGAGACTTGGTCTGGGAATTGCTGTTATTCATGGGGAAGAGAAAATGGAAGGAAGTGTAGATGATGGGCGAAATTCCCCACCTTTGCCAAGCCAAGACCGTGGACGACTTACTTACGGACTTGAGTACTTGCCAAGTAAGACTTTTTGGATTGTTTTTTTGTTTTCTGTTTTTTCTTTCTTATATCCTGCAGGATTTCACCTATATCTGAATTTCTACCATATTATTCAAAATTGTCTCCGAGGAAGAGCGAGGAGAATTGCGCTGAGTGCCCAAGAAACAGAGTTCAGTAATAAAATAAAAAAATAAAAAAAAAACTACATGACTGGCTGCTTCAGGGTCTAACACAATTCTGACAAGCTTAAATGCCTTAGCTTATAAGTTTTGAAACTATTTCAGCTTTTGTAGAAATATTTTTCCTTTAACTGGAAAAGATCTTCAGATTTGGATCTGGACATTTTTTTAGACAAAAGGTATGTAAATCTAGATTGAAACAGGAAAAAAAAAATGTAGCCTTTGGGGGCGGACATATCAGGTGACCCCAATTCTTCTTTATAAATCTTCTAGTGGAGTTGAAATATGGTTGTATGCCAAATTTCAGCCTCTTCAATAGCCTTGAGGGATTGTAATTTTGCTTGGTTTTTGTTGTTGTCATTATTGGGGAAAATAATCAACATGAGAGAAAGAGTTTGACAAAACTCAATCATCTACAAATTTCCCTGGGTGAGTTGGCTCTCACCCTCATATCTGCCATAAACGAAATAACTCGTCTTATGATAGAGTGATATTCTTTTGCAAGGCAGTAAAACCACTCTGGAAAGTGTAGAATATGTTTTACAAAATTCCAAACAGATTGATTCGATATGAATGTACTGAATGTAAAGTGGCCTCTTGTGTAGACTCATATTTTGAAATATTTCATACTCATTTAAACTGAAGTTTTTAAAAACATTTATGGATATTACGTTTATTTCATGTTTTTTTGTACATATCATTTTATTTGTATGAAAATAAAACCATTTTAAACGTGCACTGAAGACTTTCATCCATGTTTTATGAGGAAAACCCAAGAGAGGAGTTACATGATTGTAAAATAGAGTTAGCAACAAACAAGTCAAAGTAATCCTTATCTGCCTATTAGAAACTGTCTATCAAAACAGTCAACATAGGTTTCTTCAGTTTTCAAGTTAGTCTAGCTAGCTGTGCATCTGTTACGTGTACAGGCTGCACTGATGGAGCTAGAGGGCTAAAAATGTAACCATTTACTCTTTATGTCTAAAAAAAGGGGGGGTTCTGGTTTTCAAAATTTCCCTCCAAAATAGGTTATAGTGGGGGGGGTCAATTTACAATGTACATTTATGCTGAATTAGTACCTTGGTTTGTGCCCAGCTACAGAAGGTGAGAGAATTAATTATTGATCACCCCCTCCCTCTTTTCGATTTTTTTTTTTTTTTTTTTTTTGTAGTTGACATTCCAAAAGATGTTGGTCACATGACAGTTTCTATTGAGTGACTAACCAGACTTTGGTTTGTTTTGGGGTTTTTTGTTGGTTTTTTTAAAAAAATATTTTTTACTTTGAAAGCAGGAAGTAGTTTTTCAAAAAAAAATACCCAATATATATAGATTCTTTCCCTCCCCCCCTTATGTTTCTACACTTTTATTGATGGCAGCTATGGTTCCTACTTGTAAGTTGAATTGGGATATAACTCCAACAACTCATTCTATAGCAGTTTAAAGAAGAGAAATTCCTTATTTCATTGACAAAATGAGATTTATTGTTCACTCCCATGAATTTGTGTATTGAGTTCGATTCAGTGTTTTGTCACTTAACTTCATACTCTGTTGTGACCAGTGAATAGTTGGTGATGAGTCCTCCAAAAGCAAAGGAAGGATTGACAGCTTGGAACATGTGGTCAGCCGTGGGTTCTGTCCCTCAGTTTTGGCAATTGGCCATGACGACAACCAATTTAGTGAGAAGGATATTAAAAGTGATCCAGCTTTTCTCTTGCGAATGTTGACCAAGAACTGTATTCGATGCGGCTTTGAAGTTTATCATTTTTTGATCAGTGAAACTTTGTTTTTTGTTTTGTTGTATTTCTTGTTTTTTGTTTTTTAGTGTTACAAGCCAAGGAGAAGCCACCCCTGAATGTGGTTGGTGACGTGGGTGGACGTATTGCAATTATTGTTGTAAGTAAAATTTATTTCACCTACCAGTGTATCTATTGGTTAAACTTGATTTCCCTCACCCCCTCTGGAGTGCGATGTGACACACTTGCACATCAAAAAAAGGCTCAACCAATCATGGGAAGAATTTATGTATGCATCCGTGGCAATGCACAACATGACAGATGTGTACACTTTGTGGCAATAAACACTTGGAGATTCTTGTACAAGTTGGTTGAAAGTCTAAACCAGAGGTTCTCAGCCTTTTTGTCGTCATTGCCCATTTTTACTTGGAATATTTTCCCGTAGTTCCTCTGTGAAGTAAATATTCAAAAGGATACAAGAAAATTTTTGCCTCTTGAAAACAAAAGAAATGAACAGCTTTTACCTTTTCTGTAATAACATCAAATGTTTGGTACAGGCCTCAATGCTGTTGAGGCACACCTACTGCTGATTCATTGGGTTTACATAATGAGCCATATTACAGTTCTACCTGCTTTGTAAATTTTTTGTTGGAAATGTTGCTGTTGACTCATTTTTTTTTTTTTTGTGTGTCAATAACAGACTTTGATTTTCAAAATGCCTAACATTTCCTGCACAGTTGTTCAAAATTGAAATTGTAAGCAGTGGACAATGTCACCCAGGTTGAGAAGCCCTAGTCTACACTACTGAAAATGATACGAACTTCAATGTAAGAAGAAAAGGCCTTTCTCAAAAATGGAATATTTCTAAGATTTAGTTCCTTCATTTCTTGATTATTCATGTTTTATTTATTGCAGAGGTCAGCAACCTTTTTGCCTCTCTGGGTCAGACCACATATTAATGAGCGACCAGGGGATGGGGACAGACATATGCCATTACAAAAAGTTTTTGATATAGGAATTTGAATTAATCTTAGGTTATACCTCAACTCGATGAATAGCACACATTAGAAAATTGTTGGTTCTTGACCATAAAGGATGCCAATTAATAATCAAAGAATCTAATTTGATTGCTATCCCATTTTTTAATTAGCATTTTTTTTTTTAATTTACTAGAAAAGATAATGGGGTAAATGTCATAAAATATCATTCAGAGAACTCTGGTAAAAGCATTCTGGAAATCCTTATCCTTTCTAGAATAACACTCAGAATGAGATATTCTTTGCTCTTACAGATCTAAAATAATGTTGTATGCATCGTTTAGCTACTATATTTTATATCTATATAGCCAGGGTTTACTTGCTTCAGAAAAAAACACCATAATTTCACAACTACAAAGAAAATCCATCTCACTTGCTGTTAGCTGCATTCGTAATAAATTTTGAAATAATAATCTATCAATTGGTGAAAAGCCCATGTTTCTATCTTCATTACTTTCTGGGTTATTGAACTTCAAAAGGTTTGACAAATGAGCCAGGTCAAATCATTTTTTTTAATTATAAATCAATCTTCAAAACACGTTATTGAATGGGGGAAACCACATGCTTCTATCTTAGTAGTTTCCAAGATATACGTCAGTTCTGTGACCATTTTAATTAGAGTGACCTTGCCTATGGCTCAGTTGAAATGAAAACATAGCTGTTAATCTCCTTTTTCTTTTTTATGCCAAACAAATCACTTTCTATGGAAATTTTTCAAAAAAGGTAGTTATTGACGGAAATCTGAGTGTCCTTATAGCAACAACCAATTTGAACTAATGACGTCACGGACATTATGCCACTAATTCAGTCATAACGCTTAATAGTTACGTTAGTACACCATATTAGCAATGTATTCCTGGTATTCATTCCTTCCTTTCATTCAAAATCCCACAGGATGACATTTGCCCCTAGATTGCAAAGAATCCCAATATTTGCTCATGGACCAGTCAAGATCCTATTGTGGACCATATCTGGCCAAGGGGACGTAAGTTGCTAACCCCTGTTTTAGAGTATCATTTGCATGGAATGTCTTTTCAGGATGATATTGTTGATGATGTGAAATCGTTTGTGAAGATTGCTGAAGCATTAAAAGCAAGAGGAGCCTACAAAATATACGTGATGGCAACCCATGGCATTCTTTCCTCGGATGCCCCAAGACTCATCGATGATTCCCCTATTGATGAAGTAAGTTATGCCTTAAAACCCCTTCATCTCTTGTTTATATGGGTAATCCCAAAAAATGTATACACGCTTTCTGTTCATAGCAACTTTGCTTCTTACCTGATGACTTCTGGTAGAAATTTGATTCAAATTTCTTGAACTTTTTATGATTTGAAAGAAAATAATATGTAAAAAATTCTAAGAAAAGATTTGTATTAATCATAATAAGCATCTATACTTTTTTTCTGTTTATCACTGAATGACTGAATGAGCGTTTGTGCAAATTTCTTGTTCGCATTTGAAATCAACGGATGAAATTAAGATGGAGGGAAAAAGTAGTCATAAATATTTGGAAAAATAATGATTTATAATACTTCATCTTATAAAAATAGAAAATCAATTGAATTTCTCTTCATGACATTAAAATACAATCGTTCAATCATGGACTATGACATCAATTGATTGAAAAGATTTTTTTTAGATGAAGCCTTCTCAAACATTGATTTTTTTTTTTTTTTTTTTTTTTTTAACTAGTATTTCTTCAATCTTAGTTTTCGTTTCTTTTCATCTCAATTACTCAGACCCCCAGTCTATGGCAGTGAATAAACCGTTGAAAATGAATGGTTGATAATGCAAATAAAAAGCGTACTTAATTGTTGGTTTTTCCCTCAACTTTCAGTGACCACACATTCAGTATTTTTTTTTTTTTTTTTTTCAGGTTGTAGTGACCAACACTGTACCACATGACATCCAGAAGCTTCAGTGTCACAAGATCAAGACGGTGGATGTGAGCATGATGCTGGTTGAGGCTATAAGACGTATCCATTATGGAGAATCAATGTCGTACCTCTTCAAGAACATTGGATATGATGATTAGTGGACAAAGATGGTGGACGACATGCACCCACACCCCGCCCGTTGAGAGCCTGTGGTCACTTTTTTTTCATGCACCCTCCCTCTATTCATCCCCCCTCTCCCTCTGTTTGTTCCCCCCTCTCCCTCTGTTCGTTCCCCCCTCTCCCTCTGTTCGTCCCCCTCTCTCCCTCTGTTCGTCCCCCTCTCTCCCTCTGTTCGTCCCCCTCTCTCCCTCTGTTCGCCCCCCCTCTCCCTCTGTTCGTCCCCCCCCTCTCCCTCTGTTCGTCCCCCCCTCTCCCTCTGTTCGTCCCCCCCTCTCCCTCTGTTCGTCCCCCCCTCTCCCTCTGTCTGTTCCCCCCTCTCCCTCTGTCTGTTCCCCCCTCTCCCTCTGTTTGTTCCCCCCTCTCCCTCTGTTTGTTCCCCACTCTCCCTCTGTTTGTTCCCCCCTCTCCCTCTGTTTGTTCCCCCCTCTCCCTCTGTTTGTTCCCCCCTCTCCCTCTGTTTGTTCCCCCCTCTCCCTCTGTTTGTTCCCCCCTCTCCCTCTGTTTGTTCCCCCCTCTCCCTCTGTTTGTTCCCCCCTCTCCCTCTGTTTGTTCCCCCCTCTCCCTCTGTTTGTTCCCCCCTCTCCCTCTGTTTGTTCCCCCCTCTCCCTCTGTTTGTTCCCCCCTCTCCCTCTGTTTGTTCCTCCCCTCTCCCTCTGTTCGTTCCTCCCCTCTCCCTCTGTTCGTTCCTCCCCTCTCCCTCTGTTCGTTCCTCCCCTCTCCCTCTGTTCGTTCCTCCCCTCTCCCTCTGTTCGTTCCTCCCCTCTCCCTCTGTTCGTTCCTCCCCTCTCCCTCTGTTCGTTCCTCCCCTCTCCCTCTGTTCGTTCCTCCCCTCTCCCTCTGTTCGTTCCTCCCCTCTCCCTCTGTTCGTTCCTCCCCTCTCCCTCTGTTCGTTCCTCCCCTCTCCCTCTGTTCGTTCCCCTTTCTATCTTCTCCCCCTTTCTCCCTTGCCCCCATCCCCCTCTATTTCCTCCTCTCTCTCATCTACATAAGCAAATTGGTACATGGGAAAAATAAGAGAGGCTCAAATAAGTATGTTGATAGTGTTCCTTGACAACTTGATTTTTATATAGTGTAGTGCACTTGTTCCCAAAGTGTGTGCCACAGCTCCCCACAAGGTAAGAGAGAGGAAAAGGTTTGGAAACTCCTGCATTAATGTCTAGTACATAAATAAATGCCAAGTGATCTTTGATGCCAACTTGTACATCCTGAGTCACCAAGCATAGCTCCAGATGTAGGTTGGAGTTCTGCTGTAGGCTCATTTGGCATTTGTACACTACAATATGATATCAACTTGTTAATGATCTCTGTCGACATACATGCAGGGTTGCCAGATTGTTCAACAAAGTGAAAAAAATCCATACTTCGTCTTGGATACTTACCCAAGACACGCATTGCAGTGACATTGAATTTGGAAATCGAGTGAATCTTGAAATAACTTTAATCCTTGCATCACTATTGAAGGTTGGTATTGAACCTCTACTTCCAGACTCTCTCGATTTCCAAATTCAATGCTATTCCAATGCCTGTGTTGGGTAAGTCTTACAGATGAAGTTCTGTTTATTTCCCTTGGTAGCCCAATCTGAAAAATAAATTAAACTTAGTCATTCTGCCTTAACAGATAACACTGATTGTCTCAGTGACGTGTAGATGTTTTAATCATTTTGAATGATATGGTTGGACTATTTCCCTCCTTTATATATTGATTTGTTCACAACTTTGTGGTTGACCTTCTGGCCTTTGTTATAATTTGTTAGTTAGTTCTAGAATGTGGAATCACTATTCAGAGCGCATACTCAATTAGACTGGACACGTCACATCCGAGTTTCTGTAAATCTAGGTTATGTTTTCAGTGACAACTTATGAGTTACTTCCCTTGTATTGGATAATCTGTTTGCTTTTTCTGAGAAATCCTTTACATTGATAGATTCCCAGATGCTATTGATATCGATGCTTGGTCAGCTGATTAGTTTGACTGAAGCGAGTGTGTGTGCACACCACATCTTTCAGGCGTTGTATTTGCCAACTGTTCTCCCTGTCACTGATTTGCATTTCATAGCCCATGCCTCCATAATCCTCTCCCACATGGTCCTCCATGCCAGATTCAAATGTTATGAACACACAGACAAGGGAGATGATCTGACCGTATCATATAATGATCAATACATCCCTGTCTAACAAAATTCAGACAAGAAATGATGTAGATGTTTTGTTATCAACCTCCTAAAAAAACTATGGACTCCGACACACACAAAGCTGACATCTTCATTCTAAGAATAACAAAAGTTCTGAGAATAAAAAATGTGGTTTAGTTGGATTATTCTGCTCATCTACATTGCTCATTAGTTCACAATGTTTCGGCCGTATACCAAGTGACCTTCTTCCTGTGTGTTCTTTGTTCTGAAATGTCGAAACTTCTTCCTTTGCTGAATCAATGAAATTGCTTAACAGGCAAAATTTACTTATTTTTTGTGAAATGTGTGATTTCACTTTGATTTCATGAACATTTGATCGTAAAAAATTTTTGTTTTATATACTTGTTTTGATTAAATGGAATTTTGATCGAATTAAAACTACGAATATATATTTTTTGTAGAAGAAAAGTTAACTACATATTTACTTATTTTTTGTAAAATATTTGATTTCACAAGCCTTTGATTGTAAAAAAAGAAAATAGTTTCATTTCTTTGCTTTCAATATATGAACATTTGATCGAGTTGAAGGTTATTTATTTTTTATGAAAAAGTTGGAACTTTGCCAATTTAAGCAGTTTCACTGATTCGGCATAACACGTGTTATTTGTCCTCTAAAAAGACGATGTAACATAGGTCAGGAGAAAATAATCCCCTGCAAAAAAAGTGATACAAAAACCAGGCTTGACATGCCGTGTAGGTGCAAGCGGGATGTGTTGCAAAACTAGTTCCTACATTTCTGAGCAAAACCCTACAAAGAAGGCCAGAGGGTACATGGCAAAGACTTTGTGAAAAAATAATCGCCAATGACAAGGGAACTTTTCCAACTAAACTACGTACAATGATTAAAAGGCACTGTCTATCGAAATAACAATAAACGTAATCTGACTAGTAAAAGACTTCTTTTATATTGGGCATGCTTTCCACTTTGTGCTGTTTTATGTAAGGTTTGTTGTTGGTTTGGAAAAGAACCCTTACATAGGTCTTTTCTTTGTTTTTTAGTTATAGATTAACTTTATGGGGTTCTTTAACTGGGAAATTGTTCAATTCAACCTAAAGCCTCTGACCTCTAGAGCTCTTCATCATTATTATCATCATCATCATCAGTTACCTCATTTAATGTCTAGGTTGTTCCTTGAAAACCCCTGTCTGTACAGTGTCGCCAAATTGCCTATGTTGGGTAAGTCTTTGGAGTGAAGTTCGGATTATCTCCCCTCGTAAGCCAATCTGGCAGCCCTCTGTATATAAAATATTTTGATGATTTTTGTCTGAATTTTTTTTTTCTTTTTAGATGAAGAATCCTCACTATACATAGATACTTTCTGACTTTTGTCATCTTGGCTGTTCCTTTTCACACGACACTTTGGCCATTGTACCGTATGGCTGTCTCCATGTGTATTTGGGTGTTGGGACGTT
Source organism: Thysanoteuthis rhombus (assembly GCA_963457665.1). Taxonomy (NCBI): domain Eukaryota; kingdom Metazoa; phylum Mollusca; class Cephalopoda; order Oegopsida; family Thysanoteuthidae; genus Thysanoteuthis; species Thysanoteuthis major. Next base: position 52,077,608 of record OY735222.1, on the reverse strand, counting down.
AGCCCAGCCAATGAGCAGGGGTAGAATGTCTTCATTCCATCTCCAGGTGGGGGTGTTGTCCCATGGCTTAGTGCAAGACCCCACCCAGACATAGACAGTAGAATGTTGGGAACAACGACTGAAAATTGTGGAAGGGGGACAACCAAGTGAGGACAATAGTCTGAAAATTACTATGTATAAAATATTTTGATGTTATGTAAGTCCAGTAAAATCGAAGCAAAATGGTTACCTCGAAAATATAACGGAAAGATGTTAGATATATTAGTGTTTAAAAGTTTCCAGCAAAAAAAACGTTTTTCAAACGTCCTTTGGGTTTTTAATTTTTAAAAAAAGGATGCTGGGGACTTTTGCAGACACCAATTTCTTTATCTGGAATTGTTATGTAGAACCATCAGTTGAAATTTTTGGAAATTATTAGAAGTCAAAAATTCATTCCCCCAAACGGAAGAAGTTGAGCAAGAAGTTAAGTATGTAAGACACTTTTAATTGAAACAAACCTAATGAGAAATACACACGCACATTGGTTTGCAGGAAATATGACTTCCAAGAGTTTAGGTTAGAGTTTGTTTTTTTTACTAATATCTTGTAGTTGTAGTAAACTTGGTAATTACTAAAAACCTTGACTTTCACCTCAACTCTTGAAAATAATGATTTCCACCCACCCACATTTCTGTGAATGCCTTTTTTCATTTATGGCATCATCTTATATTACTGTAACTGACAACTAGCCAACCCCCTTTTTTTTTATTCTTTTTTTTTTTAAAGATTTATCCTGGTGGTTCTATAAAACACTTTCTTGCATAAATAAGGTAAGTTTGATTACCGTATATACTTGTGTATAGGTCAAGTTTTGAAGACCATATGTCTAGGCCTAATAGTAATTTTGTAAGGATGAACTTGAAACGAAATTGGAAGGACTAAGATCAACCCTGGAACTGAAAAATGAAATATATTGAATGGGTTACTACCAGCAGATAATTTACACAAGATATGGTGTGCAATGCCATCAATGAATTAACTCATGAACTTGGAATGGTTTTCTCGGTCTATACGGAAACCACAAAGCCTACCCTCAATTGATAATTTTGTGACCATGAATCAAGAGGAGACCTATACCCAAGATCAACTTATACAGGAGTGTATACGGTTCCTTTTTTTTTTTTTCTTTTTTCTTTTCTTTTTTTGAGCATCTGTTTTCCACACTTTTGTCATAAGATCATTTGAACAGCTACATTGCTTTTTAAAATTTCAGTTCTTGAAATCACCAATAGTTGAATCATTTCCATTTTCATGTAATTTCTGCTAATATTTTTATTAAATAACAATTTTAGTTAATTACATTGGTTTTTTTTTCTTTGCTTTTGTTTTTGTTTTTTGATCATAAATTAATAATTTTAATAGCAAATATTCAAGTTTGTTTTCTGCGTGTCATTAATTTCCACCTTGTTCTGTTGATCTTATTAAGAGAGGATTTTTTTTTTTTTTCTAACTGACCAATTATTTTATTTACTTTCTTTATTAAATGAAGTATTACCTTTTTCTTTCTTTTTTTTTTTTTTCTTTTTTCTCTCTTCCTTTCATGTTTGATGTTGTCATGACATTTTGGTTGAATCATCTCTACAGCCATTTCTACATAATATCCAGAAAGAAAGAGTTTCTCCTATTGGTCACTTTTTCCATTCATTCGAAGCAAAAAAAAAGGTATTTTTGCTTTGAACCACCAAAAAAGACCACTAGTAGTGAATCTTTTTCCTTTTGAATATTACATTTTGCTCATGAAGATGGCCGTAGAAATGAATTGTCCTAAACATTGAGACTACATCAAAGATAAAATTGTCCAAACAAAAGTTGGTATGCCAAGTTATAGACAATTATAAATCTTCATCAATTTTTGACTCCTACAATACAATTACAATACTTCATCTAATAAAAGAAGTAAGAATGAAATAAATGTCTTACTGATACTACCAATACAAACAATAGGCAGAGATATTGGGATAAAGGATAGGTTTAAAGGTTATATTTAGACTTCTGTGAGCCTATTAGTTCCTGTAGCTAAGTGGTATAGCAGCTGGACGTTTACCAGGCTTCCCTAGACAAAAAGAATTTGAGTTTGAATCTTATCAGGGATTATTCTTTATTTCCAGTTTGTACTGTTCACTCACTGCCACAGATTGATGGCCTCAGTTCAGTTGAGATGAAGAAAAAATGATCATTATGATGAAGGAAAAAAGTTGTCAAAAATTAATAATTCATAGTTTTCCCTTCCAATAAAAAATATCAAAATAATAAATAATGAGTTCTAGTCTCACTGAGCGTTTATTCTTTACTTCCACGCTGTTTACTCATGGATACTCGTAGATCAGATATAGGCGACTTTTTTGGTCTAGCAGGGCTCATGAGACTTTTTTTCTTTTCTTTTTTTTTCCAATCTTTATTTGGGCTACATATTTATTCCTCTCAGATGTGTTGACATTGTGACTCTCACAGTATGGCCCATAAACAGTGTTGACGATGGCAACTGACTTTTATTCAAAATATGTTAATGGTTGTTTTTAGTGAGGCCCACTTGAAAGGAGGACAGATTAACATCCCACTCAAGGTCGCCTTAGACAGAGGACTGCTCAAAAGTGGGACTGGCCACACAACCCAGATTAATTTCAAAAAAGTAAAATTTACATACACAGTATTTTTTACGCATTGAAATAATAGCAAATATATAATATTTTTGTGAATAATAAAGTATCCAAACAATAATCATTTCAAGATATTAATTAGATTACTTTCTGGAAAGAATTTTGTAAAATTCCAAATAAATGCCCAGCTCGGCCATTACAAATGTTGCAGCAGGTCAAATCTAGCCCACATGCCCGTGGTTGCACATGTGCATTGTAAATCAACAGCCTGACTAGAATTGTGACGGGAAAAAAAAGAAATTCAAGGAATATAGTAATGAAGAAATTGTTAACAATGAATTACAGGTTTTCATGTTATAAAAATGAAATAAACTTTTTTTTCCAGCCCCATAGCTCTGACAATGATTACTTTTCAAAGTGAACGTTTGTGATTCCTGAACAAAAAAAATCCAATAATGAGTCAGTGCCGAAATCTCTGTTCCTTCTATATCAAGGGTTCCCAACCTTTTCTATTCTCTGCACCCCCAGGGAATGTTTGATTAGATTTTTGCACTCTCTACAAAAGTGATACCACATTTGAAGTTGAGAAAATGAAATTTCTCATTTTTTAACCTCAATAAAACTATGGCTTTGACTTGGTGCATAAAGTGCAAACGTAAATTGTGCAATTCTATTAGGAAAAATTTCAAACAGTGAAATCAATCTCAATTGTGAACTTGAGAATTTAATTCTAGTTCTAGCATTTCATTCATAATTTTGTCAAAACGTGGAACTTTTTAGCTGATTGCAATCCACAGGTCTGCCCGTGGATTCAGGCAATTCCTAGATTTTGTCTTGATTGACAACCAAATCCAGATTCCCACGAGTATGTTGTTGCAAATGGAATGAGGACACTGTCTTTTATCACCAAGTCTTGGGATCAAATCCAGTGTTGATGGGAGTATTGCTCCCAGCTTGGTAGACACTCTGTTATAAAAATGGGCCTTGAGGTGAAATGCCAAATTGTAGGAATAGATATAAAACAAGACATACTTTGTCACACCTCCTGAAATGCTATCTGGCACCTCAAGTTAGGAACCCCTCTTCTATATGATGGCAAATATTAGTCAAAAAAATCCACACATGATAATTGTCAATATGCAGATGTCTTCTGTCTCGCTAAGGGAGGCAAATGGAATTTTATTCTCTAAAGACAAAATTAAAATGCTGAAAGATGAAATTAAGAATGTAATAAGATGATTTTTTTATAGCCAACTGCAATGTGAATCTGCATTATCCATGTATATAAAATGTAATGTGTATCCATATATATCATCATTTTTGATGGCACAGATACATTGTTTGATAATGATTTACAATGCTTCATCTAGTAAGGTTATAAGATAGAATAGCTTCATATTGAATAGGAATTGATTCCAATCATTTTTAATAGCGATAATAAAAACTGTTCAGTTGTTTGAAACTGGTGAATATTGACTTTTGTTGAGTCAGCAATATTTTTTTTTTTTCTTTCTTTCTTTTTAGCATTGTCAACCATTATTATAAATCTTTAACTGGTATTTTCTTTCCTCATCATTTTTTAGTTACTTTTTATCACAACTTTACTCTAGGGCTTGACAGAAGATCAAGCAGGGAGTTCTTGATCCTCTGTCAATAAGAGCAGTTGGTATGGTTAACCCAGCTCCCCTGAGGCAAAAGGGATGAGAGTTCAAATCTCACGGAGAGCTTATACCTTATTTCCAAGCTATACTGTTTATTCACTGCTGTGGGCTGGCAGCCTGAGAAAAGTCATGATGAAAAGAAAAAAATACTAGTCAAAAATTTCCCCCTGCTAACCTGATAGTCATAAAATTCTACAATGAAAGTTTAGGCTGGAGTTTCAATGGATTTATACAGAAGTTTATTGGCAATATTTTTCAACATTAGATGCACCACTACATAAGACTCACCTGAATTTTCACAGACATGTTACAAAATTAAAAGAAACCACCCCTCTCTTTCTCCTGATCTTTATGTACCTTCACGCTATTGGATTATTTTATTTCCCTTCTGTCTATGGCTGGCTATTTACTTTATTTACAAAGCACAATAACGTTAGTAAATAACTGAAGTGATGTCCTCCCAAGGTGGACATTAGGAAAAAAGCATCTTCTATATCATGAATAAGTATCATAGGATCAATTGAAAAGCTGTATTTATTTCAAACAGAAAAACTTGGACCAAAAAGTGATGAAATTCAATATTGATAGAAGCAGCCAGACAGGAAATATGACTTACAAGGGTTGAGGTTATTTTTTACTATTATTTTGTTGTTGTAGAAAACTTTGCAATTATTAAAAACCTCAACTCCCACCATAACTCTTGAAAATCACATTTCCCACAAACCAATATATGTCTTTTAAACTTCTAGGTTCAGGTCTTCACATCGGGTCAAACTCAAACATGGTTGCTCGTGCGACACGAGACATTTGAGGTGCTCCACCATGTACAATCTTCAACCAGCTTTCTGTCAAGGTCCCTTTTCCCCTGTCGGTCACAAGCTCCTCTTGAGCCATCCTCGCTTTCTCTGTCCTATTGGCATCTATTTGATGGCTTGATTCAAAGGGAGCATCAAAATATGCTTTGTCCAGCTGAGGCACCTTCTGCAATTGGTGATCAATATAAAAAAGCCATTGTAATATGTCCCTGATCTCTTGATGCCCTTGATTCAATGTAGGTAACTAGTATGAAAGCCATCCTATTTCTGATGCCAATTTTACAGACCCGTTAGAATAATTTGCTGTGTCAAAGACTTGCCGCATTTTGACTTTTAGGCTTGATTTTTTTTGTTTTTGTTTTAAAACTATGTCCCAGCTTAGAACAAAAACCTTGTCTCTTTCTCCATATATATATATATATATATATATATATATATATATATATCACTCATTTTTTTTTCTCTCTTTTGACTTCTTTGTTTTGCTTAAAACTTGAAAATTTTGAGAATCATCATCATCATTGGCCATTTACAATCCACTGCTGGACAAAGGCCTTTCCCTCCCCCATGATGACTGAATAGTCATATCTGCTATTCGGTAAGGTAGTGGCAATAACTGAACTCGCTTATTGCCACTGTCTTCTAGAAAGCTGGTTTTGAATTCAGTTGTTATCCAAGACTGGTTGCTTCCCAAGGCTGGAGAACCTAGTTTGCCCTGCTATTCTATTCATAGCTGGGAGGGGGGATACATACCTTTCCCAGGGGCATTGGTGCAAAGTGAATGTAAACAGCAAACTTCAATGAGCAATGCATTTGCAGTGTCTAATTTGAGTAATTGAAATACCTCTTATATTATTAGATTCCTAATCTGGCTTTCTTTTTACACAAGACAAATAAGCAAATATAAATCGTATGAGGGAGTGACTTTACATGGAGCTTTAAGGCTGCCAATGGCAGCTTTCGAGTGAGGTTGTCTTCTTAGCAAAAGCAAATGGTTACACTTTGTATGAGGACAATTTATCAAAGACATACCTGGAAAAGAAATAAGCCCTAGTGCATATGTAAGATAAATTTTGTAGATTTGTAATACTTACCGGTTTGGCTCAGTTGGTAAGAAAGCCGGCTTCCACTGACTTGGTCTGTGACCTCAAATCACAGTAGAGAAATGTCAATTTTCTAAATGTATTTATTCATTAGAATGAAATAAGCCCTTGCCTATTTCTAGCATAAATTTCTGTGGATTCACATCTCGGTCATGATTTCAAATCACAGTTTGGGAAAGTAAACTTGAATAGAAAAAAAAATTTAAATGGTTAATTCCAGACTTGGACTGGAGTTAGACAATATATATGAATCGTATAAATGGGATGTGACCTAACGGAGCTGAAAGGCCGCCAATGACAGCTCTCAAGTGAGTTTATTGTCTTAACAATAGCAGATGACTGTACTTTATATGGGGACAATTTTTCAACGGAAAGTGTTGTCTGTTTTGAATATGAATACATTGTGGGGGTTGATCTGCTCTTGATGAAATCTGCTGAGTATTAAGTAAAACAACTGCAGGCTTGAACCCCGTGAGAGATTTTGGAAGTAGTAAATTCTTTTGTAACAGATTCTCAGCATTTTGAAATCTGTAAAACATTGTTTTTATTCAACCTTTAGCATTGTACATTTATTTTCAAGGGTGCCAAGATTTTGTGCAGTTAGTAACATTGAAAGGAAGCCTGTAACTTGAGTGTCTGTTCATGTTCAACTGAAATTGACATGAAAACACAAGAAGAAATTCAAACCCGATCAGAGTTGCCTGCAGTGCAAAATAAACTTTCTGCTCAACAAACAAAAATGTCTACTGAGTATTAAGGTTAAAGAAAACAGATAAATCTTGATACATCATCGCATTAAAACTATGTATTACATACCTGTATATATCTTTTATTACAATAACACCATTGTTGAACTAATCATTAGTTGTTTTTTTATTTAGCCTCATATTCTGGATAGGACTTTTTCTAACTTTCAACTCCTGTTTTTTTTGTTTTTTTTTTTTCTTAAGAGTGTCTAGGAGTGGGAATTAAAAAGGCCATATTTGAAGGTCAAATGTCAACGAGAATGAAAAATTTGAGCAAATCTCTTTCATATGAGAAAGGATTTCATTATTATTATTTTGCTTCTATTCACCTTTATCTTTGTTGTTACTTTTTATCGCAACGAAACTCAGGCTGGGTTCCCCTCAGCAGTGAGTAATTATGATGTTGAGTGCTGTAATTGAATAAATCAAGAACCCCATTACTCACTGCTGATGGGTACCCAGCTTGAGATTTATTGCAATAAAAAGCAACAACAATTAAGATGAATGTGAATGGTAGCAAAAGAAATTATGATTTACTATAATTAATCTAATGATATAAAGAAAAATAAAACCAGGAGGATTTCTTCATAACCTAAGCGTATGATTTTTATTTCATTCTCTGTCTGCAACAATGGACTCTTCAACTCAATTCTGTTGATATTATGACTAAAAAAAACTAAACTAGTGGCATGAAGATATTTTTAGAAATCTGATTGACTAGAATATGAGGCTGGGTAAGATATAACCATGTGTAGCTGTGTGAAAACGGAAAGAATGTGGCCTTTCGGCTAAGAGCAATGTTTACAGTATCTTATCAGCTTGATATCTGATATGTACAGTGTGATGATTTCGATATTAAACCGATTGGTAAACTAGTCCCTAATCCTAAGCATTTTGTTGAATAATGTATTAATCTTTTAGTATCTACTTGAGTGTCAATTAGGGTTCTTGACCTTAAAATAGATTTTTTTTTTTTTTTTTTTTTTTTTTTTTTTTTTTTTACACAACAATTGTGGTTCAAATCATTAAACATTGAGAACATGTCTTATTAAGCTGATTTGGTCAGGTAATACACTTTGCTCTTAGACTGCAGCTTCTTGGCCTTTTGGCTATCGGGACCATGGAATAGGCCCAGTAGACCGCACGCTATTGTAGCACCCTGAAAATGTAGACTAGTTTTTCTGACTGTTATTGGCAATAAATTCACAAGTTGACTTCTTTTTTTTTTTCACTTTCCGCACTTGTTTCTGGTTGTTTTTCTAATTCACCCAAACATTTTGTGCAATTCTGGAACAGATGTTACTTTCCTTCCCTTTACATAACATTAGATGTGTCCTCTCGGCAAAAAATGTGTGTACAATTTGTTTAATCTGTTCACTGCCAAGTATATTTTTTAACGTTCTAACTCTTAGGGCGGGTTTTTCATCTAGAAAATTGATAAAAACAGAAAGTTTTCATTGCCTGTTTAAAACGGTTTTATTTTCATACAAACCAATTAATATGTTCAAGAGAATATAAGAACCTAACTCACCATTTTTCAAAAGTTGACATTTGTCATTTTTAGAGTTACAATGCTCTGATTTTATTCATTTTGAAACTTGAGCTCTCAATGAATCATAATTCAGAGTGTCCAAGCTTCAAGACAATATCAACTTTTTAAAATAGTGCATTAGACATTTATCATTTGCAGCCACTCGTATCTAATAATTATAATATATACATGAATGTGTCAAAATACTTGAATAACTTGAACGATTATGAAATATCTTGAAATATGATCTACTTTTAGGAAAGCCTTACACTCGTATCTACTCATCACTGTTTCACATTTTTTAGTTGGCTTTTGCAAAAGAAAACACATTTTTGTCAGACAAGTTATCTTGTCTGTAGCACTGGACCAATGACTTGCTATGATGACTTATCTCATCTGTGGTTGCAAACAGACTTGATGATAGCTGTAGTTATTCCATAAAAGAACTTGACTTTTTCGTCATAGGGAATGAATATAATTATAACCAATTTACATTTTGTAATTGTAGAATAATTCTTTGATTGAAAATCATCTAGGATCAAAAAATACCTACACTTTATCATTGTTCTTGTTATTAAACTGGTTCTCCATCTTATTCATATTGCTTTCTATCGCCACACTCTAGTCATTTATACATTCTACAGTCATTAAGCAAACAACATTGGTGAGCTCCTTTTGTTTGTGTTGTTAAAATTCACCCAATCCATTCTGCAGCCTTCACCAGGTATATGATTGAATGTGATGCGGGCAACACTCTCGAAGTCCCGATTCAGGAAGCATTAAAAAAAAAAGCCATAAACAAAAGGTGTAGTAGAAAGGTCTGGGATGGCTGACTCTATCTGGAGTGAGAAAAGCAAACATTATCATCTCTAGGAAGAAGTCTGGACTGTAGACAAGGAACACTGTTTAGAAAAGAGAAAAATCAAGGTGTACATTGTGTCAACCAAGTGTATATGTTAGATAAGTGCAGAGTTCAACCTTATGTGGCTTCCGCTATTCAACAGGGACAAGATAAAGAGATCCAGGCCTAACAAGGAGAGGAAAAGAAAACGCCCAAATCCTACTTTATAAGCGTTGAAGAGTAAATTCTGTACACCCCCATCACATTCGGATGGTATGCCTGAAGAAGGCAGTAGAATGAATTGGACGAAACGTCTTGTTATCAAAATGAAAAATTGAAAAACTGAAATGTTAATCTTCTGAAAACTAAAAACAGTATCTGGGGTTAGAAATGAAGAGTGAGTTTCCAACAAGATTTGAACTCTGGCCCATTATATTTGGGAGACTGGCTGATCAGATGCTTGCCCAACAGTTGTAGAACATCTACTAATAAACAAGCAACAATAATAAGATAAAAGAAAAACTAGTCAAAAATGAATGAAGAAAACAATTCTTCATCTTTGTAATTTGGAAAAACGTTGAGATTAAACTCTGGCTCATTTTCTCATATTCATTTTTTATTTTTATTTTTTAATGCTGTTTTTTACTCGACATTTCAAGAGGACCAAATCATTAACCTAGTTGTCTGACCAAATGAGCATCAGACAAAAAGGCCGGAATATTCAAGGATGTAGACCTGTGAATCTGAAAAAGAGGGCAATTTTTGAATTAGGGCATCAAACAAAAAATGTCTAGAACCACTAACATCGACTATACAGCATTTCAGCTGAAATATTTGGATGGCTGCAATGTAACGTGAAATCACATCTAGAGGGTGTTTGGAAAGTAATTACGTATTTCACTGCTATAAATTATAATCCAACCACGCAATGCAAGACCAGAGTTGAATGGCACAAAAGACGTCTGGATTTAGTCCATCATCTCTTGCAGAATATTCAGATGAAGAGTAGTAATTAGAAAACGTTTCAAACATTTTTACTGAAAAAAGAAATTTTCTTGAGGGATCAACACTTCAGCTTCTGGTTGGGCTGCTGTCATGATGATGATGATGATGATAATGATAGTGATTCCATAAGTGATTAATTTAACTTCACTGGCATTGGTTTTCATTTCTTTTAAAAAAATACATAATCACTTCCTGAACACCCTAATATTTTCCCACAGAATCAAGCTAAATTTCACTTATATTCAGAATATTGAATAAATAATCTGCAGCTTTCTTTTCTGGGGTGTAAATCGCTCCATTATTAATAACCCTCCCCAAATCTTAATCTATTCGAAAGGAACAATTTTAATCAATCAATGAAACAACTTGTGTAGATTGACACAGTAAAGACAATTAAAAATGTTTGGGATTTAAAAAGTTAATTTTCAGGCCACAACATTTTCAACGTTTTTATTTTGGACATTAACATTGTGTGATATAATAGCACAACTAACTGAAGGAATAATACAGAGTCGCTCATTTATCCCTGCTTTTTTGTTTCATTGCATCATCGCTCATGATTCAAGCACAAACAGTGAATGTAACGAGTACATCTATTTATTTATCATTCAAATATTTTCCTTGACTTGACCATAGGCCAGGATTCTGGAAGTTTCAAATTTCCATGTTGAAAAAACAACTGCCGCTTCTGCAATGAAATTTTTAACATCAAAGACGTCTTTGAATTTCCGTCCAGATAAGGAATGCTGCATCGGTTGAAACAGAAGATAATCTGATGGTGCCAAGTCTGGTGAATATGCCGCACGAGGAAGAACTTCCCATCCCAACTCGATTTCAATAACTCGATTTAGTATTAGTGTTTGTTCATTCATTTGCTCTTTTTTGGCTCTGGTTGTCTTTCCCGTTTCAAAATGACTGCCACTCCAGCTGGGGGATTGGTATTTTCTAGTGGTCTCAGTTATTGTCTTTTGCTTTAACTTTGAATCTGCCTGCCACTCCACAGCTGGAGCAGTGGCCATTTTGAAACTGGAAAAGTCACAGTTGCCCTATTTGTTTATGCAGACTTTTTATTTAATAAAGATGGCAGAAAATTGAAGTGTCTCTAAACTATTTGACTGCAACATTTTTGACCAATTATATTGCAGTGCTTCTCAAACTTGTGCATGATTCTCCCAAGGTTGAATGAAATTGTGTTGATGTTGAATGACTTAATTTACTCAGACATTTATATTTTTCTCGACTCAGATAAGTAATTTCTGTGATAAACATATAAGATAAGAAAACATCTATAATTTCTGTTGGTGGGCCTGCAAGTATATATGCACCGAGTTGACTCAAAAACTGGCCATTGTACAAAGTTGATATTCACCGTATATTATAGACAGCACACATCAAGTATAGCAGTGTCAAGTTTAAAGTTGTTTCGATCTGTGATTCTCGAGGAATCTAATAAATGAAATATCAATAATATAGTTATTTTATGAAATATTTGAGCTGAAATATCTCTTGGTAACACCATGGTATTTCAGTTACTTTTCTTTAAAGTCATTGTTTCATACGATGGATGGGAATTCATTTTTCATGACTATTATGGACAACTGCTCCACTAAAGTCCTTGACTTGACCACAGGATTCTTCCAATCTTTTGGAATCGGCATTGCCTTGGTACATGAAACTAGTTATTTCTAACTATTGAATTCTGAAGTTCTGAGACTTTTTTTGCTACCTTTGTGTAAACTAGAAAAATAATTTTTCTGTTATTTTTTTCATCACTCTTAGTTTTCTTTGAATATTTTTAGAATGTTCAAAAAACATGAATGAAAAAGACACTTAAAAATAGTTTCTTTTTTTTTTTCTTCCTCATGATACCAAATGAATTCTGTATAAAATCGTACACGAGAAAATAAGATGAAATTTAGCCAGGGGTGAAGGGAATTTTGTAATAATGACAGGGGAGTGAATCACACTGAAATAGTTTAGGAAGCACTGTATTACTGTGCCAAGATCATTCATATTAAAATGCAAATCAATTTGAATTTTTAAAAAAAATTTTCCCTAATCTGTGTACGAGGGTACTTCAGAAAGCTCTTTGCCTCACCCAGAAATGGTCGCAGGAGAAAGATTGTTCTGGCATTATTTTCCTACTTAGTCTCCCTTAACTTCACTTGGTCGACTAACGTTCAAGCATTGGTATTCTTTTACGGAAGAAGGTCACATCTTGGTCCTCCAAATACCTCTCAACAGCATTAGTAATTTCATCACTCCAAAAAATGGTGACCATGCTAGTGGGATTTCATTTGAGGAAACAGGTGGGTCCAGGTCTGGTGAATGAGGAGCATGTGGCAACAGTTCAAAGCCACAGTTGGCTGCTTCTGCCATTGGCACCTGTTCTGTGTCAATGGGCACATTGTCCTGGAGCAATAACAAGCCAACTCTAAGCTTTTCTTTGATTGCTTCTGTCAATTGTTGCAATAGGCCCCATGAATGGCTTGACCCTTTTGCAAGCGGTCAATCATGAATAAATCCCCAAACACCAGAGGTATCACCATTACCAACAGATACCATTTGCCTGAACTTTTTGGAGTGGTGGAGACCCAGTGTGTTTCCATTGTTAGCTGCAACTCAAGGACATTCTCTTGAAGAAATAGGCCATCTCAGCCTGAAAACAAACCAAAAGCGTCCTCAAAATTTTCAGCCTTGTAGACAGCTTGCTCATCCCCAAGATGTCTGTCAAAACTGTGAACATAGCAGACACCATGGGAATCAGTGTTGGACAATCAAAGCAGTAAATGACCTTCACTTGATCGGCTGTGGTCGATGATTTTGGTCTTTGCGAATGTAGGTCTCCCTGCCTCAATTGGAATCAGTGCATTTCTTTATGGTTTGTTAGTGAGTTGTGTCCTCACTTTCTTGGTAGATACTTTATTTTTGTCCATTTTGGTTCCCCACGCACACCGGATTTTCAAAGAGCACTACTTCCAAAGAAATTTTGAGTATAGATATATAAGGCTTCCTTGTATATGGTCATGCCTAAAAGTCTTGATTAAAGCCCTTGCTTCAGAGTGAAGCTGAAAACTTATTGAATTCCCCTCATATGTTTAGAGCAAAGATTCCCAAATTCATGGTCACAACCCAAATGAACATTGCTTATTGGGGTCATGGAAAAGTGAAAAAAAATATATTTACATCACTATTTCAGAATGCAATGTACCATCAAGACTGGAGAGATGGAACAGTTGTTTACAGTCAATATCTGCACTTGATTATTAATTTGAAGTAAACATTTTATGATGAAATTAAATGAATGAAGTCAGAAATTATATTTCTTCAATGAGGGTTGTGAGGCCGAAAAAAAGGTCTATGTTGAGGATTGTGGCCAAAAAGTTTGGGAAACAACACAAATTAAAATGTTTAAAAAAATAACGCAAATATATTTACATCACTATTTTCCGAATGTAAAGTGCCATTGAAACTCTCGGAAAGGAACTGGAAATAATAAAGTGTTTTGAAATGTATGAAAAGCCGACGGATTCCAATCCATTCCTGTTCCATATTTGATTCACTCCCTTCAGCAAAGTTGGAGAGGAATATCTATTAGGTCAGGTCTGTCTGGAAGGATGGGCAATGGAGTAAGGAAGAGGTGATTCAATTTTGGGGTGGATCCAGGATTTTTTTGATTTTTTTTTGTAGATTTAGAGATTTTTAAACTGCCCACATATTTCCAGAAGTTTTCAATGACATTTTATGGAAGGATGAACAATAATCTATGGAAGAAATTTGGAGGCAGATTCATGCAAAATTACCTCCCCTACATCATAGTTATATGTCCAACCTGCATTATATTGCCAAAATTTCATGTCTACTCAAATGATAACTCCAAAAGTTTTCAAATTTTGTGGACTGTACTCAGAATGCTTTCTAGTGATTAAGGTGAGATTCAGTAAGAGAAGAGACTAGGTTTACACCCTACCCCCTCCATCAGTTGAGCTACTAAATTCACTGTATACAAGTGAGTTTGAGTCTCACCCAAAGCTGATCTTTTATTCTGAGTTAATGCTGTTTACTCACAGCCTGTTTAAAGCTGAGATCATCAGGTTTCTCACTGTTAAAGGAAGCTGGTCTATGTAAAGCTGTGAAATTAATGTGAAGGTAAAGAGTACTCATAAAAATGAATAACAATATACTTACATCCCTAAGTTGGGGTGTCAGAGTTCTGTACTAAAAGCTTGAAAAATAAAGATCAGCTTGTCTGCTGAAGGATCAAACTTCACCTCTATTTTAACTGAAGATGATCACTGCAACTTTTGTATTGTGTTTATAATGAATTATGGAAAATTTATTTTTATGTTTAGTATGAATTTAAATAGAATGAAATAAACCCTTGAGGGCAGGAGATAAATTTCAGTGATGTGTAAGATTTGTCAGTTTGGATCAGTAAGAGCGCTTACCACTACTCACTTGGTCATGATCGCAAATCACAGTAGGGGAATATTAATTATATAGATGTATTTATCAATTAGAATCAAATAAACCCTTGTGTATTTGATAGATATGTAAGACTTGTCAATTTAGCTCAGTTGATAAGAGACCTAACTAACAATCGGTTGTGATTTTAAACCACAATAAATGAGAGGGAATTTTCACTCCCCTAAATTTGGTGAGGATTATTTTCTTACTGTAAAAAAGAAGACCAAAGTTGACAGCGGCAAAGAAACATCATTTGGAGATGGGCATCAGATTTCTGTTTTTAAAGCTTTAAAAATAAAGATATCATTTTCAAATCTAGAAAGAAGTTTTTGAAAAGCATAAAACAAAACTAAAAGTATCTTTGAAATCATTTATTTCCAAATGTGTTTCAAGAATAAATAAAAGCTAAATTCCTAAAAACAATTTTTGTTTTATCTTGAAGAATACAGAATGTAAGATATATAATTAAGATGTTTATACGCAAGTAATACTCGGTATGTGACAAACAAAAAGTGATATACAGTTGTACCTCTTTCATCTGACAACCATCGGACGAGGCCAATGCCAGAGCACAGAAAAAGATTTAGCTGTTTAGGATTTTTCTAATAGTCAAGAATATTTTATATTAAAAATATATCATTCTATGTTGATAGTAGTAGTAAATGACAGTGTGGAAAAGGAAAGATTGAGAAGGCATGTGTCTTAAAATTATTAAGACAAAACTATCCATTTTACCATATCACAGAGGGTTGCTGATTCCACAATTCTCTGTACAGCAACTTCTAAGGAGAAGATGCAGTGCAGAGAATTGTGATAATGTGAAATATATTTGTTTTGTCTTGATAAATTTTGAGGTGTAAACACATCTCAATCTTTCATTTGCCACACTGGCATTTACCACTACAATTCTGTCGGATTATCTTACATCCACACAATAAACAATTTATGGTAAATGAAAATTGTGTTTGCTTATGCCTTTTAATTGGCTGTACTAAAAATAATCTATAAGATTCAGAAGAAATTAATGCATGTCTAATTTTATGCTAAAATAAACATCGAAAGTTGTTGAATTCGAAGTTTGTTTTTTTTGATTCAGTCTCAAATCCTGGTTAGGTTTCTTCCACATTCGGTTCAGCGAGTCAGTTTATCAAATCCTAAATTGTAATTCAAACTGATATGAAACCGAACCGAGGAACTCAGGTGGTAGATCCTGAAACTAATAGCAGGAGATTCAAAACATGCTAGACTATGGGAGTTACTGTACCACAGAGCGCTGGATTAGAGGTATAGTCTGTACTGTAGACATCTTTCAGAGATGCTGACTGGCCGCTGAAAGTGAATATACAAAGTGTGGCTATTAAGTATCAAGACTAAGCTTATGTAAAATGAATTACAACACACAAGCGCGAACCAGATGCTATACATTGACCAAAAGACGAGCATAAACAACCCTTAAAAGTTTCAATCTGCTCGCATCTTCATTTTGCTGTTATGCATCAGTTATGGAGGACATTTTTCTGACATGTCATGAATATGGTCAGTTCAAAAATCAAGCAACATCAATTTGAAATCGAACAAAACAGCTACCAAATCTTTTTGTATGCTGACTGAAGTTTATTGGGAAGAACCCATGTCATGAACAAGTGAAATGAGATTTTCTGAAGGTCAATTTGTGGCTTCAGATTATTTCAGCGATCATTTTTATGCCAAGTCGTCGATTATTTTGAAGGATTGATTTGATTTTCTTTACATTCTCACACTGATGACAATGATAATATTCTGTAGCCAAAATAGTTGAAATATCCTAGAGGTAGTCAGTCCTTCATTCGAAGATTCTTTTCCCTGGTCAGTGTCCTTAGCTCCCACAGTTTCTGTCCATTTTGAGAGATTGTTTGACCTTACTATTATCGCCCTGGCAGGTTAGACTTTCAGAAGTCATTCAACTCCAAAGATCATGGGAAAATTCGAATGTTATCATAAAGGGGAATAACTGATGATTGAAGTTACCTCCCCTCTACAAGTTCTGTTAATTAGAAGCAGTTCATGAAATTCGGAGTAAACAGGTCTGGTTACTCATTCAATAGAAACCAACCAATTTGGCAGCCAACCACATAACTATTTGTTAAAGCTGAGTTAGGTAAGATATGGATTCTTCCCAAGAACCTCCCTTGCAAAAAAAAAATAAAAAGATATCATTTCATCATCCTGATTTTATCCATATATTTATCAATCCATTACAAAACAAAACTTGAGTTTAAACTTTATTGTCATGAGATCAAAATATATATGATGTGGCCTTGCAATAAAATCTGCGACATGCAATGAATATTTGGTCCCTGAATGAAACCTTGTGGTAATACTGTTATGGTTGGATGATTTTAGGGACACATCTCCGTTATGCAGATATATATTTTTTAAATGACAAGCAGAAAAAGAAACAGCCATGAAATTGCATTCCATAAAGAAAACTGACCCCCCCCAAAATGCATTTTCCTTGCTTCCCTTAAACATAGGCACTGCATTACACATGTTCGTATACAAAATGTATCTTGTCTAAAACTCTTTTTCTGAAAACAAAAAATCCAGAAAAAAATGAAAACAATTCAGGGAACACGACCTGATACATAGATTTCAAACAAATTTTTAAGAAAATAAATTATCAGGGCGTTTTTTTGAATGAAGTTCTCGTTTGTATCGCAACAGCTTTTTCCGGTATTTTCTGCCAAGCGTCTTTACCCAGTAATGCTTGAAGCTATGACTGGCAACGATCAGCTTCCCATCAAGGTAGATCAGTTGTGCCAAGAACCGCAACCAATGGTACATCAACTCTTTGTAGCCAAAAGAACGAAGAGCCTTCAAGATTCTCGTTATCCGCTTGAAGTTGTGTTTGTATCTTGAAATTAAAAAAAACAAAAAAAAAAACAAAAAAAAAAAAACATAGAAAACAATTTATTCATTTTGATAAAAAAGCAGAAGTGATGTTAAGTTTCAAGTAAGCCAAAACAGCTAATTTTGAGGAAGATTTTCATTGGTGCTCTTGGAGCTTTTTTTTTTGACTTCGAGACCGGCAAGAAAAAAATGTATATACTATTAAACATTTTTTTGTTTTCTAACACACATAATGTGAGGAATGAATCAATCAAGTTGTGCAAATCTTCAAGTAACAAGAAGCTGGTGTAGTAGAAGGGGTAGAATTAATTAAAGAAAAAGACTAAAACTGTTTATTACTTCCGTTTTAAAACATTTGAATTTTATGCAGTGAAGAGTGAAGGCTGAATGTAATACTGTGGACCTCTTTGCTGTTATTTGACTGAAGTAATCAATTCTTATCATAAGCTTTTACGAATCTTTATAGTCGTCTGATTTAATAGCCAAAAATCCCAGTGATTATTTCATATTATGAATTCTTTACAGCTGTTGTCAACCTGGTTCAACCAGGTTCTCTGTTTTCACTTCCTCAAGGAATCGAAGACATCAGCTATACAAAATACCTACTTGATCCAAAAGGTAGACACCAAGTTGGTGGCTGGACTATACGTCTCAGCAAGACTCACTTTTAAAACTTTTACATTCATTTACGTTCGTCTATCTTTAGGCCTAACATGGACGAAGCTAACTTGTCGCAATCCAGAGTTTCATACAAACGGAAAGTAAGAGTGCAGATTAGCATTATAATTACATTGTAAATAGGATCTCTTCAAAAAAGTTTTTTCTCAAGATTGTAAAATTCATTGTAGTAACAAAGGTCTCATTGATTAAAAGCGTAGATTACCATTGGATCACAAAAGAAGAAAAAATTATTTTAAAAATTAGCGGATTCAGCTTATCTGAACCTTAACTGAAAGTAAAAAAAATGTTCGTTTTTCATCAAGAAATATCTACAGATGCCACACACTCATCTTTTTTCAAGTGTCCTTCCTTCACAAGAATTTATGAATTAACTTATTAGATTAAAATGCCTCTATGGACATCTCTGTAAACAATTTAAATTCAAAATATGCATTCTACATTGGATTACACATTAATTCATGTATGGAACTGACGAGCTTATCAGGACAGAGAAACATTTACCAAGCACATTTTATCTATTTATTTTTCCCTAAATTCTTCTATATATTTTAGCTGATAACTCCCAAAATTGCCCAATTAATTCATTTTCTTCTATCCCAGATGATCTAAATTTATCCCAGTCATATAAAAAATAGTACAAGTATAAATAACTTTGAGAATAAGATGTTAAACAATTCCAGTATTTCAAAATTCTTTGAGAGAAAAATCAGTGATTTTGCGACTTCATTCTTGTAATGGACCCAGATAGTAAAATTCCCATCCTATCTAACTTATTAAACATTAGAATTCCACTTAGTGAAACAATTTATTATCTTGAAAGTTGCAATTAGGTCTCTCTCTATCTTATAAACTAGGACAGATATCATTGTCGGTCACATTTTGGGGGTGCAGACAAAAAGGTTTGTTTCAGTGAATTTTGGAGACTTGGTAAAAATTTACTGGAACAAACCAGGAAGTAGAATTTAAAACTGCTATGATTATTTTTTTCCTAATTTTTGGATACCTAAAAATAACATTAAGCTTTGAAAATGTGTGATTAGAATATGAGGTCCGATAAAAACAAAATTCAATACCATGGTTTATTTTTTTAATTTTTGAAATGAAAGAAAAAAAGAAAAAAATATATATTCTTAGTAATATACATTTAGATCATGAGACCTGTTAAAAATCATCTATACAGTCACCAATTACTAAAAGTTTTGTTATGTTTTTATCTAACCGAGGATTTTAAGGGGGAAATTTTGTCAGGTAGCCATTTTGTTTTAACCCAGTATTTTAATCTTTGCATTCAAGGAGACATTAAATAATATAAAAACACAGAAAAAAAATCAATCTAACTCACCTGTTGAGGTCATCAAGTCTCTCAAGCCATTTGGATTTCAGCTGAAATTCATTTTTGCCAACCATCTCCATACCATAAAAATCCAGCATCATCAAAAAAGCCCGATAAGCTCTGTTCTTCAAAATGGCCGTATTACGGATTTCCTAAAGCAAAGAAAGAAAAAAAAGATTAAAGAAGTCCATTTTAAATTATACTTATTCCAGGCTTTTATGGCCATTTCACCATAAAATTTTTTACAAAGAGTTCAACTGAATTTCAAAAAGATTCCTGTATTTGCCTGTAGCCATGAGATGACAATTTCTCTTTCCTGGTGCCATCTGGATTTAAACAAGCAAGGTTACGGGGAAAATGAGTACTTCTGACTTGCTCTCAACTGAGATTTGAGACGTTTCAAAAGGTCACTGTTTTGCTGACACCGCTGAGGTCATCTACCTTGTCATGTGGATTGTTTTGATAACTACATACAGTTTAAAAATTTTTTTTTTTTTTTTTTAAATCAATGTAATTTTATTACCTAGTTTAAAACAAAAAGAAAAAATTATTCATAGTAACATAAAATACTTATTTATGGATTTTGTTCTAAAAGCTACGTACACTTCAAATGGGGAGGTCAATTTTAGTTGTGGAAGTCATGTCACTGAAAGCTATTGTAGTAGATAAAAGGCATTTTCTGAGCACAAAGTACTCTAATCCACTCATTAGATCAAAAGTTATGAAAGTTTGAAGTGGCAATTTTTGTAAAAAAAAATTAGAAATCAATGTAATGGAATCTCTCCATGGTCTAAAAGAGAAAAATGGTGCATGTAGAAAATCTTTTTACTGAAAAATTTTCACACTTTCTGGAATGAAATTAGGGGGAAACAGGTAAATCACTATGGGGAATTCATATTTCATATTTATATTTTTGTAAGACCCATGTTTCCAAGACAATCATTCCTATAGCTAATCAGTCAAACAATTTTAGTTCAATAGCACATACATTTCAAGCTGTGTTGCCAATTCAACTCTTTTGGAGCTAGTTTTAGCTTTTTTTTCTTGCAAAAAGTCCAAATCTTGCTTCTTGCTTCAAATCTTATATTCATCAATATTCACATTCATTTTACAATCAAAATATTGGTACCGGTCAAGTGTAATAGCAGTAGTAATATCATTGCAGGTCAAGTTATTGTTGATGTTTACAGATGATCAGGTCATCATATCTAAAGGGGCTAAATTTTGATTCCGAAACAGCTAAATTGGCATCACTGGAATGGGGCAGTTTGGTTCAGTTGGCATACATAAACTCTCCGATCCAAAATTTCTCAAAAAATTTCATGGTGATGCTTAAAACATTAACTTTCAATGCAATCGTTTACACAATTTTAAGTTTTTTCCTCATCAATTATTTCACTCATAAAATATTAATTCCGTTGTGTGACTGAGAAAAATACCCTGGAGACAGAAGCATAACCTAAGGTAATTAGTAACAAAGTATGGAGAATTCAGATCAAATCATTATTTTAACATGAGCCTCCCCCACCTCTAATGACAGCTAAACAGACTGAAATGTCTTAGTGGACTATTTATAAGCAGTGCAATCTTTGATCGCGAAAACCTTGTCAAAGCCATATTATCTTCCATCCAAAAAGAAACATATCAATCGACAAAATCAAGGAGTAAGTTACAATCAATTCATACTGGGAAAAGTTTCATGGAAATAAAATTTAAATGGATTTCAATGACACGGTATTGATTTGATTATTTTCAATCATATCTATCACATGACTGACCTCCCTACTTATGTATATTTTTTTTTAATCAGCAGCATCCAGGATTGTTTTGTCATCTTTTATTCAAACCTACTGACATGCTGGGGGAGAGGTAGGGGGTCCGCACTATTTTTTAGATTTCTTTTCTAGCAGTAATTCTTTCAAAGTTCAAAGTCATAGTGGTTTAATAGTTGAGTGGTAAGTCCCTCGAAAATAGAATAAAACTCCAACAGGAAAAACTTTTTTTTCTTCCAATTCTATATTCTTTCAAAATATTTGACCTTTGTACCTCACAGAAATTGGTCAGTTTTGATAGATTGATTTCTTCCAGGTTTTCAGAGGGATGTTCTATTTACAATGTAGATATAATGCTAAACTGGACCCTCACTTTGGGCATATCTGAAATCAGAAGGTCACTATTTGCCTACAGCAAACATTTAGAGTCTGAATTTCTCAAAAACTTTTGTCAATTTCTATGGGGTTTTTGTTCGCTCTCTCAGAAAACAAAAGTGTTGAAAATCAAAAACTTCCTCAGAAACTACCAGAGTTAAATCTATGAAATCAAAACATAGGTAAACTTTTAATCAGCTCGAAGGTTTTGTTTATTATTTGTTTGAATGAACTAATATCTGAGAGGGTCAATACTTTTTGAAAAGAAAAAAAAAAATTGTTTCAGGGTCATGGCAGTACAATAACAGAGAGGTTAAAACCTCAGAAAATACCCTAAATCAGCAGATCACAGTTGCCTTTAAGGCTGAATTTTACGGAAACAAGTTTGGTGCTTTCTATGGGGTCTGCATTCCCACTCAAAGAAAACAAGTGTGTACCTATGGGTTTTTTGGGGGGGTGGGGGGTAATTTATAGTTTCAAAGCCATGATATTTCAGTAGCCCAGTTGGTAAAGCCTCAGAAAATGGATTTGGTGGACAGAGTTCAAACTCAGAGAGAAAAATTTTCTCCCCCTACCTCTCCGTGCTAATGTAATTTTGGATGTATCTTTATCATATAAAATACTGAATTTTAATTTTTTTCTTTCAATTTGATGTGCTCTCAATTCAAATCTTTTGGAAATTTGTCAGGTTTAAGAAGGGAAATATCTCCAGTGTCTATAAAAGGGGATTCTACTTTCATTATAGCTCTAATGCTAAAGTTCACCTTCATTTCCATTCATTATAAGTGATCATGGATGGGAATTTCTTTTTCTATCAATGCTTATGCCTGTTTGCCCAAGGTTTCACGCTGGCTGGCGTGGGTCTGCCTTGGAATGTGTACTGGCCCAACCGGTGAGATATCACACGGGAAAAACTATGGCATATCCAAAATCAGCAGATCATATTTTACCTAGAAAACCCATTAAAACAACCTGTTGATTTTTTGGGGGTGAGAGACATTCTATGTTCGGGCTCACATAATAAAACCCAATTTCAGCCCCAAAGAAATCAGTCAGAGCAATAACACACCTGGATGGACATGAATTTCTCCTATCAGTGCTAATATCAGTTTGGCAAAAATCTTTTCAAGTTTAGGATTCTAAACTAACAATATAACATTTTTCTCAGGGCAATAACAAAAACCCTACCCTGACCCTAAACCAAATTCAAACACACAATTTAAATCCTGTTGGCTGCTTTGACAACTAACGCCAAAGTGATCACATGAATTCTCAGTTTTCAGAAAAATTAATCTCTATAGAATGTCAGAAGCATCTCAATGTCGTTATATTTAGAGATTTTTCCCCAGGCAACACTGGGTATCTCAGCTAGTTATATATATGAAACAAATGTTGCAGAAATCATCTTTGAGGCCAACAGGAGTCTCCATTTTATGTGCGGAAACAAGAAATCAACCCAGATTTTATAATTCACGGCATTTACAAAACAATAAATACAACACTCCTGCGTGTTGCGATAATATTTGGGTTCATCATGAAATTAAGTGTAAATACCCTCTGAGAATTAAGCATAATTTTGTAACTCTTTCGAAAGATACTTTTCCCCGGGTCAGTTGAACTACTGGGATGACATTATGTATTTAGTTAGACTAACAAAAGTCAAGTAAAGTGTCAGCCCAAAAATAATTTCTAAAAAGTCAACGCCATTGTAAAAAGTTAGGAAAGCTTGGTCTGAGATTGAAATATAAGTCTCATTATGTTTCCATAGATGAACCAAGAAAGAAATTGAATTCATAAAAATCAATTCTAAATCACCAACCTTTGCTTCGTAAGAAGTGAGAGAACTGAATTCTGGAGTTTTCTTTTGCTTACGGCTTGGAAATAACCTGAGAAAGAGAGAAGATGCAATTTACTTGAAAAAATAATATTAAAAATTGAAGTACAGTTGATTTATTTCCATTTTTTAACTGTTTTCTTCCAGCTGTTCATTTATTATACCTCATTGAGTATCTCTAATTATGCACAATATTCATACATCGACTTCAAAACAAATACAACATTAATGAAAACATATTCAATGTACATAAATATGAACAGGATCTGCAATCTAACACAATTCACAGATCAGTCTCTCTTGAAACCTTCAGACTTCCAGCTCAGCACTTCAACCACTGAGCCATTTCCCAGGGAAAAGTACTTTGTTTATTTTTCTGCCTTTCAATGATAATTTTATGACATTTTAAACAAAGCCACGTTATCCTTTCTACAAAAACATTGATGTAAACTGAATTAAGTCTTGATCATTTTGTTTGTTATTTATTCAGCTTCATTTTCTCCCCCTGTCTTAATTGATATTCCTTAAGCTAATCTCTATTGGTGTAGATCAGGGTTCAAGATTTTCGATAACTTTTGATATCGTGTAAGGATACAACCTCCATTTTCCTAGGTACTTGAACCCAAGACCTGTATGGTTGCAAGCTCAAATTATTGAACATAAGACTATGACTTAAAACCCTGTAACTCTAGTTTATGTAATCATATGATTATGAAAAATTTGATGAAATAAAACTGGTACAAAATCTTTTTTCAAGAAAATAAATTTCAGAATTTATTCTATGTCTCTTTAGGCATCTCCAATTATACATAATATATATATATACATCGACTTAAAAAAAATACATTATTCATAAAAACATATTCAATATACATAGATACCTGCATCAACAATTTTACACAGTCTCTCTTGAAAATCTCATCTGAGAGATTCTAAAAATATCTTTGTAGAATCACGCTCTTTCCATAATTTCTAAAATTATCTCAATTATTTTTAAAACTCTGTACACTTTTGAAATGTTTAATATGACTGGGCAACTTATTCCAAAAATATATTACTCCATTAGAAAGAAAAGCGTCCAATTGTTTAGCAAATTTAGTTCTTGGAGTAGTTGGTCCTCGATATGGAATTGGTCAAGGAAAGAGGATTGCTTATTCTTGTAAATTCCTTGTGGAGCATAGGGCCACAACCACTTTGCTGCATTTTCTGTAGCAAGCAGATTTTATGGGATGGAGTTGCTAGCATCAAGCTCAACCCTCCTCAGATACCCAGGCTTGGGACCAGTCATGGTGACTGCCAAGTTGTATTCCTTTAGGATAAGCTTCTTGTAGATAGATTGCCTCAAAGGGCTAAAGAGCTCCAACTGGCCTAATATTCACCCGTAGCTGGACAGAGAATGAAGTAGATCTCATACCATGAGTTCAAACTGAATGAAAAAAAGCCTCAGCCACAACTTGAACTTGATCCGCCTTTTCTGTTCTCTGTACCGGTAACCCCATTCCCCACCTCAAAGACATAGAGGATTAATAACAGGTCAGGTTAGTCACTCAACAGATACCATCATGTGACCAACACCTTTTGGCAGCAAGCTGTGTAGGGGGTGATCAATTTAAAAAATTGGAAAAAGTAGTGAATTATGAATAAATTACTTCTCTTGCATTTTGTCGGGTTGTGGTCACTAAAAGGAAAAAGATCTGAATTTTCAAAAACGAATAGTGATCAATTTAGCATAAACTTACTTTGCAAATTGAACACCCAATCAAATACCTATTTAGGAGAGGATTTTCAAAGAACAAAAAAATAAAAACATTTTTCTAGACATAAGGAGTAAACGTTTAAATTTTAGCTCCTCTGTAGTAAATTTCATACAAGATAGAGGCATACAGAGCCAGCCAGCCAAGCCTGAAAACTGAAGAAACCTATGTTGAAACCTGTGTTTTGATTTTTAACGATGACTTTTAAGAAACAGCCAAGTTACATAGAATTCTTGTACAATCAGGTTTAATTTAGTATTTATTTCAAAAGAAATATCACCCAACAAAGATTCAAAAGATCTCGTCATGACTTCTGCAATGTCAGGCAGGGTTTATCTATGCAGCACTATTTAGATAGCATTCCCCCATATGTTGAATAAATAAGTGAAGGACAGTCTAACAATGCCCAGCCTCTCTGCTTACCCTTACCTGGCGACTCTCCAATGCAATGAAATACTGACATAATCAGTCATTCAATAGAAATCATCATATGACCAACATCTTTTGGCAGGATGCTGTGTTGGGGGTGATCAATTAAAAAAATGGAAAAAGAGCTGATCAATGGATGAGTTTTGTTGGGTAGTGATCACTAAAAAGAGTCTGAGTTTTTCAAAAGACAAACGTGAAGCTTGCTGGACATAATAAACTAGAGGATCAATTTCGCATAAACTTACATTGTAAATTGCCACCCCACCCCACTAAAAACCTATTTGTTCAAGACATCACAAGTAAATGTTGAAAGTTTCATACATACCATCATTTTTGATGGCATGGCTGATGTGGTTGATATTAACTGACAGATGTGTCATCAAAGGAAATCAAAATGATATAACTGAGCGCTTGTGCTTGTGTAGACAATTACTCCTTGGATAATGGATAGAAGATAATTATTTCCATTGGAGAGGCCAAACACTATGAATCACATGTTCTCTCCCCCCCTCCTCCCCTTATTTATTTGGGTTTGTTTATTTTGTCGATTGCCACGGCTCTTATCTGTGAGTCATAGTTCTTAACCAGAAGGAATGAATAATTAAAGAGACCAGACAAAATCTGAACAAATTGAAAAGAGAAATAGAAAGAAATCCCAGATGCAGTCAAACGTCATGATTTATTCATAGCGAGAGGAAAAGATCGGCAGATATTAAATGCAACGTATATATTTTGTGTACAAGTCAATGACATTATGACAACAGATACGGCTAATTAATTAATATGACGTGAATAGTTGCCTAGCAACAATTTAAGAATGAGGACAACAAAATTATTTTTTCATATGTAACACTTTTGTGAG
This sequence comes from Thysanoteuthis rhombus, assembly GCA_963457665.1. Lineage (NCBI taxonomy): Eukaryota > Metazoa > Mollusca > Cephalopoda > Oegopsida > Thysanoteuthidae > Thysanoteuthis > Thysanoteuthis major. Next base: position 52,050,874 of record OY735222.1, on the reverse strand, counting down.
TATGTGTATAATAACTATCTTACAGATATATGAGTGAGATACATCTATCAGTCATGCTATAAAAAGAGTACTTGAACATGGGTGCAGCCCAACCAAATTTGGTGCACTTATTGAATGGACTTGGTGGCGGAGGGGTTTAAGACAAAAGTTTTGAAAAAATACTTTTCAAAGGATTTTACAAGGTGACTATAATGCAAAAGTGGAACCTTCTTTCCACCCATATGTTAATACATAATTCTTCAAGGGTTCAAATCTGAAGACTTTTTCCTAGAATGAAATTTTTGAAAAAAAATACAGCATTTTTTAACATTTTAGAGATGAGGAATTCTATAATTTTATAATTCTATAATGCAAAACTTGCTCTTTACTTTTCATTCAATGTACATTCATACACACACTAGCCGAATAACCTATCTGTGGGATGGGGATTCAGCTAATGTGTGTATATATATATATATATATATATATATATATATATATATATATATATATATATACATACACATACACACAAATATATCCATATATATCATATACACATATACACGTGTGTGTGTGTATTTATTAACCGAATTGATGAAATATGCCTAATTGACACAATTTTCTTTTTTTTTTTATCGAAGAAAAAAAAAAAAAAAAATACATTGTTTTAATTTAATCAAAAGAAGAATATAAAATAACTAAACAGATTTCATTCAAATACAGAACTGGGGTCAAAAGTTCACATTCGACTCAATAATTTTCTATTTTATTCCCATCATCATCAGTCTTTTAACGTCCCTCGTTGGACATAGACCTTCCCCAGGATTTGCCACACTTCTCTATCATGGGCATCGCGGAGCCAGTACTTCCTGAACTTGTCTAGCTCGAAACTAAATCAGTTATAGCTATACTATGAGAGAAAAAAACTATCCAAAGATGTACAGTGACATACCATCATGTAAGCCAACCACTAAAATTCTGTGATGGTAATTCAGGTTTACATTTATATTCACCAGATAAATCAGTGCCCCCCCCGCCCCCCCGAGCAACATGCTTTCCATCGGACGGTCAAGTTCTGATTTTTCCATATGACTGATTAGAGGAGTTGCTTTTTTCAGGATTAAATTCCAAGGGATATTATGAATCACCACCAATCATAGATACTGCTTTTTAGCTCAGAAATTAAACAGTGGAACTGGTAAGATATTAAGTTACCTTGACAAAAATATTAACAGAATGGTTTGAACAACAAATTTATGATTTAAAAGGAGGAAGAAAAAAAAAGAAATAGAAAAGGAAACATGGACAAACTAATCTGTCAAACCCTCCATTGAAAACCCATGTGGGGGGGGGGGGGGGTAGAATTGAAAAAAAAAAAATTCTTTACTTATTGAGTGGGTTATTTGCAAAATTTCAAGTTTCTACAATTAATGGTTATGGCTGGGCAAAGTCTGAATGGATACATAGATAAATATGAATGTTAGATCATGTGAATAACCTAAAGCCAGCAACAGTGATTAAACCGATCTGTTTTGGATAGCGGTGATCAGTCTATACAGTCATATTTTCTCTTTGGGTGTGTGAGAGTGTGCATATGCAATTTAAGAACAGTGTGTGTGTGTGTGTGTGTGTACATGTATGTATGTGTGTAAGTAAAGAAATGTGAAACCAAGTAAATACAAATCAATTTAGGCAAACAGGTTCTGTAGATGTTGAGACATGGAGTGGACGACTGCTTTTATAAATGGATGATGTGAATTCCATCCATCAGATTGTCACTGAGGGTCCATACACGATCACTTGTTCGGCAGCAGCAGAATGCATTTTCAAATGCTGGTGAATGGTTTGAACTACCAACGGAAAATGATGGGCATCATGTCGAACCCTATTCTTCATTACTTTATGAAAATTGCCATGTTATTGTTTCATCCATTTCATCAACAAGGATAGAGACTTTATAGACAGTCTGTATATTGGCTACAAGAGCATGGAATACTTCGGTCTAGTTATTATTTCAATTAACACTACAACAAAATGTCTTCTATCTTCTCACCTGAGAAAATAAAATGTGATACAGTTTATTAAGAGGAACATAACTTGAATATTTTACGCTCTTTAGAGTAGTTTTCTCAAACGATAGTAAAAGCTGGGAATTAATTATTTTGCATCTTTTCTTTTGGTACCAAGTCCCAACCATCGAGACTTGTCCAAGACCACATTTACAAAATCAACCAACACTATTCAGCATTGCCAGAGGTTTTCATTTCCTGCTCATCTGCTCTACACAGAGGTGTAGGTGGCATAACAGTTAACAACATAGGAATCAGCTAACCAAGTTCAAACTCTGGCTGAGATAGTTTGAGTTCACTTTGCATAAATCCATCTTTTTCATCCCAGCTACCGGTAGACTAGCAGGGCAGACTAGGCTCCCTAACAATGGTTGGCAACCAATCTATGAGACGGATGTGTCTGATTCCGAACCAGGGGTGACTGGTAGCAGACTGCCTAGGTAAGTAGGGATATGACCGTAGTACATAAAGAAGAGATACAAGGCAAAAATTGTAGCTATTGGTCATGACAACAATCAGAAGAGGGAGCAGATTTCTAGGCTGCACTCGGTATCTATTAGCAGCGGCAGAAATAGGCGGAGGGTAAGAGAAGACAATCAACTTATTGTGAATCATAATCAGATTTGCGTCTTTGATAAAAGAATGGTTCAATAATTTCCAAAGAAATGTTGAGAGATTGAAGTGAATTTCTCTTGTGAAAACCAGGGCTATGATACAAGAATGACACAAGTCATAAAGATAGAAATGGGCTATGACTAACCAATGTATGTATCCACTGTGTTCTTCCAGTAATCTGTACTTCCCTTGCCATTGTGTTAAAATGTCTTCTATCTTCTCACCTGAGAAAATAAAATGTTATACAGTTTATTAAGAGGAAAAGATGTGTATATGAAGAAAAAAGATTTTTAAAAAAAAATGAGTATAACAAGGCAGAAATCCTTCAATCAAACATACATAATTAAAAGTAACGACAAACTGTCTATTTGATTTTTTTGATAATTTTTCTTGCTTAAGGACAAGTTGGTAGGTTCTAAATCTTTGGACCATCGTCAGTCAATATCTAGAAAATGTAATTAATGGTATTTTTTTTTAATGATTTTATAATATCTAAACAGATTTGATTATCGAAGTTAAAAAAACCCAAAAAACATTTAAAATATTGATAAATTCAAATAGTATAATCATCAGATCAAAACTGTAAATCTATGAAATATAAAAATATCAAATATTGTCTTTAATGGATTCATGATTGAAATAATAGAGCTACCATTTTTTCTTCTAATTATAAGCAGCTTGTATTTTTTATATCAAACTAGTCAGAACAGCAGATAATAAAATTTAGTCCATGGAAGTTCTTAAGTGACTTCTATCCTTAATCATCATAGCCCTACAAGTCGCCCAACCAACCAGCTAAGTACAAAAGATTCTTCTACCTTTGCTAGTCCGTCTGTCTATGTCTCCGGATGCTTCTGGACACATTTTGGGGCTATGACCTTGAAAATTGGCATGAGTACATCACTAAACACCATCTAAAATTCATTTTTTTTTTTTTTTTTTTTTCAAGTGCTTTTTGGGGTTTCAATGGTCATTGTGGACCAATCAAAAATGTCCGAGTCTTTTGTTGGTATTTTATTTGATAGTTTTTTATAAAAGTTTTTTTTTTTTTCTTTATAGATTATTTCTTTTATCAACCAAACTTTCAGAAAGAAATGACTTGCCTTCACTAAGTTACACTTTGTGAAAATTAGAATCATTCAAAAATGAATTGAATAATGTTTACAAAAGTATAGATATTACAGTCTTTGAGCCCAGGGAGAAGTTATTGAAAACTGTCAAAGCTTTCTACAGTTTTTGAGTGATTCTTGCCGGCTGGCTACGTATGCGTGAATGTATATATGTATAAATGTATCATATATGCAGACTGGACTAATGGTGATAGAAAGTCGAAAATTTCAACATTTACTCCTGTTTTTTTTCTTTATATGATGATTGTAGATACGTTCAATTGTAAATTTATGGTCCATCAATCAGAATTTCTGGCGTGACCCATTGTATGGACATTGCAGGATCATTGGAACTCATCGTAGCTAAACAGGTTCTTTGAATCTAAACAACTTAGATGAATGTTTTCTCTTCTCATTCATTACCCGTTTTGTAATGAGCTGCACTTTAGCTTCTTGTACGATAACCACTGCAGAATTTGAAAAAGTTTATGTCATATTGTGTATTATGGGGTTTTCAATTAGCCCCACAAATGACCCATCTGACCAACCAGCCAAGTGGGCTACAGATTCTTCTCTCTTTATCTGTCTGTATGTGTGTGCGTGTCTGTGGATTTCTAGGTGCTCCCCGTCACATTGGGGCTACAACCTTGAAAAATTAGCACGAGTACACCCCTAGGTACCATGTGGAAAACTTTTTTTTTGTTTTCAAAAAAAGACAAAACATTTTTTGGGGACTCCATAGTTATTTTGGATCAACAATCCCCAAATCTTGTGCTGTGTTGGGGGTAATCAATAAATAAGTTAGAGAAGCTCTTGCCTTTTATTGGGTCATGGTTTTCAAAAAACAAGCTTGAATGCTACTAGACACTAACTAAGGACCAATCTATCAAAATTACGTTGCAAATTAACACCCCCGCCCCACCCACCCACCTCACTGAAAAGCTTTGGGGGAGATTTGAAAATTTAAAGAAAAAAAAAAAGAAAAGTTTTTCCTAGACATAAGATGTGAATCTTAATTTTCAGTCCTGATACAACTACCAGCCAGAGCAACTTGAAAACTGAAGAAACTTAGGTTGACAATCTTGGTCGTCAATTTCTGATAAGCCAACAGGTTTTCTGTCATTTTTATGGCAAGTGCTGATGAGGAGTCTTCGAAAAATATCTCAAGATTTAACCGCTCCTTTCTTAGCCCACCCCTCGACAAAATATTATGTTGACAAATGTAAAGACAATGATAATAAGATACGACTAAATACATACATCTCTCTGACTTCATTGGCAGAGCAAAATAGATTTAACAGAGCAGAGAACAAGAAGATGTTCTTGGCATAAATATGGCATTATCCAAGAATTGAATGTCATGGACACCATTTCCTCTTTGACGTTTAAATCTAATTTCAACAGGAAAAATCTCTGGCTGACCTATCCAAAACCCAAAAACATTTTTTGTAAATGGGACTTAGTCATTCTGTAAGTGAATGTAAATTTGTAACAATGGATGTAAATTGTTTTCTGTACCCTTTACTCGCTGTTATCAACCAGTTATTGTAATCTAAAAGACCCTGTTGTGAAGTAATCGCAATATGTAAGACTTATGGTGGTAGTAATATGACAATGTGGAAGTGAAAGATTTGAGAAGAAGGTGTTTTGCATCTTAGAAATTCTCATCATAAAGATAAAGCTCAATGCATTTCATCATGCTTGTCAGCATCATTAGGAGCAATTTTGGAAAGTGGAGAAAATGCAGTTCTCACATGTCCAGATACAATACTAAATATACATCTGAGCACAGCACTTACTTTGAGCTCTAACTTTTGGGGGCCCTTATTATGATGGGTTGGTCAATTTGTTTGTGTTTCAGCACTCCTGGCCATACTGTTTTGTCTACAGACTTGAAAATTGGCATCAGTACTCCACTACACCCATTTTTTTTTTTTTTTAAATTTTCAAGTGTTTTTTGGGACCTTATTCAAACAGGTATATAAATAATATCTAGATGCTCCGGAATCTAGAGTTTTTTTTACTCTATTTTAGAAGTTTCCCAGTGGAAAACACCAATGAGGACATAAATAGAATCTATTCTGATTATATTTTCTTCTGTAGCATTTTTTTTAACATAACTTAAAATTTTGGTGATAGGGTTATTTAATTATTGACTGTGATGGCAAATTTATTTTAAACTTGTACTTAAAATTCTAAAAAAACTTTAAATTGTAAATGTTATGGCTGTTTAGGCCATTTTCAACATCTTGATCAATAAGATTTTTTTTCTGACTGTAATACATTTTTGGAATAAGTTGCCTACACACATTAAAAATAGAAATTGTGTAGAGAGTTTTTGAAATGATTTTGATCAGTTTTGAAAATATAGAAAAAGCATTTGTTAGATAATTAAGAAAAAGGAAAAAGGAAAAGAAAGAGAAAAGGAAAAAGGAAAAGAAAGAGAAAAGGAAAAAGGAAAAGAAAGAGAAAAGGAAAAAGGAAAAGAAAGAGAAAAGGAAAAAGGAAAAGAAAGAGAAAAGGAAAAAGGAAAAGAAAGAGAAAAGGAAAAAGGAAAAGAAAGAGAAAAGGAAAAAGGAAAAGAAAGAGAAAAGGAAAAAGGAAAAGAAAGAGAAAAGGAAAAAGGAAAAGAAAGAGAAAAGGAAAAAGGAAAAGAAAGAGAAAAGGAAAAAGGAAAAGAAAGAGAAAAGGAAAAAGGAAAAGAAAGAGAAAAGGAAAAAGGAAAAGAAAGAGAAAAGGAAAAAGGAAAAGAAAGAGAAAAGGAAAAAGGAAAAGAAAGAGAAAAGGAAAAAGGAAAAGAAAGAGAAAAGGAAAAAGGAAAAGAAAGAGAAAAGGAAAAAGGAAAAGAAAGAGAAAAGGAAAAAGGAAAAGAAAGAGAAAAGGAAAAAGGAAAAGAAAGAGAAAAGGAAAAAGGAAAAGAAAGAGAAAAGGAATAAAATCTATAAAATACTGGCACATGATTTCGACATTGTTGGTTTTTGAGAAAAAAAAAAAAAATGTTTTTCAGATTTTGCCCAGTGGCGTACTCATGCAAATTTTCGAGGTATTAACCCCCAAAATGTGACCAGACACACACGCCCACACAAATCTGTAGCCCTCTTGGCTGAGGGGGTCATTTTTGGGGCTATAGCAATTCCATTGTTGAGTACCTATTGAATCAAAGTAGGTTTTCTATGCCTAAAGAATTGCAAAGAATTCAGTTTTTGATAAGCAGAAAAATTTTGACAGTGAAGTTGAAGTAACCCATCATGAGTTTTCGACAAATCTTCGACTCAATTTTTATTCATTTTTTTTATCACAACAAAATCACAATCTCCAATAAAATGAAAAAAAAAAAAATGAAGATGATGGGTTGTAATACTTCATCTAAGCAAGAATAAAATCAAAATAATTTTTGGAAATGCATTGTTATGAAACAAGAAATAAAATATAACTTGAAAAATTGACCAATGAACCGTTTCCAATATTTGACTGAACTTTCACAGTTCTCGCATCTTCTCCTTGTAGAGTTACTGCCTTTTTGGGGAATAGAGAACATAAAAGGCAATTGTGACCTTTTCCGTTTCAAAATGGCATCCGCTCCAGCTGTAGAGTGGCAGGGGCTGATAGCGAATTCATAGTCAAAGGACCAGACGACAATAACCCTTAAAAAACACTAATCCTGCAGCTGGAAATTTTGAAGAGTAACAATAACCAAAAACATTTTTCAAAAAGACTGTACATACCGCCAGGTTTTATGGGAATCTCATTTTTGTAAAATTCCAAAATTCGTTGATCTTTGTCTTTGAATTCTCTGATACGCTGGAAAAAAAAAAAATAGATAAATAAATAAATAAATAAATGAATAAAAATAAAAAAGAATTTTAAAAAAAGAAAAAAAATCATATGTATATTTTTTCATCATTTCACCTGGTTTTGATGTTCTGAATTTTTCTAATATTACCTATTATAATGTCCATGTTTTATAGACATTTTTACTCACACATTGAAATTGAAGTAAAGGGAGGCAACTGCGCCTGATCATGTGCCTGTACTGCAAATACCAGCTGAGGAGTCTCGTTCTGGTACCAGAAGTTACAAACGAAGTCTCATTTTTGTTGAGCTGAGTTAGGCACTTCATCAGCGGTCATTCATTGTAAACACACTTGATTTTGGTCTCTCTTTAATTTTCAATCAGTTTACGGTTAAAACCTATAGCATTTTAACCAGCATACAATTAACTAACCAATCAAACAAGCAAAAGATACAACACGTACTAACATTACTTGTTTTATAGGGATGAATTATGAATTAGTGCAACACATTCTTTCAACCCACCCATTTGGCTTTGAGCAGTGCTGTATGTAAACAAAAGTGAAGCCAGGCCATCAAGTAAAGCAATTATCAGCAGCAGTATAAGGTTGGCCTAACATGAGCTACTAGCCTACTCATCTCCAAGTCAGACAGGGTTTCATCAATTTTATATATTTGTCTGCTTTAGCATGACAGAAACCAACAAACAAGCCTGGCAGCAGCAGGGTCAAAACGCAACTATTTCAGCCACTGAGCCGAATTTAAAAAAAAAAAGTTTTCATTTGTGCAAAATTTCAAATTTCTACAACAGATGGTCAAGCCTGAGAAGACAAGAGAGGGAAGAAAAGAAAAAAAAAAAAGCTATAAATTCTAATTAAGAGAATGATATTTCAATCTCATAACTTTCCATTTTCTCTTTCTCTCGTTGATTGATGATTGAATAGAATTTGTCTCTCTCCATTTTAAAGTTTTCACTTTCTAGTCTTAACTGGAAGTCTGAACTTGACGTTGTTAGGTTCTGAAAAAAGTCAAATCAGTAGGAGTTTGACAAAAAGTGACAACAGCTTTTATATAATGTGATTTTTGACTAGTTTTCTTCATTTTTATGCTAAATACATGACCAGCAGAAGTTAAAATATGCAATGGATGGGAGTGTGACATAATTTTGTGACGGGTAAGGAGCACCGAAGTTAATTTCTATTGGCAAATTTAAATAGGCAGCAAGTCAGACAAATAACTTGTTCAACGGACAATAGATTTATTTTTGTACTTTAAGTGAGAAAAAGAGGAGTAGAGAGAGAATGTTTTTTTTTTTTTTAAAAACCTAGGAGGTCGACTTTCTATCATTCATTTGATTGGAGACAATCGACAAAAACTGTCACCAAAACAGTCAAAATAAGTTTCTTCAGTTTTCAAACAGATCTAGTTGGCTGGCTATCTATGAATGTGTATGACATGTACAGGCCACACCAATGGAGCTAGAGGGTTGAAAATTTTAACATTTACTCCTTACCATGCCCAGATAAAAAAAAAAAACATTTTTTTGAAAATCTTTAGCACCTCACAAAAAATTGTTTTTTAATGGGGGGGGGGTCAATTTGAAATGTGTGCTTATGCTTAATTGATCACCAGTCTGAGTCCAGCAGCATTCACGCTTGTTTTTTGTTTTTTTTAAAACTCTTTTTAGTGATCACTGCCAAACAAAAGGCTAAGGAAGTAACTTATTCATTGATCAACCAGTTTTCCCAATTCTTCAATTGGATCATTACCCAACACAGCATGCTGCCAAAAGACAGTGGTCACAGAACAGTTTCTATTGAGTGACTAACCAGACCTGTTCTTTTCGCATAAACTCTAATGACCTTCACAGAGTCATGGAGTTGAATAATAAATAAATGTTATTCATATTCATCTGAAATCTCTGACAAACAACAATCCACTTCGAGATTTACTTTTGATGTGCTGTATGAGAGCGAGTTTTTACATTTCCAGGTTTGGCTTGCAGGCCATACCAGGGAGCCAGAGGGCTGAAATTTCCCACAACTAAACGCAGCTAGTTTTTCATAGTTAGAAATCATCAAAACAGGTTTCTTCAGTTTTCAAGTCTTGCTGTCTGGCTACGTACATGCCACACTGGTGGATCTAGGGGGCTGAAAATTCAAGCATTCACTCCTTATTACGTCTAGAAAAACAGTTTCCTTTTTTTTTTAAAATTCTACCGCAATAAATTTCTAGTTGGGGATTCAATTTGCAATGTAAGTTTAAGCTAAATTGACACCTTAGTTTGTATACAGCAGCATTCACGTTGATTTTTTTTAAATTCAGACTTTTTTAGAGATCACTATCAAACAAAAGGCGAGAGATATAATTCATCAATTGATCACCTTTTTTCCCCCGATTTTTTTAATTGATCATCCAAAACATAGCATGCTGCTAAAAGACATCAGTCAGGTGCTGGTTTCTATTGTGACTATGTAATTCATTCATTCATTGTCGCTTACAGCCAGGCCAGTCAGAGGGTATGGTGGCCATTGCCTTGTGTTGTTCATTATAGCATTGAGATCAATCTCTCCCTCAGAAGGATTAACACGATCACCATAGGAGGCTTTTTAGATAATTCCAAGCTGTTTATGATACCTGGTATTTTCCAAAAAGTCACCCATCTAGGTATCGACCTGGCTCAGCATTGTTTAACTATAGTGATCATACAAGAACTGGTCTGTCCAACATGACCAGCCAGTAGGATTTCAAGAAATAGAATAGAGAAAAAAAAAAAAAAAAAATCCTGTCCAGTTACAGGAGAAAGTTTATTCGCCCCCAAATGATTTGTCTCAACCAAAATACTTCTGCAAAGAAGATTGACTCATGCTTACAATAAAAGAATCACACGAAGTGTAATGAATAATGATGTCTTTGATCTCATTGTTTCAACTTTTGAGAAAGCTGGGGAACTTACTTGGCTCGATAGAGCTAAGTTTAATCTTGCAGGCTAGCCTTAATCATCTGTCTGTAAATTACCTAGATTGGATTAAAACTCATAAAAATGTATTGCTATACTAATTTCACATATGAAACTTATTGTATCTACTCTGATAACTAGAGAGCACCCGAGGAGCACATACCTCTGCCAACGACTTTGTCATGGGGAGGATTTGTGCATCGATCTGCCCCAAAATTGAGCCAGTTCCTCTGTAGCTTATTCTCCATCCTTCCACAAGATGTCATTGAAATTCATGAAGAACTTTTGCAGATATCATGTGGGCAGACATGAAATTTTGTTAATAATGTCATAACTATGATGCAGGAGAAATAATTGTGTAAGGATCCACCCTGAGAGAAAATCAATTCTTCTATACTGTATTATTTATTCTACCACAAAATTTCATCAAAATTCATTGAGAACTTTTGCTTTTCTATCCATAACACTGGACTTTTCCACTCAGGGATAAAATTCTACTGATGAAAATACTTCCAACTATCATTTGAAACTGGATTCTAACTGAAACAATTTTTCTTCTAAAAACATCATTCCATAGAAATTCGAATATATCCGTGAATCTTTTCACAGGTATTAACTAGTTACTATGATCTTAAATATTTCTATCAATCCAAATTTGGGATCTCAAAACCCCCTTTTGCTAATAAATGATCTTATAGACCATAGCCCAACAACAAAAGATCATCTGCCATGCAATTTTCAGAAATATGAAAAAGACTTTTTAAATTGAACCATTTCTAACTCACAATTAGAATGAGATTTATACACGACAGTTCCCACGTGTTTAATTTCTGACCAAAGTGCTATCTGTCAACACGTTTCAAAGAAATACAATATCCAAACAAATATTCAACTGCTCCTGGTGGATAACAACAAAAACTAAAAATTATGACAGCTATTCTTTTCAAAACAACCAACTTGACAGAAAGATATTCTTTGATCTTCAAGCTAGCGTTTTGGATTGCCTTTGATGCACTGGAGTCAAACTCACAACATTAAGAACTTGGGAAAATTTCTATATAGTTTTGATCTTTTTTAAGAACAGCTTGTCTACAAACAAGACTAGTTGCTTCAAGGTCAAACTCTACTTTGAACACAACTATTCCAGCCAATAATGTGCGTGCAAAATGTCAAGTTTCTACTCGTGACGACCAAGGCTGAGTTGATCCATTCAACATTTTTTTCATACTCCCCGAGTTTGAGAGTCCGGCCAGTTTCTCCTGTATAAATCTTCTCTCATCTACTAATCTAAACACAGTTATCAGTCAGACTCGTCTCATATGCAATGGCTATTCATATCTTGAAAGTAAATCAAAGAAGCAGCACACATCAACATGTCGACTGAATGTATGTTAAACAAGTGCAGGATACAACCTAATGTGGCTTCCACTACCCAAAAGGCCAAGGCATAGAAAGGAAAACACCCAAATGCTACATTATAAATGTTGCTACCATTGGAGAAAAAATAATTCTGTTTACCACCATCACATTTGGATAGTACACTTGAAGAAGGCTGTAGAATGGATTGGCTGAAACATTGTGTTAACAACAAAAAGGAGTTCTATCGTCTGAAAAACTCTTTGAATGGTAATGACCCTTCTTGAAACTAGAGGTAAAAAATAAACAATTTGGAGGTGCAGAGTGGCTGAACAGTTAATGACCAGGATAATGGAACCAGTGACTCTGAGGTTCTCTGTCTTGGGAAGCAACCAATCTAGGAGAAGGACAAATCTGAATTTAAAACCAAACGTTAGTGGATCGTAACTACCACTGAATATTGACGCTCTAGTTATACATCGCACCCAGGCAAAACCAGGCCAAAATGACTCTTTATGAAGCTAGAGAGAGTGTTGTGCACAAAATGGCTGCATAGCTGGAAAGTTTACACAATGACGAATCTAATTTCATTTCATCACATGAATAAGCAAAAAATAATTCATTGAAGCTAGAAAGCTCTAGATTCTTAACTGAACTAGAAAACACTCAGAGAGCGCACACCTCTGTCATCGTCAGGGGGAGTAATAATGCGTGGATCTATCACTAAAATTCATGAGAACTTTTGGAGATATCACGTGGACAGGCATTTTTTGGCAATGGAGTATGGACATACAAATATGATGTAAGGAAGGTAACTGTGTATGGATCTGACCCATAAATCTACAAAGTGTGGATTGCGTGTTCAATTTCTGAAAGGCATACACCATAATGACAAAAGAAGCCAATTATCTGCAGTGATCAATTTACAAAGTATAAGACCATCGAGCGCTTGAACAAGTGCCATGTTGGATTACGAACATTGATTAACAATTCAATAATTGTGTTGTTCATGACTGACGATGGAAGTGCATGTGGCCCAATGGTTGAATGAAGTGTTTCCATTCTGTCTCTACAGACAATGGAATGTTCCTCCCAGGGCACAAGCCTAGACAAAGCATACGGAGATCCTGGGATGCCCAGTTGCCAGATTCCTCCTCTCAGCCTTTATTGATGTAATAAAGAGGAAATCAGAGAGTAATATGTTTGGCATTAGCTTGGCAGCAGGAGCTGCCAGAGGGAAGTCAAACCGACTTGAGGGGCCTAGTTACAGAGTTGTTGCCCTCCTAGACTGGTTGACTTCCAAGGCTAGAGAGCACAATTTTCCCTTCTATTTTACCCATTAATCTGGGGAGAAGAGATGGATTCATGCCTTTCCGAAGGACATTAGTGCAAAGTGAACATGAACAGTCCTGACCAGAGTTTGAACTTGGGTTGCCTATTCCATTGTGTGAGCATCAAAATTTATAATAATTGTACTGTTCATAACTTACAATGGATGTGCAAGTGGCCTAATAGTTAGAAGCATGGAAAATGGAATCTCTGAACAGGGTTCAAACACAGGTAGAGACAGTTTGCATTCACTTTGCACTCATGCCTTCGGGGAAAGAGAAGAATCGATCTCTTCTCCCCCCTCCCCACCTATGGGTAATCAACATGGCAGACTGTAGTCTTCAGCCATGTTTGGCAACCAGGGTAGCTGACTGACAACTCTGATTTCAAACCGGAAAGTCCAATCACTTGTCCAGAGTAGGAAGATGATGGCAACAGACAGAGAAGGGAATATGTTCCCAAGATATCTGGTTTACTGGGTTTGGTGAAGCTTTGATGGGCCTAGCAAGCCAGAAACGGATTATGATAAATTGTCTAAACAAAATGAAGGAGAATAAAAGAAGATGGACAGAATAATGTGACTGACATCTGCATCTCCCAATGGCACATCCAGTACCAGTGGAAGATTTTTTCAAGTATGTAGAAATTATTATAAAAGTTAATGGCATGGATAATGGAACCAGCAAGCCAGGTTCAAACTCTGACCGAGGCTCTCTATCTTGAGAAGCCATTAATCTAAGAGAAGGACAAATCTGAATTTAAAACCAAACAAGAGTGGATTGTGATCACCACTGAATTGAGAGTTGAATTTTTTGTCTATTTCTGAAATTTATATGGCAGATGATCCCCAGTTGGGAGGGGCTTTGAAATCATTTATTGGCAAAAAAAAAAAAAAAAAAAAAAAAAAAAAAATGGTTTTGGGATCTCAAACATGGACGAGTAGAAATCCTTAGGGCACAATAAAAATCTGTCTATAGTTTTGGGAAGAGTCATTTACGTTTAAAGATTGGGGGGGGGATTATAGAACTTTTTGTTTGCATTAACATTTCGGTCAAGCCATTCTATAGCCTTCTTCAGGTGTATTATCTGAATGTAATGGAGGGAGAAAGTCGAACATTATCCTCTCTGGAAAGAAGTCCGGATCATAGACAGGGAACACTGTTGAAAATAGGGTGAGAAACAAAAAACAAAGCAGCAGCTCACAACAACATATCAATTGAGTGTATACGTCAGGCAAGTTCAGAGTTCAGCCCAATGTGGCTTCTGCTACTCAATAGAGACAAAGCATAGGGATCCAGGCCTAACAAAGAAAGGAATAGAAAATACCCAAAGTCTACATCAGTATTGTTACCATCAGAGAAAAAAATTCCATTTCCCACCATCACATTTGGATTGAAGAAAGCCGTAGATTTAATTGGCTGAAATATCTGGTTAACAACACAATCAACCATTAAGAGTTCAATTGTCTGAGACACTCTTTGAACAATAATTCATTCATGAAAATGGTGACAGCAACATATTTTTATGATCTAGAATTCTAAGACTTGACCAATTACAGACAGACGGACTCTCATATAACATAACATGAAAAGGAATCTCAAAGGATGTTGTTGCTCGGGTTTTTATTATTTCCAACTTATTATGAATACATTTATATCTGCAATGGGGCCACAAGCGCAACCCATTTGATTTTATGAAATCTCAAAATATTATTTGCTTTCATGTGTTATCATATTTGAACACGTCCCCAGCCCAGAGCAATGCCTGGTACCCTTGCTGGTAAATTAAATTCCGATTCTATTCATCTATTTCATAAGTGCTTTTCCAGGCGAGGGACATAAGAAGTATTTGTTTGAGACAAGAATTGAAGGGATGCAAAGAACTAATGAAAAAGTCCACAAAAGTCTAAATATAAAGTATTTATATCAACTTGAAAACGGTACAAATCTATGCTGAAAGTTTTGGTTGACGGTTAAGCAAGTTATATGGGAATAATAGAAGAAAGCACTCAGAGAGTGCATTCTGATGCCAACGTCATTGTTACTAAAACAGTTACATTGCTGGAAGTAACTGTAAATAATTCCAGGATCCACCCAAAAATCTAATCATTTCTCCTTTAGTCACTCTCCCACAAAACATCATTGGAATTCATTGAGAACTTTCGGAGATAAAGTGTGGACATACAACTATGAAGTCAGAGAGATATTATAAAGATTTTCTGGATCCATCTAAACGTTTAATCACTCCTCCCTAACACATGGGCCACCCTTCCACAAAACATCACTGAAATTCATTGGGAACTTTTAGAGATATTGGGTAAACAAGCTGACCTGTATGAATACATGTTACAGCAAATCAGTAAAATTGCAAAATCGGTGAAGTTTTTATGTCATTCACAAAAATAGATACATATTTTTAGTTTGATCAAAATAATCAAAAGAAGGATAAAAATAACTATTTTTTTATGATCAAAAGTTTGTTCTCAAAGTTTCTTTTTACAAAAAAAAAAATGAAAAAAGTAAATATCACCAATTAGGTAATTTTGTAGATTCAGCTTAACACGAACACATCTACGAACTTTGTTGGCCAAGATTGACTAAATATGTAAGTCATATACCAACAAAACGAATCTCAATTTCATAATGATGGTACTTACAACTGCATGTAGGTCTCCTCTGGCATTAATTTAAACAAAACTTACTTATCTTTCCATGTGTACACAAACACTATTGTCTTCTCTTATATAAACAAGAGATAAAGTCCTGTTTATTTTCGTCCATTCCTAAGAAAGAGCTAGAAATTTAAAGCTTTCACAACTGATTATCAAAATCATAACTAAAAAGTACCCAGGGAGCACACACCTTTTCCAGGGTAATATTTATGTATGGATCCGCCCCAAAATTGGCTCTCACCCTTCCACAAAGTATAATTGAAATTCATCAAGAATCCCTGCAGGAGTTCCATGGACAAGAAGGAAGTTTTGGCAGTGTGATGTGGTTTGGACACAGCTATGATGTACGGGAGGTAACTGTGTATGGATCAGATCAAAAATATCAGTCCTGTAGTCTATGGTCTACCCTTACTGAAAATGTCAGAAATTCATGGAGAACTTTTGGAGATATTATTTTGAGAGCCATGAGAACTTACATAAATGTAATTGGAAAAAGCTGGAAAAATATTTCTCAATCAAAAAATGGTTTTACCTCTTTCTGACCAGATTGCCCACCCTTCTACAGAATTTCAATGAAATCCATCCAGGGCTTTCAGAGACAGATGCAACCAAATACATATACCTCTTGTCAAAGGGTTAAGAAGTCATGCCTGTCCCACTTATTCTCTCTACACACTACCCTTTTATTAAACTACCTAACTTTACTTCCCCCTCTCCCCTTACTGTCTGATTAAAACGCCTAACTTTCTTTTTTCCCCATGTAACCTGCATCAGTTACTTTTTAAGAAAAAAAAAATTTTTTTCTTGCTTCTTCTCCAAATTAAAAGACAGAGGTTTAAACTTGCTTCCTCTATTTTTCATTTCCTCCTTCACCAGAAAATGTAAGGTGTTTATAGTGGAAGCTCACCATCTCTAACATAAAGAGATTCTTAGAAGGTTTAAGGCAGGGTTCTTCAAAGCATGGGTCTTGATCCATCACTGTGTCACAATGAATAATTGAATAAATAAAGAGTAAGTGGAAAAAGTATCGGTAACAATGAAATAATTCAGATTTGAAAATTAATATATGATGTTTGTAATGCTAATGTGGAAAGAAACTTTAAAATTGTTTATGAAAATGAACAATTTATTTCCTAAATTGTTAATTTTTACAAACAATTTAAGTTTCTCTCCACATCGTCTTTACTAATATTTTGTCAGTTGAATCTTATCCAAACACTGATCGATAGGAGTTCACATTATTTTTATCTTTGTTATCAATAATTTATTCGCTAACCTAAATTTATTTATAACTCTAATAGTAGCCTTGGCATAGTTGAAAAAAGAGGTTTAATTTTTCTGCATCATCTGGTCCTTTGAATATTCAAATGAAAACCTATGAACCATAACAAAAACAATGCCAATATCTGATTTTTGCAATATTCAAAATATACAGCCAAAATGTACAGACTACCCAATTTTTCAATTCTGAAACAATTGCTATTTGCTGAAGAAAGAAAAAATGCTCTAGATATTTCTGGCCAGAAATTGAGACAATGTTAAATTTATCTACAATGTAGATACAAAAGAGGAATAAAATTGAGTTCTGGTTTTTGATATTCCAATGTTATCAGCCTATGTTATAGGCATATGCAAAAACATTCTAAAGGTGTAAAGTGTCTGAATGGAGAAAGATGATGATGATGAGTCAGAATTCAGTTAGACACCACCAAAATGAACATATAAAAATTTTGCATACATATGCAAATATTTATGAAAGTAAGTATCATACTGGCTAGAAAGTTATACATCATATCAAATTTCTGTTTATGCAACAGTGCCTGTAGTATGCCTTTGTACATGAAATATATCAGTGGGTTGTGAAGTTTTCGTATAAAATAAACTAGGTCACAATCAAAAAGGTTTGTGGTCTCACCTCAATACACTCAGTAACCTACACACCAAAATGGCAGTATGATCATCGACAAGGAAACCGAGAAGTTGACAAAATCATAGAATGACAAGCCTCCCCCCATTATGATGTGGTTCGGTATAGTGTTGTCCGCATTATAAGACGGGTGAGTGGTGGACCCCAAAATATTGATCTATCACCAAAATAGCTAAATTTTAGCATGGCACAGTTTTCTTGGACCTCAATCACATTATAATGGAGACACCCATATCAGGTTGTTACACATGAAACGCAGTTTTTTTTATGTTGTTATTTTTACCTAATAAACTTTGTGATTCTTTCTTGTAGATGAAGTGTAAAGCAGTGGTTGTTGACAAAATAGTGAATTACAATTGTGGTTCACTACTACCCTAGAAATGAATTTTTTTTTCTTCTTGGTTCTTCAAAGGGGTGGCTAGATTGCAGGGTTTTGCCAGATTCATTAACTAGAAATGCTAACAGGATAAAGAAATTAAAAAAACAAAAACAAAGTTAATACCCACAGGACCATGATTGTCTGTAGGCGTAAATCAAACCGACATAAAAACAGAACGAATACTTGGAGACAGGATTTTGGTAATGAAAGCCAAGTCAGAAGAGGAAATTGCATAAAGAAAGTTATAAAATTGATTTCAGGGTATATAGTGGACCTCTAACATGATTCGCAATGAAGATATAATTTGTTATAATTGGAAGTTTTTTTGCATCTTTATAGCATCTACTCAAGTAGTTAGATAAATTTTCAAGTCCAAATTCAACTTGGGACATAATGCTACTCAAGCTGCTGATAACATCAATAAAGAGCATTCAGAGTGAACACTACTAGAGTGTGAACTGTTCAGCATTGGTCAATAAGTTTAAGTCTGAAAATATGGATACCAATAATACTAAACCTACTTTTAGTACACTATTTTTAGAAAAATAAAACTTACAGCAATGAGTGATACAAAGTGTGTACTAGAATGATGTAGCGAGTTAGATTCTCACTAGATGCCCAAATATTGTATGGCCTTGTGCCAGACCAAGTTTAAATTCTTCCAGAAGGTGTCTGTTTTATCTTATTTTTCTTTCCTTGTGAAGCGTTCAGCAAGTTGGCCACACTTTCATTCGTATCCAATGGAACAACCATGAAATTACGAATGTATTAAATCAATGTTTCATTTTTGTATTTACACTGCAATTTTTTAAAGAAAAATATACTTAAGAATTGGTTTTTCTTTCTTATTTTTCAAGTAAAATGAAAAAAAAAAAAAAAAGAAAAGAAAAAGAACATTCCTTATCATGAGTGTTCACTTTTCTTTTAATTTGCTTCTGGTTCTGATTTTTTTTTTCTTTTGCGTAAAAACAGAGATTTGGGAGTGGAGATATCCGATTTCATAAGTCTTATGCGCTGTCAAGTAACGATACTGAGGAAAGAGAAAGTAGGAAACTGATTTTACAGTTTGATTTTTTTTTTTCGAATCAACTGGTTGGGGGGGTACAGCAGCAGACCTACAGTTGCGAGGTGACCACCGATATAGTTGAATTGGAAAATTAATCAAATAAACGGCACAACTTAGCGAAGGTGGTCCCTATTAAAATTAGGATTGTGAAAAATTCGCATACTTAATGTTGAAAACGGCACACAAATAACAAGAAATAAGAGGATTTATGAAAGAAAAACTGTAATAAGTACATAAATTGTTATTGCTTCGAATAAATTTAATTGATGATTTTGATTTGTTTTGCAAGGCTTCATAAATTCTCGTCAGACTTCATTTTGTGACGTCAGTTGAATTCCAATCGGGACCACCTTCGCAAAGTTGTACTGAATTCGAACTTCAAACCAAAACCACGGTCTTGTACTCTTCAAGTCTGAGACCGTTTTTCAATCTTTGGTAAAGGAATAATAAATGCGAGAAATTCAGACGATCTCCCTGGGTGTAGTTCAGCGTCCCAAATTATCACAGCTTAGTGATAGCAAAATACCAAGTAAGCAAATAAAATCTAGGTGTAAAAAACAAATACAAAAGTAAAAGGAGGGTACATCAGCTATTTCAATTATTCAAATTCACTCGAACAGTCGGGAGCTAACTTACTAATTTTCATAGTTTTAAAGCTGATATTTTCCTTCGAAATGGTACGAAGAAAAACACAACTAGCAATAGTGCTGATACTGACGAAAAAGAAAACCGATTCCCAAATTAGATTTTTTTTTCTTTAATTAGATTTGATAGAGTGTTTTGTTGTACTTTAATTGAGCACCCTTACGACTTCTCATCAGGGCATCTAAACTAGGGGAAAGCCGACATTCCTTGACCAATGAATGTGGGGTTTTTTCTTCGGAAAAAGGACCGACAGAAGAAGAGGGAAATCCCATTACAATTAGAATCCTTCGTGGAATGGAATGATTTGATTATATCTATTTGTCAATCGATTTCTATGTAAGTAGCAAGCAAACATTAATTTTTCTTTGAAATCCGTGGGCCTAAAAACGAGCCGTACCGACGGGAATATTTCGTCCGAGTCTTGTCCGTCATGCTTGAACGAAACTTGCTTGTAAATAAAGTCAGTGCCCTAAAATTAATAGTGAGCTAATCTTTCTTAGAAAATGAAATCCTTATATGATTATGATGCAACTTTATGGCCACACTCAGTCCAGAGTTTTGTTCCACTAAGATAAAGATAAATAATGAATGAATAATAATGGTGAACTTATTTCCATTCACTACAGACACAAAAGGCACGCCAACAATTTATCGATTTTCGTTTAAAAATATATGACGAGAAATCCTTGTTAAAAGTACAAACCCTCACTCAGGCCATAGCGAATGATAAAATCATTAAATGTATCATTTGTATTTTTTTGCCTTTTCAAAAAAACATCGTTTAAATTAAAACCGTATGACGCAAGAGTATCCTCAGCCATTCGATTGAAATGAATGAATGAAACATTTTAATGACATACACACTGCCGTATTTAGTGCAATCTCGAATATAAGGCGACCCCAACTTTTTGTAGCAAAAAATCAGTAATATGTATGTTATTTTCCCCACACTCGAGTATAACGCTACCCAGTGATTTTGTTTCTGATTTTTTGTACTGAATCTTCCGCTTTATACACGATAAATGACATAATTTACCCTGAGCGAAAAAGCACTTACCCCAACAACGATTCGGTTCCCCATGTTGTTAACGAACGAATGAAATTTGGAAACTTGAGTTTCTGTTTTCTTTTTTTGCTCTTGAAATCCAGCTCGACTGACGGGCAAATCAAATAATCCTGTTCCTTAATCCTTTAATCTTGTGATAAGGATCCGGTAGATATTATCCTGGTTCCTGCTGTTCCTACAGCAGCTTCTCCCAAACAAGTGAAATGTGACAACGCACCGAATACGAAAAAAAAAAGCAGCTCGACACTGTCCACAATAATCACGGATATATTTATACGGAAGTTAAGTCATCATCAGGTTTTCACTTACAATGCATTATTTACTCGTCGTTGATATTTCTCTGTTCGTTTCCTTCGTAACTCCAGATTCGAGGAAAGGATTAATGATACAAAAGAGCGGAAATCGTTCACTATTAGTACTTGGTCGCTGTCTACCAGTGTAGATAGTCAGCGCGCGTGGGATGCATACTATTGAATTAATTAACAATTTCAGTTATGCAGGGGGGATCCCCCTAATGCTCGGGCAGATCACAATCATTTTTTTTTAATACCTAGATAGAGGAATTTAAAACCAAAATAACTCCAAGTGGGTAAAGTATAAATTTTAAAAAAATAAAAATTGTATTTCATTTAAAATATCATGTCTTCCATCTTATTTTTTATAATTTCTCTATTTAACGGTTCTGTGGTAAATTTCTCTGATTAATTCATTTATCTAATAATCAATACGTCAATTGTTACGTTACCACCCGATCTTTCGTTATTCTGGAGGCTTAGGGTAAGTATTGTAAGGGTTGGTATTTTTAGGGCTTGGGCTTTAGGGTTAGTGTTAGGGTTAGTTCATCATCAACGTCTGTTATTCTGCAGCTGGAACGGTGGCCATTTCAGAACGGGAATGGTGACAGTTGCATTTTTTTTTCAAAATCCCCCCACTCACACACACATACATGGATCCACCCCTGATTTCCAATATGAATTATGTTTTGTTTTTTTTAATTTAGGTTTTATTTGTTTGATTGAAAATATTGATTTTCTTTTGATTGAAAATTTTCAAATTTTCTTATCCTATAATTTGGTTGTATCTTTTTTATTAAATTACTGTTTGAAAAAAAAAATTCATATTGTGGGGACCACTCAACCTCAGTTGAACAAAACATATACAGAATAGGTAAAGAGTTTCTCTCCAAATTGTAACTGAAAAAAAATTCAAAATTTAATTTAAATGATACAATGATG
Source organism: Thysanoteuthis rhombus (assembly GCA_963457665.1). Taxonomy (NCBI): domain Eukaryota; kingdom Metazoa; phylum Mollusca; class Cephalopoda; order Oegopsida; family Thysanoteuthidae; genus Thysanoteuthis; species Thysanoteuthis major. The sequence continues at coordinate 52,028,674 of OY735222.1, read as the reverse complement.
AATTAATGCCTAATCATAGGCCAGCCTTCAGCAAGTAAAATTGACTTTTGCTAGGAGCCACCCTGAGCACGATAAAAGGAAAATGACCTAAATAGTCTCGATCTTCACTGTCCTCCGGAGAAGGTTCATATTGACTCACACATACATATGTATTCATTTGTGCACAAGGCCTACACATCCAGAGACTGAAGTCAATAAGACAGTAGGCCTGTCAACATAAGAAATCTACATAAAAATTAATGAAGAGGAAGTAGGCTCGATTAGACCATACACACTCGGCAACAATCCAACAACTGGTGCACAAAGATGATATCCTTACTCCACACTTATCTATGCATACATCAACGTCCAGTGAGTATTTTGCCCCCCGCCCCCCCGATATCCTTATGAATTTCAACACTTTTAAACTATGTTGCAACTACAGCACATGCAATCTTATTTGTATCAGAACTAATTATCTTAGAATTTATCTGAACTTTTAAAAAAATATCTATTTATCTAAAATTATCTATAAAAAATAGATCTTTAATTTAGAATCATCTAAAAAAAAAAAATACTTGCACCAGACTTGGGTATTGTTGGTCCAAAATGACCATAGAGACCCGAAAAAGCAAAAGACATTTTTAGATGGTGCTCAACGGTGTACTCATGCATATTTTCAAGGTTGGAGCCCCCAAAATGTAACCAGGAGACACACATAAATAGGCACATGGATGCAGACACTCGAAGAGAGAAAGATCTGTTACCTTTTTGGCTGGCTGGCTGGTCGGGCTATTCGTGGGGCTACAATGATTCAGTCCATTACTGACTCTTTGAATAAACACATAATTTTACAATCCACACCAAAAGGAGATATCACCTGTGTTGTTAGTTACTTGAATAAAAATGATGTTATCAATATTCACCTTTTTGTCGAATGGACAAGCTTTAGTATATCTCTGAATTTTTGAGATGAAGTATGAAAAACAACCAAGATGAGGATGGTCCGAATGATAATAGAAATAATATGGACAAGCTTTGTATTAAAAATATTTTGTTGGTGCACACAGCCATAATGGTGCCATAGAATACTAACACCAACTAACTACCAACTACCCAAACTTTAAAAAAAAAAAAAACTCATCTTTAATTCTCATCACTGTACAGGCTTTTTTACTAACTGTATATACAAAATTGTACTTCTTGGCATTCACCAAATGAATCTCAAGTAAAAAAAAGCAACATTCCAATCTGACTCACATTCATTTCTATCAAAAGAAATAATAATTCGGAAAAAAAAAATTGTTCACACATAAGTTGGGCCAACTGTTTCAGTGGATATAAAAACAGGTCTGGTTAGTCATCCAATAGAAACTTTCATGCAACAAATGTCCTGTGACAGCGTGCAATGTGAGGAGTGATCAATCAAAAAATTGAAAAATGGGCTGATCAATGAATAAGTTACTTACTTACCTTGAACAGTGATCAATAAGAAAGGCTGAATTTTCAAAAAATATGATGGTATAAACTGGGGATCAATTCAGCATTATCTTACATTGCGAATCGAACCCCCCAATAAAACCTTATTCAGCAGATGAGATTTCAAAAAACAATAAGGGGTAAACGTTGAAAATTTCAGCCCTCTAGCTCCTTTGATATGGCTCGTATGCATGATGGATACATACATAGCCAGCCAGCCGGATCAACTTGGAAACTAAAGAAACCTATGTAGACAGTTTTGTTTGATGGTTTCTAATTTCTTTACTGGTGTATTTTCTCACCAATAATTGTTGATTTCTGTTTGTAAGCCGTTCTTAACCCTTATCACTCCTTCAGTCGTTTTGAAGTTGTATGATTCAGTCAGAAACGATTCCCATTTCTAAACTCACCAAGTCGGTAAAGGAAGTTAAAGGATAATTTCTTAGTACAGAAACTGCTGCATAGTATTTCACAGTCAGTACCAGATCAACAATGTAACAGAAGTACCATACACTATGGGCCCCACATTTCCAAGAGGTCCACACTAAAACCTTTCAAGCTACTAATTCCAATTCAGTGATTCTACAGTTGCTTAACTACTAAAGTACCATACACAATTCTGGTACTGATTGTCAGAACCCAGATTTCTATTTTCCAATATTTTTACTTGAAATCATTGATAGAATCAGGTTTAACCTATTATTGAAGAAATCTCTGTGGTGGGGGGTTGTATGTACTGAGATAACTTAACAACTGGCCATTCATTGCACATAGTTATTGTCTTATTTTTATTTATTTTAGTTGATGAAGTATAAAAAAATTATTTATAATTTTTGTTACTATTTACCTTTATCTTAATTGTTGTTGCTTCAGGTGAGAATCGAACACACAATCTTCTCATCTAGAACTTATTCTTTATTCAGATCCACGCTGTTAATTACTCATTGCTGAAGAGTATCTGGTCCGAGTTTACTTGCGATAAAAAGCAACAACAATCAAGATGACAGTAAATAGTAGCAAAAATTACTAATAATTAAGTTGATATTCATATATGTATATATATATTAGAGAGCATATCAAGCATTGCAGTGTTGAGTTTGAAGTCATTTGAATTAGCAGTTCTTGGGAAGTCTAATGAAAATAAATAAAAAGTTTCACATTAAAGATCTTTTATAAAACACTATAGATCTAAATTTTGTAAAAAAAAATATCTAAATTGGCCATAGATCTAAATTTAGATACAAAATATCTAAATTGGCCAAAAATCTAAATTTAGATACAAAATATCTAAATTAGCCATAAATCTAAATTTAGATATAAGATATCTAAATTGGCCATAAATCTAAATTTAGATACAAAATATCTAAATAGGCCATAAATCTAAATTTAGATATAAAATATCTAAATTAGCAACACTAGAGAAAAGTAACTGAAATACTTTGAAACCGTAGTTTTGTACGACACATAGGAATTTATTTTACATGACTAAAGTTAAGTCCATTCCAAGCATGCACCTTCGGAATGGGTATCGCCTCAGTGTATTATAATGGTGAAGACAATCTGGGTGTACATAAAATGAATGGTCACCTACCATTCTCAATTCACCTTTTATGACTGACTGGATGTTTAAGATTAGCAATTTTTAGTCACTTATCACCCTTAATTGGAGTTATTTTATTGAACACCACACTCACATTAATTACTCTCAGTGATACATAAATGAAACAAATACAAAGGTATTCAAAACTGAAGTCATAGCTACTGCACAGAAAGGAAAAAAATTATGTTGCAAGTAAAAAAAAAGAGGAAAGTTTTTTGATAGTTGTGTATTTTCCTAATTTAGAGCACCTCTAGAAGATGCTAGAAGCTCTGCACTAATTCAATCCAGCCCTGCTTACAGTTGTAAAAATTTAACAAGGCCTTAAGTAAAGAAGAATATCTTCAACAAACACTGTTAACCTTTTTTGGAGATGATAAACTCAAAGCTTTTATGCCCACAACAGGAGCGACTTGATTCTGGAATTTTGAGGCTAACATTTGAAATGTATCAGAGAAACAAAACCAATGAAAATTCAATAAGTTTAGACTTGAGATTCATGTTGTTAAAAGACAAATAAGAAAAGGTTCAAAGAAACTCTTTGGTTAAGTGAAGCAGAGGACCTGATTTGCTTGAATAGTACTATTTTACCTGAGTTACACTAATTCGACCAAAATTTTACACTGTTTTCACTAATTTGGGGGACCAGTTTTTCCGCCCTTGGTTTGTACACAAATGAGTATGGTCTTTTAGCAATCATTAAACAAAGCTGGCAACACATGTTTTTTCAGTTTTTAAGTCATTCAGCTGGGCTGGCTGTATATACATTTATATATGCATACATGTATGTATATGTCATGTGAACAGGCCTCAAAATGGAACTAGAGGGCTGAAAATTTAAACATTTACTCCTTATTATATCTAGGAAAAATCCCCTCCCCCAAATAAGTTTTCAGGTGGGGGTTTAATTTACATCATAATTTTTAGCTAAATTGGTCACTTACTTTGTGTCCAACAGCGTTCACATTTTTTTAAATGAAAATTCAGACTTTTTAGTGATCCTACAAAAGATGTGAAATTACTTATTCAATGATTTCCCCTTTTTGCCGATTCTTTAATTGATTACCCTCAACATGGTATGCTGCTAAAAGATGTTGGTCACATGATAGTTTCTATTGAGTAACTAACCAGACCATTGTTTTTTTTGTATGAAAATTATTTTTAATAATAAAACTACAGACTTTTTTTTTTTTTGTATGAAAATTTTTTTGATAATAAAACTACAGACCTTTTTTTTTTTTGTTTGAAAATTTTTCTTGATAAAAACTTCATCATATATGGATATAGATACTTGTAGGCGTTACAGGGTAAAACCCGCATTGCATAATACTGGATTTACCCACTCTCTTTCCATATACATGGTGAAGTGTAAAAGCCTGACTTAGAGTGAGTTAAGTTGTCCCAGAAAATGATTGAATAAATAATCAAACAGGTTTGGTTAGTGACTCAATAGAAAATGTCAGATGATCAATGTTTTTTGGCAGCATGCCATGTTAAAGTTGCTTCTCTCACCTTTTACTAGACAGTGATCACTAAAAAAGTCTGAGTTATCAAAAAACACAGTAGGACACAAGCTAAGTAACCAATTTAGCATGAACTCTCATTTTAAATTGAAGCACCCACTAAAAACGTAGGTGGGGGAGGGTTGAAAAAAAACGTTTTGCTAGACATAATGAGGATATGTTAAAATTTTTGGCCCTCCAGCTTCAGTGTACACATGATACATATGTACATAATCAGTCAGCCAGACCAACATGAAAACTCTAAGAAACCTATGTTGACACTTTTGGTTGATGATTTCTAATTAGTTCATATAGAGCTGCGATGAAGGGGAGATAGCCACAAAAAGATTCTTTAGCCAGCTCCTAAAATCAGTTAATTCTTCCTTAGCCCATGACCCACCCTTCCACAAAATATCATTGAAATTCTTTGAGTACTTTTGGAGATATTGTGTGAACAGACAAATAGACAGAAGTATATAAATCGATCCTGACACCCTATGATCATGGCAAGAACATGTGACATGCAGTGATAGAAATGGGTTTTTGGAATTTTGTAAGTGACGGCAGTTCCCAACTTGGTAGTCTGTGGGCCCAGGAGGCTCCAAAGTTCCCAATATAGTCCCCCGCTCCCATGGGGGTGGTCCACAAAGGTATTACTGGGCGTGAGTTTGTTGCGTAAGCAGACCTCTCAAAAGCCTGGGTTTGGTGTGAAAATTCTTGCAAATAAAATGGGTCCTTGGAAATAAAAAGGTTGATATTTGATGAGAATTTATGCTCGAGAATTACAGAGATATCCATCAAGGATGAACAAACTGATTGGTGATTGTCCATGTTGCTGTTACCTTCATGCAGCCCTGACAATAGATAATGTCTCCATTAAAAAAAACAGGAAATTCAGAAGTAAGTTTACGATGGAAATTGAGAAGTATGTATATGCTGTACCCCCCTCCCCTTTCATCCCTGGACATAAGATGCAAAACTCTCACAAAATTAAAACTCAAGCAAGATTACAATAGTTCACACCTAAGGCGATCCTTGTACTAATGCATCAGGCAATACCGTTTACATTAGGACTAATACGGCATGTAGTTAGAGCTAATTGGACTTTTTCTAAGTGTTTCTGATTTCTCAATTAATTATCTGTATTATTTCATTATCTGAAAATTAAATCTACCGAATAGCCATTTGCTTTTTTTAAATGTAGCCAATTTTATCCATTAAAAAAATGGCTAATTTCAAAATGGTGATGCTTGACACATTAGTGCAAGTATAACCTATTGTTCGTAACGATTGTATCTGATGACATATGATACCTCCCACCTCCGTTTGAGCTGGGAATATCAAGAAAAATACTATAATTTACAAGAGACAACAAAAGCAGCCCAACTTTGCATATAAGGCCATGGGGCATAGTTTCCTCTCAGTTAGGTGTTTTTGCATGCACATACATTTTGCAACTAATGCACAAATGAAATTAATGTACACACAAAAGTTTTCAAATTCTGTTATAACTCACCAAGTTTTAGTATATCTCTGAATTTTTGAGATGAGGTATTATTATTATTTCTATTAATATTCGGACCATCCTCATCTTGGTTGTTTTTCATACAACGTTTCGGCCGTTGTACTCTACGGCCTTCATCAGGTATCATCTGGTAGGTGTAGGGAAGTAACGAACCGAACCCTTTATTTATTTTAACCGACGGGGGGTATTTTGATCGCACTCCCCTCTTAGTATTAGTAGTATTATTATCGTCTCACACTGGGATTGAACCTGGAACCATCAGATTACTTGCAGTAATTTGTCTGTAACCACTACGCATGGACACATAGCGTAGTGGTTACAGAACCAGACAATACAACTAATGCAAAGAGGGGAGTGTGGTCAATATACCCCCGTCAGTTAGATAAAGGGTTCGGTTCGTTACTTCCCCCCACCTACCAGATGATACCTGATGAAGGCCGTAGAGTACAACAGCTGAAACATTGTATGAAAAACAACAAGATGAGGATGGTCTGAATATTAATAGAAATAAATCACTAAGTTTTATTAAAAAAATATGGACTCACTCTGTCAAATTCAGATGTATACTTAAACTTTTGTCACAGGAAAAAAAAAATTGTTCAACATGAAATTTTTGCACCAACTGATTGCTAAAGATTAGAGGGAACATGGCCTCGGGGATATTTTTTGAGACATTTCTTTGGAGAAAAAAGTATGGGTCTTACATGCCATAAAGTATGGTAATTCAAAATATAACCAGATATAAAACTTAACTCTTACCCCCAATAATCTCATGATTCAAAAAACATTGCCTTGTGCAAAGCTTTCCTAATTTTTTGCATTGATGACGGATTAATTAAAAAAAAAATCTTTGGCAAAATATTACTTGAGTTTTGTTGGCCAAGCCAAATGTATAATGTCATCCCAGCAGTTCAACTGACTCCGGAAAAGTATCTTTGAAAGATATACAAAATTATGATTGATTTCATGACACACTAAAAGGTTGCAACTCACAGTTTAGAAAGTTCTGGCCTTGTAGATAATAGTGCTAGTAAAGCTCATTTGATTCCTTTGAAGACAAGATTTCAATCCTTAGTGGTAGAGGAATATGCACTGGCTCAGAGGAGAGGTAGATCAGCATTATAAGGAAGAATTAGTGGTAAAAAGTTTTTCAATTCTCTAGGAAGGGCACCAGATGTGACAGGTATGGGAACTGGACTGGATTAAACTAATGGCCGAACATCTGGCTTAAGGTCAGACAGTCCAGCTTTTGAGCACTCAGTCCTCTGTCCAGCATCACGTCATGCAGGACATTAATTTGTCCTCCTTTTTAAGATCAAACTCCAACTTACATCGATTATCTCAGATCCACTTAAAATGGAAGCTGAAAACAACTGTTTATTAGTTG